>OU015491.1:180712485-181912485 GCA_907164885.2 Dolomedes plantarius | reverse complement strand
TCTGCTATTTACAGCTATATAATAAATGCCGATAATCCAGTATGGCACTGTCACATGGCATTACCAGATAGCTTGAACTTTTCTGCACCTTGCAACACTTTTCATTTCATAAATGTCGTTCACCTTTTGAATTTAGGAGCGTTTAAAACACACTAGGCAAAATTTGAACCCACCCCCTTCTCGAATAATTAAAAATTAAAAACATTATTTGCCCAAGGTGTAAAATTTCTTTGTCTATTACGGATTTTAATGTAAAGTAAGAATCTTTAAATCCAAGTCAGAAATCCTTGAACACATTTTCTCCATGTTAACATTGGGGTGAGCGAATCCAGTTTGGTTAGTACACAACAGCCTTAAGAAGGTTAATTCTTTGTAGGATTTATAATGTTCAGACATCCTTTCACAGAAAAGACAGTGTTGACAGTAAGGATAATTTTCGCTGTGTTACTTGCCATTCAGAATTTGATACATTGTCAGTATTTCCTATGGATAAAATATAACCGAAAAAAATTGCTTTGCCGAATAGGATCCCGTTTTGGTCAAAATGCATGAATCACAAAAAATAATAGCATTATCGATGCGGATAAATAAGGCATTCAAAACCCCTGTCCGATTGAGAGCGAGAAAACTTTAAATTTGTAGGCCCATAAACCTTTCAAAGAGGTTATGGTGGTTAAGAAAAAGGAGGTAAAATTCTGGAATTCTGAGTCATCCGCTCCAAAGAACAGAAAAATTTGTCCTAAGCAGATTATTCTAATGTTGCTTTCGCAATCCATACAAAGGCAGTTTTAACCTATTATGTTAATTTTTTTTTTTTTTTTGGGGGGGGGGATATTCGAGAATTTTGACTTGAAAGTAAGTCAACAGAACAAATTAATATGTCATCATTAAATATCTTTACAGTGATTTAAAACAACATCACTTTAATCCCATTTTTTCTTTACCAGTGTAAACAAATGTCATGGCAGTTCGGGAATCGAACCAGAAACCTCCCTGATCTCCGTTTTCCGGTGAAACCCCCTCGGCATGTTTTTAATTCTGGAGAAATGTTGTTAGTCTGCAAATCAGGCACCTAGTGGGAAAGTGAAAAAGGTTTAAATTACTCAGAGGTAAAATAGATTATACTAAATATTTTAATGCAGTCCTCAAATATATTTCACACAGTTATATTAAGTACTAACGATTACTCTGCTAATCTTCCTTAATTAACTAATGGTAATAGCAAGAAGTAAAAGATTATTTTAGAAGTAAAATTAAAATCAACATAGGAAGAAATAGAATTGGGCGCAGTGGTCAGGTTGGCAAAGGCATCAGTGATCTGGTTCGATGCCGGTCGCTGACAAATCCACTGCCGTGTACACTAACGGCGGGTGGTGCAGGGAAAATCTGTAGAGGCTGCAACGTCTCCAAGTTCTCAAATTTACCTCTAGAGGTGCCAAGTGTTCTGTTCTCGTCACTTGACTCGGTTCAAAATTACGGGACGGTCGTTTAGCCAAGTCGGACTCCGACCACTGTGATGCTATTCAAAACCGGAGCCGCACCACTTCGCCCAATAGCCGTTATGGACTTCAACAGACAATATACTGTCAGTCAAGAGGCATCAGTCACAACAACATCAACAGAAATAGAATTGGTTTGACACATTATTGGGGACGACTCTGGGAAAATGGGATATCCGGGAAATCCCCAAACTCCCAATTCTGAATTCTATTGCCTACATTTAATTCCCCCCCCCCCAAAAAAAAAAATGTACGAAAATATACTGTTCTAGTATTGTATAATTTATTAATTTTAAATTATAGGATGAAAAGTGCACGCAAAATACAAAAACTACCCACAGAGTGACGGATAGACCCTATACTAGGTGCATAGTATGATATATATATATATATATATATATATATATATATACAGTGGAATCTCGATCGATCGTTTTCGGAATCATCGTTTTCCCGTATGTGTCGTTTATTTCACTCAGTCCCGACGATCATATTGCTTTGTTATATACCCGGATCAATCGCTTTCCCGTATTTATCGTTCAGTTCAGTCGGTCCCTTAAAAAACGATAGATCGAGATTCCACTGTATATATATATATATATATATATATACCTCGTAAGAACTACAAAGCAGAAATAATTATCAGTAAAATTTTTACGGATTTATGAGCACTCGTTTCACAATTGTTTGCATTTTAACATCCGACATTTTAAAACATCTATTTCATCAATAAATAATTGCTGTCTTATGTAAAGTGTCCCAGTTTTTCTTAAACGTTTTTTTCACCAATCTAGATGGCAATGCTAAAAAACCGTAACAAAATTCAGGAATCCCTCTGACTTCGATTCCATAGCATTTTTTTTTATTTTTTGCTCCGGTTTACTTTGATATTTAACACTGCCTTCGGATTTCACATCTTAACTGCGTGGATAATGACAATGCCAGAATTTTTTTTCGCTTCCAAAGTAGCGTTATTCGAGAAGTTTTTTTTTTTTTAACTCCCATCAAAAGGTATGCACTACGAGTACTTCGAAAGAAATATGACATCAGTAAAATGGATCTAGATTTTCTTTTTCCTCATTCAATCTGGTTTACAAGGCCAGTGGAAAGGGAAAAAAAATTCATTCAGACCTGTATACACTTATGTAACAATTTTGATAAAATGAAATTTCTCGGGAATTCAGATCGCACAAAATGTTTGCCAAAACGTTGATAGGTATTATGTTTTTTGTTCATACATGAATGCTTACAAATTTCTACAAGAAAGTATGTAAGTGATACTAAGAAAAACAAAATCGTTAGAAAACGCTGGATAGTCCTGTGTTTGCAGTTAGAGTGAATACGAGGCAAATTTCCTTCCCGAGGTTTGGGAATATCAGTGATTTTATTGTGTTTGTTATAACGTTGTCAGGACATTCAAATGTAATTTCATTTCAAGTGACCTAGTAAAGAAGATTGGGTGAAATACAAAGAAGATTACAGAAATCTTCGCTTATATGAATGTCAAAGCACCTAATTTGTCAACGAGAGTCCCGGATTCAATAGTTATATCACAAAGAACCCATACACGCGGAGTACGGAAATGATTACTCGGTGAGACTTCCAGAGACGTCTCGAATGGTTCAGGTGATCAGGAGAAGGACTCTAGAGAACGTGCTTTCTTTACAAAATCGATGTTGTTGTTGTCGTTTCTTATGTCCCCTGGCTGGGAGTTCCAGACCAGGTACATATAGGCTACGGGCTGAAATGTTAGGCTCCGGTTTGAAATAGCACCACGGTCGGAGTCCGTCTTAGCTAGTTGCCACCTCAACTTTGACCGAGCACTCCCAGGGGCGACGTCTGGGGAGATCGTACTTTCTCCCACCCTCACTGACCTTCATAGAGGGACTTTCTGGTCTACGAATTTAACGTGCCCATATCCGGGCTACACACGGAGGTATTTAATGGCGTGCACCGGGATTCGATCCGAGTAACCTCAGCACCTCAAGCCAGCACGTTACCACAAGGCCACCTCAAGCCCATAGAAAAGTTTTTACCATCTGTAAGGAAGTGGTCATTTTTGGAAAAACTTTCGTCCTAATCCCTTTTTGATTAGAAATATGTATTTTCCGGAAATATTTCAGGAAAACAAAGAAAAAAAAGGAAAAAGGCTGGAGAACCTCCTCAGGCATTTTTTAAAAATTTCAATGTATACATCAACTTTAGAACAGTAAAAGCGAATGTCTCACGACTATTGCCTCCGCATTAGAACCCTCTCCTCCATAAAACAACAACTTTGGAGCAATAATTAACACTCATGGAGCCAGCACAAAATGGAGTAAGACAGCGAAGATTGGGGAATACCATTTCCAAAAATTAAATTAAGGTAAAAATGGAACAAGGGAGAAAAAATCCCATTTACATGAGTATTTGAATATCCTAATCACGAGTTTATAAACCCATTCACAATTTCACAAACACCCCCCAAACACACTTGGCGTACGAGCACCAGTGGTGTTTGGTGGTGTTCATATATCGTAGAGCAGTGGTTCTCAACCTTTTTAGCCCCCTCACTATCCCCAATCGTAAGAAAAATAAAACGAACACTTCGCGAACACTCCCCCCCCCCCTCAAACCAAAACTTAATAAGAGTAATAATAAATAACTGCATCAGAGACTAGTTCTATTATACTATTAAGGTGTCTTGATAGCGACCTTTCGTGACCCCCTTGGGAGTCGCAGACTCAAGGTTGAGAAATGTTGTCGTAGAGTTTTGGACCAAATTTTTAGCCACCGTGGATCTTAACATTAACAATACTACGTAAATGACCCCCTAGAAACGGCTTTATAAAAATTTCTCTCTATTGTTTTCAATTTAGAATAAGATGAATGCAGAATTTGAATTAAAACCTGTTTTATAACTCTTGTTCTCAGATTTAGACTGGTAATTTCACTTTTATTCTACTTTTGATCTACATTCACACTTGTCTCGGTGTTTTACCATAAGGTCTTGTTGATAATTTAAATAATAACTGTACAGTTAGGATTCTAAGTTGTCAAAGTGTATCTCCAGTAGTAACGTTATCGATTTAGTTATCTGAAACTCAATTTTTATAATCTTATTTCTAGATAGCAAATTTTAAGTGATATTGATTTGAAAACGGAGAGACGAAAAAATTTCGAAGGAGCTAAAGTGCCTAGTTTGAGTACTGGGCTAAAAAATGTATTATTAACACAAAAAAGAATTAATAAAGAACAACATTCTATCACGAAATGTAGCATATGTTTGCACGTTCTAATCTAATCTCATCTGATACTGCTGTATTTAGCCCACAGTGAAGTAAAAAAAAAAATCAAATAAGAAATTAATGTAGGGCTCCAGCTAGCTAATCAATCAACAGTATTACTACTCTATAAAAGTATTTGGAAAAACCATAGTTGAGACAGTGAAGATATAATTTATAAAATGCGGAGCGAGGGAATATTATATTGTTTGATTATCAACAGTCTTAAACTTCCTATGAACCTCAAATAACTTTTAACCTAGTTTTTATTTTGGAATAAATGTGTCCTTTTACTGTCTGTTTTTTCCAAAAATTTCAAACTTTTATTTCAGAAGTTAATATAATATGCTTATTTCCTATGATTTAATATAATTATTTTCCTCTACAAAATAGTCGACTGGTTAAGATTGCTACGGTCATCTTTTGTCATACGGAGGTTGACTAGACCGGGACCTACAAGCTTAAATAGCGAAGCTTGTAGCTGTTACCAAATGGCTACGAACATCCATACACACAAAGGAACTGGATCCAGAGACTCTCTTTTACTGTATGCCATTCGGCCATCGTCCGGCTGTCCTGAAGAAAGAATCTAGAAACAAGACAGTCTGAATACTGTGCCACCATTTGAAAAGTATAAGAAACTTCCTATGGTTTAATATAATTAACTTCTTTGCGTGCATCGTGAGACTGGGAAAGTTATTTTTCACACGCATTCTCATTTTGTTCAGATCATCCCTAAGGACGCTGACCATTCGGCTAGGTGCGCTTGATTTTGAGTTTAGCCCTTCGGGATATTTTAAGAAGAAAGGAATCTGCACAAAATTTTGTGTATGGGCAGAGAGTGGCCCAATCTCTTTCTTACTGTTCTGAGCATGATTGATTCTTTCTTCGTTAGTCTTTTATGAGGGGGTAATTCTAATTCTACAGCTTTATGGTAATTTCAACAAAGGTTACAGTTCTTAACCTGGGAATAAATGAATTTTGTCACGAAGCTCAAAAGCATTAGCTGTTTTCGTTCTCAACAGGTCTTTCTCACTATAAAAGCACTTACTAAGTATTAATTTAAAAGCTGTTATCTTACCTACATTGATGGAAATTTGCAGCAAATGTATGGCTCTAGACACGGCGAGAAACAAATGTTGTAACAGAATTTATTTGTGATCTGTTCATCGCATTAAACCATTACATGGGATGTTTGTACATAAATGGTGAAACATAGTCAAATAAGATTATGTACCACTGCCAATCTGGGTTTAATTTACCTCACTTTTTCATCATCAAACTAACACTTCTTACTATTTTCTATTCATATGTACAAAGTGCGGCCATAAATTTCCAGGAGTGATCTAATAACTCCAGAAAATAATAAATGCCCGTTTAATATGTTTATATACCCATTTAATATGTTTAGAAGTAACTCCTACCTGCCGTAATGCACTTCTGTGCTCGGCTGTATAAGTTTTGGAAACAACTTTTAAGTCCTCTTTCGGCATGCTCTTTAATGTGGAGGTCACCGTTTTCTTGGTGGCTTCGACATCCTCAAATCCTGTTCCCTTCAGCAAATTTTTCAGTTTTAGACACAAGAAAAAGTCTGCCGGTGCTAAGCTCGGAGAGTATGGAGGATGCTGCATCTCCACGACCTCATGTTGAGCCAATTTGCTGAAGGGAGCAAAATTTGAGGATGTCGAAGCCATCAAGAAAATGGTGACGTCCACATTAAAGAGTATTCCGAAAGGGGACTTAAAAAGTAGTTTCCGAAAGTTATAAATCCGAGCACAGAAGTGCATTGCGGCAGGTGGGAGTTACTTCGAAATATTAAATGGATATGTATTTCATGTAATATTTTCTGGAGTTATTAGATCAGTCCTGGAAATTAATGGCCGCACCTTGTATAAATACATCTTCAATCACAATGTGAAATCTTTCCCTTCAAACTCTTTTGATTTTAGACTTATTTTCCTAATTGACAGTGAGATAAGTTAAGCTCTTTCGAAATCCAAATGAACAACTGAAGATAGGAATCTGTATCCTCCAAAGATACCACAGAACGTGAAAAGATTTTTTACGGCTCCAAGTTACTAAGGATTCAAAATAAGCCATCCACAGATAATAATTCAAACTATTCCACATTTCAGCAATAATGCCATTAAAATGCAAATGTACGGTTACGCTTCAGGCAACCAGACTGGTAAGTAGACATCATCAAGTACTAAGAAGGATGCACGACAAATGTAACTCATGGTACAATGTCAATGGCAGTAGGGTAATGCAGAGAAGAAAATGTGGACTATTACGAAACAATGGGCTTTTAGTGGCACGAAAGGTGTGTACTTAGGTTCCTGCCAAGGTCGAAGCTTAAGCACCCAGAGAAAAAGGAGGGCAGGGATAAAAATCGTGCTTTGTTTTTCTCTAAAGATAAAATAGGCGTTGGCCTCCACGGTTAAAATGAAAATATCTCAAACTCATATCAAAATCTGGCGTACAGATAAATGATACTTATTATACGGTAAGAAGAAGTTGAAGGGAAAATATTTTAGAATATTCTAATGCTAAAAAGTTATATGTGGAATGAAAAAAAATAATGGTTAAACATTGGAAGCTTGTTCATCCAAGAATTTATTCATGATGCTGAACAAATTTTAGTGCATTTTAAAACGGTTTATGATGCAGTACGTCTTGTATAACTCCTACGGTAATAATTTTAGTGGTATTCTTAAATATACGTTAAATGTTCATTTGTTCATAATGGTGATCATCCAGGTCAACAAAACCTATAATCCTATCAAATGAGTTAAATATTAGGTTTATTATATTTCCTCACATTTTTTTATGTTGAAAGCAAATTCATTTATGTAGCCACTTGCTCTCTCATATGATTATTTTTGCATGGGATAGACAAAAATCTGTACAAAGCCTATTTAAAAGTCCATGTTATGAAATTTTGTTATACACATATTAATGTAATTAACTTTTAATTAATATTACATTCAATTAACTTTTGACATTCTTATAAAATCCGGTACGAATGGTAAATGTTATATAATATTTATATAAAAGTAAAAATCCGGAATGTTTTCACTGCATATCTGTAGTTACTAATTGGTATGTATGCTATCCCAAAATAATTATTTTTGAGGCAGAAACCTATAAAGAGAAAATAACATTAATCATTAGCAGAAATTAAATCATGGAACTTAATTAAACTGCACTTTTTTCCTGGCAAAATAAGAACTATGTTTATGGAAGACTCCACATTTTTAGAGTCTTTTATAAACATAGTTAAGTTGGGAAAAAAACATGTTTATGAAATTATTTATTCTTTCGGGGAGTCTGACGGTAATTTTTGTTCGGAAAGTCGCCAGTGTATCAGTTAATCACCACTGGCAAAGGTCTTACCCTTGATTTTTCTGAGCGAAAATTTTCAAATTTATACAGAGCCATATGCATAGAATATTCTAAATACGCTTGTTCAAAATACAAGATGTTGATAAAAATTTCATTTATTTTAGGTACAGAAACTTAAAAGTTTTAGAAAGTATCTAATGAAAAATGACAGAGGAATGAACACGCATATTAAAAATTCAATAGACTAAGAATTTAACGGAGGGCTACATGAATAAAGTAGACGGATTATGAGGTAGAGGTGAGTTGGGGCTACTCTTTGAAGGTCTTAGGCCGGTAATTCCAATACTTGGCATTACCGTCTGAATGATTTTGAGTTTGAGTCAGCCCGATCCTGAAGCTGAGATTACTTAAATATATATAAACCCCGAAGCTCAGTCTACTGCAATGCAATCTTGACAGCCTGGACTTGGCCTGTGAAGAATGGGCTCAGATGGTCTCACTTCTTCTGGGAACATCTAAAATATGCACACATTATTTCTTACTTTATGTGAGCACTTTACTTGAGCATTCAGAATTCTCCTATGTTCTATGCCGGTCTTTGACCCTTTTTCAGAAGCGTTGCTCAGTTATGATCCCCCGCAGAGCCGCAAAAACAGGATGAACAAACCGATGCACATGAATACTTCTTGGTTGAATGCGTGATCTAGGAGTCCCAAGGAGGAAAATGAGTGTTGCACTTCCTGCCTTAATTAAAGTTTCTCGTTAGTAGCAAAGACTGAATCAAGGTAAATTTTCTCGTCATTAAGAGCTAAAATAAAACCAACTGTAAACATGCAGAGGAAAGATTAATATTTCATGTACTTTTGAAGAAATATGGTATTTTCTCTTCGTATCGTTTTTACCTCTTAATTGAAGCTATGTTTTCAAAGAAATCAAGGTGAAAACACCTTTACAAATTGGTATTTTTTATCTCATGATAAGTCTATATGATGGGACATTCCCTGCTTTGTTGTGTTTAACTTGTATGTGTCTTTGTAGGCCTTTTTTATTTCTTTGGAGATATCCCTTTGATTCCATTGCACAACTTTTTTGACGGCCATTAATCGTAATGTTAAAACGGCGTTTTATATCCAGTAAAGTTCTCAGTAGATTCATGGGTTCCGAATATTTTTCTAAGCGAAAATGTTCAAATTTTTACAGAACCATATGCATAGAATACTCTAAATACGCTTGTTACAAAATACAAGATCTTGAAAAAATTACATTTATTTTAGATGCAGAAACTTAAAAGTTTTAGAAAGTATCTTATGCAAAAGGATAGAAGAATGCACACGCATATTAAAAATTTAATAGACTAAGAATTTAACGGAGGGTTTCATGAATAAATTAGATGGGTTAGATGGAAGTAGATGGAATTTTTGGAAGTCCAGATTTTGTCAGTATTCAGGCGGTTCATGCCACCATATAAAGCGAAAATTAATATAACAGTTTTAGACCTTGATCTGATCTCAAGGTATATGAGAATGTGGTGTGAATCTGAAACGAAGATTATAATAGTTATAAATATATCGATATAAATTTTCCGATTCTTAGATTGCTAATAAGCATTTTAAAAGAATACAAACTTTTTAAGGGGCTTCCTTCATACATGCTCTAAAACTTTTCCAACGAAACCGAAGTCTAAAAAAGTCACCAAAGAAGGATTAGATACAAGCCTATAACTGACAACAACAACCTAGAGTAAGAATTATAGGGTTTAACTGCTGTGAGCTTCAAATTCCCTACGGCATACAAAGAAAATAAAATCACTGACAAAACTTTCTTAAAATGCTGTCTATCTCTCTTTTCCTAAATTAATCTAACTGAGGCTTGCCTTCATAGAAAAATCCTCTCCCCTTTCTATTTTAAGGGACAGCCGATGCTTAAAAGGGTAGGTGCTAGTCCAACATTCGCGAGGTCAGTATGGAGTTTCTTGCCGTTCGGAATCGACGTAGCGCTTAACCAATAGACTAAAAAGGGAAAAAAAGAGAGAAAATAGAATTATTTAGAGAGAACATGAGGCTTAAACTTACAAAGACATCCAGTCGTAACATACAGTTATGGCATATAACATATAGTTGTTGAAACGACTTTAAGTCTCACAGTTTTAAGTTAAAAACTTTGTATACTTTCTGTTGTTTTCAATTCCCTTGGAGTAGAAAAGCCTACAACAAGTCCAAAGGACCTAGTGTCCTTGGCGAAGGGTAGTAAGCAGCTTCATTTTAAGACAAGGTACCACTAGGGCTGAAGTCTGACTTGACCTCGAAGAACATCGGTCCCGTAATTTTGAACCGAGTCAAGTGACGAGACCGGAACACTTGACCCCGCACCTCCAGAGGTAAATTTGAGAACTTGGAGGACATTGTAGCCAAGACCTACTTTAGGTGCCCCGGCCACCATTAGTGAACACGGCGGTGAATTTGCAGCGACGAGCATCGAACCAGGGATTTTCAGATCACTGGCCCGCTGCTCTATCCAACTGAGACACCGCGCCCTCTATACTTTCTTGTTGGTATAAACAAATTAAGTGTGAAAAGGATTAGATGTATTACTTGCCATGATGTAATTTTATATTTTGAAGACAGCCAAAAGTTTCCAGCAAGTAAGTTATATGGTTTGGGAGAGACATTTCAGATATTAACACTTCCCCACTACGGGATACCCGACAAGGTAAAATAATCGGCTTTTGGGTTTGGAGATACCGAGCTTTGGCCGAATGGTTAGAACGCTAGACTCGGTATCAAAGTTTGTGGCTTCAAGTCCTATAATTATTTATTTTTTGCTATTCAGCTCTATCTTTAATCTTTAGATCACATCCTGTTTAGCCCTTGTTATGTAAATGATAATAGGTCTCCAACCAACCAACTGGACTTGGACTCATATTACAGTCGTTATTTTGGACCATGACCATTGGAAAGACAATAATCGACTGTAAAGAATATATATGTCGAATATCTATCTTAAAAAAATTCTGTATTGTCAAGTGCCCAATTAAAAATTTCATAAATATGGGCAGGCAAACATATTGTGTTGGTGGTCTGCAACAGAAAGAGAGGAATGTACGAGATAAATCAAAAATAACATAGAATCACGCCGCCGGGATATTACAGAAGGGAGAATACTGACCTCAAGCCATGGAGACCCGTGTTCGAATCTTAATCCAGGCAATTGGTCGTATTAACTTATAAGATCAGATGTTCACGTTCTTTTCGGCAGGTGCATAGCTAAATATTTGCTGAAATTTATATTATCTTTTTGAAACACTTTTTGTTTCGCAGGTCAACTTTTTCTCTTATGAAATTCGACTTTTCGAATGTCAATCGATTTCATATCTCTCTTCGATTTTCATGACTCGAATATGAAATGTTTTCACTGCCAGAATCCTGAAACAACATTTTCAAAATTTTTTTATTTAGGGGAATTAAAAACTGAATTTGATAAGTTAATAGATTAATATGTCTATTAATATGTCTATCAATTATAAAAAAAAATCTTTCAGCGTTATTTGAATTCGGTTAGCGCGGTTTATTTCGATTAGACGTTTGGAGCACGAATAGGGATAAAGTAATCGGATTGATTCATTCACTTCGATGAATCGTACGAAGAGTGAAACCTTCTCCTAACCCATTCAATCACGTACTATTGCAACGTGTATCCTGCAAGAATGAAGAACAAAATCCAGAAAAGGGCCGAGAGATAGCCAGAGGGGGGTCAGGGAGAATGGCACGCACCCGGAAAAACTGTTGTTTGACCTTTTCGAGTTAGTCAAACCCACACAAGCACACACACACACCGCAAGTTTTGCCTCAGAGTTGTCTACTGGAATGTTTTCTTCTCTAACCTACATACCTCTCCTGCTATTCATCGCCACCTGTGTGCTATAACACACATTTCACGAGAGCATTTTTCTCCCCAAGAGATTTGGTTCGATTTCATTGTTAGCAGAGGGAAATGTTTTTGTTGTTTTCCCGGTTCACGTTAGCAGCGCGTATATAAATGCATTTCAATTAAGGTTGCATTAGCTAATGAAGTGAAACATGCTCCTAACACATGCGTCACTTTAGTTGAATTACGCTCCAGAACTATTTTTTTCTTTCTAGTTACGTAACTGCTTCTTTAAGAATTCTGAATGGCGGTAGCACTAGACTGCCTTAACAGCAAAGAAAAAGTAGAATTCAGGGTCATAGCTATGCCATGAAAATTTGAGAGCGGGTGATATGCATTCAGAATTACATTTATAATCGTTAAGTAAATGTAATGCAAAAACACGATTAAGTTTGATGGGCATCTTCTAATTGAATCGGCAGTTTGAAGAAGGGAACAAGCGCCAAAAAAATTGAAATTCTTTTTTTTTTGCACCATACTGTTATTTACATATAGACGCTCCTTGTAAGCTGTAAAAGGCACTGGAATAGCGGGTGAATGTGAAGAATCTTATATAAAAGTTAAGTGAAGAAAAAATAATAAATAAGACAGTTTTTTAAAGTTTTTTTAAAATTTCCCACAAAAACAGTTTTTGCATTCGTTCCCTTCTTCAAATTGCTGATTCAATTAGTAAAAGAATGTCATTGAAGACATGTTAAATAATCAGATTCTAGGAAATTTTTAAAATTAAATTTAAATATATTTATTATTTTTTCAGAGTATGTATTCTCTACATGTGTAAATTATAGACACACTTACATACATATATTTTAATATAATTAATACAGCATACGTGCGTTAATCTAATACATGCATTAATAATACATACAATATTCATAGTCCGGTCGTGGGGCATTAATACTTGTCTCCATGGGCAATTTATAGTCATTTTATGAACTTCTTGAAATGTTCATAGAGACAATCACAAGTTTCTCCGGCTTGGTGGAAAATATAAACAAAACATAGAAAGATATAACTGATTTAACTAGGATAAACTAATTAGAAAAGCATTCTCCTGTGTCTATTACATAAATATCAACAAGTGTAGTTGTGCATACGAGACATTTGACTGCATGTACACGACAAGTGACATGAATTAAAAAATATTGCGTAAATTTGAATAGATTATATTCTTCCAGATTTTTTATAACTCTGTAGAAAGATGTATAGTTAAACAAGATAACCTACCTACAAATATTTCGTATTCCTTTACCTTAAGTATCCAGATTAACGGTTGAGAATTTTTAATGTTTTGGTTTATTGCTTCATTTTTCATTTATTTGTCATCTTAAAATTTTATCCCGTTCTTCAAATATTCCAACAGTTTCTCGAGTATACGATAAATGGTTCAGTATGCAGTTTTCCCAAATCTCTTTTTAAATGCGTGACGGCCTGCGAGCTTGTGATGTGGATGCGGGTCATCTAATAAGATGTATAGTTAAACAAGATAACCTACCTACAAATATTTCGTATTCCTTTACTTTAAGGATCCAGATTAACGGTTGAGAATTTTTAATGTTTTGTACGAGTGCTTCATTTTTCATTTATTTGTCATCTTAAAATTTTATCCCATTCTTCAAATATTCCAACAGTTTATCCAATATACGAAAAATGGTTCAGTATGCAGTTTTTCCCAAATCTCTTTTTAAATGCATGTGGGCCTGCGAGCTAGTGATGTAGATGCGGGTCATCTAATGATGATAATAAAAGTTTCATGTACTTTTTGCTTACAAGATAAAAACAAGGCTACTGGGAAACAAGATCGTTAACGCAATATTAACTCATCCGTACATTACCAATGATGAAAGACATCATGAAGAGGTCAACATATTACAGGTCAATGCTTTCCTTCAAATTTCTGTACAGTTTTGCATATTTAAATTGCAATATGAGATTTTCGCAGAGATCAGAACCAAGGTTGGAGTATTTTTTAGATTATATCAGGACTGGCTTTAAATAGCCTTTTTTAATAGCTATATAACTCACTTCAATAAAGGTTTTCTTGCAAAGTATGTGCTGTATTGATTCGTTTCATTGTAGAGTACCATACTTCTTTTGAAAGATGTGAATTTTAAGACAGGTTATTTAAATTTCCTTTTAGCTTAACTGAGGCTCTGTGAGAAAATTTCGTAGAAAAATGGCTATTGGCTGTAAAATTTTGATGAGTAGGATAGTGAGATCCAGCAAAGAGTAAGTTTCTTCTCCCATTTAGTGTTGGTTCTAACTGATCTTCTGATACTAAAGTCCACACTCATTTTTAAGACTACAGCAGGGAAAGAGGGGGAAATAAAACTGATAAATACTTAATTTGAAAAAGAAAAGCACGCAAGTTATTACAGCGGGGACTTTTTATCATTATGGCCAGACTGTCATATTTGTTTTTTCAAAGCACTGCAGGGAAAATTGAAATGCATTGATTGCAAAGATTTGTTTTTGAGCAACAATTTTGTTTAGGAGCTGCTAGCCAATCAACAAAGGAAACAGCAGGTTCAGTTACGCAATGACTATGATAACATAACAAGATGTGGTATCAAAGCAAATTTTGAAATTTATCGCTCTTTTGCTGTTACGAAATTGGAGATTCCAAGGAACAGTTTTTTTTAAAGAGGAAAAGAAGCTTGGAACAGGTTTTAAAGTTGCAATTCGAAATTTAAAAGCTTAGCTGCAGATCCGGAAAGGGTGTGTTTGCTGCATAGAAATTTTTTTTTTTGAAACTTGAATGGAATGTAAACAATCCAAGCGAAGGGAATAAACTTGGGGATGAATACAGATGAATTTGATTATAAGGTCTTATTCCAGTTACGTATTTAAGAAACAAAATAAGAATTCCAAGACACATACATGGTTTATTGTATTTTAAGATTAAGAGTTAATCGTGTTTCGTAGTTTATAGAAACTGCGGGCAGGTCCTCTATTCACTTCCACATTTAGAATAATTAAAATTTAAACCTTTGGAAAGCTTCACTATTTACATGCTATAAAAGAAACGCTGAGATCTATATAGTTCAAGATCAGAATAAAAAGTTAAACTGCTGCATTATTTTTCGATTTTGATGTTTATATTTCAGCCAATCTCTAGGAATTCCTTTAAATAAAATTAACAATAGGGCCTTGAATATTGACTCATTTATTGAAGGTTTAGAACAGACAAAATAGTAACTTAATCTAACGGTCCAAATATTAAGGGTTAGTAAGTTATATTAAAACACTTTATTAAAAAAATCAGCTTGTAACGACCGTTTGCCAAGACAGGGGACCGAACCCGATTCCCCAAGATTCGGTCTGATGTTCTCTCAGTTGAAATTTTCCGGTGATGTTAGAAGCTGTTCATCTTTCAAAATTAATTTTATTTTTCGAGGCCAACAACACGAGATAAATGTTAGCCTTACATGCTATAATTACAATTTTTTTTTTTTTTACAAAATTGTTGATTTTTATTATTTTTTCTCTTTCTGGTTACAATTCATAAAATACAGTTTGTCATTTATCAAACAAAGTGAAGGCGAAATTCAGTATAAAGTATCAATATTTCCTGTAAGTATGAATATATCAACTTTTCAAAGTAATTGTCCTCCAAGTTCTCAAATTTACCTCTGGAGGTGCGGGGTCAAGTGTCTCCGGTCTCGTCACTTGACTAGGTTCTAAATTACGGTACCGGCTTGTAAAGGGTAATGCTGGCCACCTATACAGTGCCCCCTTAAATGAATGGCCAGCAGTTTCGCCCTTTACTGAGAACAAATAGCGTCATAGCCAATCTTCCGGGCATTTGTAATAAATAAATATAAATAGATTTGAGACAAATAAACACTGAGGAATCAAAATATACATTAACTTTATTCTATAATATCGACCTTTAAACGCAGTTATCTGGAAAACAGATACTTCTTGTTTCCCAGATCACGCTCTTGGCTTTACGGCTGGTCAGCGTCGACTTTGGGTCAAGCGGTCAGTTGAACTAATCTTTTTTTTTGTTCCTACCTCTTTTTCCCTTCTCGCTCGCAACAACGTTCCTTGGAATCGGTGCGTAGCGTATCGAAGATAAGTGATTCTTTTCACAGATGCTCTTTATTTTACACACTGGCTTTTGTTGCCCGAGAAAGTGATATTGCTCTCTCAAGACTAAGGCGTATTGTACAAGAGACAATAATGGAAAAGAAAGTTTTCTGGATTTCCTAAGTCGGTTAATTGTGGTTATTAATCTTATTATTGTTTGTACCTGTGATTAAATAAGCAACTGAAATTCGCAGATGTGTTGTTGATAACATTCTTTTATGGTATATAAAGAGTGAGAGAAAGTGTATTTTCTTTTTAATTTTGCTGTATTGCAAAATAGCGGTATCTATCTTTTTTTATGTATACTTTTCGAAACATTGTGAATGGAATTTGTGTTCTGTTGAACATTTCAATTCCCAGAAAATAGCCACTTTGTTTTATATTAGAAAGGGGTAGGGGTTATTGATTTAATATAATAAAGCAATTTATTTATTTAAATGTTTTTAAAATTGGTTCCTTAAAACAAACAAAAAAAAAGAGTACAGTATGCTCGAAAAATTTACTTTTATTTGGTAAAAATTTCAATATTTATTAATGAAAACAATACTTGAATTTTTATGTGGATAAATGTTTTTTCTACCTGCATTCGAACCCCGTTATAGCGAACCCGGTATATAACGAACTCACGGCTATAGCGAACGAAAATTTTGGTCCCGTAGTTATCCTATTGTATGTAATTTAATTAGTATTGTGTCAGTTTAGTGTAATCGATTTTAGTCGATTTAATTTATTAATGATCACCTTTAATAGTTTTTATCATTTTTTAATACATCATTATTGAATGCACATTGCAAATAATGAGTTATACACTTTGTGAACTCTAGCATTTTTCTTAACTGTTCGGATATAGCGAACCACCGGATAAAGCGAACAAAACCTTTGGTCCCTTGAAGTTCGGTATAACGGAGTTCGACTGTATTTCATTTATAGCATATAACGATAATTTCGCCTGTTGGAGAAAATGGGATTACAGTGTAGCAGCAAATATTTCAAAAAATATGCTTTGTTATGAATTTTTACAGAAGGTGTTTGTTAAATATACGTCACACTACACAAAGATGGCCAAGTTATTAACGTTGTTTGGAAAAATTTGAATAAAACAGAGTGTTGGTTGTGAAAACAGATTTCTTTTCCTCAAAATTTTTTAGACAATTTTTCATAAAAGGCATATAAAAAGGGTTGCAAATAAAGAAATAGAAAAAATGTATACTTCCAAGTTTACCAAAATCTTGCTTTTAAAAAACAGCTTTGGGCCTTTCACATATCTGTTCGTAATATATTTTATGTAACAAGCGAAAAATTATTTTATCTATTGAGGTAAAAACAACTTACGCACATTGGAAAAAAATACCGATATAATCAAATAATAAGTAATAACCCTATTATTTGATTTACGGCATTTAAAACAAGAGAAATTTGACATTACCTTAAAAATTATACACGAGACAAAATAAACTTAGGAAAAAAATAGTGTCTAAATCCTAAACTGTAGGAGATAAATTTCAAGTGTCTATGTAAGCTTGTTAGATTGTAAGTAATAAATACACTAAATTCGAAATTGAACTGTTTTCGAACAGTAACAAACGCGATAATGTTTTAAAGTTCTCTCTTACTCCAAGAAATTGAAAATACCCAATTAAAGGAACAAGGGACCTTAACCACGAATTTTTAAAATTTTCAATTTTTAACTCTGTATTCAAAATGAGAATAATTTGTGTTCTTTTTTAATACACTTGAGCACCCTTAGAATTCAAAATAAGAATATTTTGGCAGAATAATGCCTGTTTCTCAAATTTTTTTTCAAATATGCTAGCATTTTTCGAAATGCCCCATGTGAATTCCAAACCATTGAAAAACATTATTTTTTCAATATAAGTTTACAGGATATGTATAAACAAAATTGTGCATTGATTTGCTTTTTGTATGAATCTAAAGTTATAAATAATTGGGATTTTTTTTATCTGCTTGTTATTTTTTATATTTTTTATTTATTTCATGGTCTTTAAATTTGAAAAAAAATATTTGGGGTTTCAAAGAATCATGCACAGTTTTGTAGTAAACACTTCAATAAACAATCTTGAGAAATTTGGAAGAAATCGGGAGAAAATAAATGCGCATGGAACACTTTGAAAAATTCTAGCATTTTTGAAGAACTTTTTGAAAAACAGGTCTTATTCTTAGAAAATACTTTTTTGTGATTTCTAATTGTCCTGAATGTACTAGAAAAGAATATTAATTATTCTCATTTTGTATTACAGTAAAATATTGAAAATTTAAAAACGAGGTGGACGATCCCTTGTCCCCTTAATTTGCTCAATATTTTATGTGTACTCTCTTTCTTAATTTTATTGAATATTCAAAATGCAGTTAGAAATAACATTGGTGCTTTAAAGCGCAGCTTCGGATTTCGATAATCGAAATGCTATAAGCATGTGCAATCATTAAAAATTTTTACAATCATCTGTGGTTTATTAGGAGATAATGGTAATGGAAAGACAACAGAAAGATCATCATTTCTGAAGTCTTAACTAAATAATATTGCGTGACCAGTAGTAGTTATCGCTTTCTAAATTGCATAAAAGATAACGCAATGGAAACAAAATACTATTATTCGCAGTATTCCATTGTTTATATCCGAGAAATATTAAACCACCGGTTTCCTGACCGATTAACCGATTAGAGAAACGCGGCACCCTTTTCATGTTTCTACTCGCTGATAGACAACAAAGCCCATAATCCCGTTCAAGGCCTTAATTTAATACTTATTTTAACTAAAAAAATTTTTTTAGCTTTCTGTTTAACATTACTAAGATTTGATTTTAATTAGTAAGTTAAGATAACTGACCAAAGTTTTGAGGTGTACAAAATAAATTCATTTTTAAAAGATCATTATCTTATTTAATAGCACTTAACTGATAGACAGAATTTTGATTGGTTGGAATATATTAGATCAGGGGTCTCCAAACATTTTAGACTAAGGGCCACACGGACTCCTTAACTAAATCCTAAGGGCCAAGACTTAGCTCCTCATACCAACATACTGTAGTTTTCCGCTTTTTTTCCGCTTTCGGCACTACTTATCTGTGTGAAAAAACATTCTCCAAAATGAAATATACAAAAAATATTTACAGATCCAAATTAACTGATGAGTATTTGAAGTCTCTGCTGATAATTTCCATTCGTAAACTTGATCCACTACTGCAAACAATTGTCAGTGGAAAGTTACGGCTACATAAATTATTTACAGATCCAAATTAACTGATGAGCATCTGAAGTAGCTGCTGATAACTTCCACTAGTAAACTTGATCCACAACTGCAAATAATTGTCAGTGGAAAGTTACGGCTACATAAATTATTTTCAGATCCAAATTAACCGATGAGCATTTGAAGTCGCTGCTGATAATTTCCACTAGTAAACTTGATCCACAACTGCAACCAATTGTCAGTAGAAAGTTACAGCTACATAAATTATTTACAGATCCAAATTAACTGATGAGCATTTGAGGTCGCTGCTGACAATTTCCACTAGTAAACTTGATCCACAACTGCAAACAACTGTCAGCGGAAAGTTACAGCTACATAAATCTCATAAATCACAATTACAATGTTTAGTTTCATTATCTAAATTACCTATGTATGTCACTTACTGTAAGTTTTTAAGGATAAATCTCATATCATTAAGTACAGATAAAATGTTCAATTTCATTATGTATGTCCGTCTGTTTCTTAATTGGTCGTTAAATAAAAATATCTGATTATTATTTTGTATGATTTACATACATTGTAAATTTGTACATTGTTGTACATTGTTTGTACAAATTGATCCACAACTGCAAATAATTGTCAATGGAAAGTTACGGCTACATAAGTTATTACAGATCCAAATTAACTGATGAGCATCTGAAGTCGCTGCTGATAATTTCCGCTAGTATACTTGATCCACAACTGCAAAAAATTGTCAATGGAAAGTTACGGCTACATAAATTATTTACAGATCCAAATTAACTGATGAGCATCTGAAGTCGCTGCTGATAATTTCCACTAGTATACTTGATTCACAATTGCAAATAATTGTCAATGGAAAGTTACGGCTACATCAATTATTTACAGATCCAAATTAACTGATGAGCATTTGAGGTCGCTGCTGACAATTTCCACTAGTAAACTTGATCCACAACTGCAAACAACTGTCAGCGGAAAGTTACAGCTACATAAATTATTTACAGATCCAAATTAATTGATGAGCATGTAAGGTCGCTGCTGACAATTTCCACTATTAAACTTGATCCACAACTGCAACCAATTATCAGTAGAAAGTTACAGCTACATAAATTATTTACGGATCCAAATTAATTGATGAGCATGTAAGGTCGCTGCTGACAATTTCCACTAGTAAACTTGATCCACAACTGCAAACAACTATCAGCGGAAAGTTACAGCTACATAAATCTCATAAATCATAATTACTATGTTTAGTTTCATTATCTAAATTATCTATGTATGTCACTTACTGTAAGTTTTTAAGGATAAATCTCATATCATTAAGTACAGATAAAATATTCAATTTCATTATATATGTCCGTCTGTTTCTTAATTGGTCGTTAAATAAAAACATCTGATTATTGTTTTGCATGATTTACATATATTGTAAATGTTACAATGTAATGAAAATAAACTACGGTGGGCCGGATACCGGGCATATCCGGCTCTCTACTGCGGGGCGTAGTTTGGAGATCCCAGTATTAGATCAACATTTCCTTCTAAAGCTGGTCTTTTTAAGCTCGCTTTAAAATTAGCCTTTTCTATAGAAACAAGACAAAACATAATTAGAAATAATATTAGTTCAATTATAGTACTTGATTTAATAATCTAGTAATATAAACATCCAATATCCATTATAATTAGTAGAGTTGGCAAGCAGCTTTTGTCAAAAGTAATCATTTTTAATCACGTTCAAGTATTTTAGATGAGATTGCCTCACGCAACAAGGCACAAATATTTCGGCTGAGGAACTAGTAGCCATCCTTACATATTTTTAAATTACAAGTAATTCAAAAACTTTCATCTTCATTTGATTTGTTTTTCGTGTTTGCTAATCTTATTTCATAGTGAAATATACCTTTTTTAACTACATCTGTTGTCTTTATTGCTACATCTCATTTATAATTTTTGATGAGATTACGTGAATTTAGATTTTTACGTGATGAGATTACGTGAAAAAGCAATTAGCGGCAACTTCGGGAGAATTTTGACTTACAAGCTGTAAAAAGTAATAGTTTTTCAGCGAATATGCATGAAAGCACTTAAAATGTCTAACTAGAATTCATCTCTAAAATCAAATTTCTCTTAAATACTTAATTTGTCACATACACTGTTTGAGCCAGGAAATGGAATCTCTTAATGAGAACTATAGACAGATCACTTATTATATATATATATACATATATATATATATATATATATATATATATATATATATATATATATATATATATAAAACAGTTCCGTAACTGACTCATTCATTCATTCATTCACTGACTGACTGACATACAACGCACAGACCAAACCGCTGGACCTAAAGGGCTGAAATTTTGCATGGCGATTCTTCTAATAGTGTAGGGGTGCACTAAGAAAGATTTTTCAAAAATTCTTCTTAGATTTTTTTAAATTAAATTTTTAAGCTGTTTTTTAAACTTTTTTTACGTTTGCATTTAAAATAATACATTGAGGGTTATAAAATTTATATCACGAGAAAGATCATAAAAATTCCTTCAAAATGAAATTTTTTTCGAATTTTTACCTCCATTTCCTGATTTTTGGTGAATTTTTAAAGATTAATTTTTAGAATTTAATTTATTAAATGGTGATCACGTGATTTCTTTTTCTGGTACTTTCAATAAATTTATCGTCACGTGCGTAACAACTAAATAGACAAAAAAAAATATTTTTTTCTCTTTCTAATGCAGCAGACGATTGGATATTATCCAAAAAAAATGCATATCCCTTACGATTTTTTTATAAATATATATATATAGATAGATATATATTTTACATCAATTGTATACATTGATCATCGCATTTATTATAAATATATATATTTATTTTTTGGCAAAAATTGCATACGTTGACCGTTGTATTTAATTTGAATGTAATCCTTAGCGAAGCGCGGGTTTTCAGCTAGTATATATATATATATATATATATATATATATATATATATATATATATATATGTGTATGTATGTATGTATGTATGTATGTATATATACAGGTGGTTATCAAAATAACGGAAACACTAAGAAACATCATGAAAACCTTTACTAATGCGGCACAGGATCACCTGTGTCATGTAATACCATCTGATTCACCCTGGAATTGGATTATACAAGTGATGAATAATGGTTAAGAATATATTATACCATTCTTCAGGGAAAAATCATGGAAGTTCCTGTAGAGATGCTGTGGTGGATATGGACACCTGGTTCTATCCGCTTATACAGATCACGGTGGTTGGATCATATATATAGTCGGGAGGGTTGTACAGGGCAAGATAAGATATTTGACTTCTTTTTCATCCTCTTCAGACCAATAATTGATAGATTTGGCTGTATGTAAAGGGGGGATTATGCTCCTGGAGAACGGCTTCTCCAGCAAGTTATCTAAACAATGTTTGCACCATAGGATGGACTAGTGAGATAAAATTTTCCATTAGTCCTTCCCATTCAATCTCCCTTTTAGGGTTACAATAGGGCCTGAAGTAAACCACGAGATTTCATCCCAAACCCTGATAGATCTACCTCCATGATTGACAGTTGAGATGAGACAGCCAGAATCTTATGTTTATGTAGGTGTTCTCCAGACATACGCACGTCCTGTTGCGAGGAACAATATGAACAATGATTCGTCGGACCAAATGTCGTTTTTCGACATATTCCTTGACCAGGATTTGCGATCGTGGCATCATTGGGGACGATATTTTGTATTGGCTTCTATCACAAGTGGCTTAGGAATAACTACTCTTCCGTAAATACTTTGTTTGTGAAGTTTCCTTCTACCTCTAATGGTTGATGCCAGAACATGCAGATGCCTATTGAGCTCTTCGGTCATTTTGGTTGCAGTTGTTTTCCTTCTTCGTGTCATAATCCGCTTCAATACCTCGTCCGTCTCTTTTACTCAGCTCTCCCTTTCGTCCAGTATTCTGTTTGTCAAAGGATGCTTTTCCGTTCACTCTGTATGCTATCACAAATTTAGATACCTTAGCTCGAAAAACACCCATTAGCCTGGTTACAGTAACAGATACTCCAATTTAAGCGCGCTCCAACAATTTGCCCTTTTCGCAAGATCTGGAATGTTTGATATTTTACGCTGCCCCCCCCCCAAAAAAAAAAAAAAAAGCACGATGCCCTTAGCTTCATTACTGATACCTGACAGTAGAATAATACATACACTATATCATATAAAAGAATACCGGTGGCCAGATTTGTTTTTTAAGGAATATGAGCACAATCGTAAGCACCACTAATATTGATAGGTGTTTCCATTGTTTTGATAACCACCTGTATATTATATATATATATATATATACAGTGGAATCTCGGTCGATCGTTTTCGGATCCATCGTTTTTCCGTATGTGTCGTTCATTTTATCCAGTCCCCCAACGATCATATATATATATATATATATATATATATATATATATATATATATATATATATATATATATATATATTCAATTGCCTTCAAACTCCAGAAAAATGTGCAAAATATTAAAATTTGTTTTTTATTATATTTTCAGAATTTTATCAAATATAATTATTTTACTACACTATGATGTTAGTAATATATTTTGCAGAATGTAGTACTATATATATATATATATATATATATATATATATATTGTTTTCTTTTCAGAGGTATGTTGTTTACTTTAATCTGTTTACTATTTATAAATACGAGAAATATAAGCAAGTGAGTAGCAAAAAATTTAAGCAAATCCCGAAAACCCTTTTCAAAAAAACTTCCTTTGACACCTGAGATCTAGGAGGTGCCCGCACCGGAACTTTAACAAATTCGAAAGAAAAAAAAAATACAGGGTATAGAGAAACCTAACAAAAAACTTGTAGGGCAAGTTTCTCAGTGCCATTAAGATTCCAGATATCTACCTCCCCACCTCCCCTTCTCCCGACCAAGTTACCTGTTGCATTCATGCAGGTAGAACGAAAGAAACCGACTCTCAGTTGCCGAGTTTTCCACCGCCGCGAAGGACGGGGCTGAGTTGTTTGTTGTCTGAAGACGCTCTATCTATCAGACAGTGGATTTCGCGAAATTTTGAAGCCTGATTTGGATTGTTTGCACCTTTTGGATTACAGTCAGACATTTCACATAAGTTTCGAGAAAGGCTGGGCAACGTTTAAGTGATATGTGGTCTTGACATTGTGAAGAAATGTGTCTATACTAAGTGTTTTGGACAGCGTGTGTGTGCAAAGAGGTTGACATTACATAGAAAGAAGATGGAGCTGAAAGAGGTTTGGCGGGCCATGCAGATATTTGTGGTTTTATTAGTCCTTGGTGGGATCTTGGATTTAGCTAATTCTCAGGTTAGTACTGTGATTTTTATTTTTATTTGGGGCGCTTGGCCAAATTCTTATTCGTGAGGACTTAATACGTGATTATCAAGAAAAATGTATAATTATGGTTCCTGAAGGTGCCGCTTTTAATAAAATGCCATTTAACCTTTTCCCTACGGGTTGGGATAGCACGTATTCCAAGAATACGGGCCCCAGAAGGTTTTATATATATATATATATATATATATATATATATAGTTATAAATAGATAGATAGATATAGATATAGATAGATGGATAGATAGATAGATAGATAGATATATTAACCCCTAATGGTCGTTCTTACAAAGGGGGTAGGACATTTCCCGTTTTAAGAGGTGATCGGAAAAATGCACCCCGTAAGCTAAAGGTTAATTCCATGTAACATTAAAAAAAAAAAACCTCTGAAAATTCCCGTTGTTTCTTTTAATGTCATTGCTCAACAAATTTTAGTCACTTTTCTAAGTATCAGTGAATATTGATTACGCATTCACTGTTCATAGATTTATCTGAAATGTGTAAAAGCATTTGAAGAATTCAATGTTAAAAATTTAACAACAGCTTTTAAATTAATAGCTGGTGAATTATTAAATCAGTGCTCGGTATTTTCTTTATCTGATAACACTGGAATGCATACTATCCAATATCCCAGAGAGAAATAATAACTTGTTGTACTTTAGGCATTGATCTTTTGAAGGATATCTAATCAAACTTGATAAAGTTGATTCTTTCAGATAACGTTAAGAAACGTGTGAAATATTTATTGTTATGACTTGCTTTCTCTGAAGGATATCCTCAAGAATTTATTATTCACAGAGACCATAAATAGCACTTTAGTATACCTGTATAAATAATTATGATTTCGTTCTCTTTTTTTAAAATTTTACAGATTAACAAAATATTAAGTTGTTAACTATGTAGTCGTAAATAACAGCGAAAATTTTTAATGTGTTTCCAAACTCTAAAATAAATAAATAATTCAATTTTTTAAATTTTTTGAGTATCAGTAACGAACGTTAAAGGACAGCTTCAATATTGGCTTTATATCTTTTAATTTGAATTATATTTAAAATTTTTACATTAAAATCTCATTTATATTAAGCCCCTTAAGGTAATTTTTTTTTTAAATTCCTCTTTCAATGACCATGTTACAGTAATATTTTGACTGCAAGGTTGTATACTTCCCCACAGTAGAATATCTATCCTTATTATTCAAACTTTCCGAAGCATTTGCAGTTATGAGACACAAGTTAGTCAGAATCTCCAGAAGATATTAAATATGCCAGTATTTAATTTCCTCCCGTCTCTATACCTATGAATATGATTTACTTTAATATGTAATTTTTCTATGTTTTGTATGCAATTTTTCTAAATTTGGAATGACATTTAAAGTTTTAAAAAAAGTAAACTAAAGAATAACTCTTTTTATATTTTTTTACTCCAGAAATAAAAAATTACTAAAAGAAAAAACAGTTATGTATAATGTAATGCAATGTAGAAACCAACCATGAAAAGATGGAATACTAAAAAATGTGTATAAGCTCATACTATAATTTATATATATATATATATATATATATATATATATATATATATATATATATATATATATAACTGAAAACTTAAACAGCATAATTTAAGGTAATTAGCATGTTGCTGTAAACAAAAAATCAGAAACATTAAGTTTGATAAGTTGCTTTGAATATTTTTTTTCCCTTTTTTTAAAGAAAACTGCTTGTCAGAGTTAAAATTCATGAATACAGGCATAAATCAAACCTTTATGATTGTTAAGACAAAAGATCAGCAAAAATTAAAAGCTAAAAATTTCTGTATAGATCCTCTAGACTAGTTGTTTATAAATAATATTGAAAATTATTGAATTATAATTCTTTACGAAACTCGTTGTCAAAGAATAAGAAATATAAAATATGTCAGGCAATGTGCTCATTTAAGCCGTTTAACCTTTCAGACTTTCTCTTTGGAACAATACCCTCTTTTTCGTCTTTTAAAGTAAAATAGTATTTAAACGCAAGATGTATTCATCCTTTACCATGACTTGAATACTTCTTTATGTATAACACCTGCAGTTTAGTTTCATAATATAAATAGAAAAAAAACAGATTATAAAATCATCCTTTTTTAAAGATTTTCAAAGTTATCTTCCAAATTCTCCCCACGCTTTAAGTGCAAAAATGTATGAGCACAATGGTATGCATACACTTAGATCGTCTTCAGTGATGCATGAAATTTATCACAATGTCCATCCGGGACTGTTTTGCTTGGGCACTCACAGATGCAACACTAAATATAGAAAATAATTAACATACAAAAAACTGTATTATAATCTTATCAGACATTAATAATGAACGTCTGCTCAATTTAAATATAGGTTAACGTTTATTTAGAATTAAAATAACTTAAGAAATTGCTAATGCTCACGGTGCGTCATTAATTTACAAAATTTACGATACATTAACCGTAAATAAAATTAAATCCAAATCAACATGGGAAACAAGACACGCAAACAAGGATGTTATTTCACTGCGGTCAGGAAAGGAATCATGATTTACCCAATCCAGGTCCGGCTGGTATAAGTCAAATTTGACTAATTAAAGAATGCCTTTGTTTCACACAAGTTTTAACCTGCTTAATGAACATAAAGGGAAAATGACTCATCTGCAAAAATCATAAAATTAATTTGTGAAACTAAAGGCTAATTTATAATATGATATCAATATGTGTGAATAAACAATTAATTTTGAGTGAAATTTTGAAAAAAAATTAATCAGTTGTAGTCATATAAAAATAATGATATCAGTACACAGATTAGATATATTTTATAAAATATTACCGAAACGACTTTTGCTATTTTCGTTTGATAATCATATTTTCCATAATTAATGAAGCAAATATCATCTGTATTACCCCCAAAACACTTCGTTTGATTCACGAAATTATTAGAAACATTTCGTTTAATGCGATAGAATCAAAAATTGTTTTACATTACATATGATATTAAAAAAAGTTACGTAAGCAATTTTATCTTGTAAATAAACTACCGTATTTACTACCGTATCATTTAGACATATACATGTTATAATTAGTAAATATTTGAGCTTTCAATAAAGACCTGGCAACCATGACGCAAAACCCATTTCATGTAACAATGTTAATTGCTCTTGAAGATCCTGTTCGGCATCATTCATGCAAAAAAACCTAAATAAAGTATTCGTGCGTTCCGAAAATGAAAACACGCACGGAAAAACATTTCCACAGTCTAATGAATTAATGCATCAAATATTTCACAACTGTTGAGGGTGGCAATTCCATGTATTAAAATATCCTGCTCTTATTCAAGGACAGTCAGCGTCTCGCCGAGACACTTTGGAAACTTTGTACAAGTTTTTACCGGTAATCAAATGCTAATTATGCTCTGCATTAATTGATACACGGAAACTCATATAGAAGTGTTTCTGTGTCATTTGTCTTGATTAAACATCTCCATAATATAAAATTTTATTGAATTTTAGCAATCCAAAAGTCATAAATAATCAAACGTGTTTGATTAAGTGATATTTCGTCTGTTGAACAAATATCTTTGTTTAACTAGAGAGCCGACAAAATTTTTCTAAGAAATTATATTGTTCCTTATATTCGTGGTAATTAACTAGTGCGAAAAAAAAATCATTCTGCTTTTGTGAGTTTTTATAAATTTGAAATTTTTAATTAAAGGAAATTTTGAGATCAATGCTTTATACAACTATAGCTTCAATACAAGAGGTATTTCGAGTTCTTAAAAACAGACATATAGAAGAATATAACCCTGTCATTGCTTTATCTATCTGTAAATTCTGAAATTTTGAAAGGTATTAAATAAATCACTTAAAATTAGTGTAAATTTTAAGTGGTTGGTCCAATTTTAATCGACTGTAAACCAATGACTATACATATATAATATATGATCACACAAATGAACAAGTAGCTATTGATTTTGAAATAGATCTAATAATACGCCCATAACTAACTCAACTTACATTTCTGAATAAAATAGTCCATGCTGTGTAACAGTTTCTTCAGCTATTTTGCAGACTCATGGAGAGATAGGTCTTTAAAATTGTAAGACTTATTTATAAGCGTACTCTGCTTTATTTATTGGTGACCTATATTAATCCTTTCTTGGCCTGCATTAATAAATTTTTGATAATTAATTGATTGGGGTACCGTCTAAAGTCCTAAATAACATGGAATCTTATTTCCTTAGGCTATGCTAAGAATCGCTCTGTAACAGTAATATTGAGTTCAAAACGTTACTTGCATGTTAAGGTAATCTTTTCAATGAATAGCCAGGTTCAGTTTACGATGTCCTGTTTAAAACACTATTAAAGAAAACCTTCTAAAATACTTCAAGATAGAACTATTTTTTCCTAAGAAGTTTCGGATCAACAAATGGACCACCAAATAGATGAAAGCTTGTGATTTGATGGAAAACTTCACTAATAAATATGCATAATTCCCTAAAACCTTAAAAAGCATGTTTGGCGAATTAGATACATTAATACATTTAAAACAGTTGCCAAACGTTTCCGATCGTTTTTTAATAGACCGCTGTCGAAGAAAGAAGTGATTCCACTAGGTAGTGATTTTTCTTTTTTTTCTCTGGAAAGAAATGGTCTTTTTATATCCACACGAGAGTGAAACAGACCGGGACCCACAGAGCTAAGATGTATTTTCACGTGAGTTTTCAAGTCATGTTATTTCGTCAATGTTCTTTTGATTTACGTTGTGGCAGTTAGAAACTCTTTCCTCTGTCACTACAGTTTAATTTTCATCTCGTTTAACATTGTCTCAATCATACAAGTGATACCACATCGTTGAACCTCATATAAAACTAGTTCTTCCATGAAGCTTAATTTCCTATGTTCCCGAAGTGGATAAACCACATTATTTACCACTGTCACTAACCAGCGATGATGTAGATACTTTTCTAAAGGATATCTGGCGGTCAACATTCTGTTTTATTTTTTCTCATATTAGTACTGTTAAAAACTTCCTCTCATTGAGCTATTTGAATCGACTGTCCCTGAGGAGAAGGTTTAACCTATTCTGTTGCTGATGGTTGTGACCTTAAGTTTACCTTGCGACGTTAGTACGACAAATTGTCTCTCTTACATATTTATATTTTTACTACTTGCCTGCAGCGCTGGTATGAAAATTTTCAAAGCATTAATTGTCTGTTTGTATACTTTTTGCTTAGATTTTTGCAATGTCAGTTAGTTTAATGCTGTTTGTAGCAATCAAAATTGGCAAAAGGAAAAAGCGATAAAAATTTACACTTCCTTTCATATATTAAAAAAACAGGAAGAAGGAAATTAAGTTCGAGGACTTAATTGATCAGAGTTAGGGCATTTTTATTCAGTTAGTACAAAATACAGTAAATATTGTGACTGTAATACAATTCTGACTTATTTCGAACTCAACTTCTCATTTTCAAATTTTCATACTTAGAAGCATTTTTGAGAAACTATTTGAGTCTCGTCAAAGGACACAAACCCCTTAAACCCCACAAACAAATAAACCTTTAATTATTATAAACAATTCAGCGTTAACACGAGATAACCCTCTAGGGAAAAGAGAGTTTTTCTAGACTTAAAGCCTTCTCCTCCCCAGTCTATTGAAGGTACCAGAGAAAGTAATTATCCTGTTACCAAAACTCAAAGTATCTTTATTATTATGCCCTCACTACCAAAGAATCTTAAAGTACCAATGAATCTAAGAGTGAAATATACATAAATCCTTTTGCACTGATATGTTTAAATTTCAGAACTGTATAAGGGATATCAGCAAATTTTAGGCATGCAGCTTATTTGTATGCAAAATAAGCCTTAGTTGAAAATTTTCTTGGGTTCTCCCCTGAGAATAACAAGAGTCTTGAGTACCTTCGAAACATTCAGTACTTTATGCACGGGAATTGCGATGAGAGTTATACAATTCCATCAACGTTAAATGATTGCAATATTACACTATTTCTCGAAATGACTGCATGTTTAGCTCACCCTATCCATCTGCTATCCAATGCTAGTCAGAAATTTTAAATTTGCTTCCCTATTATACAATAATCCAGGCAGCTTGCACTGAACGATCGATATGCGTATACGGTGGTGTAATCGGGAAGCCGGTTTACCCAGAAGATAGTAGGTCTCAGGTTAAATTCCCGAGTCAAGCAGTTGTCTTTGTGAATGAGAGAAAATGTCAGACGGTATGGGATTAGAGTCGTAATAAACATCTTAGAAGAAGAATATAGAGAATGTTATGAGAGGTACTTATATTTTAGATAAGATCGCACATTTTGAGATTGAAAATACTTTTAAATTATGTATCTATTCGTCAGAAATTTAAAATACCGAAAAATTGTCAAGAGTAGGGAAATAGTTTTTACGTCAAAAATTAGTCTCGATGTTTTTCGGCATTGCCCACGATTTTGGCGAAGTCTTCAAAATTAAAAAAAAAAAAAATTAGACATTACATCTGGGGAATCAAACGGACTTTTAAGAAGATGATTAAAAAAAAAAACAAGTTTTTACAAAATATTATAAGTTCAAATTAAAATAATGATTCCCTTTTTTTCTCCTATAGCTATCAATAGTAAAGTATTTATTTTTTTTACTTAAGAATTTTAATTGTTACAAACATTAAATTTGTTACTTCGAATACTATAAGGAATTAAGCCCATATGTTTACTTATTACATTTAATTAAATTATTTCTCGAAGTATATTTTGATTTTATGAAATAGTCACTGAATAATTCACCTGAAATACTTCATGTAAAATACAATTTGAATTAATATCTTGTTTTAAGGATGTCAAAACATAATTTGTTGAAATATATACATCCACCTATAAGCCGCATTAAATGGCCTTGTGTATCCCATAGAGCATCTGTCGATAGCATTCTTTGCATTCCTAATTTCTTGATACACCATTTGCTGATGCAAACAAGCTCATGTCTTCTACACACGCTACGTTAATTGCTGACTGACGATATAGAGCTGACTCCTGAACCTGAGTTTCCTGTTTCTCCATTAGATATTCGTATTTTTGGTCTTGCGCCATGCCCTTGGAACCTTGGAGGAATATAAAAGAGTTGGGGGAAGGGTTCCCCGGAGTTCCAAGATTCCGCGTTGCCGCTGATCACGAGAGCATAGTAGCTCAGAGTGGATTTTCTGGTTCTTTATTAGGTTATTTTGGACTCGTATGATAGATCAGATCGAGTGCAAGGAACGCGAGAACAAAATTGTTCGAAAGTTTGTCTGTGTCAACAAAGCATTAGTTATGAAAGAATAAATACTCTGTTGTGACGTAACTAGTTAGACATGTATGTACGATAGGTAACATGATGAGTATTATGTTTATTTATATTGAAAAAAAAGAGTGATATTATTAGATACTAAATCAAACAAAACTGGGAAGTGCACACTGCCAAACATATACAAATTACCATTACTTCATTTTAAATTAAATTTTGCTATAACTTAGCCGCTCTCTATACCCTTTTATAAATATGTTTGAGCAATTGCTTGAGGGCCATGCAGTTATAGGTTTGATTGGTGCAATGCAAACGTACTGGCGGTCATGTAGTTTTATTGCTTGAAAGTCAAACTGTTCTGACATTTGCTAACAACACGTACATAAAATATACACAAACATAGACAAATATCCTCTATTTACTGTTTAAGCAGTAGATGCCAAGAAAGAGATTTGAAAAGTCTATGCTTCTGATATTTAATTTTTCAACATTAATGTCATATTATTAATCCAATAAAAATATCTTATTAAAAAAATCTCTATTATTCATAAATACCCGAGCGTTTTATCCTACTTTTTCATCTAGTATCGATGAATAAATTTATGTAAACACGAGAGTAATTTTTATTTCCGAAATAAATTAACTTTAAATTATGCACCAGGTTTTATTTTAGCGCAAGTACATTCTATTTTTGAAGTTCTTTGTACTACACAAGCCCCTAATGTTTCTGTCACACCTAATACTTATCAATATTTCCCCTAGACTCCAGAGTCCGTCTTAAAACAAGATTAGATAGAATAAACCTGGCTAGTGAGATACTAGATAACATATATAGAAAGGGTAGAAGCTAAAATGTCAGAAATGCTTATAAAAGAAGGAAAAAGAATTTGCTAACACATAAGAAAAAAAACTATACAGATGGTGTAATAATAGTTTTCCACTGGGGTGACATGGTATAAGATAATTTTAATGCCTTTAAGAAGAAAAAACATGGGCGCAAATGGCCCAGTTGGCAAGAGCAGTGGGCTAGTGATCTGAAAGTCATTGGTTCGATGCTCGTCGCTGACAAAATCCACTGCCCCGTACACTAATGGCGAATGGTGCATGTAAAATCTGTCGTGGCTGTAATGTCCTCCAAGTTCTCAAAATTACCTCTGGAGTTGCGGGGTGAAGTGTCGTCATATTTCTGGTCTCGTCACTTGTCTCAGTTCAAAATTACGGGACTGGTGCTTTGGCCAAGTCGGACTCCAACCCTTATGATGCCAGTCAAAACAGGAGCCGCACCTTCATCGCCCATAGCCTTCGGGACTTGATCTGATGTTGCTGTCGGTCAAGTGGCATAAGCAACAACAGCAACAGAAAAACTTTTAGGAAGAAAATATTCTATCCTAGAGTAACCTTCATCAGAAGTCTTTGGCCAACCCAGTCTGTCATTCCATATATTCTGATGATGGTGATTATGGTGACGATAAAAATACGTAATATCTGGTAAAAATTTCAAAATTTACGTTTAAAAGCAGCGCTTTTGATACAATAAAATCAAATGATGTTCAGGAGAAAATGTTTACTTTCATAAGCAAAGTTTATTACGGTACATTCTTAAGAAACGCGCCCTCCAATATATTATTATTTAGTAGAATATTTTTATTCTTATTCTGCTTAGAAAAGATTAATCACTTTGGGGGAAGTTTATATTATCAGGGAGTGATGCAAAGATCAGGAAGCTCAAAACATTCCAACACTTTTATATGAATGTTTTTAAATTTAACGAAAAATTGTTTCATATCTAGGTAGATTCAGAATCAGTCCTGTTTAAAATAGAAATTTGGGAATCGTAAATATTTCTAGCAAATTTAAAAAAATCCTTGTCTCTTTACCGTTTTTTATATGTCCAAAAACATTGCAATTATTCATTTAAATATCACTACATATTGCTCACTTATTCGTGATGTTTTGCGTTAAATCAAAATATCTATAACTAATTCACAAGAAATTACGCTACCATCTCCTCTATCCCTGAAAAAGTCACTACTTTTTAGTAATACCGGAAGGCTCCACATAGCAGCATTTCAGAGTTCCTCTGTTTTAATTTCCTTTTATATAGATTTAAAATTATGTTAATGCATAAAATGCTACATGGGTACAGCGAAGCAAGTATGATGGAATTGCATGGATAACGCCATCATAAGGAAGGTAGCTTATGCAAGGATAGGCAACTATACCCAACATAACACTGATGTAGTGCGTTTTACTTCTATTATGGGATCCTCAATATGTCACTGCCAACAAGCGCACTGTTTTTCCTTTGGCAGTAACATAATAATTGCGATTGAGCAAGTAGTTGATTTTGGGTGGAAACAATGATAGATTTTAACAACATCCTACCGAGGAAAAGATTTCTTGCAGCTTTCCTCTAGAGGACTGTTTAATCATTTACAGCCTATAACTTCTTCATAATATTCATGCTATACATAGATACACGCATGCATATAGATATATATATATATATATATATGTGTGTGTGTGTGTGTCTATGTAAACTTAAAACTCACGGCGCAACAGTTCGATGTGGACCAGGGCCGGCGGTACCCATCTCCGCTTTCGAAACCGTGGGATTGGGGTTCCATACAGCATATGTCTCAGTCAGGTGGTCAACCTGACGTGGGACCCCCAGAGTTTAGTTCCCAAGCATGCTTGGTCCTCATTTCATCGACGCACTGAAGGGATGGAAGGCTGAGTCGACCTTGCCCAGTCACAGGGTTGAACCCTGGACCTGTGGGATGGCAGCTTGACGCTTTTAACCACTACGCCACCGGGCTTCTATATATGTATATGTGTATATATATATATATATATATATATATATATATATATATATATATATATATATATATATATATATATATATATATATATATGTATGTATATATGTATATATGTATATATATATATATATATATATATATATATATATATATATATATGTATATATATATATATATATATATATATATATATATATATATATATATATATATATATATGTATATACAGTCGAACCCCGTTATAACGAACTTCAAGGGACCAAAGGTTTTGTTCGCTATATCCGGTGGTTCGCTATATACGAACCATTAAGAAACATGTTAGAGTTCACAAAATGTTTAACTCATTAGTTGCTATGTATATTCAATAATGATGTATTGAAAGAATAATAAAATCTATTAAAATTATCATTAATGAATTAAATTGACTGAAATCGATTACATTAAATTGACACAATACTAATTAAATTAACTAAAAATGAAGACAAATGGAAATAAATTGATTTTATTTTTAATAGTTGCTCACTGTTTTGATACATAAATAATCGGTAATCTTCTGCTGGAGTGATGCCGATTTCAAAAACATTTTATGAATTTCTTTGTCCAATACATCAAATGACTCCAACACTCTTTCTTCCTCTGTTTGTGTTGACAAAAACTTATTAATTACACTCATCGCTGCTGCAGCATCTGAGTTGGTGGAGATTTCGTCATTTATGTGTTCCTCTTCATCAGCATCGGAAGCAGAATCTTCGATTTCAGAATGATTCATTTTAATTTCTTCTACAATATCTTCATGAGTAAGATTTTCACATGTAATGACTTCATCATCACATGTTTCAAACAATTGCACGCCACAATCTGAGGATGATGAAATTTTGTGCTTAATCCACATCGCGATAGGTAAATCTTCATCATCATCTTCTTCAACATTCTTTGCTTCTTCAACATTCGTTGTATCTTCAACATTCTTAAAAAATTTTAAAATTTTAAAAAATTCAGTTGTCGACTGAAAAAAATGTTCGTTATAGCCGTTTCTTGAGATTTTGGAGGTTCGCTATAAAAGGATAAATTAGCATTAAATGCAATAGGAAAATGGCGGGACCAAAATTTTCGTTCGTTATATCCGGGAGTTCGTTATATACCAGGTTCGCTATAACGGGGTTCGACTGTATATACATATATATATACATATATATATATATATATACATATATGTATATACATATATATATATATATATATATATATATATATATATATATATATATATATATATATATATATATATATAAATTGTTTATATGTTTGATAATTTTTTAAACACCGATTATTTGATCCTAAATTATTTTTTTCATGGTTTATACGAGTAACGGTTAAAATGAGCATTTTCAGTGTATTAACCGAGAAAATTACTTAAGGCAATACGAATTTAGTTTCATGCTGATATATATATATATATCAGCATGAAACTAAATATGTGTGTATATATATATATATATATATATATATATATATATATATATATATATATATATATATATATATATATACATATATATATATATATATATAACAATACGAATTTAGTTTCATGCTGATATATATATATATATATATATATATATATATATATCAGCATGAAACTAAATTCGTATTGCCTTAAGTAATTTTTTTAAATACTTGATTAATTGTTCATAAAGCGTGTCTCTTTACTTCTGCAGTTTTGAAACAAATCAAAAACAATGTCATCTAACATATATCATCTCATTTTGTTACTTCTTTTTATCATCTTCCAGATGAAATGGTTCATTCACATGGCATCCCTCATCAACCCTTTTACGCTCACGATTAGGTCACTGATGTGTCAATAATTCGATTTCTTATAGTCACTTGACTGATTCTAGAGTGATAGAAATGCTCCTCGTGGTTTTAAGATGATTCATGAGCTGGAATCAAGGAACTGCTTCGCCTTTGTAACTCAGATAACGTTTTTTTGAACTATGATTAAATAACCTATTTATTGAATGTCTCATTTTGAAATCGATTCTTGTGATATTCCGAAATCGATTCTTGTGATATTCCGAAATGTGAAAAAAATTATCATATAATGTTTGCCTTTGATTCTGCACAAAAGAAGCTACAGATATATTTACAATTTACGAGATTTTTCTCTTTACGACTGCAGCCCCCCCCCCCTAAAAAATTAAATATACAAAACATTAGTAAGTCTATCTTATTTATTCATGTAAATGCTTTTAATAACTTCCAGAAAACGTTAAATTTGGACAATTCTATACGTTATAGAATAAAGCAAGGAATATGGGAGCTCATACAAAATGAAACACAGTTAGTCGGAAGCCTGCATATTCAACAATAAATGACCTAACATCTCTAGGTAAGAACAAAACTGCTATAATCTCTTGCATGAATTAATTCATGAATTTAAAATTTAAAAAACATTTCATCCTTCAATAACGCATGGAACTAATCTCTCTTAAATACGTCAGTTATTATACCGTCAGTGATAAATATATTTCGGGAAAGATAATAGCTTGGCAGAGGGGTGATAGGGGAAGTTTGCACAAACAGTGTATTGTAATTCAAAAAGTTTTAATTTTTAGACACATCTTCTACATTTTTAAATTTAAAAACATCTAGGTCATAGAAATTCATATTTTATAAAAATCCTAGTTACTACTGTTGAAATTGAGGTACTTTGGTCTATTTAGTTAGTCTTTGGTCTATTTGGTTGGTCTTTGTTCTGTTTGGTTGAGGTAATTTTGTCAGGACTAAAAAAAGTCCAGTACAAACTGAAACTCAATTACTGATCATTATAGGATCACACAACTTATGAATAATCCCTATAAGAAATAATTGTAGCGACAAAGAATGACAGTTAACATTCGATATTGTCCAACTATTTTTCTTTTAATCCTTCTCGAAAATTTTTTAATACTTGAATGAAGTCACTATTTAAAAATGAGCATTCAAAACTTTGCATCTGCTCTAGCCAAAGCGTTCCTTTACAGATGAAAAAAGTGCCAAAGAAATGGTAGAAAAATGTATTAAAATTTGAATGTCATGAATTTTACTTTTGCGACGGTTATTTGTTGCGTAATTTTTTAGACCTTAATTGACTAGTTAATCTAAATGTATTACATCTTGAGGTACTTTGGTTTATAATCTTATCGATTTTACTTCCCATGCAAATTACAAATTCTAACATGATTGAGGATTAACTGCGATCTCTCTTTGCAAAATAATTTTAATCAGAAACCAAGCCTAAGAGTTAAGACTTGTATCAATCAGAAAAGAAAAAAAGTATTCATGCTTGGAATTACCTTTTATCTTGTAGGGAAAAAAATCTACTTTAATCGATGTAGGGCATTAAATCTTTCCCTATTTCCGCCTATTTGTTTTGATGAATGCAGATTTTTGCACATACAAATTTCCGTTAAGTGTGCAATTAATTACCTTATCAGGATGTGCGGGTGTATAAGTGATCTTTAATCTTGAATCAGTGATAGCTCTCAGCTAAGGAGATGCTCTATTTATCTCCATTTAATCCCTTTCGTAAGTGAGCAGGTTAATGATTTAATACTGCATGGGAATATAGTCATATATTAGTACAGCTTCTCTCAAAGTAAAAAAAAAATATCTACAAATTTCAAGATAAGTACTTTTAAGTCTTCCTTCAATAGTACAAAATGAATAAATTTTATACTTCAGTTGTAATTTCCCTGAAATATTTAATATAATGAGGAGTTTAGTATAAACAAGAAGTAATATATTATCCTGCATACATGTAGAGTGGCACGTGGCAAATTTCTAAGGTGGATGTAGGTAATGGATTCTGGTTGGGAAAAATATAATCCATACGACCTGTTAGATGAAAATCTAAAGAAAATTTTTTCTAAAGTACTACATGTTTTGAATCCTTATCATGCTAATGTTTGAAAAATATTTGTGCCGCATCATGGCGTACAACATATATATTTTTCATATCAAGATTTACAGATTTTTGCTAAATTATACAACATGAATAAATTATCAAAATGATGATCTCAACTTAACAAAAATTGGTTGTTTATATACTATTCCTATCAGCAACCAATCATTTTATAAATACTTTATTAACAATCATCGTGCATATTTTTAGATTTTTAAGAAATAGCTAATAGTACGTCCCTTTTATATCTTTATTTTGCATTTTTCATTTAATCCTGAAATAAGTTTAGGATCGGAATTATAGATCGGGAATTTTTACCCCAATTTCATTTCACGGGTCAAAATATTTCTTGGCGAAATAGAATGGCTGACGAACTGTAAAAAATAAATCGCAGTCACAAGCCATATTTTTAAAATATGACTTTGTAACTCTCAAAGGTTGCAGAACCGCTAACAGACACGAGTTTGAAATTTTTTACTACATCCAAAGCTTTACATTAGCTATCAAGAACAAGCAAAAATATTAATCAATTAAGGCCAAATTAGACTTTTTTTTTCTCGCATAAGAAATTAATTTTCAATTGTATGTGCCATTAGTAAAGAATATTACACAAAATGTTTTTTAATATTAATAAAATTTTATTTCATATCTATATATGCATTCAGCAATTTGAACGTGCAGTAAGCATTTTTTTTATAAACGGGTATTTGAATTTTTAAATATTATTTCATATCCTCAAGAATGCAAGTAAATTGGGGATAATTAAGAAGATTAATGTTTGCAACACTATGATTTAACGCTATGTTTATTGTTGTGACACTGGTAGGTTAAATTCCTAGTCAGATTTCTTTGCTCATTTGCACTGATATTACATAAAGGAGATAAATTGCAATTTAATCAGATAATAGAATATTTGTAATTTCATATAAATCCATTGTTATTTCTTTATGCGAATGCTCAAAAAGACGGTTGGATATATAGTATTTGAATAATATAATGCTTCAAGTACTAAGATATGTTAAAACATTCTCAGATTTTATTTCATGGTAGTAACTTTTCAACAAGTAGCAAGTTTTTTTTCGGGACAAGTAATGAGTCAAAATATATCAAAATGATGAGTTTATAAAATAAATTCAAATAAATTTTGATTTAATTTTCAGTAAAGCACATAAAAAAGCATATTTGAAAATTTTGACATCTTTTGCCACTAACGTTAATTTTTGATTATGTACAAGCATAACACAAAGTCTAATTTGGTCTGATGAAAAAAAAACTTCATTGTTGCATTTCTGAAACACGCTGCCCATGAACTTTTATACGAGTTAAACCTCTTAGTTTTCTAAAACAAAAAAATCATAGGCTTTAAAACAGTCTACCTTTAAAAATATATTAACATTCTTCGAAATTTTTCTCATGTTTGTCACAAACCATCCGTTTGCTGCAGTCCACAGATCATGTGTATCAATGCTAACATCAATACTAGTCATAAACATGAGAGCCAAATTCTATTTTTGAACCACCTCTAAGCACCGTTACTTTATCTTCTTGTTGCTCACGGGAAGTTCTTCCTTGAAAGTCCCAGTGTTTTTAATTGCAAATCCTTTTCTAACTGGCATGAAAGCGAAAGTCGAAAGCGGAACGGTGAATACAATGAAGACTTGGTGCCATACAAGAAATCAGTAGCTTACGGGGACATGTTGTCGATCAGATAATCCCCAATTTCGATCTTCTTCCTATTGTTGGGTAGTTTTCTCTAAAAGCATCTTAAAAAAACAAAGAAGATGCAATAGGAAACGTTTTCTGCTTAATTTTTTTGTGTGTGTTTGTGTCCTGTAGTTTGTGCGGAAATCTTGGAACCAACGGAGTGTCACGTTCCTCCTAACAAACGAAATTTCTAAATTTGTATGGCAGTAATAGCTAAGACAAGAGCAGATTTCAAAATGGTCAAGTTTATAGAATATTTTAAAACTGAGATTCTCTTACTTAGAAAACCGGTTCGGTTAGTCTTTAACATAAAACAAACAACAAAAATCGAAACTCAAATCTTCAACCGGACAAAGTTGAAGCAAAAGTTCCTTTAATAAAGAAACTTTTATTTAATTTATTTCAAAACTCTTGGAAACATCTTAGAAGTAAGGTAGTATTAATTTTTTCGAGTTTCAAATTGTTACGCTCTGTTTATTTCAATAATAATAGAATCATCCAATCATTATGCAAAAGGTATTTTAAAAATAAGATATGTATAAAAAGAAGTCATACTGACCGACATCTATCGGATAATAATTTCATTAAAAGGATATAATTTTAAAAGTGATACTTTTTTTCATCTCTACAGTAAAATTGCTAGATTTAATTTATGGAATAATTAAAAAATGAATCAGGCAATTTTTTAAGAAAGTGACGTAAAAATCATTTTATTATTTCATGTCTGTACTGTTATTAAAGCTTGTTTTAGTCTGAGATTTATTTGTTTATTTACCTCGGAAAACAACCTCCATGGAAGAGCGCTGGAGTGATGTTTTGACTATAAGCATTTGAGAGAAATACCAACCTGCATTTCCTTGGATGGTTCAACTATAGTCTTGCACTGTGAGGGTCACAACCCACGGTTCCTACATGTCAGAGCCATTCTCCAAGGTATTTGACATAAAGATTAAGGAAGGACAGGAAGCTAATTGTGCTTTCACCTTCATGGAATATGATACCGCAATTTTGTATCAGTTAACAGAATTAAAAAAAATTAAGATCAAAAGAAATAAAAGATTTAGTTACCATGACAAAATGCATGAAAAGGGCCTCAGGGGATCTATAAATGCAGATATATATATATATATATATATATATGTATATATATATACGTACCCAGCTCTAAATTTGTTCCACAGTTCTTGACAGATGATGGTTCTAACATTGTGGAGTGGGTAACTTTGCCAGTAACCAGCAAAAATTTCGAGAAATACCGAAATTGGAATTATTTCCCCTCTAGGGCACTTTTTGTTTATGCTGAGTAGCGCGTACCAAGAGCGAAACCTCGGTACAAGGCAGCTGAGTACACTGGAGGTGTATTAATTACCGTGGATTATGCAAAGTACTTTTAACATTTTTTTCTAATACCTATAAATTATGTGAAACATGTCAACTCTGAAGGTCTGTCTAACAGTCGATCGCAAATCAGGTGTGCACCTCATATCAATTTTTCAGTTAAACTATGTATCCACCATTTTAAGGTAGGATAACGTTCCTCCATAACGGTGCTTCGGAAAGCAAAATTTCAGACGCTAAAACCATCCGTCCATCCGTCCTCGCGAGTTATAATTTTGGCAGAGTGCCAAACTCATTCTGTATCGCTTCGACAAGCAGTAAACTGTTAAACAGAAAAGTACCAAACTGCATTAAAATTTTGACATACATATATGTATATATATGCATGCGCACATATATATATAGATACATATATACATAACACATACATACATATACGCATACAAAGAGATAAGAAACGATAAGTAATCCTACGTTAATAACCCGCGGTAGTTTCGTTAGACTACTTGAAGAGACTGACAGAATATTTTTTTTAAATGAAAATAATATTTCCAGATTTAATGCTGAAGAATTTTTGTTTTTATTGCATTCACTTTTCAAATTATGTGTTCTTGAATACAATTAAAAGAGAATTAAAAAAATAAGAAGACGTAAACCGTACATCTTCATATTAACCTTAGGTATTATCATCTTTAAAGCCGAAATAGCGGTGTATAACTTATTACTAACGGAATTCAAATTTTCTCGTCATTAAAAATTGACAAGCTTCCAGGAACGAGACACTAAAATACTTAATCTAAAACATTTCAGGTAGTCTCTTCTAACGAAACTACCGCGGTTTATTAACGTAGGATTACTTATCGTTGCTTACCTCTTTTGTATGTATACATGTATATATGTGTTATGTATGTATGTGTTTTGTATGTATCTATATATATATGTACATATGTATATATATGCATATATGTATGTCAATATTTTGACGCATTTTGGTACTTTTCTGTTTATCTGTTTACTGTTTGTCCAAACGATACAGACTGGGTTTGGCGAGCTGCCAAAATTATAACTCGCGAGGTACAGACGGACGGTTTTAGCGTCTGAAATTTTGCTTTCCGGAGGACCGTTATGGCGGTACGTAATCCTACATTAAAAAACGAGTAATATCGAGGGAAAGAGGAGCATCTGATGTCATATCTATTCAGTAAATGTTGAATATTATATTGAAAATATGAATAATTTAGGTTTGTGTATGTAACAGTTTAAAAAAAGACTTTATGAGAGATTATTACGACCATTCTGTTAATAATCTAATACGTTTAACATATAGAGATCCGTGTAAAATTAAAAACGAGCTGTGAAACTGAATGTCATCTAACGAGCAATAGTGGACTAAAATACTTAACCCTTACGTCGGCTCATCGGTCTAGGAGACCGCTTTTGCATCTGTTCTGAAGGGTGGGGTAGTGGTGGGGGTGATTAGCCTGTTGAGGGTTTGTGAGTTCTTCAGTCGGGTCCTGACCTTCAAGTACAATACATCGGAGATTTTCACCCGCTCGTATTTTGCCGGTAAATTTTATCTTTGTAAAACATTGTCGGTCTTTTGGATCGATGAGTCTTGAACTGGTTTAAATTTTTACCGGTCTGTATGATCGATAAGCCTTGAACCGTACTAATTATCTGTCAGTCTGTATGCATTCTATTTCCAAGATCTTAGTTTTATTGTTGTAGCTAGCACGGCTGGAAGAATTCCTCCTGCTTCACAACGTACCAGACATTTTGTCTTTCTCGCACTATCACAGATTGAAGAATCGGATTCTGAAATTTTCGTTGAATAATCTATTTTTTATTTACCCTTTTCAAGAACGAGAGGTGGCAGTAGTTTTGCATTAATGACTTATAACTGCGGAAAACTTATAAAAATAGGAAAATATCCTAATTTTATAGCGTGGCGGTCTGTGAGACCGATGAGCTGGGGAACAGCATAAATAGAGATAAGCCGACGTAAGGGTTAATAATCTGGAAAGTGTAATATTTACATTAAAACAAGTATAAGTTATGGGAAAGGTCTTACTTAAGTCTAAAAGTGTTACAGTTAGAACTGACGTTATAGGTAAATTAAAATAAGATTGTGATGTGGTTAGGAAAAAATCATTGGGGAAAACTAATTTAAGTGGTCTAAAAATTATACGAGTTATTTAATAATAAATTCATAAATTCTAGAAAAATATATAATACTAAAATTCAGAATATACGCACTAACAAAATATTTTACACGCATATGACGTTCTATAGAAAATTTACTCAAATTTTGCAATCTTATCATGGCGTGTAACTCACTATCCTCGCTAGCTGTTGCGGACACATTTTCCTAAATAGGCTCACGAAAAAGCACTATCATCCCTTGACCCGTCAGAGCGGGAAAAAACAAATTTGGAATTGCATCAAGCCAGAGTCGGGAACAATGGAAAACTTCAAGTTCGAAAATCATTCTGGCATTTCCATAAAGTGATTTGCAATGCTTTACTAACCCGGAAGGAAAATGCTATGTTCTAAAACAATATGGGAGTCGTTTCGAAATCGGGAAATCAAAATATCGGTTTACTTCTAATAACTGAAGACATTTATGTGCGTCTGAGGTCGACAATATTGTGGGTCAGACACTCACACAAAGAGCTTTTATAAGTAGTCTCAGAGAAGTTGGAGAAAATAGGTTTTGGGAAAGTAGGTACCGCTAAGGGAGAATAGAGTTATCATTCCTCTTTTTAAAAGTTGATGGGAATTTAATGATGCTATATTTTGTCCGTAAACTAAAAGCCTTGATTGGTGATACCAGGAAAAAAATATCCCTTTAGTTGAGCCTTTGAGGAAGAATCAGAGATTTTCTAGTGAAAAAAATGGTTGATACAGTTGAAGGCAAATATTAGTTTGATCAACTATCTAAATAATATTTCTTCTCAGGTAGGACCTCTCATTGAAATGGAACAGAAAAGAATCATTGATTACAGGAAAAGATACTGAATTAATAGCCTATGATCTATAGAGCCGCATATGCAACTATAAAGAAATATTTCAATCTAATTTTGTTAGTACTAAGATGTTATCCATCGAGTAACGTTTATATGTTCTTTCTCAGCTTTATATAAAGGTCACTTTTGTAGCTTTTAAGGGACTTGACTGAAGATGTGTAACAGAAGTTCCCGGTTATCAATGAATTGTCTTGTCAGTTTTATATTTTGCGATCGATGGGCTTTTTATTGATATCACATTTGATGACATTCCTACAGTCTTCACAAAAAGAACACTTTCTAGCTTGTTAATTTATCCTTGATACAGAAATTGCCTTTAAGACTGTTAAAATATTCCTATGTTACATTGTTCTGAAAGTAAAGTATTCAGAGTCAGATTGAGGCTAATAACGTACATATTATACTTTGAAGTCACATTATATTAATTGTACCTGATTTAATATACTTATGAATTACCTCCTCACTGGATCTACAGGTACTGTCTTGTCCACAGTTTGAGGTCGTTTGATTCGAAGACCATGTAGTTCAACGCAACATACACTTTGCCGTACGTAAACATGAAAGTATTCCTATAAAGTATGAACATTTATGAGGGCCGGGGATTGAAACTGGATCTGCTAAGTATGCGACTGAGGTTATGTTAACTGAACCAAGTAAGGAACTCGCAATAATTATATGCTATTCCTCAGAAGTATTTTAATTTTAATAAAAGAAGACCTAATAAGAAATAACTGGTCAATTTTTTTAATTACTGAAAAGCTGTGGCCCGTAAATTAGAAAACTGGGGCAGAGTTTTCCATCTAATGAGATCATTTTAAGAGCAGCTTCGCTTCATTGATTTTTTTTCAAAATAAAAATATATCATTTAAATCTTATTACGTTGAATTTCTACTAACGGTATTAAAAATAAAATAGTATTGTTTATCTAAATCAAAACATTCAGGGGTAAAAAAAAATCAGGAATTTCTGGACTGATAAAAAACTGAAAATTATAGCAGCATGTACAAAGAATTTTAAATGTGGTTTTAATCCAATTTAATTCTACTCCTCGTTATTATAACAAAATTTAATGTTTGAGGCTGCTGTGTGCTAACCCTATTGGATTCACTGACCTCAATGTTAACCTGTAGAGAAAATTTGTCCAAGAATTTCCGACTTCGATTTAAAGAATTTATTTAATTGTACTCCGTAATAGAAAATAAATTTAACACTTTGGGACATTTTTCTTTTTAAAAAATGTAAATAGTATTTTAAAATTTAAATTATTAGGGGAAAAAATCGGGTATACAGTCGAACTCAAGGGACCAAAGGTTTTGTTCGCTTTATCTGGTGGTTTGCTATATCCGAACCGTTAAGAAAAATGCTAGAGTTCACAAAATGTATAACTCTTTAGTTGCAATGTGTATTCAATAATGATGTATTAAAATAATGACAAAATATATTAAAAATGATCATTAATGAACTAAATCGACTAAAATCGATTACATTATGCTAATTAAATTACGTACAATAGGAAAACGACGGGATCGAAATTTTCGTTCGTTATATCCGTGAGTTCGTTATATATTGGGTTTTCTATAACGGGGTTCGACTGTAGTGTATTTTAAACGCTCATCAATTCCTTTGGAGGACAAAATTTATAAAATGAATCCTGTTGCAAGGTGCAGAAAAGGTCAGGCTATCTGAAAATACGATTTTTATTGGATTATCAGCATTTATGTAGCTGTAAATGGCAGAAAAATTTTCTCCCATAGGTTAAAATTGAGGTGAGCGAATCAAATAGGGTTAGTACACAGCAGCTTTAACGCAGGATCATGCAAAGGTAAAAGTAGTGAGAGGATATCATATTTTCTGAAATATCTGCTTAACTATTCAAACCACAATTAAAACACACAAATTTCTGCTTAAAATCTACCTCTTGTAAATCAAGAATGATTATACTATGTGCTTTTTTTGTGAGACTACGGTACTTGGAACAAGCACCACAAAAGATAACTTTTCCATTTATATATTTATCACAGTCAATTTATTGTTCTCGACAAGTTATCTACGCTTTAGTAGGTCTACCGTAAGATCAAAGTGAATGTTAAATAGATTGCATAAGTCTGGTTTTCCACATGGAATGAAATGAAGGATACATGAAGTTGTAGAACAAGGGTATTTTTTTTTCTTCTCGACGGCATACCAATGTGAGCACTAGATTCTTTGCATTGGCCAAGAATTGATAATGTTACAGGTCAAATGAGATAGCTAACGAAGTTTCTAAAGCTATGTTTATTCCAGTTGTTTGTTAGATTATAGTTTTTAGCTCGAATCAAGAGGAGAATATATTAGTTTTATGGTCCATTTACTACAACTATTATTTTCATAGTAGAAGCAAAAAATGGAAACATTAAACCAATACAATAATACAATTTCTTAACGGAAAAAGAGATCGAATCTTTTTCACTTATTAAAAACCCCTTCATTACTTTCAAATGAACCATTTAGCAGTAGTTTATTTGAGATTAATTAATTACCATTCTTTATTGAAATCTCAGTTTCTCTCCAGAAAAGCAAAGATTCTTATCTATAAAACTATCATTAGACCGGTCCTAATGTATGGTCTGGAAACTTGGTCTCTAACAAAAAAAATGGAGAATACAGAATTGCAGTATTCGAGAGAAGGGTTCTCAGAAGCATCCTTCGTGGTGTTAAAGAAAATAGCCTATGGTAGAGACGTTTTAATTCAGAAATCTATAGATTTTTGTAAGAGCCCGATATTATTAAAATTTTTAAAATTAAAGGAATGAACTAGGCCTCTCATATTGCTAGAATGGATGAAAAAAATCCCCTAAAGAAAATTTTTGTTGCAAGGCTCTTTACTAGTCGGAAAAGAGGAAGGCCAAAACTAAGAGGGCTGGACTCTGTTGAATCAGATTTTAGAGTGATTGGAGTGAGGAACTGGCAGACCAGGTCTAGAAATAGGCTGTCTTGGAGGAATCTTCCACTGAAGCCCTGGCTCACCCTGGGCTGTTGTGCCAAATATGATGAATGAATTGCCATTACCTTAATTTAAATTTCAAGCATATTTTAAAGGAATCATATAAGGGTATAAAATGAGTTTTTCATAGCATAGCGACATACCGGAATCGAAGAAACTTTGCCCACTGCCTTACATGCCAGCACACATATTCTTGGGGATCAATCTATAGCTCTGGATTTATGAACGCTAAAGTGAATGCTTTGAATCTCTTAAGAATTTATAATTTTCAATTTTTCAAAGAAAATTCTAGCAAAATTAATATATTCCGAATCAGCTTAATCACTTGAAACTTTAATAGCAATTCATTCCTTTCATTAACACTTTCCTTTTTTTAGAATTCGATTTAAAGTTTAAAAAAAAATAAAGTCGTTTCGACAAATTCTAACTTTACTGAAAGTAAGGGATGGCAAATATTAGGAATATCAAGCACTATATAACAATGGCATATAAATGTGTCATAAGTCATAAGTATATCTTGTTTCGAGAAAAACCAAACATACGCATGCTATCGTTGCAGCAAAAATAGAACCAGTGTTCACAGACATCAAGAGTTATTTAGCTGAAAAATTACATGCGATGCATATATATTTAAATATTAAATTTAATTTACCTTTATTCAATTAGATAAAAATATTGAAAGTTGCAAACATTCTTTATTGGAAATTCTATTAAATGTATGCATTAGTAGATATGAGCCGTTTACTGCACAAATCGATTCACTCCACGTTTTGAAATATCTTAAATTTAAGTATCAAAGCACTTGGTTCGGACATAGATTTTTATATGTATAATAAATTTTCCCAAGTAATAAAGATTAACACCATTAAACGACAAAATTTTTCTGGCCATTGAATAATAAAATAACTTATTTCAGAATCCATTTTGAGTATAAGTAATTATTAAGTAAGTTATATAGTTAGTTATTATAGTTTATTATCCCTATACCATATGTAGGGGTACGTAAATTTCACATAAAAAATATTGAAATTTCGTAAAAAAAAATTACAATATATAAAAGTTCGCTTTTATTCGCTATATATATATATATATTAGACAAAGTTGTGAGTGAAAAACCAGTATAAGCCATAAACCACTACAGCCAGGAACCAAAAACATGAAAAGATAAGTGAAAAATATGAATAGATAAGTGAATAATAGGTTTTAGACAGTATCTTGTCTTCAGCGGTGCCGATACTGTCTAAAAACCAATGGATTGTTTCTAATAAGTATGATCTGAGCAATAAACATACTTAGAGCAATAAACATACAATCCATATGAAACAGAAGAAGGAATAGTCAGTGGCTTTATCATAGATCACCAAACTCGGCACCAGACAAAGTGAAAGTTAAGTTTAGGAGACCGCAAGAAGACTGACGTCACAAACATTGCAACCATGGAGCCAATGGAATCACTCAAAATTCTTAGTTAAAAGCTAACATTGCAGTAGTCTCTACATTCCCTTCCTTAAGTTTTTAGCAATAAGTAATACGCAAATTTCGAGAGTGAGATCTCTCAGTAAAAGACCGTGGATGGTTTTAGATAACCAATTATGTTAATAAATCATTACTATTATTACCAGATTTCGCTTAAAAGACGTTTATCACTGAGTTTTCACTGAAAAGTAGTAAAAAGAAAAAAAAAATTCTCATTTATTCTCTCCTATCGGCAAATTTCGTATTTATTCGCTCATATCGGCAAATTTCGTATTTATTCGCTCATATCGGCAAATTTCGCATTTATTCGCTCATATCGGCAAATTTCGTATTTATTCGCTCATATCGGCAAGTTTCGTATTTATTCGCATCGATTTCGTAAATACGAAAATTACGTATCCCTAACCGTATTGTATTGTTATAATATTTATTTGAATTTATATTATAAAGGTAATTTAAAAGAAACAATGTACATTATTTCATCGCATTTCTCCCCTTTTTGTTTTATGGAGTTAATCGATTTGTGCAGTTAACGGCTCATATATGACTTGTGCAAGAGATAATTATTTTTACTTTAAATTTGCGGACTTATGTTCGTAGCTTATTCGGCACCTATGAATATTTACAGATTTTTTTTTTTTTTGGGGGGGGGGGAGGGGGAATTCATAAAGCTGAAAACATTTGTCCATAGTTTCAGAATTTGTTTGATTTTTTTTGTTTCACTTCATTAGTATTCTCATAAATGCTTTTATCCCACTGAATTTGTCATTATATTTGCATGTGAATGCAGTAGCGTGTCACTTTTCATTAGAGGGATTTTAATAGTAAGTGAATGATGTTTGCATGGATTTATAATTAAAATGTTTCTCTTCAGAAATGTCATATGGTACAAAAGAAGAAAGTATATGGCAATAAATTCAAGGAAAGTGTCTCCGTTAGAGTCTTATAAATCTTTTGATGGATTGGCCTCGAATCGATTTACATCAATCAGCAAAGGATTAGAAGACGAAATCTTACAATACGATCTCACTTTCTTTTACAGTAGGTTTTTTGTGTAGATAACAGTCATAAGACATTTATTGATTAAACAATTTTTCATTTACAAAACTATAATCGAATCGGAAATATTTATTAGGGTAGGTGTCTCAAATATCGCCCCTGTGCATAATATCGCCTACTCGTGTTTCTAAAGTATGATTCGCGCTATGTATGAGAAAATGCAGTAACTTCTTAGTTCTGGGTCTGTAGTTAGAGGGGCGATAGCGACAACGCTCTTATCGCTGACAACATAAACTATATCGCGTTTGAAGTTGTTTTGGCTGTTGTCTTAGTAAACTTTGGCTCCAAAGAATCAGAATCTAGTGATTGACCAGGTAGGTACATCCAAATTCTAATTTTGCTTATACCATTTGAAAGTGCATTAAACAGAGAATTTGCTAGCAATGCCTTTTAACAGGTACTCCTAATTTCGCCTGATAGGCGGTAAGAGGAACAGAGGTAAGCGATATTAGGAACCACTCTGGAGTTCACTGGAAATTTCAATTTTTCCAATTTAGCTACATAACTTAAACTGGCACTGGTTTTGGAGCTGGTTGATCTCAGGATACCAAAGGAAATAGTTCTTAGGCATGTTCTTTGAGTTTCCAGCCTAATCAGAAACTAAAAAGTAGATGAAATGTCGAAAAAAAGTTAGGGTATGCGATATTTGGAACACTTACCCTAATGTTAAACTTTTCATATTTTATTTTACGATACCTAATGGTTGATAACTGGTTATATTTGACTTATCCTATCAAGATGTGAAAATGTCTGTAAAGGTAAATAGTCAATGCTCCAGCTATCCGCCAAAGCATCAACTTTATGCACAGTACTATGGTGCTAAAACTGTAGTCCCTGTCTCTACTGTAGATCAGGGTAGCTAGGGGATATGGATTGCAGACCGGAAGACTCCCAATTCCATTAAAGGCTTGGTTCCCTTCATTTTCATTTTACTGTCTTTTATGTGTCATTGACATCAATAAGTTAGTGTGTTTAAAGGTAGAAGAAAAGGATGAATGTTAATAAAACATACATGCAACATTAGTTTAGCGTTCTACTGGGATGTTTGCTTGTGGGGGTCTGTATTTATTTGGCACACAAAAAAAGTTTCCCAATCTTAAAACGAGTTGTTTGCTCTTTTTTTTTTACACATCCTACACCTATGATGTTTTAATTTATTCTGTTTTCTTCATTCTTCCCTTTTTCAGTTCTGCACTAAAGGAACTGATGCATGGAGAGATAATGAGATCATTATAGATCTCCTCTTCATAGATCTGGTGTGTTTAATATGCTAACGAAAAATCTACAGCAATGATGCCAAAAGATTTTTTTTTACTTTATTCTTATTACTTTTTACTTATATCCGATTCTAGCCTTCATCGTAAACCAGTACTGAGTATGTGATTGTAAGAATTGTGTATAAGATAAATCATAGAGAAATTTTTTTGTGGCAGAAAGTAAAAGGTCACAGGATCAGTTCAACAATGATATTTTATGCATAAAAGAAGATTATTTTATATTAAAAGCACAATACATTTTAAGATACAAAGTAATCTAAGCCAGGATACTTTTTAATGGTATTCTTTTACACAAAGAGTTCAGGTTCCTTTAATTTACTAATATAAAAACAATTAAAAAAGTCCTTCGGCTGTTTCAACAATATTTTCTTTATTTAAGAAACCATAATTTGTTTTTCAGAGGTTCTATTGCTTAAATCAATGTATTGTTATATATATATATATATATATATATATATATATATATATATATATATATATATATATATATATATATATATATATATATATATATATATATATATATATATATATTTATATATGTATGTATGTATGTATGTATATAGATGATTTTGTGGGAAACAGTTCATCCACTCCTGGCTCGTTTCGAGTTAATACCATTTTTGAAAGTCTCTTAAATTCTCCAATAAATTTAAAAGTACTGCATGTCTACAAATAGAGGAGAAACATGCTACGTATTAACTGTATCTCAAATATTCGCGGAAACTGCGAAAAATTTCATACTGTGTTAAAACGATGAATTGCTCACCTACAAATATGAGAACTGCAGTAAGAGAAAAACAAAATCAAAATAAATAAATAAATAAATAAATAAATAACCTTTCTTCAAGAAAATTCGATAGCCATGGCAGCCCTTTATAACCATATCAGTTTATTAAAAATAAATTCCTTTAATACCATCTTTTAAGGGATTGCAGAATAGCAATTTAAGTGTACCCATTTCTCTAGGTGGTGATAGACATTAATGACCTCCATTATCTGAATTTTCAATGGTTCTAGCCCAGCATCATTAATAATAAAATAGCAACAGCAATATTCCAGTCAAAGAAAATAATGCCCTTTGTGTTTTAAATGGATTACGTAATTGCATTTGTTGTTGACTATCTTTCAACTGGGGCAAATGTCATCAAATTACTAAAATTTACTGAGAATTATGCAAAGGTAATGATAAACCAAAAAATTCCTATTGTTTGTTCTCTGCAAAATTCCCAGAGGCCATTATTAGGCTAATTTTTTCCTTTCATCGGTTGAAGTTAAACTGCTTTGAAGTCGATTGTTAAGATTTATGAAGACTCTAAAGAGAAAAATAACAAAGTATATTAATTATCCCAAAGAAATTTCTTTATAATTTGTGATTTTTTTTCTCTCCACTTTTACAGAAAAAATGGACGTAACCTGTATTGTAATTTTATTTAAAAAATTAGCTTCTTTAATAAATATCTAGTTTTTTCTCCCAAACTGAAACTATTATGGAAAAATATAATAAATTCAGATAGTAATCCAAACTTGTAATTAAGTTTTAAAATTTATTTCTTAGTTGAAATATGCTGGAGAATGGTAAAATTGCTCACATGAATAAATTGATAAATAATATACAAATTTAAGAACTTTCGATACTTAGATTTTAGATTTAACACAACAACAAAAGAAATATTTTCTACCTTTAGTTTATTAATACGAATAAAAGGAAATAAGGTTTTCTGTAAAAACTAAGCAAAAAGTTTAATTTTGCTTAAGTAACTTCATCTATTTTGAGTGTACTCTATTTTTTTAGCTAATCATTTTTAGCTAATCATTTAGCTAATCATTAAATAGTTTCATTCTCTATCCCTCCACAAAAACGCATTATTTATTCAATGAATTTTCTAAAAAATATTTGATTCGTTTTCCAAATAAATATATTTCCTTTTAATTACTTAGGCACTTAATACCTATTATAGCCCCACTTATCGTTACAGATATTTTATAAATTTTCTTAGTATCCCATTAATTTCGTTTAACATTTTAAAAACGGAGATTCTCAATTTGATCTAGAATCAAAACTATGTTTTTTCATATAAAAATTGTAAAAGAACTTAACAGGCAGTAGTTTCATGCATTGTATTATAAACCTTTTGGGTTTTACAGTGATATTTACTCCCATGCATTCAATTCTAAAGAAGAATCAATTAGCGCGGAAGCATATGGCAATTATTATGTTGGAAAGTACTGGATTTCCCGAAATTTTCCTGAAAATAAATAGTTCTTTTTTTTCTGTTAAAATGTCTTTAAAATAAAGAAAAAATGTCAAAATAGTAAAAAAAAAATACTAGTATCAATCTCAAAGGACATTTCATAATTTTGCATTTTTATAGATTCATAGTAAACTATGGAGCAATGTTTAAGGAGATAGCTAATGCATATCTAAGGACAAAAATATAAAGAGGAGAAAAAATCAATAGGCAAAAAAAACGTAAAATTTTGGACTTAAATTGATTTCGATTTCGTACATTCATTTTTACAGTTGAGTATTACTCACCTAACTTACCTTATCTAACTTTTATACCTCATCTAATTTTATTACCTCGTCTAACTTTCTGTATACTATTAACAGTCGGCTAGAAGTCGTCGCTTTGCTGAAATATTGATAACATCAGTGCATGACATATGGTATGGCATATGGTATTTTATGAGAAAACATACCCTACGTAATATTTGTACATACAATGCAACTTATAGAGTACAGTGTGCATGATATATCTTGTTTACTGGTCCCAAAATGTGATTAACTTGAGAGTCAAAAATCTCTCTGAAGAGCTTTCTTTTTTTCCCTCAAAATCTTTATTCTCAATTTAAAGGTGTACAAATCGTCTCATTTCCTCTTCGAAAAGCAGTGTGCATGATACATCTTATTTACTGGTCTCGAAATGTGATTAACTTGAGAGTCAAAAATCTCTCAGAACTTTCTTTATTTTACTCAAAATCTTCATTCTGAATTTAAAGGTGTACAAATCGTCTCATTTCCTTTTTGAAAAAAAATATGTAGTTATTACATGAAAGATTTATTTTTCTATTACCTTCTTATCTTTTATCGCCATATGATGCGTTTCGGGCTAAATCGGAAATTATTATTTCGCGAGATGTGGAGCATACAGTTCCTGCGAGAAAGTCTGGGAAATCTTTCAGGTTGCGGTTACGGCTTAAGAAAGCGAAGCTGAGACGTATAAAATCGGATTGCCATCACGGACGCTAGGAAATGTGTGCTGAGGAGATAATAAAAATTTATTCTCTTTCTCGGATATCTAATGAAATGTGAAAAAGTGTCTTGAGAGGGGATTAAAGTTCCGGAAAGTTCGGAAAGTTTGATATCATTAACATTTTAATACATGTTGTGACGAATGTCAAAAGCTGGCGGGCTTATATTTTATCTCTTACAGCTTTTTAAGTAGGGAACACGTTTTGGAATCTTAATCACAAAACCACAAAAGATTTTCAGCTGTTATGGACAAATACTAACAGTTCAATTCTGCACCTTGAATTCTTCCTTTGTTCAATTAATTAAAAAAATTTGGAAAAAATTTGAAGCCATTTTACGTTAATTCTCCATATCATTTGGAGATGTAGAGTTAACAAAGTGAACTAAACTATAAGATATTTCTCGCCTTTTTCACTAGAAGCATTATTACATACAAACAAACAAGCAGAATTTAGAAGAAATTTAAATTTCTGCACTCATTATAAACACTTAACAGGAAATTTCTTGAGTGTCAGAAAATTATAAGGTCTAACGACTAGTTTATATGGTTTGAAATTAACTTATATATAAACCTAGGTGACTTTATACAGTACTTTTACTCACTCTTATTTCTTAAAATATAAGCAATATCGTTGCGTAGAACACCACGAAATGAGTTTTCACAAAGCAGGTCATTTTAGAAAGGTTCAAAATAGGAAAAAGCATTTCAGAATAGTAACTCAGATAGACTGATTGCTTTGGGAAACAAAATACATAATGAGTTGACCTCAGATACATAGTAGAGGCCTTAGGATAGATGATGATAATTACTTACTTACAGACTTCTCCAGAAAATTAATTTCTTATAAAACTTTAATCGAAGCCAACATAGAAACCTTTTAAGCTCAATTTCATTACCCAATCCTCCAATTTCAATACTCATAAGCATTCATAAGCATTGAATGAACTCGTAACACGATAATGTTAATATATGGGGAAAACTAGCTGAATACCCGCGCTTCGCTACGAAGTACATTCAAATTAAATACAACGGTCAATGTATGCAATAAATTTGTATGTTTAATATCCTTAAAACATACTATTTTGAATTAAATTCTTAAAAAATCTCCATCTCAATTATTCTAGTGACTAAATTTTATCTTTTATCGGTAATTTCACTATTTTTTTTGGTCAATTTATTTCGTTTGCTATGCACGTGACGCAAAATTAATTTAAAGTATCACAAAAAGAAAAGAAACCACGTGATCAGCATTTAATAAATTGAATTCTAACAATTAATCTTTGAAAATTCACCAAAAATCAGAAAACGGAGGTAAGTTTCAAAAAAAGATTTCATTTTAAAAGGAAATTTTATGATCTTTCTCGCAATATAAATTTTATAACCTTCAGATTATGACTTTTAAATGCAAACTTTAAAAAAATGTTACAAAAATATCTTAAAAATTTAATTTAAAAGAAGAATCTAAGAAGAATTTTTCAAAATCTTTCTAGTGAACCCCTACACTATAAGAAGAATCGCCATACAAAATTTCAGCCCTTTAGGTCGAGCGGTTTGGTCTGTGCGTTAGCTGTCAGTCAGTCGTAAGTCAGTCAGTCAGTCCCTGAACTGTTTATATATATAGATTAATGTAGAATATTTTGTATACAAAAATATAAAAACAAAAATACTGAGGCAAAGATATTTTAAAAATCTACAAAGAAAGATGCTTTAAAGGCCCAGAAATTGCAAACTAAATTCTTAACTACGAAAGCCATTATCTTGTCAAATTGTCGTGCAGCAAAATACGACCTTGGTACTAATTAAACCTACCAGCAAACAAACTCTGCTTTATTCAACCTTGTAAATTAAAATACATTTAATTGAATTCCTATTAAAATATGGGCATTGAAATGCTGGGCGGTATGCGTGAAAACAAAACGTCAAAATAACTAAATAGAAAATTATTTTCTTAAAAATACTGTCCACCTGATTGTACTTCACATATACTTTTAGTATCAATGATTTTCTTTAAATTTCATTTAATCTAAAGTCATGAACACTAGAAAGGAAATTAAGGCTACTCAAGAGCGGCATTAAGATGGTTTCAGGGTCATGCTTATAGCGTAGAAAAATGACTCTGAATCTTCTGATGAGATAACCTGGGGCATCATTCTGAGAATGGAATGAAATGGAATAATAAGGAGCGTCTACGAGGAAGTAATTTCTTTTTCCGATTTTTTTTCTTCTCTAAGACGATTGAGTCTATAGACAGGGATCTTGATCACAAATATCAGATGTTATTTAAAAAATTAAAAGGACACATATATCACGTTTGAAAGGAATGATTTATAACAATTTTTACTATTATGGTTTTACAACACTCGTTTTCCTTTTAATAACAATTTCAAAGTACAGTGAAACTTAACGAACTCTCTTGGACTAATAAATATTCGTTCAGTTAATGTTATTTCTTTGATGTTAGTAAAAAGAAACGAATTGTATTTTTGGAAGCATTATATTGCATACCAATTTTCAATGTTAAACCTGCCTCTTCTATACAGTAAAAAATGAAAGTTTCTCCATTAAAAAACAATTTTTTGCATACAAGTTCTGTGTTTTTTAAAGTATTTCAAAACTTTCGATACATTTATTTTTAAATAAAGCAAAAACTTATAATTTATCAATAGTTTTCAATAGATCATCATGAGAAGGATTACATCATATAGAGTTTAAAAAAGTTATTTGCGTATAGTTTCTTCCTGATTTTCAGTTTTTTGAGTAAACGTTAGACTGTTTGATACATACTAAAACTGCTTTCACAACCAAAATACTGATTTGCCACCGATTTTGTACATGAAAGAAATTAAAACCTAACCTTCTTTAAATCGTAAATCTCACGCAAAGACAGCGGAATATTTCTATTTGCACGGTGACGTTGCTATGCATTACTATAAAACCTGATCTCTAGATAAATTTTCCTGATAGATTAGAAGTGTTACACTCACATCACTAATAATTTTTTAAGTTCAACAAAGCATTGGAAAAAATTTGATTTATTTAATTGTTTGATTATTTTACACACTAAAGATATTAAAGTTAAGTGAGTTATAACACTTTTATTGATTAAATATTCCATTACCACTGTTCCGTATTAATGTTAACTACAAATTTCCGGCATTTTGTATGAACTGCTTAATATTTTATGTCAGTTCACAGAATAAACTATCCTCCTATACAGAAAGCATCTTCTTCGTATGAATCACGAAAATTCCCAATTCTACCACTTCTTAAACTCGATTTTAACGGTGTTCAGAGAATCTCTTCCGTTTCTACCAGCTGATGATCTAAGAAACTGGGAAAATTACGTAACATTTTGCAGACGGATTCAGCAACTGGTTTCAGCATGGAAAAAAATAACAACTCTTTTTGCAAGAAAAAAAAATGTCCAGCTAAACCGAGACGTTATGCTTCCAACGAGCGTTGTAGCAGAGTAGTTGAGAAAAAAGCATTAGATCGTGTGGGTTGAGTTGCTCACGTTTATATGCCACCGTCACCCCTATTTTTGATCATGTCATAGTGATAACATCAAGGTAACGATCCCGGTTAATTTCCGCCCTACCGCTGAGTTTTCATTCTCTCGGTAAACCATTCCATATTAATCATTACAAATCATTATTTTATATATGCAAAACAATATTATCGATTGCCCTGTTGTCTATCCCGACTTAATAGACCATTCATAATTTAATGCAAACTGCGAATAAAAGGCGTTATCATTTTAGATGAAGATTATGTAAGTCGATAAGTAAGAGTTAACAATTCGATTAATGCTTAATATTATTTTCTCGACATTTTATCAGTGTTTTTAATCCTACTGTTTGTACCATATAGGTCAAATAAAGAAAGAGGACCTGCAAGGAAGTAACCAAATAAAGTTTTGATCTCCCCAGGCAAATCAAATCCTGTATTAAATACTATAACTCAACACATCTGATAAAGTGTCGGAAAAAAATTATTAGATAAAAAATTTTCTTCTCTTTTTAAAAGTTTGTTTCAGAGCTATGTTTGTTAAAGAGCCACTTGAACAGAACAAACCACTGAAATCTTTTACATGTTTAAACACATAAAACCCTACCAGGATTTAATTTAAAAATGGATAATGCATGGTCGAGACCGATTTTTATCTAATCTTCCAAGTTCATCATATAATTCTTAGTGTTTTAAAGCTTTCTATGACTGTATTTCAAGAATCAAAGAGGAGGCAATAAGTTAAGCCCTTTGAAAATCAAATATATATAAGTTGCAGAAGTGTGTATTACTTTAATATAAAAAAACAGAAAGATTGTTTAATAATGAGGTGCTCTGTCTTGTATTTCTGAACAGAGAAAAAGATGTAATAATCGAAATTTCGTCAACTTACAGTTACTTAGCATAAAGACTCCAGTAATTCTGAGGAGCCTTATAAAGGTCATAAGTTTGTCCCAACATTTATTTAAAGATTCGAAGGAATCTGATACTCAAATTAGACACAGAAGTGTTTTTTCGAGTTTTACAGTTGCACTGTTACCTTCTCCAAACTAGCTCAGACCCTTAACCCCAGCTTAATGATTACTTGGTGAACTCCAGTAAGAAACAGCTACACAATTTAAATGACAATGAACCTGTATAAACGGAATCACACATTTCATTTTTGCTTATTTTTAACATATCTTGCGTTCGTTCTGTGTATGGTCTAAATTATTTAAGATTTTGCAAACAGTAAGAGCAGAGTTTAACTAAAACTCGTGAAATATTTTTTTAAAATTCTGTAATTTTAGCCTAACAATTTTTCCTATCTCATACTACATACTTTTCCTAATTTTATTTGGTGTGAATTACTTCACATGGAATGTTTGGAAAGATTAATTGGCCGTCTCTCTCTCTCTCTCTCTCTCTCTATATATATATATATATATATATATATATATATATATATATACAAGTATATATATATATATTGTTAAGTACATTACTATTGTATTTCAGCCTATCAAATTTCAGAGTAATTTGAGAAATTTCTACTCATGAAATGTCGTACTCTGGATTCCAGACTATTTGAGTTAATTAATAGATTTTCAGTGTACCTTTGCGGGAAAAGATTGGTATATTCCCTTATTTATGACACCTGTTGACATTATAACAGTGCAATTTGTATTTCATTTCCAACCTTCTTATTTCTTTTATGATACACGGATAATCCGCCAAAACGGACAATTCTCCCACGAATATAGAGAATTCGGTGTATTATCTCTCCAGACAGTTAGTTGTGAAACTCAACAAAATGCGAAACGAGAACACACAATCTTGTTTGTTTTGTTTTTTCAATCATTTATCTGTCTGATCGCCCCTCTAAAACAATAGAAAGCTCGATGGCAATACCAACATAACATATTCACTTTCTGACCTATTCTTAATCTATTTGTCTATAATATATAAAGGAGAGTTCTTGTTTATATGAATTATTACAATATTATTAGAATAAATTTCATCTTCCAATACCGCAGCTTCCACTTATCCCTTAAGTGATGAATTTATAAGGCCTTTCGTCAATGCTCGGCTGTAAATTAATTTGAAATCCTGTAAACTACATTTACAGTCGAAAAATTATATCTAATTTTTTTCTGAATGACATTTTCTATTTTGTGCCATGAAAGTTACAGAATTGAGTAACTTTGTTTTTCTTAGCATATAAAGAGTTTAATAAACGAGTTTCTGGTACTGTTGGGCCCATCACGCCTGAATCTAAACAACCAATTTATTTTTAATTTTATAGAAATTTGATTTACAACAGTTTTTTAATGAGATCATTTTAAAACCTCACCTTCGGATCTAGTTTACGAAATTATCTTGAAGAATTATTTGATTCCTGAGCCAGTTTTCGCAAAGCTTTAATAATAATTTTTATAGTCGAATCCCGTTATATATATATATAGTTATATAAATTCAATATATATTATAATATATATATTATAGATATATATATATATATATATAAATATAATTAATATATATATATGTGCCCAGTATAAAGGGCTTTAGTCAACAAAAAAGTGATTTTTAGATATTTGTTCGTATTGATAAAAACAAAATATATTTTCACTTGTATAAAAGGCTTAAGTTTATCAATTTTGTGTACAACAGTACATTTCTTTGTACAAAAGAGCTCCAAGTCGAAATTTTGTTCTGCGATTGGTATAAAAGCCAATAACTTGTATAGTTAAATCACTGTTTTTGACTTGAGCCCTTATGAACCGGACACCATAGATATAATTATATAATAAAATAATTCATTTTTATTTTAATGTTACCCTTGAACCATAAGACGCACCCCAATTTAGAGTCGATTCTTTTATGTAAAAGGGTGCGTTTATGGCCCGAAAAATACGGGTACTGGCAATTACCCCATTCAAATTCTCAGTATCCACAACATCAAATAAACATCAAGGGTTCTGTTGTACAATATTACTTCTCATGTATATTATAATCTTACATAACCTTTCGCTGCGAAGGGAAATGGATTTCCTGTGTGCGCGTTGTATCATGTGAACGGTGCTAACCCGTATGTTAAATTTAATACAACAGTTTTAATGCCATACTGAGCAGAATGCTCGCTGATCCTCTCCTCCTGTCCTTGAAAAAATAGATTTTAGTGCCTTCATCCCTTTATGCTTCGATGCTCACCTTAAACATTGTTTCGACCACTTGGTGATGGAGGGTGGTCGAGTGTAAAGAAAAAGTAGCTTGTGTCACATTTGAAGTATCTGATGTCTTTTTTTCATGAATGTATAATTGCCTACTTACAATATTTCGGATCCAAGTAATAATACAGGAAGGCAGCAAGAATGATTTTGTCAAAATATACTGTGAATATTAAATGTGTGTTACGAATTTGGGTCCCCAGGTGTACGACAAATTCTTGACTAGGAATCTGTATCCCTGGTTTCTGATACACTGGTTTCTTTTCAAGTATATTTGCAAAACTATTTGAAATATGCATTGCATTAGGCAAAAATAAAATTATATATATGTATATATATAATATTGTATGTATGTAGATATATATATATATATATATATATATATATATATATATATATATATATATATATATATAATATATAGATAGATAGATAGATATATAGATAGATACATATATATATATACACATAATATATATATATATATATATATATATATGTATGTATAAATAATCAGTAATTTATTTAAAATAATCAGTAAAATAATCAGTAATTTATTAGATACAATATAATTTATAGATGTATTTATAGTTAAAATATTATTAGATTAAATATTTATTAGGTGAAATACTTTTCGCTTTTCTATTTATCCTATTTTCTTGCGACCCCGCAGCAGCTTTCTATAAAGTAATATGGCCTTCATCACATTCCGTGTTTGTGCAGGACTGGTTTATACAATTAAAATTTTCCGTGTCTCTGAAGAAATTTATTTTTCACTCTCACTACTGCTATTGCACATCATTCTGAAATAAGAACTAATCAGTTTAACTAAATTAAATCAAACGGTTTCAAGTAGATATATTAGAGTTTTATTTTAGGAGATATGTTTGAGATCGTATGGGAATTAACTGATTAGAAGATATTTGTAACATATGGTTAGTGTTTGATTCTACATCATGGGGCTAGACTACGCTCTCAGTTTGCCTCTTCTGGTAGTAGATCATTTTATGAAGTTGCTACAGGAAACAGGTCCGTAGCTGATCTATGATTTATTTGCGTTTATATATCTTACATGTTTTGGTTTGATGTTTGAGAGTGAAAAACTATTTACTCGTAGAAGCTTGCACGCAATTTTAGTTGTCTCAGGTTGTAATATTATTGAATCATGGGATATCGAAACTGAGTTATTTTGAGGCAATCTCAAACAGACAATATTCTCTGTAGCACTGTAAAAGAAAACAATATTTGTGGAGTACTTATTTTAAATCTTATTAATGTATGCATTACCAATTAAGTTTCATAAATCTACATAGGCGTAGCATCGGGGGGGGGGGCGGTGCCCGCCCCCCAACTTAACTTGAAATAAATTAAAACGTTAATATAAGTTCAGTTTAAATCGGAAAATTGTAGAAAACTTTTAAGAAAGTTGGTTTTTCCTCGCGTTATCAAACTGTGAAACTGCAGATTCCGATTATGTCTTTAGCCTTAACAGTTTTTAACAATGATATGATCCATACAAAAATTAGATACTATTTTTTTCTTCTCATTTTATTATAGTTATATTCGTTTTTCTCATTGCATAACTTTGAATACTACTCAAACATCAATTCTATTGTTATTCAATTTTAAAAAACTCATTCGTATTTTAAAAACCCCGCCAGGCAGTCAATGCTTGGAGGAGGGCCCTAACTGAAGACCTAATAAAATTTAGTTTAAATCGGAAAATTGTAGAAAAATTGGGGGGGGGGGACCTAACTTCGTGTAGGTTAATATAAAGGAAAAATGTAGGTTATATAAAGAAAAAAAAACTTTAACATACAAAATCTGTTGAAAAAAATTCTCCTCGCAAGTAAAACCAAATAACGAAAAATTGCTTTCTGTATAGAACTTTGATCGAAATCCCTTTCAGTCAGATTACTCAAATATTATTTTTTAATAAGCCTTATTTCTTATTTTTAAACAATAGCAAAGAAAAATTAGCGAACTCATTCCAGAAAATAAGTTACTTTAGTACTTTTTATCAGAGTGTTTTTTCTTCTATTTCATAAAAACAGTCACTTCTGTCAAACATGATTAATTTTGAATCATTACCGTTTAGAGAAAAGTTACGAAACTGTGCACTAAATAAATCTGCCAGTTAAATTAAGGCTTTTTTTCATTTCCTATCTAGTTTTCAACCCCTAATATTTTCCTTCTATTTTCCTTCTATTATAACTTTGATGTATGTTGATTTATATAGACATTTATATATTATGTTCATGAAACCATATGATAACCATATTCTTGTCATCATTTAAATTTCAAATACAAATATCATAGCGTACGAAAAATTTATCTTTACGTTAATGTGTACATTTCTCGTGAAAAAATATCTGCAGTCTGTTAAAATACAGAACACGAAAGTTAGATATAAATGTTTATGCAATAGTAAACTTCTTGGAAAGCTCAAATTTTCAAAGGTAATATATTTTGTGCAAAGCAGAATTATATTTCTTTTTTTGCGAAGGGTTAATTTCCCTAATTTTTTTTTACAATAACACTGAAATTTTTTATTACTGATGCATGTACTTTTATCTTGTACAATCGCTAAGTTTGCCTTTTTTTATGGGTGAGAAAAATGTTTTATTTCTCACCTATATTCTTCATCATCGAGTTATTTCACAGTGAATGACTACTTGATTGTTTATTTTATTTACTCAATTGATTTTTCCATTGTTTCTCACCAATCAGCTTTTCGCTTCAATCGATTTTGATAGATGTCATTAAATATTATTGAAGTTTTACATGATTGCATTTAGAGGTCATGAGAAATGCAATGAATAAACGAGTTTTACATCCCATTTAACAGTTCCGGTGTAATACTGCGAAAGGTACAATCTCTAGATTTTTATTATTTTTTCTCCCATATGTGGAAGTTTCGGCGATTCTAGATAAGTTATATATTACGTTTGTGAATGTATATTTAGCACCATCCACTATATAGTCCATACTTTTAAAAGTCTTAAGAATTATTGAAATAGAGGGGAAATCGTCAAGAAAAGATGAAATAATGTATTTGTTAAGATAAGAATGTTAACCCTTATTGTGATATGTTAAAATTATTAGTTAGCCATAAAACTAACATTAACGATTACAGATGGAAGGGTGGAAACGTGAATAACAAGTTACATTAAACATGATGCTATGTTTTAAGTTTTTAAAATACTAAAATAAATCCATTTAGAAACTTATACTCACAAATTTCATAGATAGCCGGAAAAGCTTATTTTAAGATTAAAATATTAAGAATTTTTTACCTAATTTTGGTTATTTTTTCAAACAATGAAATAAAATTTCAAAGACTAAATTAAAAATAATACTTGTGTGTGCTTCGTCAGGTGTTAATGTCTAAGGATCTCCTCAAAATTTTTTTTTACAAAAATTTTTTTAGAATAATATTTGTAGATTTTAAGACATCTTTCTAGTATCTCACAGAAAATTTCCGTACGGTCGAATGAAATTTTCTATAGAAAATTTGAATGAATCAATTATGTTTAGAGTCGAATTTCCCACTGATTTTTGTAATGGGAATATTTCAACAAACATGACTGCCATGATCTGCCAAACATTGTGTTACTTCACTCAAACTACTGTTGTTATTTTTTTTTAGTCATTATTATGTTTAATTTAAATATATTATTATTAAATTACTTTAGAATAAGGTTCTTATATCTGTTAATTAAAATATCTTTAAATTTTTTAAATCTGTATAATTCGTTGTTGCATCTTGGGATTAATTTGTGTTATTTTTCTTTCAGGGAAATTCATTATTACAGTGTCCAGATGGTAAGTTTCTTCATTTCCTTTTTTTTACATCCTGAACTAATGCTTTTCGGCTATTATAAGTAACTTTTTACTAAAAAAAGTTCTTATGTCTACATTATTAGGACACTGGTACATTCCTAAAATTAAATATACAAGTCGATAAATTTAATTTTCGTTTTAGTTGGAATTCTATGTGAGAGAGGGCAATTTAAATATGGGAAGTACATTTTTGAATGAAAGATCTATTATTCAATTATCTGAATTGATTTAAATACATCAAAAAATAAACTTTACGAGGTCATAGAAAGAAACCCCTTCCGGGCAAATGTTTAAGAACTTACTGCCACAAAATGTTAAGTATTATCTGATGCGTTTTAGGAAAATAGAGATGATCGAAATTGAATATTACCATAATTACAGCCATCTGAATACAAATTGCCCTCATGTTTGGAACACTAGTTTTCATTTTATTCAACAGCAGGTCGCTAATGCAATCCGTCACCGTACTTTAATATGTAGTATATATATATTATATAGACCATCGAACTCCCATTATAGCGAACCTGGTAATATACGAACTCGCAGATATAACGAACGAAAATTTTGGTCCCCGCCGTTTTCCTATTGTACGTACTTAATGAGTATTGTGTTCAGTTTATGTAATGGATTTTAGTCAATTTAATTCATTAATGATCATTTTTAATATATTTTATCATTTTTTAATACATCATTATTGATATACATTGCAATTAATGAGTTTATACATTTTGTGAACTCTATCAGTTTTCTAAACGGTTCGGATATAGCGAACCACCGGATAAAGCGAACAAAATCTTTGGTCCCTTGAAGTTCGTTATAACGGGGTTTGACTGTATATATTCTGCATACCTTACGTTAGAAAAACCAAATTCTGTAAAAAAAAAAATTAATAACCTTCCTTAAAATATCTGTTTATTCTTATATAATTTCGGTTGAAGCATCAGCCACCTTTATTTTTCAATTTATTCAGAAACAAGTTTTTGAATTAACTTATCCAACACTAATTAAATCTAACAATGAAATTTTTCTGCAGAGATTATACAATGCATTTAACCTTAATGGGAATTTCGGTAAAGGATAATCTGTTAATGAGTATAACTTAGTGACCTCTTTCATACATCTGTTCCATGGGACCGACGAAAAAAGGTCAAATAAATGATAGTCTCTCATAAGAGACAGATCACGTAATTTCAGCAGAAATTTAATCTTCAACGGAATATTGTCAGCGTAACTTCAAACGATGTTCTTGTAATTTATAAATTTATGCCGAAAAAGTTTAAATAACTTCTATGACTTTCTAAATGACGTTCATCTTAAACAAACATTGACATCATGTTTTGTTCATTCTACTCTATGCAGCAAATCATCGCACAAGCAAGTGATGCAAAAATGACCATCTATCTGAGATCTATTCATGAGCCTGCTGCTTCCTGTTTGACAGGAAATGTAAACACTGAATCACTTGTCGATATGTAAACCAATGAGAGACCACGTGTACAGATATCTAGATTGCAAAGTGTGGAGAGATGCATCATATCGTAATGAAAATACCCAAATTGAGAAGGTGCATCCTCCAATGGAGGGGTGCAGGTGGATTCAATGAGAGGGGTGCATCACTTTAGCTGTAGAAACCCAAACAAGAACTAAAATTCTTATAGGAAGAACAAAGGAAGGCAAATAAGATGCCAGTATTGAAAAAGAGGTTTCCATCAAAAGAATTTCGGGGAAAAAAATCGTGATTGATATTTTAGAGACGCTGAGGGGTCACTTTCAAACTCATGGGAACCAGAATTGAGTAATAGGAATGTCTAATACGCTTGAGAGGAACGTTTAAATGAGCGGGTTGTATAACGTGCAGCCGTGTAAAAGACATGTTACGGTATTATATATCGGACAATAGGAGATCCGTGTAGTCGACCCCAGATTCCTCAGTTACGCAAATGCAATGTAGATTTAAAATCTCGAAATCACAAAATTGTAGAAAAAATCTACGTAGTTTTCTCGCTTGTGGTATAATTTCGCCTATAGTAGCCAGATGTTCGGGAAACTTAATTTTGTGTTGATGAAATAATTTATTCTGAAAAAATTGCTTGAAATACATACATTTGTATCACAGAAACACACGGTTTGTTCCCTCTAGGGTACTTCGTTTACGCTATGTCGCCATCCAGATACTGGAATCAGAATAAGAAGAAATAGACGTGTTTTCAGAATTCAGTTCTCCCCAACAAATCACTTTTGTTTCATCATAAAAATTTCTCACATTTATACATAATCAGAGAGAAAACAATCGTTAAAACTCCTTTTAGCAATTTCAACTTTTTCTTTTTTTTTTTCCTTTTTTTTTTGTAGTTTTTACGTCCTTAAGTTCTTGACAATAACTTTGTGATTCATTCGTTACCTTGTGTATCTACCGTCTTTGTCTTACCATTTTTATTTTTTATTTTTCAAAATGAAATCGAAGGTCATTGTTCTAACGTTCGTCGTTTAAAACACGAGGAAATGAACTTTAGGCTCCCGACAATAGTGAATTATGGCTTTTCAAAGTCAAGGATGACAATTATCCATCCCTTTTTTTTATTCAAGGGGAGGGTAATGAGAAGAACAATAGATGTTCTTTGTCTTAAACTTTTGCTGATTCAGGAATTCAAAGATGGAGGCAGACACCGATGTATTTCACGGCTAGTTCCTGAATATCAGCGGAGATAATCAATACGTGACTAGCTTCTTTTGTTATCAGTTCATGTGAAGGCGGATCCCAGACAGGTATTGTATAAGGTCTTGTTTACGAACGAGTCATAACAGGAGGTCAGTGTTTAAAACAGGGGAATAATACAGGAATTACTGGAAAAAGGGATTGCAGCAACATCACAGCAACTTTTTATTACTGGAAATGGGACTGCAGCAAAATCACTGCAACTTTTTATCAACTCAGTGCTTTTAAAAAAACCTTAAATTTAATTTAAAGCCTAAAAAGAAATGACTGATCATTGAAGTCTGAGTACCGAATTATTTATGAAAAATATTGATTTTCTAAAATACTTATGTAGATATTTAAAGAATTTTTATTGTCTCTTTATGCATGTAATTCCTTCTGAGACATGAATCATTTTTCGGTTGTCAAAATGAACTAAGCAACCATCTTATTTTCTTCTGCTTTAATACTATCGAATGAATACAACATGTAAGGAAAGCTTCAGTTACTCCTGAAATTTCCCACGCATGTAAATTGAGGATTATAAGTGTGTTGCAAATATAACTTATATTTTTAACTAAAAAATAAAAATATAATGAGATAGTATACACACTTTTTTTATTTTTGTAAAAATGGGAAAAAATTATAACAAATTTGTATGAGTAACAGCTTGAGTGAATATTACGTTTGTCTGTTCATTAAAAGAACTGTGAATTTGAACATGGTAAAATGTAATGAATGGGAGGCGTGTTCTACCTCGTGACTTGCCAAATAGACATCAGAAGTATCGATGTTTCAAACCAGAAAAAAAGGGCATGTCCCAGGATAACTACAAGATCTAACGACTTCGACAACTTTTGATTAGATTATTTTAACATGGATATCACAACAGGAAATCGATATGTGCATCTCTCACATCTCTAAACCAGTGTTGCACAAATTGTGGGTAGTGATCCACAGGGGTGCGCGAAAAGAATTGGATGGGTCAAGGATAATTTGAAATAAATGTATAGCATATTTAATTATTCAGTTTAAAATTATGCTTAAAATTTTCTCTAGATACATATTATATATATATATATATAATATATATATATATATATATATATATAGATATATAGTAATATATATATATATATATATATATATATTATTTTTTTTATGTATTGAAAAATATGAAATATAATATTGTTAAATAAGGTGTCAAACAGTCTACATTAAAACTGTAATGGCAAAAATTTGCTTATTTGCTTATTTATTTTATTTATTTATTTATTTATTTTTGACTAAAATAGAAAGGCCTCCTATGGAATTTTTTTTCACTAAATGTAACCCTATCAGGCCCAATAAACCGATCCGAACCTTAAATTTGACACAAATGTAATTTCAAACATGTAGTAATTACAGATATGACTTTGCGCTTGAGCACATCCACATACCTATTTTGATCCAAAAACTGAATAACTTTTTTCTACAGTTTTTTCACTTGAAAGTTACATAAGATTGCCAAAAACAAGATCAGAAGTTTAGCAAGACATTTTCTTATTGTTATATGCAACGTAAATATAACCCAAACACATACAGTCCACTGATTATTAAAATTGCTTGTGACAATTTGCTTAATTATTTCTTCTTTTTCTTTATTAAAATTTTCCTAGTTGTTTGAAAAATTTTGCTATTACCAAAAATTGGTCTTTGGGGGTCAAGGGATTTTTATTTGAAAAATTCGGTTGGCGGTATTAAAATGTTTGCACACCACTGCTCTAGACCACAATTTTTGTCTAAACAGCAGTTTCTTCAAAGAATTTGAACAATTGTAAAGTCTCTGGATGCTTCTTCAGCTCGTTTTAATGTTCAGCATTTTATTTAACAAGTGCCACATTCAAATTAACACTTATGCCATCAGTACACGAGCTCTCCAGTATTTTTCGATAATACAATTAAAACCACCTAGTGCAGAGCAACGTCCAAATGTCCGGCTGTCACAGGTTGGCGAGAGTCACAAGGAATACAGGCAGGAGAATCAGAAACGCCAATACGGAATAGATGAGACCTCAGACAGTCATGTTTTGTTAACAATCTAAAGCATGCAACAGCAGCTTTCCTTGGGGCATGAGGAACACAAGTGGTGTTCTCATTAAAAATCGCCCAGCTCTTGTCTTTTGAAGCTTCCTCGGCTTCTGATTTAAATTTGTATGTTCAGCATAAGTTGTAAGTTCACATGAATCTTTATAAGTCGCTTTACAGCACTTGGAAATCGAATATAGTGTCTAATAGCTATTTTTGAGTACAGATAAGTCAAGGACCTCTATCAATCTTGTCTTAAGTTTTCTGAGGGATTTGGAAAAGATTGTTGAATCGCAATAAAAAAGTGTTATCATCCCATTAAAAAAAATCTTACGAAACTAATAGAGATTTTGTTTAAAGATTTAGAAAAAAACTATAATCAAATTTATCTTATGATTTACCATAAAATTTTGAGTATAATACGCACTTTATTTTCACATTTAAGTCTGCAAAAATGAGGGGGCGTATTATACTCGTTTACAAAAAAACGTATACTTAAACATTGAATAAACGACAAACAATAGATGAGTTGTATTCTAGTGAAAGTGATTAAGGTTGATAATATAACAGTATTCTCTGTTTTGAATTAAAAATTTAAGTTTCTTTCTACCGAATTTGACGTTTTCGTTTTTTTATTGCAAATTTTATATATGTTAATGAGTATTTGTGAAATTTTTAAATAAAATATTGAAAAGTTATGGGTGCGTATTATAGTCGAATTTTACTTGTTTCCGAAAATTTCTTGCAAAATCAAGCATGCGTATTATAGTCAAGATTTTACGGTACACGTAACTCCCATCTAAACCATGAGTAGAATTAGCCTGCATCCGGATAGCAATTCCTGAAAAAGAATATACAAGTTGTCTGAAAGGATAAAAATATGGTGCGTAATTAAAGGAACGAAACAAACCTTTTTTGTGTGGAAAAAGTAAAAATCTATGCAAGTTCCATTGAAATTACTGATTAGATCATTTTTTACGCTCAACTGGTCATTTTCTGTGTTATCCAGGTTTTCCCTGTTTTCCAAACATTAATTACCCCGAATAATCGAGAGTTAAAATATTAATCCCTGCTGCAAATTATACGAACACGGCTTCCCCCAGAGAAATAATACATTATATTAATTGCTGTTTAAGCTTCTTAAAATAAAAAAGAACAAGCTAAAAAGCAAATACGTAAATACTGTTATGTCATTCCTATCATATTTGAGATCACTGCCCTGGATTGATATAGATGGGAGTTCATAACCTAACGAATACCATACATGTCCTTTACATTCGATAAACAATTATTATCAAACTGCAAATATGCACTATGATGAAGTAATTTTTCAAACTAATTACTTGTAACAGATTTATCGACAACAAAAGATTTCGTGTCTGAAAACGGATTACAAGAGGCGTATTCTGTGTTAGTATCTTTTGCAGGATTATCTTTGGAGGTCAGCCTTGTCTTAAACAGGCTGACGCCTGACTGAAACTGAATTCACTGATCATTATACAAACCTATTCCTTAAACGACCGCTGCTGCTCAAAAACCAAGGTTACAGATGGTTTGTATTATTTCTATTGTAGTACGTAAATCCTTAACAATCGGGTTTTTTTTAATTTCTTAGCAACTCTTTATGATTTTCAGATAATGACAATTTCTCCTCTTTTGAGTAGTTGTCGGATTTAACTTGCGATATCGCAGATTTCTTTTTTTATCTATAGCATGGTTTGCTGGTCTCTTCCCCGTAGATAACATCAACAAAGTTTAGTTATAAAGAAGCAAAACAAGAGAAATTTTTTCTTTCATTTTTGTATTCTTGGTCCTCTTTTCCACCAAAAGAATTATTACCATTGATTATATTAATCTGGGAATACCATTGGTTAAAGCTGCTGTATACTAACCCTATTGGATTCGCTCACCTCAATGTTAACCTATGGAGAAAATTTGTCTACTATTTACAGCTACATAAATGCTGATAATCCGATAAAAATGACATTTTCAGATAGCCCGAACTTTTCTGCACCTTGCAACAGGATTGTTTTATAAATGTCCTCCACCAAAGGAACTGATGAGCGTTTAAAACACACTATACCATATTTTCCCCCAAAAAATTTTAATTTTAAATTATTATGTGCCTTTTTTTCAAACGAAAAATGCCTCAAGGTGTAAAATTTCTTTCTCTATTACGGAGTACAATTTTTTTAAAATAATATTTAAATCGAAGTCGGCAATCCTTGGACAAATTTTCTCCATAAGTTAACACTGGGGTGAGTGAATCCAATAGGATTAGTACACAGCAGCCTTAACATGCGGTAGGTTAATTCGTTATCATATCTATACCAACAGGCCCGAAGTAGTCTTGTGGTAGCGCATTTGGCTTTGAACTGGGGGTGCTGAGTTCGAATCTCGAGGAACACCATTAGATACCTTCGTGTCTAGGCCGGATATGGACACTTGAAATATGTAGCCCTGAAAGTCCTTCTAAGATCAGAGAGGGTGGAGAAGGTATGATCCGCCTAGATTTTACCCCTTGGGGTGCTCGGCCAAATCTGAGATGGCACCAGGGGGTGGTGCCGGTTCACCTATACGGTGCCCGCATAAAGCAACCAACGATTCTCGAGGATTAAGTGCGAATGTCTTCATTGACAAGTGCCCCGCATTGGCAAACAAACAATATAATTAATAAAATCTAACTAAAAATACTCCTTTGAATGGAACATTTACGTGAGCAAGTAACTAAAGGAAAAGTAAGTAATATGCAGCCTGCCCTGCTGCCGTGTAGCTAGGTTACCAAGGTTAACCTAAGTCTTTGATTGCTGGTTGTGTTGAGGGTGACACTGTTTTCGTGATTGTACAATAAATCAGTAACTACACTACACATATTCCTTCCCCTATCATCATTATGTATCAGTGAACCTTTATATACAAAACAAATTTATATAAAACCTTTGAAATATTGTAATAATACATTAAATTTGAAGTGACTGAGATAAATAATGCTTAAAACTTGATAATTCAGTACTTAATGGAATTCTCGCATTAAACTCGAAATTTGGGTTCGACTCTCATGTGTATGTTAAAAGCATAAATTTATCGTACTTTCTCCTTTTGCAGCTGAAAAAAATTCTTCCTAAATTTATTTATCGCGCCCTTTGGAAAATTCTTATATTCAAACTAATTGTATAACACAAGTTTTGTTAAATTATCGGTTCATAATTGCTATCTTGAAATAGCTGTACCATAATTCTTATTGATATCTTGTCAAGCTTGAACATTTTATTTAATACTTTTGAACCTTCAATAAATTTTTTTTTATTATTTTCAATCTTCTGAAATTTAATTTCGATACTTAGTAGAAATGTAAATGTCTCTATTTCAAAACTATTAAAATTCAGAACTGTATTTCAGTCCAAGATTATTGTATTTTATCTCATTTTCGATTAATTTTGATCATTACTGCCAAATTTGACAGGATTTTGCAAGGGAATCCACCTGAATATGTCAATCCAATGAATAAAATTGACACATGGCTAGGACATAGAAAAAATTACAACAAATTCTTCAACTATTAAAGGATTTATGTTATTACCCTCAAAATTTTAAAAAAAAATAAAGATGACTCCGTGTGCTCAAAAATGTCTACCGTGTTGTCAGTCTTATAGGTATGCTAAATTTTTGGTATTTCAGTTCTTCACGATAGATATTTTAAAGAGTTGAAAGTAACTAAGACTTTCCTCTTTGTAATGAATAAGAAGATTAAATAAAACTAAATTAAAAATAAAGAGAAGTTGTTAAGTAAAAAATTGCTCTTAGAATACACTCAACCTTATATCTTAGATGGAGTTTTAATCTCCTGAAAACTGCCTTAAAGTAAAGTTTTGAGTTCTATACGTGCTGTTCAAGACTTTTGCTGCATAACTTACTTCCCTTTTATGGACACTGTAACACACTTAAACTTCCGGAATCAATGTTACAACTATCCAAAAGCAACACTCTATTTCCACGCATGTATGCTTTCAATTCGTTTGACAATCATTGAAATAAAATGACCCATGCTTATTTACTTTTGATTTGCATCGGGAAGCGTATTTCTTTCACATGTGGACAGTCATTTCCACTTACAATCTGAAACGATTACAGTAATTTGGAATACGTTATTATGTCAGTCTTTTTTAGAGCAAATAAGCGAACGTTTCAAAATTGTTGTTTGATAAAAGTTATATATCTAAATTTTACGCAATTAATAGAAACATAGGGTTTCATTTCATATATCGATATGAACAAAAGGCCCCTCCCTTAAATTCTCATTCGTATACAGAATGGCCTTTTAAAATTGTGCATCAGTTTCTTTTAATTTTTTTTTAAATTTAAGTCTTCCACATAAAAACAAAACGAACTCCGAAAAACAAAAACTGTATTTCGTTGTGGTGTTTGGTTCTTTTCAGCACAAACTTTTTAAAAACAAGAAACGAATTCGTGTATCTTCACCAGAGCCAGACCGATCAACTGTGGCCCCTGAGGCAAGTTTTGAAAACGGCGCCTTTACAAAATTTTGGAGAGACTCTTAAGTTTCTTAAAGAGTCTCTCCAAAATTTTGCAGCATGAATGTATATGACTATTAGAAATGGTCTATGTAATAGAATAACGGACATTTTGGGGGAAATAGATATTTATTTTTCAAAACATAAAAAAAAAGAGAGACTTTTAAAAAAGAGAAAAAGTAAATAATTTTGAATATAATTTGTTGTGTAATAAAAGAAATTTCTATATCATTCTTGGAGCTTTTTATTGCAGTTAATTGTTTGATTGCATATTTATAATTTTTTGTTTCATACCGCCTTTTTGGTAGAAATTATTGCTAGATCTTTCAGTCGCTCTTGAGTTCTTGTTCATAGACAATTCTTTAAAATTTTCAGTTTAGAAAAACTGCGCTTGGCTGTTCCTACAGTTACAGGTAGTAGAAATCTTTAAGCTATAACAACGTTTGGAAGTAGGCATTCAAAATTTAATTATCATACTCTAAAATTCAGGAGTTTAAAAAAACAGTCTAAATATTCGCTTCTATTTATATATTTTTATGAATTTCTTCATATATATAATATCTTCTTAGAGTATTAATAAATTTTTGCTATCAGTTAAAAATTTAGTGTTTTTACTCTGTCTCATTTTTATGCCTCTTTCAATTCGGCAACTGGGGCGGTCACCTCGCCGCCTGACCCATGGGACCGGCTCTGTTCTACACGTCACCATTTAGCAATGTTCATAATTAGTTTTGGATGACTATTTCTTTCCTATAGCTATAAGTTCTATCCTTTCACTCGGTATATCGCATTGTTTAAATCACGCCTTAAGGAATTTCGACCCAAGAGCTGACTGACAACAACACTTTCGTAACTTTTAAGTTGCCTTTACAATTTATCACATTCCATGGATTGTGACCATTTCTGACAGGTCTAATCACGTCTGACCGCCACCACTCCTTTCATCATTGCTCGGAATTCACAATGAGTCCACTTTAGCGTATCCTGGAAAGTGAGTTGTTCAGTTCCTCTGATTTACATGCGAACCGCATTCAGAACACTTCAACATCTTGAACATAGATCAGTGATCCAGTCTTTCATAACACCTCAGCGCTTCAGTGTCTCTGTCTCGTCATTTTTATATTCACGAGAGGTACGAACAATAGAAACAGAATGTGATGTTTCACCTAGTGGTCGCAGCCGGAACTAACGACACGTGTGTCATTGTTTACACGCTGCTGGTTTTGAAGGTGAAGGGTTTGGTTTTTCCCATTTCCACTTTAAAATTTAATGCAGAGATTTTTTTTTTTAATGTACTCTGTTCTTGGAATGGGAATTTTTGGTTAACAATTTCTCATTATTTTTAGGTCATGAAACATCATGTTTTCATTAGAATTCTGTAAATCGTTGACTTTTACAAAAGTTTTAAGGAGGAAACTTCCATGTAACACAACGAAGAGGTCATTGATTTTCAGAGATCTTGATGAAAAAAAAATATTTACGCTTTTGTTAGATATGTAAATTTACTAATGTTCAGCCGAATAAGAGCAGCTTTAAATTAATACAGAAAAGAATCATTTAAAGAATGAAGCAACATAATGATTAAAAAACTCAAGATTTCTTTAAAAGAAGAATAAAGAATACAAGAATGCTTATAAATAATACTATCCCGCTTAATATAAATAACTTTATTCATTTTTCATGTTTAGAAGTTTTGAAATTTGAAACTATCCAAAATAAAAGCTTTGAGAGAATAAATGCCCAGAATAGTCCTCGTATGAGGGTTTCTAATGCAGGGATATACACCTCTAGAGCATCCAGCAGCCATGGACCTGGGTTTCACCCTCGTTATTGGGCCCCCAACATGGCATAGCCTATAAGTGCGATGGGAGGAAAAGCATACTAAACAATACCGGATTACTCTAAATTTTTACTGGTGTACCACAAAGCGCAGTCAAGCATGACAGACAGATACAGCTTGTAGTATACAAGAGTCAATAAACTGTAACTTTATTTTATTACAGTCATCAAGAGTGTAATAAATGACAATAACCAGTATTAAACAGAAAATTAGATGCACGTGCATATCAGGGACAACATTGTCTTTCGAATTGTGGGTTGTGAGGACAATTAAATTTATTATAATTAAATATAAAACTTTTATTCTCTCTCTCTCTCTCTCTCTCTCTATATATATATATATATATATATATATATATATATATATATATATATATATATATTAGCTTTGTACTCTGAAAGCTCTCCAAATGATTATCTAGAGGCGCAGTTAAAGTTATTTTTTAAGATCACAGTTGGCCTTCCATTCAACCGAGGGAGTTAGCGGTGAAGAATCCCATGGCAAGTGGAAATTTCGTAAATATCTCTAGACTCCGTCCTTGCCTTAAATCGGAATACTGTTGATCATATTTAACATACAAAGACATTCACAGGAATAGTCTGTTTTACATAGAATGTTTTATGAATTCAAAATCGCAGTATCGTCAAGATACTGTACAAACATGCAAAGAACGAGAGAGATAATACAATAAACGTAGTCTGGGACGAAATGCATGTGCAGAAATTTATCTGCGGAAAAATTAATCAAAAATGTAAAATACATATAAGCAGTTCTCGCCAAACAATTAAAATTGTAATGCTTTATCTTTAAAAATTTTAATTTAGCAAATGGCCTCATAATTCAACAAAGAAAAAAATTCTTAAATAATTATTGATAATGATATTGAAAGTTTTCAAAGCCGGGGAAGTTAAAATGAAATGCCCGATTGAAGGTCTAGTTATGACAATTGTTACCGAAAGGAAACTGCCATTTATTAAATAAAAATTTAGAAAGATGCTCAGTTATTTAGCCTAAACTTTAAATTTTAACAGATTGAATTAAGTTATTACATCTTTATTTAAAATATGACAAGCCAAAGAATGTAGTGTTCGGAATCGGTCTTTAGTTGTACGTGGAGGTCAGTTTAGTACTTAAATTTTAAAATATTATGGTGTTTTCAAACCAACCGAAAGAGGAAGCATTTTTAAGAAACCCAAAAGAGAAATTTCCCTCGTTAAAAAAAAAAAAAATTGTGAAGAGAATCAGCCACAGAGTTCAGTTCTATAATCAAATTCCTTTTCTCATCATATATGAGCAGATGCAGATATAAAACTCGTCATTTTACTTGCAGAAAGTCCCATCACTTAAACGGTTTTTATCTTATAGCAGAGAATTAGCCTCTTTCGTCCTTAATAGAACACTAATTTGATTCTCAACCGCTATCATGTAGGGCATTTTATAATCGCTGCAATAAAATTCAATATCGTCTTCCCGAAAAGGTTGGTGCTTTTCTGTTTAACTGTTTACTGCTACTGGGTTTGGCGCGCTGTCAAAATTATAACTCGCGACGGATTCTGAATTTTTTCTGTCCGGAGGACAGTTATTGAGGAACGTAATCCTACGTTAAATCTTCAGGTAGTCTCTTCTAACGAAACTACCGTGTATTATTAACGTAGGGTTGCTTATCATTGCTTACTATTTTTTTTAACAATAAAATTCCTACATACGAAGATTAGGATGAGTGATAACCCTATGCAGAATTGGTCGATGGTAAGAAAAATAAGTTACATATGTCTACTCTGCTATTCTTGATTTATAACTCGCGACGACGGTTTCAGCGTCATAAATTTTGCTTTCCGGAGGACCGTTATGGAGGAACGTTATCCTACGTTAAAAATGAAAGTTTTAACCGTCAATACGAAGAAGGTACTTTTCATCGCTTGTTAGAAAATTCTGAACATATTTCACTCAGTTAATGCTAAGAACATTGTTCAGTCTCTGTATCTCCTTTACAAAATTGACCTTTTATATATAGTGATATTTAAAATATATATTTCATTGAAAGATATCTCAGTGGGTAGCATTTTTGACAAAAAGAAAAGCGGTATCAATGATCTAAAAAAAAATCATATTTACAGATCTTAATAACAAGGAACACGGAAATAGTCCTAATTACGAACAAATGATTTACAAAATCTCTTGGCTACATTTCACACACACACTTTTTTATTTCTGAAATCTAAAGCTGTTTAGCAAAATATTCGCTAATTAGCCTTCTAAACAAAGCACACGCGAAACACTGAATGCATGTATCTTTTTCCTTCTGCAGTCGGTTTGCCGTAGTAATTACTATTATTTGTTCTGACAGAGACGGGGAAAGTATATAAGAACTATTTTCCGGAAGTTATTGACCTTCCTTTGTTGTCCTAAAACAATCGAAAGTTCAAAATATAATCGAAATCGATCACGGCAATTACCTGACGATAGAAAGTTAAAAAAGTTACTGACGCGAAACGGTAAAAGTGAAAAAAAATACGGCAGTGTCATGGAACGGTATCACAGGTCTTGCATTAGCATGCTATTAAGGTACCGTTAGTCCTTTTTCAACAGAGGGGAATGATGGATAGAGTATTATTTATGAACTCTTACGTATGATGATTATTCATATTAAACGCTCGTTTTTCTTTCGGTCTATTTCCGGTACTAATACTTGAGAGGGGGCGGGGAGTTGTTGTGTTTGTTTCACAGTTACTTCATTGAATTTTCAAAATTATATGTCTCATACATTTTTGAGGATTCCTGAGAAGGGTTCACTAATGTATGTTTAGTATGAAGCAATGGATCTATCTAAAATATTGCGTGTTAATTACAAAGTCTTCGTTTAATTCCGTGCACTGGTATACCAGTGCACGGAATTTATATATAATTTATATATAAATGGATAATTTAAATTTTCTTTTCGTGGAGGTTTAGTTTGGTTTAGAGCGCAGCGGTCAACTTTTTGCTACACGAGGAATAATTAGACCGGGACCTACAGTTTAAAGCCGATTCTGAACGGCTACAAACATCCATGCCAACAGTGGAACTTGAACCCACAGCATCTGGACCGAATGCCAGTGACCTAGCCATTCGGCCATCACCTTGCCATTTCTTGGGGGAGAAATTAAATCACATGAATCACTGACGCGCAGCCATTGTGGGGACATACAAATCAGTGAGACTTTGAAGATTATTTCGAAAGATTTTGTAATTCAAGAGACACTCTTAGCGGTAACCTCTCTCCAGAAAATTGCTCTACCTTAAGGAATAAGCAGAATTTTCTCATCTTTTGTTTCAAAAGTATGAAAATAATCTTATTCCGCCCAAGAAAACTTAGAAAAGTTAAAGATACTCCTAGTAAACAAATAAAAACACAGCTAATAAGATTTGAATTCACAGTGCTGACACATCCCACGTTGAGTATCTCTCTACGGAGGCCTTGTGCGTAGGAATATCTAAAACAAAATGAATCATACTTCAAATTTCAAAAGAAACAAAACAAAAACCTTACCACAAGCTCACTGCAACTCGGATTCAGTAGTCAAACTCGCGATCTAATCAGCTGTAAGTCATTGCACTTTGCATTTGCCCACTACGAGCCCCTCGTGCCTGAAAATAAAGGCTAAACTCAAGATCGACCCTCTCGCGCACGAAGTGATCTGACAGCTTTCAAAACACAGAATTTTTTCTATGTAAGTAAAAAGTACAAAGGTCTTTAAATTTGTCAGTGTGGCTTTGAAATATACGGAATGCCATCTCACGTTCAGCGTCTTCAATGTGAAAAACAACTATGACAAAAACTGCAAATTTGCCCGCCGACATGATGTAGTGGTTAGCGTTCTGAACTGCACACAGTGGGCTTGGGTTCAAATCCCGAATAAGGCTTTGTTGTTTCCGTGTCGTCCCCCTCATAGGGAGCAATTCTGGCTCACTTATGGGGTGCTCCCGTAGTAGAGCAGCTAGTAAAAACAGCGGTGAATAAAAAAAGGAGAATGTCTGACAAGTGCCTCCGCATTAGACTTTTAAAAAAATTTTAAAACAAACAAACTGTAAATTCGGATATATATATATATACTGTATATATATATATATATATATATATATATATATATATATATATATATATATACATATATATAAAGAATTTTCATTAAATCTTGCATGTGATAGAGATAAATATACTTCAATTTCAGCTTCCCGGGAAGCATCTTTTGCATATTACCTCCAGGATGTTGAAAAAGATATCCATGACAGATCATATTGGGATGTTTCTGAATATCGATACTCCTAAACCTTCATTTGGTAGCTACACACAAGAGACTCAGAAAAATGCAGCACGCAGCTTTATATACTTTAAACTGAATGAATGTTTTTGATAAATAAATTATCATAAGCTTTTTTAAAAAAGAAAGGGGAATATTTATTATTGACGAATAGAAAGATATTTTATTTCAAATAAAATATTTTAGATGTGCAATATATTACTTTGTCGGTTTTGTCTCAAAACTCATTGAACAGGAAGATTCATCACAAACTTTTGACGCTGAACTCGTAACAAATTCATACGCTTTGAAGTCTTGATAGCAATAAATATTATAAATCAAAGACGTTTTTCTGACTTACACACTATATATCTTAAAGCAAAAGAGCAAAATTTAAACAAAAGAAAAACCAGCTAACTTGATAACTTTTCCCACTGATTAAATTAATAATCTTTGCTCGAACTCTTCCTGATATTTCTCTTCCTGATTCCGTTTCCATACTTTATGTAAACAAACTATTCCAAGAATTAAAATTTTTTTTAATGTTTAATGAAGCCACTGCCCTGAAAAGCTCGCGTTCAACTTCCTATATTACTTTCCTTATCCTCTTTTCTACTTTTCTATATTGTGTATTAACATGATAAACGAATATTCATAACACATTGATGACTAATCTTTTTTTTTTTTTCTAACATGTAACTGTTTCAGTTTATTGCTCACCTTTAGTGCAAGAATAAACAAAGAGATTAACTTGTATTTTTTTATTTTCTTTTTCATTATCAAAACGGTTTCGATTCCTGTGACTTGCCGTTTCTGCTAAACTTCATTCTCCCAAGCGACCACAGAAGAAAAAAAAATCTCGATATTAATTTTATTTTTTCCCTTTGCCGCATTCCTCTTTCACAAATTCTTACACGTATTACCACTCTTTTACCTTCCTGTTCCTACATGACGTTATCAGTAATTAAAAAAAGAAAAAAAAAAAACCAAGACTGCTATGAAAGAAGAAGAAAAAAAAACTGAAGCAGTCTGCTTCAAGTTCCCAATCTGGTTCTGTCGGAAGTTAGAAGGGGAAAAGGCCGCTTTTGGCCTAAGACAAATGATTTTTTCCGATCTGAAGTTCGTCGATAATTTTCTCCTCTGGCAATTTCGAATGTTCTCTCAATCAAGTTCAAACGGAACGTATCAACGAGGGTTTAGGTAAGAGAGGTGTAAATAACCTTTATCGTGATATTGCTTCGCCTTGTGATCTCATTTTCCTTGGGCTGCCGCGACACAGAAAGTGGCCTACCGCGAAGGTTGTTAGTAAGATCTGGTTGATAAGCATGGGGAGAAAACGCTTTTATTTAGATTTAGCTCAACTTCTAATACCTGTAGAGAATCACGAGTGTTGCATCGTGACTGAAATTTGCATAATTTCTCCTTCATATGAATAAGTGTCCGATACATGTTATAAAAGATTATTCCGCCATCCCCTATTCAGAAAATAAGAAAGGAGTATTGTAACATTAAGAAAAACTTGGAACTTTTCTTTTAATCGAAACTTTTTTCTTTTATAGTAACTTATCGTGTTACCCGTAGTTGCTTTTCAAGTCAGTTGTTGTCATTCTCCCCAAGATCGTAATAGCATAGATTTTGTGTCATTATGTAAATTCAAAGCATGTTTTATTGATCCTGGTAAAAGTAATTTTTATATAATTTTGAGCCGAATAAGGGCAGAATGGTAAGGGCTCTGACCTTGGTACTACAGTCCAAGGTCAGAGTACTTTGTACGGCAGGTTCGACTACTCGGAATATAAAGCTTGTTGAGGCCCCATGGTCGAAAGATTTTACCTCCAGTAAGATAGTTTGTTTTCAAGGTACAAGTGCTCCGTAAAATAAAAATTTTAAATTAAGCTCTCATCAGATAAAATTGAAGTTTAGTATAATACAAGAAATTTAAGATAAAATTTCAAAACGTAAATAAAAATTTTAAAGATTAAATGATGGGGGGGGGGGGGGAAGGCTCCGAGTACCGCTGAAGGCAAGGATTTTTTAGCAGTTTGTCCCAGGCTGGTTTACCTCTTGTACAACAGAAAATGACCGTCGTACTCCAAACCAGCTAAAACACGATTAAATGCTAATTCTATTGAGTTGTACGAATAAAAACGCATTTCATTTCTTTAGCAGGCCAGATAGTTGACATAATATTTACTCAAGGTGGGTTTCAAATTGTTTTACTAGTGGTTTGAATGGATTCATAATAAATGAGATTCTATCGCAGTTTAAAATGCTTGCAAAAATGTACGAGGATCTATAGGTTTTGACGATACGGGGGAGGACTGTTTGTAACATTCCCTGATCCATGTCAGTTCTCGAAGCCCCTGCGCACCTATCCTGAAGATGCGTATTCATTACGTCATTTCGCCTTCATTTTACTTCATTCGCCTTAGAGGCGATTCATTACTGCATTTGCAACGTTTTATGAAGTCTCCAATTCCAGACAACAAAGAGATTCAAACTATAGGTAGTCATATCTCTCTACAGGCGGGTAAAAGATCTAACAACGGTCATGAGAGCTTTGTGACCACAGCTATCAGGAATAACTGTACTATTGTTTATCTGAAGCAGAGCAAGTTGTAGGGGTGAGAGAGGGTAGGGTAGAAACTAAAGCTAATCAACTTATCATAAAATCAAAGAAAATATTACTATTCTATATGATTTCTCTTTAATCTATTGCCGGACACATCAAGCGCAACGGCATGTTAAGATGCCAAGTCACGGTCTGCTTGAAAATGGTATTGTGGACGCTTTTGAATCTTCACTTATCTTGACATAATCGACACCAACAAAATCGAGAAGCTAATGTATATAAACTCCCTCGAGTCGATTTAACGAAGTTTAGTGTCGTTTCACCCTATTCTTTGATCGTAAAAGAAAAGCAAACTCATTAATCTGACAGAAGTTTATGACATTCTATCCATCAAAACTAATCGTGATTTTAACTTGTACAGTTTAAATTTGCATATTTATAAGCACATTTAAATACAATAAGTAGCAATTTATATGCAAATATTCATCTATATTCTCGCAAATATTCGACAAATTATTTATATCATCTATGCCTTTATGATGGATTAGAACATATTGACACTGTCATAAGCGTTCCTATCGAATTACAAGCACGGGCAGGCGTAATAATAAGTACACTTCTCACGTATGCTAATCCTAAAGTTGGTCTTACAGTATAAAAAATAACTTTAATGATTAGTAGATCTATACAGTATTAAGATAAGGATTGTGTATCACCAGAGCTTTAATAAAAGCCATAATGCTATGGTATTCTTCCAATCCTAAGAATCTAAATATTTTTAAACTATAATCATAAAAATATATTAAAACGCCTAATAGGTATTTTTAATGTAGAAATGAGGCATCGTTACAAAATTTTGAAGTTAAGCAGAGGGATATTTTTCTCTACCTCACTTTCGACGAATAAAATCTGGCATCTTTCTTTGAATAACTTAAGCTAAATAATCCATGTAAATATATCCTAGAAGTGTGTCTACTAAAAGCTATAAAAACGTGTCTAAGATACATAAAATTTTCTCTCGTGGTTAGCTCTTGAAACCAGCCTAATTATAGCTGTTGAATCTGCAATTACAAGATCTTTTATTCCAGAACAGTTGAAAATACAACATTTAAAGGACTGCTAACTCCTTTCGGAATCTTTGAATTTCAGAGCCACAAACCTTAAACGATAAAATTTTACCTATGATCTACCCCTTTCTACGAGTCCAAACTTTTGGCGCAAAAAATATGATCTGATACAGCATTTTTCGAAAACCAGCCACAGGCCATAATTGCTGTAATACTTTTGACCGCGAATTTTCAACCATTCATCTTTCCTATTTGTATGTCCTTCCAGTTTACTCAGCTCACCAATATTCGAAGAGATATGAAACCGGTCTAGCAACCATTTGACCCATTCTGAAGACAAAACGAGTCGGCCTTTGAATTATTGCTGCTCCTGTCACTTGAGGTGGTTGTCGATATGTTTCAGAATGAGGATTTCTCTACAAATCCAGTTCGCAACCGCTTACGCAGTTTCCAGTTTGAGAACATACAGTTATTTTCACCTTTTAAAGGGTATTTACAATTCGCATTAATGAAGAAAAAGGTAAAATAAAACCCTTACTCGGTTCTAAACAATGCTACTCTGGGGATCTTTAAGAAGGCCTTAAACTGTCATGGTCACTAGAGGAATAGGTCCGAGATGCAAATTTCGTTTAGCAGGAAGCTGTGACAAAGATGTTTCTTACATTATTTAATTGATGTCCTATCTGAATATTTTACTCGAGACTCGAGATAGCCATATTCTGATAAATGACATTGTTCGTTCATAAATTATCAAAAAATTATCAAGCTAACAAACCGGAAGCAGGTTCTACTCTTGGACAACTGTACTCAAGTCAAACTGTCTGTCGATTACTTATAGTAAAAAAGTATTTTTGTAACTTTTACAAAACCTTCACAAAGGCAAGAGAAGAGGCGAACAGATCAGTTTGCCTATACTAGTAGGCTATACTATGTTTTTATTGGCTTTCTAAATGTTAAAATGATTATATCAGATTTCATTTAGATATACGGTTTCCGAATAATAGATAGTAAGACAATAGGTAATATTAGATAGAATTATGGAAGTATATCGACGATGTACGTCCATAATAATATAATATAGTCTTATTCTTGATATAAGGACAAAATTAGATATCACTGAATATCAATGGACATTTCAGTCTTGATATGTTTGTAAGACTGTTAAAATTTATAAAAAGGTCAGTTCATTATTGAGGATAAAGTGAACGGACTCAAAAAATTCTTTTTATTCAATTACTAGTGTAACTTTACTTAAAACTTTTATTAACATAAAGAATAGTTATAAAGGAGATAAAAAATTAATACTGTAGAAAAAAATTGTTAAGCTGGTAAATGCTTCTGAACTTCTTAATTATGAACATTTCAAAACTTGATTGCATTAACATTATCTTCTAGATCTATACGCTCTTTCTCTTACTCTGTAAACTGAATAACGAGAATTTAAAAAATCCTATTATAGCAAATTTATTCTAAATCTGTTTTTATTTTTATATGTTGATAAAAATTATTCGAATTATTTTTGGAAATAAATAATTTCAAATATTGTGAAAAAAATAATTGCAATGAATAATAAAAATTATTCAAATATTTTTTTTCAATAATTTTTTGCAATCCCAAAATACTTTGAATCACACAATAACTTCTGTAGATTAAATGATACTCTGATTAACGAACTTATCTTTCCCATTTTAACCTTTAATTGAAACCTTTAACTGTTTTTTTGAATCTCATGAGGTATGGGACAAACAAACCTGCTCTCGGCGAAAGAGACTGGCTATCAATTGCCCTTGGAGTATACGAGTACACTCCTCCCTATAATTTTTCTAAAAAACTTTAAGAATATTCCATTTTATTTTAATTTGATATATTCTTCTCAAATAATTGATTTCACTTTTAATTAGACTGTTTACGATAACAAAAGAGCTTTCAAATAATATGGGAAAGGAAAAGAAACGTGAATATTATCTTAAATAGCCCCACCCAGAGACCAATCCTGATATGTTTTCTTTAATTCGCCTTAAAATGTATTCTTTCCTCACAGTTAAGTTAATTTCATTCCCATCACCTTACTGAACATAAAAAGAAACAGAGTTTCATTCCAAAATTATTCCTATAAAGATGTTTATCATGTAAGAAAAATTGTTGTTATCGGATTAACGGGTGGGATTACAGACTACAAGATGTTGCTTTCTTTGATGATTTTTATTTTCATATATCAAATAAAAATACTATATAAAACTATCTAACAAAAACGGCTAAATATATTGGTATGCTTAGACATTTTCCACGAGTCGTGATCCTTATTATTTATAATTCTTTGTTGTTGTTGTTGCTTACTGCCATTTGACCGATAGTAACATCAGATCAAGTCCCGAGGCTATGGGCGATGAAGGTGCGGCTCCTGTTTTTGAATTAGCACCACAAGGGTCGAAGTCCGACTTGGCTAAATGACCGGTCCCGTAATTTTGAACCGAGTCAAATGACGAGACCAGATCACATGACCTCGCACCTCCAGATGTAAATTTGAGAACATTGAGGACATTGCAGGCCCGCCCTATTTTCGTGCCCCGGCCACCATTGGTTGAACACGGCGGTGGATTGTAGCGACGAGTATCGAACCAGGGACGTTCAAATCACTGGCCCGCTGCTCTTGCCAACCGAGCCACCGCGCCTCTATTATAATTCTTTAAACTATATATGTATTTAATTGGATGGGCAGTAAAAAGTTGCGATGAGCCGTTTTCAAGTTTGACCCTCTTAAACACAATTAATCTTCTCCTTGACGAAAATAACTCAAATCCGTAAAAATACCTACTCTTCTTTGATAATTACTACACTTATTAGGTGCTCTCATTTCCTTCATGTATACCTCATCTACATCTGCAAATAAATCACCCATTTGTCAAAATATGTAAGTGATTTCAGTATGTATCACTGTATTATTTCTCAAAGGCATAGAGATATTATCATTTATCTCGATGCACGCATGTAACTTCAGTCCATTGCTAAGCCAACCAGTAAATTAAGATAGTTACAAATGTGCTCTGCTACTTTAAAGAATCGTTCAAAATTGATTTAAAAAATCCTTGAAATTCACTGCCTCTCAAAATACCTTTTACCTTTGGCATTGCCTTCACCCTATCGCCTCCTAAAAATTACCCCTAACCATGATTTTTCCCCCTTACCTGATATGGCCGAAATATGGTTTTTTGTAGAGTTACGTCTAATAACACACACCCCATTACGAAACTATTGAAGAAGTGAGAAGGAAAAACGAAAATGCGTCCATCACTTCCCCCTAGTCAGCATAAATCTACACCACGTGAACTGCGAAGATGAACTGCTTCATACGTTATGTGCCGAAGTCTCCCAAGTCATTCACCTGCGCTCTGATCCGTTCATTGGCAAAACAGTAACCCAAGTATGCCTAAGGTATTGTGTCGCTGTCAACTGCCATCCTTGCACGAATTCACGGGACTAAACAACAATGTTACATACATTGTTACACATAACCTGCAACCTTCACCACGCCCAAAAGCAATGAAACCTCTTGCTGCGCTCATATTTTGCAACCTCTGTTCCAGATGAATATCATTAAATCGCTTTAAACAGGTATACTTTGCTGAATGATTTTATATATCACCTAAAAAAAATAAAAGTATCGACCATTAAAAGCAATGGCATATTTATTGTTTGCCAATCTGTCAAAGAATAAACAATACTACGTATATCATTCAACTGCATTGCCCATAATTTTAGAGATTTATAAATCTAAAATGAAATTCAAAACTCTTTGAAGCAATTTCCGTCATGGTATGTTTCTGTCAAATATGCAATGGGAAATACAATCGACGCTCGCTATAACGAACCCCCACGTCCCATAGAGAAAGGTCCATTATAACGAGTGGTCGCTAGAGCGAAAATTGATAAACAATTTAATAAACTCTCATAACTTGCTTGAAAATTAAAAAGTTTAAATAAATTACGTATTAGTACACGATTACAATATACATACTATTATGCATTTATTATCAAATAAGCACTGGCAATGAGATTAATTAAACTGTACACAGTTTAAGAAAAATAATTTCTAAAATAAAATTTTAAAGTGAAAATTAATTAAATTGTAAAAAATCTGGTATTTCTTTCACTTATTTCCTAGAAAAAATAATCAGAAATCTTTTGTTTTTTGCGCATTCGAAATGCTTTAAAATTATAAATTTCCATCTCAGTTAAAGATTGTATCGGAGGGAATGGGGGACGTTGTATTGGTGTTAAATGATCTGCAAGGTCGTTATATGAGATGTAAAAGAAAGCATATCGTTAGAGAGGATTCCATTGGTATTTTTTTGTACTGGTCGTTGTATTGGAATCGTCGCTATAATGGTAGGTCGTTACAACCACTGTATGCTGTATATGTTAAACTAGCCGCTGCGCGATCACCATGTCGCTTTTAATTTTATATTTTCATTTGCAAAACAACTCAACTGAAAGTAACATATGTAAGGAACGTTACCATACCTGTCATCATAAATAAAACGTTGTTTAAGGGGTAGTGGGAGCTCAGCCAAAAAATTTTATAATCATTGCTAATTCACTATAAGATTCATTCTAAAACATCGTGATTAAAAAATGTGAATTTCATTACTTCAGAACGGAGTTTAAAGATAAGACTGAGACACCAACACCAATGATTTTAAAAATTACATCCCTCTCTATATGTACAATTTTTTCAAAATTAATATATCTACACTTTATCATTACATCAAGTAAGAAATGTTGGGGAAAATTTTTTTCACTTAAAATATGAAGTAAAAATTCAGCCAGTACTAAAATATATGTGGATAACATCACCTCACTGTATGTACCATTGTTGCCAATTCAGAAAGCTCCACTTAATCATATTAAATACAATTGTTGGGAAAATTTCTTCACTTTGGAGTAAAAAGTCAGCAAGTTACTAAATATAGTGTGGATACAACTATGATATTCATAAACTTCTTGATATACACAGTTGAGTATGCAGAAGTAGGAGATACTACAGTGACAGCATCAATAGAACGGTCTCTAGATAACCTACATACAACTGCCCATGACTAAGCACTGGATTTGATAGGTCTGGACATATTTTGTCAAACAATCAGTGGTTGTAACAAATGTTCGTCACTTCACACACGCGGTTTAAAATTGCGGAAGGCCGCTAATGTTACATCCGGTAGTTGCAGCCGTTGCCATTCTGAGTGTAGAAATATCGTCGATTTTTGTGCCGCATACCTACGCGTTTATATATATAGATGGTTGAAAATTTTGCATACTTTGAGCAAGAAAAAGACGACGCTATAATTTGAACTTCCTGATTAGAGTTATAGAATAAGCAAGAAAAGGAAACCATTTTCAGTAAAAATTTAAAGGGCATGTTTATCGATTGGACATTTTGTGATCTTACCACTTTGACAATAATACGGATCTCTACGCAGTCTCTACGGATTTAAAGTCTAATAACACAATATATCCATTGTCAGACTCCCTGAATCATATTTTAATCCATCTAAATTTTAAAAAAAACATTTTTCAGTGGCAGCCACGCTGACAGTTGTTCCTCGAAAATAACAAGCATGCAAAGATCTTAATTACAGAGAAACCCTCATATGGCTTCTCACAGTTCAAGATTTCTCTAATACGGTGGTCCTATGCAGTAATTTCATCTAATCCCACAGTGATGGCATTTTGGTCAAGGGAAGGTGCATCAATGGCGGTAGGATAGCTATGTCAGGCGAATGAAACACGTAGGTGCCTTCGAACAAGGCATATAATCCCCATGATGCAAAGGGATTGTTTTCAAGAGAATTTCAGTGCTCAGAACACATTTTGTTCCGCAACGTATTTATATCAGTTCCATGAACTACCAGTACCAGAGGGGAGGGTATAAGTATCTGTTGAATATTTTTAGCAGAGAGTATATTCATATCCATACTATTGTCTGTAGCATCAAGTGTCATAAAACTTTACGCAAATTTTTGTGTAAAAGTAAGTTTTTGTGTTAACAACCTTCTAGATGTGGATACATCAGAGATACAACTCTCAAGTAAAATACTAAAAGGTATAATAAAACAGTCATTAAATAGTGTCTTTAGAAGCAATTTTTTTAGAAACAATTTAATAATTGAAAAATAAATTGTAAAGTTTTAAAAGTATGTTTAAACAAAATTATACTTTTAAAACTTTACATTTATTTTTTTCTGAAGAATACATCAAACCAAGAGGAACTCGCGGAAAAGTCTTAGTACAAATCTTATTAATATTGCTTTCATAGAGATTATCAGAAGAAGATTTTTGAAAAGCATATCAAAATTCACTCATGTTACTTTTAATTTGAAGGTAGAGCGATTATTAAAATTATGTAAAGCTTTCATGATTTTATCCGAGTACCGTAATCCGGCTAACATGTTTAATATTCTTAGTGCTGAGAAACTCTTTTCTTCAAATTCCTCCGCTTTATTTAACTCTCATATCCAGCCTTCCAACATTCAGATTCCTACTTCTAGTTTACATCCAGTTTTTAGTTCGGGGACTGAAATTAAAAATTGAGACCAAAAATTGGGAATTATTTTCACAAACAAAATTCTCGAGTAGAGCTAGTTACCTATTTTTTTAGTCTACGCTTTCTTAAAAATAGGTAAATTTTCATGGTTTCACACGCATACAGGAGTTGATAAATTCATACCTCTTCCTGTCCAAATTTGTCTAAAGAGTTTTGAGGTTGCAGTGTACTAACCCTATTGGATTCGCTAACCTCAATGTTAAACTAGGGCGAAAATTTGTCTAAGGATTGCCAACTTGGCATTTAAAGATTTTTTCTTTTTAAGTGTACTCCGTAACAGAGAAAGAAATTTTTACACGTTGGGGGCAATTTTTCGTTTTTTTTGAAAAAAATTAAAGATTTAAAGATTTTTTCTTTTAAAGTGTACTCCGTAACAGAGAAAGAAATTTACACGTTGGGGGCATTTTTCGCTTTTTGAAAAAAATGCAAATGATATTTTTAAACTTAAACTATTCGGGGAAAAAATTGGTATCTAGTGTGTTTTAAATGCTCATAAATTCCTTTGGTGGACCGAAATTAATAAAACGAATCCTGTTGCCAGATGCAGAAAAGTTCAGGCTATCTGAAAATACATTTTTACTGAATTATCAGCATTTATGTAGCTGTAAATAGTAGACAAATTTTTTTCCATAGGTTGACATTGAGGTGAGCGAAACCTGGTAGGGTTAGTACACAACAGCCTGAATATTTCAGTTCTAGTAGGTGAATTACTTACTTCATTTTCTTCTATAATTCAACATACGAGCTTTAGTATCCATGGTGATTTTAAATTTTGTTTCCTTTCTCCGTTCCAAGGACGGATTTTATATAAACAATGAGAACCTCTTACACTTCTGCGTGTAGAGATCATGGAATAATTTTCCGCAACGCAGGATCAGACATAAAAAGTACAACATAGTAAGAGTTTTTCTTAACCTTTATCTCCAAGCAATTGCAGAAAAATAAATAACGCCGCAGGACACAAAGGCTACGCTTAATTTCATTCGCTAAGGTTTGGTCTTCGAAGATGTTTTGATTTGTGCAACCATTGTTCCAAAGTTCTGGAGATGGGCCATTCAAATTCATTGACTCACTCTCCCTCGTCCATTCCTCATAATTCCCGTTGCCGCATTCCTGTAAGTTTTCCTGCGTAACGGAACAAGATAAAGCTTCTTCAAAATAAAGAACTTAGACATTTCTACGATTGTACTTCCAAATTTTTATTCAAATCATTTCAGCTGGCGAGATTACCTTAGAATGCTGCTGACAGGGATTTTAGAGGATTTATTATACTTTAGCTTTCCCCCCAAGATACCTTTTTTTTTGACAATTTTTAAGTTTGATTCCGAGGAAGTCAAATTATCAGAAAACTGCTTTCGCACTGGCAGCATTATTTCTTAAGCTTCCTCTTGCGAAAATGTAGAGCAAGATGACAGAAATGTTCTGAAAGTGAGCTGAATGGCTGTTGAATGTACTTAAACCTTTCAAAACCCGAACATAAGATTTCTTTTGTTGGTTTTCAAATTTATATCCTGGAAACCATTTAAAAACGCCTTAACAATACTTTACTTAGTGCTTCCTCATACGAAAGAAAATTACATAATTCAGTGCGTTACAGGGCCAAGTAAACTGATGGATTATTTGGAGAAAAGATATATTTGAGTTCCAGAGGCCCCGTCAATAATAACTTTTTCCGTGTTATCAAGGATTATTAACTATTTTCTCGTTCTAAATTCTTTTACTGTACCATCTTTCGCTTAGCTACAGTTTACTCAAGAGGAGTGAGGCTATATTTTGTATACCAACTCCGTGTTTAATTTCATTTAACTCGAAATATTGATATTTTGAATTAATTACTTTATATTATTTTTTTGCAATTTGTTTTGTTACAAGAAATTTCATTGGTTTGAGAGAAGGGTCTTGAAATTTGTAAGCGAATGCCTTCTGAACTGAGATTTGTCTAATTACATTTTTGTCAAATAATTAGATTAAAAATCTAGGAATTCTATACTTGATAGACTTCGAAGAGTAGCATACGAAAACGCTTATAAGGTATTTCTCAATGTCAGACCTTTCAACATGCTTGTTTGAAATATTCCTAAACATAGTTTTTTTTAAGGGAACACTTTTGAATACAGGGATATTGAAGATTAAAAACACATCTCGCCGACTCTTGATACATACAAAAATCCGAAGTAACTAAATGTAATATCAATTCAGTTATTTTGGCCAGGTGATGTTAACCCTGTTTCGTGGTAAAATTTCTGCCCCCTTACTAGTATGGGGTTCCTTTTTTAAATTATTAAAAATATGATTACTCTTGTATTAGTGTCTTTGACATAGCATACATCTTTTAACAGTTATCTTTGAATATTATAATGATTTTAGATGTAATTACAATCTTCTTGATATCGAAAATACTATCACATTACAGAAATAATTTGTTTTCTTTAGGCTTTCAGTGGTGACACACATTTTATAAAGCCTCATTAAAAAAAAGGCGATACGTGTTCCAAAATTCTTCCGATTCAACGTCACTTATCATCTATCGATTATGAAATCTCAACGCCCGAAACGTGATTTGGTATACGACCAGTCTCCATTAACATTTTCCAAAACATGGTGTGAATATAAATGTTCGATTCACACATTCGACCGATTTAGTTTAACAAGCCGTCTAATTAAACTGAATTCCGTTACTGTCAAGAAAACACGCCAAGTATTGTTAATTTTGTGCATTTATATTCTAGGCGTGACGCCCCATAATAACTGTGATACTATATCTCAGTTATGCTTAATTTTGAGATCATATCACTTACATCCTTGTACTAGTCAAAATAGAGTGTGAAAACCATTAAATTGATTTGAGGGTTGTGCTGACCACTTGCCAGGGGTGATTGATGCTCGAGCATGCTTCTGCAAGCATTAAGGTTGATACTCTACCAAATGAACCCCAACGGCAATTCGTGGAGGTGATATTTGAAACGACTTTCACTCTCGAATTTCCCATTGATTTTCTAGGACATCTATAATACGTTGGCTTAGATATACTTTTAAAGTATTTCCAAAGACTTTGGTATATAATTACATTTTTTATGGGGGTACCATTTTTTAATCGGTACCTCGTATTCTCTTTGGTACCGACCAGAAACTCGATTTTTCCAAACCCGAGACCCGTAGTCCACCATCTGAACTTCCCTGATGTTTTGATGAATTGTTATTCCCTATAGCTTCCCTTTACAAAGTTTTATAAAAGGCTATTCATTTCTATTCATCTGATTATCTTACATCTATAAGCAACCCTGCCGGCGGAAAGTTATAATTTAAATGTATTTATAATGATCGATGACAATATACTTGTCATTATATATATATATATATATATATATATATATTGCTGAACATTAGAGACTTTTTATTTTTATGTGAAACCTTGTGAATGACGCACTGGTAAATTCAGTACTCAAAATATGAAGGATCAATATTAAAAGGATCTACGGAATAATTTAAAAAATATTATAATTTCAGTGAATTAGATTTACAATGCTTTGTTTTCTTATTTTGCATGTAAATTTGGTGTTTCATTATAAACATTTTTTCTTTCTTTTACAGGCTGGTCACAAAATAGCGATCATTGTTATAAATTTTTCAACATCAGGCGGTCTTGGAGAAGAGCCGCTGAAATATGCCGAAGGTAAGAAACTTCTTAAAATATTATAAAATTTTATTCAAACGGCGGATACTGAAAAAAAAATGCTTTTCAGAAATGTCTGATTTGACTTCTAGTTAATAGAGGCAATTGTATTATGCAACGGTGTATCCTGTCAAAGGTTCTCGACTAAGTAGTTCTTCGCACTTCATAGGCTCTCAGCTGATGACCAGTAAATAGAAATCATACTGCAAAAAAGTGAGAAAAAAATCGTATAAGGGCCTGTTCACATAGAATCCGTCAGCGTCGGCGTTACCTCGTATAGAAATATATTAACCAATTACAAACCTTCAAACGATTAGTGTTAAAGTCTGTAATTGGTTCAAAATATGTGAATGCGAGTAACGCTGATGTTGACAGATTCTATGTGAACAGGCCGTTACATCTTCACCGGGTTATCTTAGTTTGAAGGTCAATGACGACCGAAGAAATTTAGGAGATCGGCAAAGTAGGCTTTAATAAAAAAAAAAAATCCGAATGTGATGCCTTTCTACTGTCGCCAAACCTTGTTTACATACACCTTATTTAATAATGCATACTTAGAAGAGTATAAACAATGAACCAGAAAGCGGGAATTTCTACCTACCTCGTTCTCATAAGATAAATAGCGAAACGAGAAACGAACAGAACAAACCAATTAATTGCCAAAGAAAAGTGACAGATAAGATTCCGAAAAAATTCTTCTCTCATTTGTTCTTTAAATTTTCAAGGTTTAAATGTTGATTCAAGATTTAGGTATTTACGGGTTAAATACTGACATTAAGTCTGGCCTTTAGTCTAAATACTGACTAATCCACACTATCTTACGATTGACGCAACAATGTGACGTCAGGCTCAGAAACATGACAAAAGTAGAAGTTCTAAAAAAATCAACATAGCCATAGGGATTTTTAAAAATAAATAAATAAAGCATCGTGAAGGAAAGGTAAAAAATTTAAATTAAATAAAGTGAGCTTGTTGACCTTATAGATTTTCGAGGAAAAAATGGATTTGAATCAAAATTTAATACAGTCGAACCCCGTTATAACGAACTTCAAGGGACCAAAGGTTTTGTTCGCTATATCCGGTGGTTCGCTATATACGAACCAATAAGAAACATGTTAGAGTTCACAAAATGTTTAACTCATTAGTTGCTATGTATATTCAATAATGATGTATTGAAAGAATAATAAAATCTATTAAAATTATCATTAATGAATTAAATTGACTGAAATCGATTACATTAAATTGACACAATACTAATTAAATTAACTAAAAATGAAGACAAATGGAAATAAATTGATTTTATCTTTAATAGTTGCTCACTGTTTTGATACATAAATAATCGGTAATCTTCTGCTGGCGTGATGCCGATTTCAAAAACATTTTATGAATTTCTTTGTCCAATACATCAAATGACTCCAACACTCTTTCTTCCTCTGTTTGTGTTGACAAAAACTTATTAATTACACTCATCGCTGCTGCAGCATCTGAGTTGGTGGAGATTTCGTCATTTATGTGTTCCTCTTCATCAGCATCAGAAGCAGAATCTTCGATTTCAGAATGATTCATTTTAATTTCTTCTACAATATCTTCATGAGTAAGATTTTCACATGTAATGACTTCATCATCACATGTTTCAAACAATTGCACGCCACAATCTGAGGATGATGAAATTTTGTGCTTAATCCACATCGCGATAGGTAAATCTTCATCATCATCTTCTTCAACATTCTTTGCTTCTTCAACATTCGTTGTATCTTCAACATTCTTAAAAAATTTTAAAATTTTAAAAAATTCAGTTGTCGACTGAAAAAAATGTTTGTTATAGCCGTTTCTTGAGATTTTGGAGGTTCGCTATAAAAGGATAAATTAGCATTAAATGCAATAGGAAAATGGCGGGACCAAAATTTTCGTTCGTTATATCCGGGAGTTCGTTATATACCAGGTTCGCTATAACGGGGTTCGACTGTAATGGAATAAAAGACAGACAATGTATCTTAGCGAGAAAAATCATCTTTAATTAGGCCCCTTATCTTCCTTCAGTCAAATGCGAAATCAGAGGAGCGGTCGCTTGCTTAGGAATAGCATATGATTCAAATACAAGATTACAGAATATAGCTATAGTAAGAAACAAACGAACAAAAACAAATAAAAGCATGTTTCCTTGCAAATGGTGTCTAACACACGTGATGGGAAGAGACTGAAAGTAGAGAAATTACATGCGATGCGAAGAACGGCAGGTGAATAAATTTCAATGACAACAGCCGATGAAATTATCTATTGAAAAACTCTTTAGAATTTTTTTCAATGACTTAGGTTAATGCATTCGTTGCAGCAGTGCTGGTGGTCACATAATTCTTTCCCTCTTCTTCAGACCCGAATTTATGTGGCGGCTGAGAATGGCGTCACTGCAAATATGCAAATAAGTCCCTTATCTTCTCTGCTAGACTCTATAGCTGGTAGACGGGTTGGACGTTTAGAGCATGTCCCTCCAATAGTTTATTTTTTGGGGTTGATGCCATTGTTTCAATTCGTATCCAGTTCTCTTTGTTACTTATTATACTTTCAAGATATGTACACGTCCTTTTATTCTCTGAAAATATTTCTAGAATTTCGTCTTTCTTCTTCTACGATAAATAATGTAGATGAAGATTATTTTTTCACCGAAACAGAAACTGATGTAGATCATAAAAATCTTCTGCCCCGCCCTGCTGTAGATTTAAAGACTAGAACCATCTTTTCCGTGTTAACGACCGATTAAAACTGATGTTAAAATGTGTGTTGTTCCTTTTACGATCTTTTGAGGATTTTATCATCTTGCTACGATTTTGCAAACCTCCTTCTTACTCTCTACGAGACATAAAAGCACTTTTTTAATTGAATGAGCATTTTATTTCTGTAAATTTTAGTATGTGATGCATAAGTATGTAATTATGTATAATATTTAGTAGCGAATTTTTTTATAGCTTATTAGCGATTTTTTTTTAATTCCTTTAAAAATATTCTGACAGAATAAAAGTTACTACAAAGAAACCTTCTTTTAAATACTGAAATACATTTTCTTTCAAATAACACCTTTATTCGTACAATGGCATATGAATAAAGGTTCAAAGTGCTATTAGTAAGCTATTATCGCTTATTTTTTCCTTGTTCAGCTTTTGCTCGGAGAACACCTATTTAGCTTTCTTGTTTATTACATGGTACGTTTCTTTTCCCGTTATTTGTTCCAACATGCAATCTTCCGTGACAGTTTAAGTGTTATGAGATTAATTATGATCATTTCCTCTCGGAATTTCACCTCCTTCTTTAATATGTCTGTACCTTCATTCCAATTTATCACCTTCACTTGCAAATACGTAACCTAAAATGTTCAAGTTGACCTACCATCCTTCATTCATATGCAAGCAGTGTTACTTACTTCGGTAAGATTTTCCGTTTCAACAGTGCATATCCTCTGATAAAAATCATCTGAGCTTTCGAAAGATTTCTGCCATTAAATCATCAAACTGGAGCATGTGACTGGAAGAACAAATTTCCATGATATTATTAGCTACGGAAAATATTTTCTTTCACTTAGTTTTCAGTCTGTGAAACTCGGTAGAATCAAGCGTATCATGTAATGCATAGACAAGAGTTTAGTTTAATTCTATTAGGACTTGAAAGGTTCGTGACATAGCTTGGTGGTGCTGATGAGACTGGCTCATCTGCCCAGGAATGGTCCTCAAAACAGACAGATAGTTTGTATCGTGGGAGATAATAAAGGTTAAAGTAATGCGAGTTAATGTAAGCCGCTGAGTCTTCGTTATAATGGTGCTTTAAGAAATGTAAAGTGGTTTGACTAAAAGAGGAGCCTGTGGTCTACCTCAATGTAAGGGGATGGGGTTGAGAGTGATGCTCATTGAGGACGATTGTGACATGGCTTAATGGCGTGACGGTCAAAAGCAGGAGGTTCCAGTTCAATGGGTAGGATAACTTATTTTACGGGAAGGAAAAAAAACACTTAATAGACATGAGGTCTTTGTAGTGGCGATCATACCTAATAAAATAAAAAAAAATCAGGTAGTCTCATCTATCGAAACTACAGCGAGCTATTAACGTAGGATTAATTATCGTTGCTTACCTCTTTTGTATGTATATATGTATGTATGTAATATGTATATATGTACGTATATATATATATATATATATATATATATATATATATATATATATATATATATACCGGGTGGCCATAATTAAACTGACAGTGCTCACAGTGTTCTGTAGCGCGATCTATTTGTGAGAATGACGTCACATTTTGTAGGAAGATTAAACAAGACGGGGATGAAGGATTCCGCGAAAAAATAAATTAGTTCCAAAAGTCACCGCTAGGGGAATATTTGGCGCTGTGTAATAGAAAATAGAGTGTTAACAAATGCAAATTAATACGGAATAAAATTACCTTTTATTATACACATTTTCTTATTTAGTTCAAGTGCAATATGGCAACACTTTTAAAAAAGCGTAAAATCTACATAAACACCGATAAAGTCTCGTGATCTGCAATATCACGTACGCTGAGCAGAAGAAGTTCTTTATTCAAATTTCACGTTACATCCATTGGCACAATGCCAGCTGCTTGGGTTTTAAAAGGCAATGTGTTACGTTTCGAATCAATCGGATTGAAAGTTTATGTGCAATGTCTCCTTCTTTAGTCGAGCGTGCGTTACTAGTCAATTTCTTTTACCTCAACCAGTGCAACGCGTCAGCCGCTCTTCGTGCTTTTAGAACGCACAAAAAAATGCGTAAAGGTAACGGTCCTGTGTCAGTTAATGGGCTAAAAGCAATGGTTGCGACGTTTGAGAAAACTGGTTCTCTGAAGGTTCAGTCAGGCAGAGGACGAAAACCTGTACCACAGGATACAATCGAAGCAGTTGCCACGGCGATTGTCGACAGAGGACCAGACAATATTGCTGCCACCAGTAGCGCTCGTGGATTAGCTCGGAATATGGATATGCCTTACAGTACGGTATGGAAAATCTTACGAAAGATTATCAACTTATATCCGTACAAGATCAGCCGTGTACAGGAGTTACTGTACCCCGACCATGATAAGCGATTGACTTTTGCTCTCACCTGTCTTGCCAGAATGGAGGTGGATGATGCTTGGCCGTGGAAAATCTTATGGGGAGACGAGGCCCACTTTTACCTGCATGGAACTGTGAATACCCAGAACAGCCGAATTTGGGATGACAAATCACCACATGCAGTCACAGAAATTCCCTTACATTCACCAAAGGTAACTGTTTGGTGTGGGTTCACAGCGGAATTTATCGTAGGTCCATCGTAGCGCCAAATATTCCCCTAGCGGTGACTTTTGGAACTAATTTATTTTTTCGCGGAATCTTTCGTCCCCCGTCTTGTTTAATCTTCCTACAAAATGTGGCGTCATTCTCGCAAATAGATCGCGCTACAGAACACTGTGAGCACTGTCAGTTTAATTATGGCCACCCGGTATATATATATATATATATACATATATGTATGTCAAAATTTTGTACGGACTGACGGTTTTAGCGTCTGAAATTTTGCTTTCCGAAGGACCGTTATGGAGGAACGTAATCCTACGTTAAATAAAAGAATGAAAAGATATTTTCTCGACCGGGGTGCAGATCTCCCCTTCGGTATCTCTGAATCGCAGCTCAATTGACTTTAATTTAGAAAAAAATAGGACGTTGTTGCAGTTTAGAGTTTACCACATCTGTCCGAAGAGCAAAAGATTCCTGTTTCGATCGCAGAATATTTTTTTAAGTAGGAAACAAATATGTTTTGAATGTGCATAACGCAGTTGGCGTTGTTATAAGTTTACAAATGCATGCAACTAACATTTATTAAATTAAAACTTCCATTTCTGTTACTAATAGATTAAGGACATCATTAGAAGTAACAATACGTAATAATTAAGAATCTACCTTGAAAATATGCAAATCTTTGACAGGATCATAAATCTTTCTTTAAAACATCACTGCGTTTAGGAAAACATTTGTATCTCAATGTGCTGTATAAATTTCAGCCTTTGTCTAGGATTTCAGTGGACTGTCATTCCGCTAGAAACATCAGCTCGGGAGTAATAAACCTAGCAGCATTATTTCAGTTAAGAAACCTGGATTCTTTTCTGGTAAATAAGCAAATAGATAGCATTTTCCGACAAATGTCGAACCTTCTATCTTTCCTCCAATTGTAATATTGGGTTTTATCCTTACGAATTAATAAAGTAGGAGCAAAAGGCTAATACAAAATGATTTACTTAAGAAAATTTCTCGGAATTTAAGCATGCTTTACACTTAAATTAGACAGACAGAGAAGTGTGTAGGATAAGGGAAATAATGAGTCATTCTTTCTGCCTCATTCTAGTGTGTGTGGGTGAGTCGAAATGACTTTAGTCTGTTGACCTATACTAAGATAAGAATATGGCCAAAATGTATGTAATGACAAATAGACCTACAATTATGGCCCATCATTATTTGATTTTTGCATAAATCTCATTAATGAAAATACTGTACCCATTAGAATACGTGCAGGAAAAAAACATATTTTTTGCTTATTTGAGTGTTGAAAATATGTATAAAGTACATGTTTCTTCAACCTTTCCAACAACAGTCATGGCGATAGATTTCGCTGTTATTATGAACTCTTCAGCTTAATATAGACGCTGAATACCCTGGAGAATATATGATTCTGTAAGCTTTTTAGCATTTCTCACTCATTTAACTCGACTGGATTTTCGCGCCAGATTAAGAGCAATCTAAAAATCCTGGCCTACAATGTTTTTATATTATCTTACTCATCTATCCTCCTTCCCATTCTGAACGAATATGGAACTCGTAAAATATGTATATCATGTCTCCCAGGTCCTAAGAAAGTCAATCGAGGCAAAGTTTAATTCGTGGCAAACTAAAAAGACATTTATTACACACTTACGACCAACCCCAAAAAAGAGATATTCAGTCATAAAGCTTCATATTTTGCTGGGAGAATGTACGGGGAGAAATTTGCAGAGCATGCTATTTTAGTAAAGAGGGATGACTTATTAAGTCAAAGCAAAATAACTGACAAAAAGATACCATAAAGATACCAAAATCTAACACAAAGGTATCATAAAGGCGACCAATGCAAATGCGACAACATGATTTAAGAAGGACGGTATTTAGTAAAACCATTCAACATAATTTTCTAATGAAAGTGATATTCATTTACATCATAATTGAGAATAAATTCCTTCGTGCTCTTTTTTTCTATACATCAAGCCTCCAAAAGATCAGACGAAATTTCAGTAACGATAACCTAAATTTGAATTTTTACGTGTCATCTAATATCTAAAGAAAATTTCATTAATATTTATATTACATTAACCTTCTTTCAATCTTCTTGTAAAACAATAGGATTCTTAATTATATCTTTCTAACGAAAGAGAAAATTTAATTTTGGTTTCAGACTTCACTTAAACATTCCGTTAAGCAAGGTATTCGTTTCTTTGACGTCCAGTGAAAGTAATGAAGATTTTCTTTTCCATTAACCCACTCATGTCCGTACCACGCAACTGGGTAAACGTTTTTGAGGCCAAATACATAATAAGGAATCCTGCTGCTTTCATTCGCAACGCCTTCTTTTTAAAAAACGTGATTGAATAAAACACCTCTTCCACAGAATTGTTTCGATCCATTAGACCAGGAAGTCGAAAGTAGGTCAACCCATGCCAACCAAACAAGCAATATTGTTTTTATAAGGTCATGATTACTCCGAGAATCTCTTTTTGCAAGATTTGTCAAAGTAAACAATCACTTTTGCATAGTTTTGTAATCACTACTAAAGTATCTGTTGCTTACACATTTACTGACAGAAGCTGAATGAATATTAATTCTAGAAGACACACTGAATATTAATATTTGGCTCGGATGTTCAGCTGGAGACAGCGTTTACGAAACGAGGACTGAGAGGCTAAGATACTCCGTGCTCGTGATCTTTAGGGGTTTAATATATGACCTAGGCCCCCAGTAAGAATTTTTTCCTCGGGTTATTCTTCGAGGATTATTTATCTCACTTTATTTAAGAACTCGAGGAATATTTATCTCACTTTATTTACGAAATCGCTTCTTTTCATCCGCTTGTTAGAGTGAAATTTAGCGCATTTCTTGAGCATTTTTAATTTTGCAAAGTTTCGATATAATTAATCACAGTTTTGACCTGGTGTTACATTTGCTTTTACATCCACTGGCACAAATGTTATATTCACTGGCTGTAACAAATACATTGGTGTAGTAATTCAGTAGGGATGAGTGTTCATTTCGCAAGAAAGCAGGTGGAAAAGTAAAGCCGAACCAAAGGATCCACTTCATTTTATTTTTCTTGGCGCGAAGTCACTTTTCGCAAAGTGATTCCTGGTTGCGGGAAAATTTCAGCTTAAGTAACACCTTCCTCACATCTCTAAAATTTCCTCAACCTCTTGAAAATATTCGAATTCCTACCGCAATGGGTCCATTTAGAACTATTCCCAGAATGCCACAGCATTTGATAAACTTTCCCACAGTTTGTTTACTTTGACATCACCAGGTAGTTCATAAAATATACTATTTCATTCGGAAGAAAATATAAAAAGTTGTCACATTGTTCGTCCAGTTTAACAATTATTAACACATTCCAGTTTTATACAATCTTAAAGAATATATAGCTATCAATTTATCAAAATTATTTTTCTGTTGTATTCAGTGGCGCACCAAGGATTTTTTTTTTTTTTTGGGGGGGGGGGGGCGACGAGATGAACGGATAAAAATATTCATAATGCAATTTCTATTTCTTTGGGGGGCAAGACCCCTTGCCCTCCCTGGGTGCGCCACTGGTTGTATTAAACATTTCCTACCTTGACTGTACGTGAGCGAAAAGAAAAAAAATCCGACTCTGCTGTTTCTTTCCAGACGTTTTGGAGAGTTTTCAGTAACATAAATAGCATGAAACGAAATGTTATATCGTCTGCTGATAATTTCTAATGAGTAAATTCATCGAACGCTATTTTATTCCAAAGTTTTTTAATGCGGTTGCTGCTGTCGCATCTGCTCTTAGACAGGATTACTTAACGTAATACATGATTAAGTAAGTTTCAAATAAATATACCACATTTTAATAAATTGAAGGACGATTATCATCATATATGTCGCCATCCTCCAATTTATGGAAGATCTGATAACTGCACCCGAGCAGATCTCAAACGCCAGGTATTATTGAGCTGGCTACTTTACGCAGACCGATAAAAATTGGCTTTCACCACTAAAATACGTCTAGCTAACAATAACTTTTCCTAACTTGGTATCAATCACGATGACTGTATCCCTATTTTATTCAGATGTTCATTCAAGAAATTGTTGAGTTCTACCAAATATCTCGATAGCTATTTTTAACAAGGACGTTACTTACATATGATTAAACCCTAGAACTGCATTCCTCACAAACTGTGCTTGAATCCAAACCAACAGTCTCGGAACCTGAGAATAGTACCTTTACAAACTTCTTGATGATACAGAGAGGTGATCCAAACTAAATACATAGGGTTAAGGGGGAACAGCAAGCTTACAGAGACAAAAGAGATAAGCGTGTCTCCTTTGCCTGCAACGAGACATGCGTGCTGCAGTCAATTACTCATGATTACGAGGGCACTAGTATGTGAAGTCCTTAACTGCTGAAAACAGTACCACTGGAATGTACCTGAAATATACGTAAGAAACGCACACATATTACTGCTTTTAAAAGCCCGATTGGGATAGCTATTTCGACTCCAGGAAAATCTAAATGCGTTACATATAGTCTTAGGAGACAATTTATTCTACATCCTGATGTGATATATTCATCTACGACTTACATAATTGATCTCCACGTATGACACTATATTACTGTAACACGTGGATCTCTATGGCCTCCTTTTCCTTCCAAAATATTAGAATATATAAATAAATAAATAATTGTTACGTCTGTTGGTGCTGATAATATCTTCTGTATGCTAACTCACCTGTCAAACAGAATTTTAATTTTTCATACTCATTAAATGAATTTTAAGTTGCTCACAATTTTGAAAAGTGTATTCTTTCTTTCCCCAAAACTCGAAACGGACCAAAAAGACGAATCGTTCCAACAGTAAATGTGAATCTTAACATTTCTATTAGTTTCTCGCCTGCTTATTTATTGTCTCTGAGCTGGTTCTCGTCCGTCGTCTTCATGAGTTCTGAATCACTCGGTATGTATAGTTTCTGGGTAAAACTGCGATTTCGAGATAAGCGCGAGATTCAGTGCTAACTCTTAATAGTCGAACTCATTCTCTTTGATATTGTTAAGTGACCGAGATCATAATCGCGGACTTATCGAATCCATCCAATGAACTGTGGAACCAAGGTTTCTCTTTTCTAAAATTCTAATTGAAATAAAATTCAATTAAAAAAGAAATTAATAAGAAATGAAATTTCAAAATATCCATTATTACCTTGCCAACAAAACCTTTCCAATTGAAATTAAAATTCAATTTTCGGCATACAGACTACATTTATATCAAAATTACTTAATGCTCTCTTCTCGATCGCAAAATGTTTAATATATATACTGATGATAATCTTTGTTACCCAAGGGTCCATATTTGTTCGTTGCGCATATGATCCAACCATGCTTGTAGCTTGATCGAAAAGAGATGATCACCAACACTTGCAGGAGGACACGGCAGTTTCCTGTACTTGGCTCCACTAGCGAAGAGTAGATCAGGGGTTCTCAAAGTTTCAGGGTCCCTCAAAGTCGCACACTTTGAGGACCATTGAGGCGTCAAACATTGCCAAGGGCCCCGTGCCTCGGCATACGCCATACGGATAATAAGAATAAGCCCTTTACACAAACTGTAATTGTTTTACCTTCATTTTTTTACCTCTACGATCTCATTTATAGTTATACTATTAATTGAAAAGTAATTTAGTTAGAAATATAATTAAAATTTTTCTGTACTATACAAAGGTTGGTTCATAATAAGAGTTCCGCTGGAAATTACCTGTAGATCAAGGGAGCCGCGGGTCTAAAAAGTTTGAGAATGACTACTTTAGCATGAATAAGGGCCTATTCACATAGGATTCCGTTGCGTAGCGTTAGGGCCTGTTCACAAAGGAGTCCGTTGCGTTACGTTAAGGAAAAGATGATGTTGAGACGAAAATAAACCAATCATATGCCTCCAAACGATTAGCAATGAAATTTTTAACGCCTATGATTGGTTTATTATGATTGGTTAACGCAACGTAACGGACTCCTATGAGAACAGGCCCTTAAGGGAAAGAGGACGTTGAGACGAAAATAAACCAATCATAGGCGTTAAAAATTTCATTGCTAATCGTTTGGAGGCCTATGATTGGTTTATTTTCGTCTCAACGTCATCTTTTCCTTTACGCAACGCATGGACTCCTATGTGAACAGGCCCTTAGAGGCGTCTGTAGTGCTATTTTTTTGCCAAAAAGGTGCCGAAAAAGCGATAAAATAGTACGGCGGTTTCACTAACGTCATCACTTTCTCAAGAAACTTAAAACCTACCTCCCCGCGTTCGCTTTTGGGATGAATTCGGCAGAGCGTAAGCTGTGGTTTTTACATAATTCTGTCTCTCGTGTGTTTATTTGCAACTACGAGGAAGTTATAACGCCATACAGTTAAATTGCTATCTTCGCGGACTTGGCGGAGACTGTATCGCCCCGATCTCCTCAGGATTTAAAAAATTTTGCCGGCTCTGCGTCACCCAACGCGTCAAGAGTACGTGGGATGGTCCTAAAATCTCCACGTTTCTTCGATCAACAGCGGGGGGAAAATCGGTAATTTCTATAATCTGACGTCATCGCTTCCACGATTAATTCGGAATCAGTGCCGACGCTGTATTTTCAGTTTTTTGAGGAAGAGGACTTTTGGAGTAATAAACCTTTAGCACAGGTATTGTCAAAGTGAGTGCCGTTCCTCGGCATACGCCATACGGCTAATAAGAATAAAGCCCTTTACACAAACTGTAATTTTTTTTGTGCCTCTACACCTCATATTTATAATTATACTATTAACTGAAAAGTAATTTAGTTAGAAATATAATGGAAAAAATTCTGTACTGTACAATGGTTAGCTCATAATAAGGGCACCGCCGAAAATTATATGTAGATCAAGGGAACCACGGGTCTAAACAGTTTGAGAACCACTGGAATAGATGATGGGCCCAAGAGGTATCATGGAAATCACTGTGAACCCGCATTAGATCTTTTGATGGCTGGAAAAGGCAATGATCAGCAGCAACAAATTTATTGTTTATAAACCTTTAAATATGCCAAAAATATTTGTTCACCCTACTCTTCAGGTTGCTTTCTAGATGTGATTAAAGGAAAACAAAAACAAAACAAAACAAGGAAATTATCTGGATTGAAACAATATTTGAAACAAAGAATAGAAGTGAATGCAATAGTTAAAGACTAAAAATGCTATTTCCTGCCGAAAGAAAAATTCTTATTTCAAAATTTTGATATGGCATTATTAGCTATAGGATTTGCGAGATTATCTATATATATAAAACAGTTCCGTAACTGACTCATTCATTCACTGACTGACTGACTGACTAACATACAACGCACAGACCAAACCGCTGGACCTAAAGGGCTGAAATTTTGCATGGCGATTCTTCTAATAGTGTAGGGGTGCACTAAGAAAGATTTTTCAAAAATTCTTCTTAGATTTTTTAAAATTAAATTTTTAAGCTGTTTTTTAAACTTTTTTTACGTTTGCATTAAAAATAATACATTGAAGGTTATAAAATTTATATCACGAGAAAGATCATAAAAATTCCTTCAAGATGAAATTTTTTTCGAATTTTTACCTCCATTTCCTGATTTTTGGTGAATTTTTAAAGCTTAATTTTTAGAATTTAGTTTATTAAATGCTGATCACGTGATTTCTTTTTCTGGTATTTTCAATAAATTTATCGTCACGTGCGTAACAACTAAATAGACAAAAAAAATATTTTTTTCTCTTTCTAATACAGCAGACGATTGGATATTATAAAAAAAAAATGCATATCCCTTACGATTTTTTAATTAAATATATATATATATATATATATATATATAGATAGATATATATTTTACATCAATTGTATACATTGATCATCGCATTTATTATAAATATATATATTTATTTTTTGGCATAAATTGCATACCTTGACCGTTGTATTTAATTTGAATGTACTCCGTAGCGAAGCGCGGGTTTTCAGCTAGTAATAATATATATTTGATCGTTGTATGCCTAATTTTGCGGGTTCAAAGAAAGCTCTTAAAATCCTTCCAGGAGCTTCATAGAGCTGTTTGCGCGCAACTTCATAGAAATATAACCTCCATGGGGTAATAATGTTGGACAACTTTAAATAATTCTATTTCCCTGAGTGGCATTAGCTGACATAAAAACTGTAGCAGACGCTGACTCTTTTTCAAAACGAAAAACCGGCAATTTTAACATTTAATGTAAAATGTTGAGAATGATGTATTTAATCTGTGGCGTACTTATGCAGAATCGAAACAAATGTTATCTCTCCTCAAATGCAAAAACATTTTGTCATCATTATTGGAGTAAAATTATTTTACGTTTAAATGATTGTATTGGTATGTGATACCTCTAAATAAGTAAAATTGATAATTCTTTACACTGATATTCTATGATATATTTTATAAGATGTGCATATTTTATGCCTATTTTCAGGTATGGAAGTGAATTATCACTGGTGGAAAACTTTTGGCAAAATAATTATACTCAAGCATTTGCTGCATCCAACTTAAAAGATATGGGTCATAAAGCCTACTGGTTAGGTAAGTACAACATATGATGTATTAAATCGCCAATCAAAATTCTATAATATAAAACTTTAATCATCGTAATTCAGTCCGGGTGTATTTGTGCATAGAGGGGGAAAGAGGGGATTGAACATCATCTGTACTACAAATAAAATTTACAAAAACTCTATTGTTTTCAAAATTTGGATTAGGAGATGGCAATACATGTCATTTTCACTTTATGCTGTATGCACATGCAATAATTTTTTGTAATATTAAAAACACATTGTTTAAAGGTATTAGCACCTTTTGTTTTTGTAGTGTCGAGGACGGAAGATGTTAAGTCATGTCATCAGCACTTCATGTAGTATACTCATACAATAAATTCTGATAATGTGTGGGAATTTAGGCGATATACGTTTAGCAGTATACTGTGAATAATGTATTTTGTTTAGTGACAGTATGCTGTTAACAATGTGTTAATATACAGGAACATTAAACTAGAACATGTATGCTATGCTTACACTGGCATTTGTTTGCCATCTGAATGTTTTAAAGCAAATTTATTATGAAAAGCTTCTACCTTTTTATTTTTTTTCACTAATTTCCTTAATGGCTTAAAGCTTTAAATTAATTTCTGATGTAGAAAAATGCAATATGCATTAGCATTTCGTGTTTGTGCAGCTTATAGATTTGGCAACAATTATAGGGCTTATAGATTTGGCTTTTGATCTTACAATTAACAAAATGCAATTAATGTCTGGTTTTAAAATTTTTTAGGTTTAACAACTGTAGATGATTTATCAACAAATACATTGGAGTCAGCAGGTGGATCATTCATATCATTATACATGGGCTTTTGGGCAGTTGATCAACCAAGACCTCAAGATGGTAGCTGTGTACAAGCAATTGTAGACTCATCCACACAGTATTGGAAACTCACTACCTGTGAAACACTTTTACCTTTCATGTGCCAAATGGAAGCTTGCCCTAGAGGTATAGACAGTGTTAATAATCCTATAAATAATTTATGATAACAATTATACACAAGATTAAGGTTTTTGTGAAATTTGAAATTGTATAGTGATACAGGTGTTATGCAAAAGATCCATTAAGAAAATTTTTATATTCTATCTTATAAGGAAAAATATTTAAGATTTTGTGAGATGTGCAGTAATGCATAGCATAATACTATCTCTGGAAATAAATCATTATTATGCTATTTATACTGCCTGCATCAAATAAAAATCAGAAAAAGTGACTATCACTAGATAAAAAGTTTTATAATCTTGAGTTTATCAAGAATTAATTAATTTATTTGCATAAACTTTATGATCATCAAACAGAATGCAAACTTTTTTTTTAGTTGAAAGAAAGTGCTTTCTTATTATTAAACTATTTCATTGATGTAATTTTGCATGAATAAAATAAACATTTTGTTAGTATCTCTCATGTTAGCTTAATTTAAACTTAATATTCTCTTCTCTTGTAAGTTACTTTATTACTATTACACTTTTGTTTTGTCATTCATTTGGGAATAAAACTGTGGAGTAAGTAAATTAATATATGCTTTGAAAATATCATTGCAAATTAAAATATATTCCCCTTTTTATTTTCTGTCTCTTAAACTCTTTGACTTTAGTTTATTTCAATCTCTTTCATTATGGTCTCCACATGTAACTTCAGTCTGAACAAAAACTATAAAATTTTTCTAGAGTATGTTAATTTAAATGATGAAATCTAAACAATCAAATATCTCAAGACACAGGTTTTTAAAATTTTTTTATTTATTTATTTATTTTTAACTTTTAACTTTCTCCACTCTAGTGCATAATTCCTTTTCTGATTCAAGCAAAAACTTTCTGTTATATCAAGGCCTTTATGTTATTCAGTGAGGAGTTTTTGTTTGTTTCAAGTATTTTTATGAAAAGGTTTACAAATTTTTCTAAAGACATCTTTTATTCTTCTAACTGATTGAAATTCTGTTCTTTCAGGTTCATTTTTTTGCAGTAATGGGAAATGCGTAAATAGTAATTGGAAATGTGATGGTCAAGATGACTGTGGGGATATGTCAGATGAAATGGATTGTTCTAGTAAGTATTTATAGAGCTGTAAAATTATTAATTTACTGATTTTTTATTTTTCAGGGTTTAGGGTTTTCTAATTATTGCATTTATTTCTTTTTTTAATGATCTTATTAATGGTTTTTTTCTGTTTTTTCTTCTTTTTTTTTTAAGATTTGTGTAGGTATCATTTTAAAAGCTCTGGTGGTTCTATACAGTCTCCTAATTACCCTAATAAATATGAACCTAGTTCTGACTGTAAATGGACATTAGAGGGTGCTGTTGGAACTGGAATAGTATTGCAGGTAAATATTTTATGAAAAGTTATGTTAAGAGCTGTTTAAATTGTTTCAATTTTCGTACCTTTTATTTAAAGTTTGGAAAATGACTAGTATTTTATAAGTAAATATTTTATGATTGTTTTGATTCCTGATCTTTTTGAAATTTTTTTTATCTGCATGTATTGTATACAAATATAATGTGTTTTATTCTTAAAATTTTGGCTAATGAATTTTTTTAATCAGTTGTAGTAAAATAGGAAAAGTGCAATTTTATTTTAATAAATTTTAAATAGGAGATAAGTAAATAACCGTAATAAATTAGCTGCTTTTTGATGATTTATTCAATATCAGTAGGACACAAGATATAAATAAATATATTAATTAGCAATATTTTCCGTTACATAATAAAAGATTTGCTGGCCGTTAAATAGTTTTGTATATTATATGTACCTTCCATACAATTAACTTGATTAAAACTTTTTAACCTAATCATTACATATCTCTGTGCTTCTGTCCTAATAAAATTTAAATTTATACACCTCATAAAATTGTGAGATATAAAATTCTACAACCTAATAAACCTGAAAGACAGAGCAAATGTTTTTCTCATGAAGGTTGTATTTGTAAATATTTGTAGTATGTAATATTTGTAGTATGTTTTAATTAATATTTATTTTCAATCTTTTTAAATGAAGCAAAACTTTGATTTGTTTCAACATGTATGGTTTAGAAGAGTGAGATAGAAAATATAACAATGCAAAGATTCTAAATATTTTAAAAGTTTGTTTGAGAGCAAATTACATATACATACTCTAATCATTCTTCTCCTGTTTACACAAAATCTGCTATTTATACTCACACAATATAAACTTTACTCAAAATCAATCTTTTTATTTGTTTCCGATAAAATTAAAAAAAATACTGATATGTAAATCAAATGCCTGAAATTTTGTATTTGAGTACAAAAATAAATATTTGAAAAGTTATTTTTTTATTGACATGTGTAGAAAGTATCTTTTCATGATAATTAGAATAATATCACCTCTTTAAAATAACCATGCAACATATATATATATATATATATATATATATATATATTCTGTTAAAATATTGTAAGAGAATTCATTTGTTAATTTTAAACTGTTCTAATAAATAATTATACTGTTTTCTTTTTTCCTCTTTAAATTTAGTTTTCAGATTTTGAAACTGAAACTAATTTTGACACTGTTCAAATACTTGCTGGGGGCAAAACTGAGGAATCTGGAGTTAATTTGGTTACACTATCTGGAGCTCAAGATTTAGGAGTGAAAACTTTTACTACTGCGTCTAATTTAATGATAGTGAAGTTTCGTTCAGATGCTTCAGTAGAGAAGAAAGGTTTTAGGGCAAGCTGGAAAACTGGTAATGTAGTTTTGAAAAGATAATTTACTACTTTGAAAACAATAATACTTTTTACACAATTTCTTCTGTTACATTTGTGTTTTTAAATTTTCAGTTTGAAATTTTGTTCATATGAAATGTAAAATTTAATAGTTAGTGTTATATTTAAAAATATTTAATAGTTTCATTGATTTATGCAATAATAGTCAATACATATTTTTTTTCAAATAATCCAATTATTTGTTTGCATATTTGATCATTGTGATTTATAAGATATGTTTATTTATCATAATAATTATGCTTTTTCTATCATTTTGTCAAAAGACAGTTGACTGATAAATATTAATTTAAAAGTTTTACTTGTGGGAATATTTATACCATTGATAGAGAGTTTATTTCATGAGGATGTATTATATCATATGTTCTCATATTTAACTTCATTCTTGAGCTTTACTCAAAAACATGACCTACTAATCATTAAATGTTTATTTATTTTAGAGCCTATCAAATGTGGTGGTGAACTTCTTGCCATGCCTAATGCACAACTGTTTAATTCACCATTGTATCCCCAATCATACCCTGGTGGATTAGAATGCCTATATATTATAACTGCACCATCAAGCAAAATAATAACATTGGAGGTATTGATATTTTACTGCATTTTAGTTTTGATATTCTCTTTATAAATATAGATTTAATAAGTACTATGTTAATTTGGCACAGCTGTTCCTCTAGATCAATGAAATTATAAAAATGAAGTGTTTTGTTTTGCGTATAAAAAGTTAGGTGCATATATTGATGCTCAGTAAATTTTTCTTTTGTTAAATACCATATGCATGAATCACATGACTGTTTGAAATAATTAAAACTTTAATTATCATGAGATACTGGTGAATTTTATGTTCAATTAACATATTCTGATGTTTCAGCTTATATCTTTTACTGCAAAATGAAAAAGAAAAAAGCGTTTCTTTCTGAGTATAATTTTTCTTACTACTGTAAATATCATACACAGTTTTACCAAATTATACATTTTAAAAATTATATTTATAACCAAGAATTATTTATATTTTTATTATTTCTTATTATTTTTTCAGATACCATGTTTTAGCTACATTAGTTAACTCATGTTACCATTCAATGTTTTATTTAAATGAAAGAAAAATCAGCTATCAAAAAGTTTTAATTTTCATAAACATTCCACAAATGAAATTTTTTTTACTGTTTTAAGTGTTTTCAAGCATTTTTGAGATGGTTTAATGTTACTGCAAAAATTGAAAATTCATTTTTAAATTATTTAATATTGATACTAAAGTCAGTGCTACTTAGATAGTATACTTGAATATCAAGAATTATAGTAAGATTTTAATAAAAAGGTTAGAATCTATGGTCAGTATATCAGCTCTTACTCCTATGCATTAAATTCACATTTTAATGTGTTTTGAGGAAATTTGAATGTCTATTTTGTTGTGTTCATAATCCATCTTTTGTTTATATGTATCTGTGTTTCTTTTAACAGGTTCTAGATTTTGATTTTGAACCAGAGAAAGATTTCTTGTTAATAAGAGATGGAACTTCCCCATCTGACCCCCTCCTTGCTAAGCTGACAGGAAATGCTGAAAATAATCCAAGGTTTATCTTAAGTACAAGAAATAAAATTTATATATATATGCAAACAAGCTATGGAGATAGTAGAAAAGGCTTTTCTATTCGTTTCCGTGCTGGTGAGTTTTTTTTCTTTTTATGTAATTCTAAATCTTTAACTTTTCACCACATCTTAATAGTAGGTAATTAATTTTTATTTTAGAAAACAATGAAATCATCCAAGGAAGAAATGTTTAGATGTATCCATTGGACTACTTTAAACTTTTTAAGATATGTTTATCTGAGGAATGATCTTCCAGTTGTCATTAACTCTCCAAGCTTGCTTAACTTTTAAGCTCTTCCATTCAATACAACACAGAGATAATATTGAGAAAAACAATGACATAGAAATCATTATTGTTATTTTACTAGGTTAGGTTTTTTAGCTATAATTTTTGTCTTTGAAAATATCACGTGAGGGGTAATTGTAGAACATATATTATTGAACATTTTAATCCCATTTATAAGTTAAAATAATTTAATCAATTGAATTTTCTGCCCTAATTTTTTTACCCATTTTTGCTTAGTGATAATCAATTACCGAGGAAATTTGTGCATATTTGTTGAATGAATCCATCAGAAATGCATGAATTTTAGATTTAATTGCCTAGTTACCCATTTTATTCAACTTTTGATAGATGCTTTATGAAATAATGTGATCATATGATATATTATTTATGACCTTTTGCTTTAACATCTTGTTTACAGGATGCCATGTGGAATTAACGTCAAATTCGGGTAATATATCATCTCCTGCTTTTGGTGTTGTTGACTATCCTTCAAATCAGGAATGCAGCTATCAAATTACTAGACCTGGAGGTGGACCTTTATCCCTAAGATTTAATAGGTTTGATGTTGCAGATGATGACCATATTGAGGTGTGTTATAGAAGTGATATACATTTTCATTACTTGAAAGGGAATTAAATAGATCTTTATATTAATTAATCTTCATCAGAAAATTCGATTTAAAAAAAAAGTTATTGCTTTTATAATGATCAGATTTATCTTAATTATTTTGTTAAAACCTAATGTTCCAAAATTTTTTATATATTTAATATATGTTTATGTTAAGAGCATGTTATGACCTATAAATGCTTTCCCATTTATTTACTCTTTTCTTCTTAAATGAATGTGGGTTTTAGCATTCTTCTCTTTTTATTATACAACTAGATAAATCTGTCGTTGTCTTTATATTATCACAATTTCCTGTCATCGTTATCAAAATAAGTAATAGCTTATTGAAACTAGGGTATAATTGCATTATGAAGTTGAGGCAGTATAAGAAAAGTATCCTCTGTCACTGACTGATCATAACATAGATCTGTGTCTGTTTCTCACACATACTAATAATGATATGTATCCTTTAAATACATACTGTTAAATTACTGAACTTTGCTTTTCGTAATGTTAACTGGCACTTCTATGTTTTGTGTTTGATGACTTGAAAACAGAGAGCTGCAGAAATGCAGAAATGCTGGTGCCGATTTGTCTGGCATAACCATATCTTCATGTAAAATGCTGAGATCATGTGATCAGCAAACAGAACTTTGAATTTTTATTCTTTTTGGAGTGGGTGGAGGGGGATTTTGGTTTTTGTAGAGGGAAAATGGCCAGTAGTTTTGAAAAACATATTCTGTCGGCTAAAAGGCCTATAATCAAATCTAGTCTTTTGTTAATTATTCATATATTCAGTGGATATAAATGCATCACGAAAGATGCATATATGTGAATAAAATAATTCATTATATCAGAATTCATCAGCTTTGGGATATTTATTTGTGTTTGAGTGCCTAATTAGTCTGTAGTGTAAAAAAAGGAGAGGTGAGTACAAAAACCAATTATTCTTTTGGTTAGTCCAGTAAAATCAAATTCTTAGTCGAATTACATTCTTTAATTCAACAGTGTTTTATATATTAATTTTTAAACTATTTTAGTAGGTTTATCTACTTTAGTTTTGGAAATTAAGATCTAGATTATCAAACGTTTTCGTTTCATTAGAGGAGGTTATCCTCTCAGGTTCTGCACCTTCTTTCTCTACCTTCCTTGTCTAAGATAGATTTTATCTAATGATCTGTTATATAAATATATTCCTGTAAAGTAAGAGAATATTTCTAGGAAAATCATATACATACACTACTAGCTAAGGACTTGACTCATAAAACCCCTATTACCTGGCATTGCCAAATGACATTTTTGGGAATATATATTTTGTAGTGACTAATTTCAAAGTTATTTCGTATGTTTTGTAAATGATAAAAGTTAAGTACTGTATGTAATTATCAACATCATTATATATATGGAAGTTTAATTTCAAGCTCTTTCAGTGTTTAAAAGTTATGAGCCATTATACCCTTTCCTTGCAAAAATTTTACATTTGTTATTACTTTTTCCCTTCAGGTTTTTGATGGATCTAGTGCAACAGGTGTGAAACTACACCCAGGGGATGGATTCAGTGGATTATCCAGACCTTCCATTACACTGACAGCCAGCAGTGGAAATTTCTATGTTAATTTTATTACCAATCCAATGCATACTGCCACTGGATGGATGGCTAGTTTTAGTGCTGGTAGGTTTCAGAATTTTATTAAATATTTCTCAACATAAATATTATTTTATATGTGTACAGATGTATTAAATCAATGCAATGGCTTTTAATAAAACATTCAGGAGAAATGTTTTAACCCCTAATCAAACCTTTCTGCTGAGTAGTTTGGATAACTCTTATAAAGGACTTTGATTGATACACTTCTGTTTAAAACGTTAAAATTCCCTATCTATCTGGGAAGTATACTTATAAACTAATGAGCTAAATCACTATTAGTTAATTTCTTACAATGCTATTTGTGTATGCAGAAAAAAAATATTTCAGGTTGTCTCTTCTAACAAAACTACTGTGGGTTATTAACGTAGGATTGCTTATAATTTTTTACCTCTTTTTAAAAATAATAATAAAATTGCATTTTGGTACTTTTCTGTTTAACTGTTTACTGCTAGTGGGTGTTGTGTGCTGCCAAAATTATAACTCGCAACAAACTCTGAATTTTTTCTTTCCGGAGGACTGTTGTTGAGGAACGTAATCCTATGTTGAAAGGAATTATATTTATTTTGTGTTATTTGAATCTTGGGTTGTATTGAAAGATTTTCTGTAATACATACATACACATATGTATATAATCATTAAACTATAAACTTGTTTCTTCAAACTTTTATCTTCATATATCCTTCAATCATTTTCATTCCTAATTCATATCTCTATTTTTTTTTTTGGCATATCATGCATTTTCTATTTCTTGGCGAACAGTTTATATATGTCATATTAGAAAAAAAATTATGTTGATGTAAAGTTTTTTCCCCTTTTAAGTGAAGGGTAGAAAAGTATTTATGAGCCTAAAATATTTAGTGCTAAGGATTAAAGTATATATGATTTGTAATTATATTTGCTGCATTTAATATTCTAGACTGCCCTCAACTATCTGTTGGTGAGCGAGCTATTGCATCTAGCAGGGAAACAACATTTGGAGCTAGGGTGATGTACATTTGTCCAATTGGTCAAGAGTTCAGTACAGGTGGAGATAAGATACTTGCAGAATGTATGCAAGGAGGCGAATGGAATGTTACCCATATTCCAGGATGTCAAGGTACTTGAAACAACTTTTAGTTTCATTAAATGCATTCTATTCTTTTCTATTGCACTTCTTTGTGTCGTATTTTAATTGCTTGAGGAAAAGTTATAAATATCTATGAATGAATTTATCAAGACCACTGTTTTACTTTTTGTTCAAACATTAGGGGTTGATTGAAGTATTGTAGAAAATTTTGACAATATGATGGTATCATTTCAACTTTCCTTAGCATTGAAGAAAGCTTAAACTTCATGTTATGAAATATAATTTTTTTTTCATTATAATATAGTTTTTTATTAAGTGATTTTATTTTAAATGAAATTAAATGTTCAACATTTTATTTATTCTTTTGTATGAAGATGGTCATGCTAGCCCTTTATATTAAATAAAATTCCGTTCAACTTTTATCTCTTAAAAAGATTAAAGCATCTTTCTAAATTTCTGTTATACTCTCTGCATTTATGAGTTATATACTTATTGTCAGAGATTGTATTGCTTCTTGGCTTTACAAAATACTGAAATGCCTATTTTTAGTTCTTTTTCATTACTTTGCTGTAGTGTACTTTTTCTGAGTTATAAACCTGGTGATTACTTTCAGAATTATTTTGAAGTAGCTAAGACAATTAGCAATCTATAAAATCAATTAATTTTCTTTTAGCATTTCCTGTTATTTGAAAATTATTCATGGCGTATGTTTACCTCTGTTAACTTGCATGATCATTGACTTAAAACAGACATTTTATTATATTGTTTTATTTGTCATTGTAAGAAACCTTCTAAATAGATTTTAAAAGAAAAAGGTAATTTTGACACCTTCAGAATTTGAAGAGAGCATTATTGCACAGTCTACTGTAATTTTTTCAGGGTGTTTTTTTGATTCTATTATCAGTTTTAACCTTTTCCTTACGGGGTGGGATAGCATGTATCCCAAGAATACGAGACCAAGAGTGAATATATATATATATATATATATATATATATATATATATATATATATATATATAATATATATATATATGTATAAATATAAATATATATATATATATATATATAATATATATATATAATATATATATATATATATATAAATATATATATATATATATATAAATATATATATATATATATATATATATATATATATATATATATATATATAAATATATATATAAATATATATATATATCTATACTTATATATAAAGAGAGAACGATTTTGTACGTGGAGGGTAATCTCCAGATCCACGGCACCTATTTGAAAAGTTCTTTCACTGTTTGAAAGGTACATTATTCCAGATGGACATAGGCTATATATTATGTATATCTGATCAGTAGAAATAAAGTTAGGGTCTTAATCTTAACAATCTCAATTGTTACCGCTACTGGTCCTCTACCGCTTTTTGTGCCGAAGGCTTCAACGATCCTTAACGTGGTGCTATCGCTGTGGGCTTCTGTTCTGTCGTTAGCGGTTCGAATCTGGGCCGTTCTCCGGCACGCCTTTTTTTTAAATTAACTTTAATTATTAACTAATGTAATACTAATTTAAGGTATTATTAACTTTATTTTTAAGGTAAAAAAAGATTTACAATTTATTGGCTATCAACTGGATATTTATTGGTATATTATTTTGTTCAACCCGGACAAAGTCGGGACGGCCGCTAGTATATATATATATATATATATATATATATATATATATATATATATATATATATATATATATATATATATAAATTTATATATATATATATATATACATATATATATAAATATATATATATATATATATATATATATATATATATACATACATACACACACACACACACACACACACACACATATATATATACATATCGGGCAAAATGGTCCCTGTAAGCTAAAGGTTAACAAGACTTTGGTGCTTTAGCTTTTGTTTTTCTGGCCTGCCATTTTTTTTTTCCTTTATTGGTTGAAGTTTCAAATACATTGAGCTTCTTAGGTCGTTATCTTGCAGATTTTGAGTTTTATTTTGCTTAAAACTACAAATTTGCTTCTAGACATTCATGATATCCCCATTAAATATTTCTAAAAATTTACATTAAATATCCTCTGTAATTCTTTAAAATGCATCTAGCAATCCAAGAAGTCTTATGATTATAGTACTAGCATATTTTCGCTTTCATATATTTACTGTACTGAATCTTTAACACTAGAAAGATGGCTGCCATCATTTTGACAGTTTTGGACAGACTATTGTCATGCTATGTCTGTATTTATGTCCTCAGGCTTCTGAAATTTTATGACTTTTTCTAAATTTACTCGAAATATGCACACATATTTTGAAAATTATATTGGACAGTAAAGAGGATGAGAAAATGTGTTGTATACCTACTAAGACTGAAAGCCGTCAATTTGACGACAGTATAGAAAACAGGCAGAAATCTTTAAAATAATACCAGAAAAATGTTAGTTACTTTTCATCTCTTCCCCCTTTTGCAAATAACAGAAATATTGGCTCTTCGGAAATATTGGTGTTGAAAAATAAGGACTGCACAAACCATGCATATATTTTTACAGTTAAACCATACCAGGTTGTCAGCTTTGCATATCTACATAAAAATATATCTAAATATATACTAATTTATTATATATTGGTATGAAATAGTTCAAAATTTAAAGTATTAAACCATTTAAAAAAAAATTAAAAATTTTTAATTCTTGATTTTATTTTTAACCGTCAAAATGACGGTGTTCAGTATTTTTAGTAAGAAAAAATTCCTGTCTTTCTAGTGTTAAAGGATTTATAAAAGGAAATTATTTTTTAATTAATTCTTTATGCATGATGTGTGTATATTATATATGTTATATTGACTTTCATGAGGGGCATTATTAAGCAATATTTATTTTCCAGAGAAGTACTGTGGTCCTGTTCCTCAAATTGATAATGGATTTGCTGTTGCCTCTACTAATGTTACCTATCGGGGCACAGCAACTTATCAATGCTATGCTGGATTTGGTTTTATTGGTGGGCGCCCAACAGAAACAATTAGATGCCAAGAAAATGGAAAGTGGGAAAAATTGCCAACATGTCTTGCATCATCGTGTCCTGCATTGCCAGAAACTCCACATGCTATTAGAACAGTTTTGAATGGTGAAGGCAGCAGATATGGTACTGTAATTAGGTTTGAATGTGATCCTGGTTATAACAGAATAGGAGCTCCTGTCATTGTATGCACCAGTGTTGGACAGTGGTCTTATAATCCACCAGTCTGTGAAAGTAAGTTATTTATACTTTGTATATAATGTAAAATGTTTATCTGCTTAACTTTTGTTTAAAAATATTTAAGTTTGAGCATAACTAATATTCCTTTAAGCATTTCTTAATCAATGTTTTATCTTTTATTTATTTAACACATTTTAAATAATCTTATTATTTGCATTTAAGCTGAGATAAGTAAATAGAGTGATGCATACTCTTCATAGTGGTCACTTATGTAATTTGTATTAATAAAATTGAATGATGATGATGGATGAAATTTAACTCAAAGTATACTCTTCATAGTGGTATGGTCTATATATAGTATACTTTTTCTTCATAGTGGTCACTTTTATGTATTTTGTATTAATAAAATTAAATGATCATGATAGGTGAAATTTAACTCAAAGTATACTCTTCATAGTGTAGTATACTCTTCATAGTGGTATGCTCTCTATATAGTATACTCTTCATAGTGGTCATTTATGTATTTTGTATTAATAAAATTAAATGATGATGGATGAAATTTAACTCAAAGTGTACTCTTCATAGTGTAGTATACTCTTCACAGTGGTATGCTCTATTTATAGTATACTCTTCATAGTGGTCACTTTTATGTATTTTGTATTAATAAAATTAAATGATCATGATAGGTGAAATTTAACTCAAAGTATACTCTTCATAGTGCAGTATACTCTTCATAGTGGTATGCTCTATATATAGTATACTCTTCATAGTGGTCATTTATGTATTTTGTATTAATAAAATTAAATGATGATGGATGAAATTTAACTCAAAGTGTACTCTTCATAGTGTAGTATACTCTTCACAGTGGTATGCTCTATATATAGTATACTCTTCATAGTGGTCACTTTTATGTATTTTGTATTAATAAAATTAAACAATGATGATGGATAAAGTTTAACTCAAAGAATAAAAATGATCTAAAAATTATGAACATAATTGCTTTTTAAAATGTATAAATGAATATTTTATTTTAATAACAATAATATAAAAGGATTTGTCAATATTATATTGGTATCTGGTGAATTTAATGACTTTTTGCTTTATGGCTGAAAATAGTGGGATTTATCACTTTGGAAGCTTATAGTATGCTGAAATGTCTTGCTGATAGATGAAACTATAATTATGGATTTTAAATACTTGAGAAAAAAATTATCAATATTTGTATTGTTTTATGTAAAGGTATGTTGATAAGAGATTAATTCATTCAGTATCATCTCAGTGTATTTTCTCTGCTTCAACTGCTAAAACTAACATGTAACATGACTGTTACATCTATTTTCCTTTCACAGTCAGAGAACATTTTCTTAACAGTTGTGTATTATAATTTGTTTACTCATTAATAGTAATTTCTTACTGAAACAAAAAAGATTATTCAAACTTACATATGTTTAACTTTGTATGTGTAACAATAATGCATTTTTTTTAGGAGTTAGATGTCCAATTTTACCTGAAATTGAAAATGGATTTGTTATTGACAAGGATAAAGAATATTTCTTTGGGGATGAAGGAAGGATTCAGTGTTTTAAAGGTTATAAACTAGAAGGAAATCCAACAATCAAATGTGGTGCTGATCAAAAATTTATCAATATGTCAATATGCAGAGGTAAATAATTTTTTTTTGTTATTAATTCTGTCTAATTTACAGATTTTAAGAATGAACATTTTAATATTCAAAGAGTATGTTTGTCTTTTCTGTTACTTTTCAAGTTTAATGGATCATATTTAAAATGTAACACAGATATAAATTAAGAGGGAAGGAGAGAGAGATAGTTTAACAAGGTCTGTTGGCTAGTGGCATAAGTTTTTGATATTACAGTAGAAGCTCTTTAATCCAGCATGTCTGGGACCTCAATCGTGCTGAATTAGCAATTGTGCTGGATTATCGAAAGTCAATAATTTTAACAGGAATAAAATGCAGACAATTGAAACATGTATTTTACGTACATTCTGAATCTGTGCAGATGATAGAAATATCCGACAAAGTACATACATACAGTATGTATTTCGTCATTCTATTCTGTGGGTTTTAAAGAAAAACGTAGAGTAAAAAAATACACATGAGCGTTATTGTTTAAAAAAGTACCTGATATCATGTTGCTTCCATGATTCTGATCTCTTCTTCAAAAAGTTGTAATGGATTATAAACAAATTTATGAGGCAAATTTTATAAATGTATGCAATGCATCAGAAGCCTGTTTCCATGAGACTTGAGCTTCATCTGCCATGGCTCCATCTTCTTCACCCGATTCCATCTCCTGAACCTGAGCTTCTTGTGGGTTAACAACATTTTGTATAATCTGTTCGTCACTCAGCTTTTCGACCACAGGCACACTTTGGACAATTTCAATCCAGTCTAACTTCTTTACGGGGTACATCTCTTAAAGGGTTGTTTACACAGCTTCTACTATTTCTAGCACCATATTTTGGCCATCACCAGTAACATCTTGATTTTGATCTGCATCTTCATCATTAGTCCAAAATTTGCACCAGCACCACTGTAGAGTCACTTCTTTCTCCAGATTCCAAGATAAGGCAATTGCGAAAATTGCATCTTTAATATTAAACTGTTTTTGGAAGTTTGTTACATCAGGTGCCAGATTACAGAATATGCTGAACCATAGAATGTACGATTAAATAGCTTCTACTGTATTTCAAATGTTACTTTCTGTAGAAAAGATACAAATCAGCTGATAAAATTTCATTTTTTTCATGTCTTTAATGAAAATAAAACTAACATACAATGTTTTTTTCCATTTGGGCAGGCATTGAAACATGTGTGCAGTTAATTGTAAAATTTTAATGATTGTTTCCTGTGTAGAATAATATAATAATTCTCTTTAGGGAAATTCTGCTTCCCCTCCTCTTGAGAAATTAATTTTTTTTAAATAAAAGAGAATGCTTTTTTTGGTATTGTTTGAAAATAAGTATCATTCACATGTCTAATTCTTACAGAATTACTTGGGTTCATTCTGTGAGGTTAAAAGATCTATTTTCAGCATTATGTAATCACAATTTCAGAGATAGTTTAAATCTGTTTTTGTTTTTATAGATATTGATGAGTGTTCATTAACATCATGTGATGCAGCCTCTACTAAATGTTCAAACACAGATGGTGGTTTTTACTGCAAATGTAGAACTGGTTTTGAACCTAACATGGGTATGTCTTTATTATAAATTTATAATATTATTGATGCTTGTAATTAAACATCCCTTGAAATATATATATAAATATATAGACTTGAATGTGTTTACATGATTACCTATTTGTGAATATTTGCTTTTATAATATTAAAATTAAAATTTAATGGTCTTATTTTATTTGGAGGGATATAATGCATTGTTAGGGCTACGTAAATTTCGCATAAAAAATACCAAAATTTTGCAACAAAATAAGTATAATATATAAAATTTTGCATTTATTTGCAAAAACAATATATAAATTCAAAAATTTCGCGTATATAAAAAAAAAATTACAATTTTACTTACTTTGATAGGTAAGTATCAAAATTCTTAGTTAAAAGCTAACATTGTAGTAGTCTCTACATTATGTTCCTTAATATCTTCTGTCATTAATTACCATATTGTACATACTAAAATATTTCTCTAGCTACTCTGTTAATGGGACTATAGGAGCTTTGTATAGGCTACCTTTGCAAAGTCAAGGTAGCAGCATTGTGTTGCAATTAAAATCTGTATAACATCAATAGGAGTCTCTTGGTTGACTATTTATTGTAAATGGTTGAAATACCCTTGACTTTAGTGCTCAAGTGACATTCTTAAATCTACTAAATTGCTCCACAAAACTTGATGGTTGATTTTTAAAGTTAGATTTTTAGGTTCGACTCCGGTATGGACAAACTGTCTGGGTGAAATTTGGAGCAAATTCGAAGTTGAGTGAGATTTCTCAGTTATAGACCTTGGATGGTCTTATTAAAGAAATGTGTTAATAAATTATTACTGTGAATACCTAATTTTGCTTAAAAAACCGTTTACCATGGAGTTTTCGGAAAAAAGTAGTAAAGAAATAATTTTCGCATTTATTCGCTCATATCAGCAAATTTCACATTTATTCGCATCTATTTCGTAAATACGAAAATTACGTATCTATGCATTGTGAATTAAAATTTTCATTTAATTTTTATTTTAGCTATTAATAAATTAATACAAATACTAAGAGTTTTTACTGAATTTGTTTTATATTTAGCTGTTGTAAATTTAAGAATATAAGTGATGAAACATTTACTTAATTAGAATGCCGTCCTGTGGGTGATTTGGGCATTGGAAACGGGAATGTTCCTGACAGCCAAATAAAAGCATCTGGAACTGAAATTGGATTCAGTAAAAATGTAAGCATTATTTATCATACTATAGTAATTTTTGTTTATTGTTTAAAAACAAACAAAATAAAGTTTTAACCTTATGCAACACTTACAAAGTTTACAAATAATATAACATTAAATATTTTTTATGAAACAATTATTTTTTAATCCTTAGGGTGTTCGTTTGGACCATTCTCTTGGTTGGTGTGGCAACATTCAAAGACCAGGTGAGAACTGGATACAGTTTGACCTTAGAGCACCTGTTGTGCTGAGAGGATTCAGGACTCAGCCTGTACCCCGTCCTGATGGCTCACAAGCATTTCCTCTAGCTGTTCGTATTCAATACAGTGATGACCTTACTGACTTATTCCGTACATTTGGAGATACATTTGGGAAGGTAATACATTTCTAACTTAAACATTTAGGAAATTGTATTGTAATATGAATAAGTTTCTTATTTGTATTTTATTGCTTTTTTTTCCCTTTTATGTCTATTTTAATCCAAAATATTAAATGGTCAACCTATGTGGTTGTGTTGCATGTTGAACCTGAAGACCAGCCGCTGCATAGCAAAACCTACAAATGCAGGCTAGGGTTAATTTCTCCTATCCGGTTTATGAATAGTATGGGCCTGGGTGCCGGATGGACAGTACAGATCTGCCAACCAATTGGGACAACTTGGGGCCCTTTATGACTATTTTAAACCTGTTTTATGTATTGGGTTAAAATTTAATTCTTTTTATAATGAGAGTCCATACATAATAAGAGGAGTTAAAAAATAAAAAATCTCTGACTGTATTGTTACAATATTTATAAAATACATTTTACAAGTATTAGGTTAATTCATACATTGTCTCTGTTAGTATATCACTTTTAAAATTTGATAACTTAAATTAATGAAATTTCCACAAGTATGGCCTTTGGTTTACACTTTACAAAACATTTCACTTCTAAAGTATTTGGGTAATTTTATGAATTTCGTACATAATTTTCTTCAGAGAATGAATCAAGCAATGTTCATTACCAGTGACATGCAGGCAATGTTAACAATAAATTATTTTAATTTTTAATAGTTGATATAGTCTATCCTCATAAGATGTGACATTGAATGCAAGTGCACATTCACTTAATAATTTTAAAGCCAAAGTATTCATGCCAGATGTGAAGTTAGGAGGGAATTATGACAAGTAATGAGTTAAAACTAAAAGCATGGTTTCACACATTTCTCTATTTAATCCCCCTTTTGCAGTTTGATTTATGTACTTAAGCTAGATGTATTTTTCTTGGATAAGCTACTTAATTTTGCTCTTAAAACAGGTCTTATATAAGTTTGGGCAGATATTTAACTTTTGAACTTGTATGTATTTTTTTTTTTAAATTTCAATATTTATATTCTTACTAGCTGAATACCCGTGCTTTGCTACGGAGTACATTCAAATTAAATACAACAGTCAATGTATGCAATTAATGCCAAGAAAAATACAAAAAAGTATATTTATAATAAATACTACACCAATGTATGCAATTAATGGCAAAATATATATATATATATATTTACAAAAAAATTGTAATGGATATTTTATAGACAAAACAATGTAGAAGAAAATATTCAAATTAAATACAATGGTCAATGTATGCCATTATTTTGTATGTCAATAATTTGTATTCATAAAACATACTTATTTGAATTAAATTCTTAAAAAACTTTCATCTCAATTAGTCTTGTTAAATTTTATTTTTTACCATATTTTAATATTTTTTGTCAATTTATTTTATTGTTATGCACATGATGCAAAATTAATTTAAAGTATCACAAAAAGAAAAGGAAGCACATGATCAGCATTTAATAAATTAAATTCTAAAAATTAATCTTTAAAAATTCATGAAAAATCAGAAAATGGAGGTAAAGATTCGAAACAGATTTCATTTTAAAGAAATTTTTAGGATCTTTCTCGTGATATAAATTTTACAACCCTCAGATTATTATTTTAAATGCAAACTTTAAAAAAAAGTTACAAAAAAGCTTAAAATTTTAATTAAAAAAATCTAAGAAGAATTTTTCAAAAATCTTTTTTAGTGCACCCCTACACTATAAGAAGATTTGCCATGCAAAATTTCAGCCCTTTAGGTCCAGTGGTTTGGTCTGTGTGTTATCTGTTAGTCAGTCAGTCAGTCAGTTATGGAACTGTTTTATATATATAAATAACAGAATATATGTAATATTCTGCTGAATTAAAGTGTTACTTGAATTTATTTTTCTAGCCTGTTGATTTCCGTCTAACTCATAATGGTGGCTCAGGTCTGTCCATTGTTAGCTTACCAGTGCCCATTGAAGCTCGATACATTCGTGTTCTTGTAATGGATTATGTTGGTGCACCCTGTGTAAGGGTTGAACTCATGGGATGTACTAGACAAGATTGCCTTGGTATGTTTATTTCACATTAATCGTTTATACTATTTTTAAAATAAATTCTTTGTTGACATTAAACATTTATAGATCTGTGTCTGTACTTTATTCCAAATTTAACTTTTTATTTCTGGATTTAATTAAGAATTATTTCAGAATAAAAAAAATAAACTTTTAATCATTCTAAATTTTTACTAACTTAATTTTTATTCAGAAATGATTAAAAAAAAAATATACCAATTTGAAAGGAAAAGCTACTAGTAATGTTTATTATTTGATTGTAAAAATGTTTTTTCTGGGTCCTGTTTTATCTCTGTTAACTGTAATTTTTTACAGGCAAAATGTTGGCATTTTAAATTTTTTAATTTCTTTTTCATGAGTTTGAATTTTGTTATAAATTTTATTTATTTAATTTATGTGTGATGTATTGTTATTTTATATTTACTCAAAACTTACATTAATTAGATATCAATGAATGTTTGGACAAAAATGGTGGCTGTGATCAAAGATGTATTAACAGTCCTGGTAGTTACAATTGCCTCTGCAATGTTGGCTATGAACTCTACACTCGAAATGGAACTAGTAACTTTTATGTGCCTGACAGTGAAAGTGGCACAAAAGCTGGTGATCTGTATTCTATCAACAAAACTTGTGTTTGTAAGTATTTTATTAGTAGTTGTTTCTGCATATCTTTTTTTGAAGATAACATAGTGGAGATATGTGGTTTATATTTGTTAAGGTGCATGTTAAATGGCTCACCTAATGCTAGAACTGCATGTGATGTACTGAAAAAGTAAGTAGATTATCTATTTATTGCTTTCTATTTTTTAAAAGGAAGTAATTTTTGCATTATGTGGTAATATTACTATGCTTTTTATCAAGTAATATTATTTTATTATTTTGATTTGAATTTATTGTCATTTTTATTTACAATTTGTATTTTCCACATATTTATTATGGTAGTCTTTTTCTTTATTTGGCTTTTTGAAAAGAATTAAATTTATTTTACTTACTTTTTTAATTTTCTCTCAAAGAATTAATTCTTTATGGGGTATATTTATGTATAGACTTAAATGGCCTTTGATCTTTCCATAATTGTATGAACATGTTCTTAAGTCTTTGTTGTCCAGATTATGGATTAACTAATTATGAAAAAATGTATGATCAAAATCACATCTTTAAATAGATTTTCTTCTTTGACTGATAATATCAATTGATTTTTTTTTTGCTGTAATATTGCACAAGTGAATGAACATGAAGAATAGTAAGACTAAATCATTTCCACTAAAGCTCAAATCTCTGTTATCTGGAATTTTTTGATTTAGTAACCTAAATTATTTATTATCATGATGCATTATAAATGAAATATGATGATGATAAATAGATAAATTTATATATATAGTAGAGTTTGGTTTTCATCATTTTGAGTCTTTTGCTGTTTGATTTTAGAGTAATATTTGCTTAAATACATACATCTTTAAGAATATTTAATATAGTACATACAGAATTCTGAATTCATATAAATGCTTATTATTTTGTGTGTCTCAGAATTTAACATCATGTTAATAATTATTAATTAGTATGATATTAATGCTGCAAAAAATATTTTTAGTTAATGTTATTATCTTTTGATTTCTTTTCTTTTATATTGTTTGATATTATGTGATTAATTTAAAATTAAAGTACATTATTTCTGTTTTATTTAGCTAAAATGTGTCCATCACTTAAAAGCATTGAAAATGGAAAGATCCTGTCTACTAAACAAGATTTCCGGTTCGGGGACATTGTCAGCTTTCAATGCGATTTTGGATATGTGATGTCTGGTAGCTCTGTTTTGTTGTGTAACAGTAATGGTGAATGGAATGGAACTATTCCATCCTGCAAATGTAAGTTTTTTTGTGTTTTAATATATTAAACCTGCCCTGAATATATTTAAATCCTTAAATTTACCATTATTGAACTTGAAGAGTTTTACGAGTATTGCATCTTTTTACAGATAAATAAATATTAAAAATTTTCCCTTATTTTATATAATTATGTAATATGTGTGTAGAGAAAATAATTTAGACACTTAGTTCATAACTTTAATTTTGATTTGATTTTTAGTTTGATGAACTAAAATAAAAATTGATCCTTTTATTAAGTACTAGCTGAATACCCGTGCTTCGCTACAGGGTACAATTTAGGATAATTACAATAAAAAAGTAATGAAATTGCTTTTTAGAGGATTTTCTTATAAACAATATATTTTGTTTCTTCATTGGGCAGAACTAATATTACCAGGCTCGTCCGCAAACTTACGTGTGAGCAAGCTACGTAAAACTGACCGTGGGAGAAACAATTTTCTCGTAAATGTACGCCAGCATATTTTAAAGTTTAGCCTTGGGACTTATTTATCGTCATGGCAAAGCATATTTTGAGAGGAAATTACAGTTTTATATATGGATTTGATTTAATATCCATAAAACATACTAATTTGAGCTAAATTTTTAAAAATTTCCATCCCAATTAGTCTAGTGATTAAATTTTATCTTTTACTGTATTTTAATATTTTCTTTGTCAATTAATTTCGTTGTTATGCACGTGATGCAAAATTAATTTAAAGTATCACAAAATGAAAAGAAATCTCGTGATCAGCATTTAATAAATTAAATTCAAAACTATCCTAACGATTACTGTTTTGGAAGCTAATGTTCTGCTAATTTCCAGTAAAAGCTAAAATCATTTGAAAACCATACACCAGTGTTCCACTCACATGCAACACTATAAACCCCTAAAAGAATGCCAGAATAAAATATTTTAAAAATATAAATTTATTAATTTAAAGAATTAAACACACACAAATGTATAAATTACACAAAAGTTTACTTAAATTCTTTAATCTGTCTACATCTCCAGTATAGAAATATTTTCGGGGCATTTACAGAACATGGTATATTTAACTTTTGAAAACATGCATTAAATGAGCATCATCTGAATGAGAAATTTCTGAAATGAGCATGGCAATGAAGATTGTGTGTTTACAATCAACAGCAGTAACTGAAATGTGTTAAAATATAAATTTTAAGAGTATTATGGTAGTGAGTTGTGTATATAAATAAAAACTTTCCAAACAATTACTGCTTTGGAAGCTAATGTTCTGCTAATTTCCAGTAAAAGCTAAAATCATTTGAAAACCACACACCAGTGTTCCACTCACACGCAACACTGTAAAACTGAATTACAGTACTCTACATTTATATGGGCATTGAAAATCGTGGTTAGTAGAGGGCAATACGGGACAATCCATGCAATGTCTATAGACACTTGCTATCTTTGGCTATTATTTGATCCGTAATATCTGCCTCATATGCCGTATGTTTCTAAACGCCATTCCCGAACGAAGAAATCGTGTAGAGGAGGCTTCTGCAACATGTGGACAGAGACAGTTGTTTTGTGACAACTGACTGAAGTGGTGTCATCTTTGGCTATTATTTGATCTGTAATATCTGCCTCACATGCCGTATGTTTCTAAACGCCATTCCCATATGAACCACAGCCTAACTCCTTTAAAATGGAACAAAATGAGTAACTCCAGTTAATCATGTAATCCACTACTGCTACAGGGGCATCAAAATGTGAGAAAACAGAGCTTAAATCAGCCAAAACTGCAATTATGGTGTACATATGACACCTAACTTCTCCAAAAATCTTTGCCTTTGTGATGAGACTCATAAGTGATTTTCGTTTTTGATGAAACACTCTTGCTAACAAATCATGACGATCTTGTGGTTTTTGTCCAACTATTCTTTGCTGTTGTTGTCTGATTTCTTCCAGTCTCGCTTCTCTTTCCAGGGTAAAGATTCAGATAATCATTCGGAAAAAGCTGAAAAGTTAGCAATACCAAATCAATTTAAAAATTAAATACAGTATAAATAACGTAGAAAAAATAACAGTGTAAATAACACAGTATGAATAAAAAGTACAGGCTGCGGCCAGATATGCTCAGGCCAATAATACAAAAAAAAATTTTAAATCGTAGTAAGCAATGAAAAACATTTTACACACTTCAATAATAGCAAAACAAAACATGATGGTAAAATAGAAAGGAAAGTTAAAACAGAAGTAAGAAGTTAAATTCTAAAAATATAAATGAGGTATAAATCAGCTATCGATTCTAATTTATGAATCATTTATCAGGACATGAAAAAATTACTGAATGTAAAAAAAATTAACCTTACCTCCATTAATTTCAACACTTCTTGACCTGTGGCTTGTCCAATCATATGAAATATAATTCTTGACAATAAATCTTGTTAACCTAAACTGTTATTTGTGTTTTTTTGAATTTAAAAAAGTTATGTTCTCAAAATATGACAATTAAGAAAAAGATATCATCGAGAAAAAATAAATCATGCTACATAAGAAAGTCATACCACAAATTTCTATAAAATTAATGTGCAACTATATTTGACGTACAAAATAATGCATATGTAATACATTGCTAACATGTTTTAACATCAAAATTTTCCACAATCAAAAGCTAAAATTAGTTTAAAATATTAGCTTTAGGATTTTGTGCAGAATGATAAGTATTTTAGCTAAATGTCATTAAAAATTACTTCAAATTGATCAATTTATAAAAAAGGTATGCTATTTACAGGTAAGCTTTTGTTTCTATTTTTGATTTTCAAGTGCTATTTTAGCATAAAAGACCAAAAAAACCTTTACAAAATTATTTTTTCTCAAAGCTAAACACAAACATAATCAAAGCTAAACACAAACATAATCAAAGCTAAACACAAACATAATCAAAGCTAAACACAAATGTAATTAACAGTTGTTTTAAAACACCCCTGGTAAACATTGTTAAGTTTTGAAGTATTAGAATGATAATAAAAATATTCCAGAGTTTCAGACAGAAGCATAAAAAGAAAGAATATGCAAAAAAGTAACTTAATTAAACAAAAATTGACAGAATACAGAAAAAGTGAACACCGGCAAAAGTAAATAAAACGTTTCCTTGTGCGCATGCGCAGTTCTTATGAATGATTGATTCCAACGCCTAGAGTACTGCGTTGGAAGAACCACATAAAATTTGTGTTGAAGTATCGTTCATTAAAATTCAATTAAAACTCGAAATTTTAAGATAGAGACTTGAAATGAGGTTTATATGAATGAGAAAGCTTTCATCTTCCAGATGATGTAAATATTTTCTGTGTAAGATAAAAACACGAAGAGCATCGACCGTAGATGCTCAAAAGGTTGTAAATTTCTCAAAAAAGTAGGTTTAATATTTTGATGAAAATATTAGTCTGTTTTAAATTATTTTTAAACAAATGAGGTCTTGTTTGAAGAAGAAAAGTCTGTATTTTTAGATTGTAAAAAGATCAAAATTCTACGATCATTTTTTGCCGAGATATCGTAATCTGAAGTTAAAAAAACATAAAATATCCCACAAAACAGAAATGAAAAATTTTCTAGAATTAAATTTAAAATTTGGGCTTCGAGGTGCACCTTCCCATAGTCTGCACTACCCGTGTGCCAAATTTCATGTCTGTAAGTTTCACAGATTCGCCTGGGGGCCGCATACACACACACACAAACACTTGCTTTTATTAATAAGATTATGTAAATTTGAATACAGAAATATCAATAATTGACTAATATATTTAGTAGTATTTTTTTAACAGTAATATACACACATGACTATTATTTTATATTATATTAGTTATTTGTTGATTTTTTGTTTGTAAGTTATGCCATGATGAAGTATTCATTAATTGTACAATAGGGATTTTTTTGCTGTAATTAGTTATGTATAATGCTACATGTAGATATTGTTATATTACTTTACTGTGTACAAGATATATTAATGTTTGCTTACTTTATTAAGTTTCCCTACACTGTATTTTAGAGGTGAAATTATGTTAAATGTATTAAGAATAAAAAGTATTTAGAATCATCCTACTATTAATGTTTCTATGTAATATGCTAATGTTGCTGAGATACTTAATGGAATATTATAGAGAAATGATATATTCTTAACCTTTTAACTGTCAAGTTATTTTGATGATTTTGGTATGAAAAATGTCAATTTTTTTATTGCAAAAATCAAAATAACGTACATAAACTGCCATCTACTGAATAACGCAAAAATTCACCTCCCAAGATATGGTATAGAATACTAGTGCTGCCATCTATTGAATAAAGTCCAAATCAACTTGTCCTGAGATAGATTCGGGTTTGACAATAAGATGCAAGAAAAAAAATCTACACTGAGACTATCTCCGGCACAACAGTTAAAAGGTTAATGCGACTACTCATAAATTTGAAAAACATCTTAAATAATCTTTTTTTATTGCTTTAAGTTTTAGTAGTTTACTTCTAACTGAATTATCTATACTTTTGGAAATATTTTTTGGTGTTATACATTTAGTTTCATGTCTTTTTGCTATGGCATTTTTTCCCCCTACCAACATTCTGCATCATCTTATTATTTTGTATCTTTTCTAGTTGCTCATTGCCCATTGATCAATCCAGACCCTAAGCAAGGGCTTGACATACATTTAGATGAAGACTATCAGGCTGTTCCCTATTTACAAAATATCACAGTAAGTTGTGAAGAAACTGGTAGACCTCTGCGTATGACAGCTACTGCAAGTTTCAGGCAGTGTGTTTACAACCCTACGACTGGTAAACCAAACTACTGGCTGTCTGGTGAAGCTCCACAGTGTCCAAGTAAGGCATTTTCCCCGTATAGTTTACATGGTTCTTGATTTAAAATAATATTGATTTAAATTTATGTAATTGTTTTGATATTATGAGCATTATAAATTTTTATTTTTATGTATTAATATTTTTAGTTTTATGCATTACGAATATCACATAATTTAAAGTTAGTATGTATTTTTGTCACAATCCTGTTATGATGTGTTTGGTTTTGATTTAAAATTTTTTTAATGCAAAAGGAATTTTTAGATATTTTCTGCGAAACTGCGTGTTTTTGTCTACTTGTTGTTATAATCACTTAAGAATTCCATAGTTATAACTTATATGCAGTACATTATTAAAATATAATTTATATAAAAAGTGAAAATTATACAGAAATGTGCATAGTATAAATCTGGGCTTATATACATTTTTTTCTTTTGGTAAAATGTGACATTTAAATATTATTTATTTATATATTTTTTTTCATTTTTGTAATTCATATATTTCTACCCAAAGTTCCATTAATTTAATTTTTCCATGTATAGGCATGATTGAAATTGTGTAGTACGGATTTAATGATAATCTCTTGATAAAGTATTAAAGAAATAAAATTTTAGATATTCATTTGGCCTCTGAATATTATTTATATCTTTCATCATAATTTCAAAAGTATTTTTCATAGAAATGTGTTATTTATATTTGTTTAGTTTAGTCATAATCATTTAAAAAATAAATAAAATTCAGTATTCTTTTCAGTACCAAAATTTATTTTTCAGAGTTGTAAAAAGTTATATTATCAACTAGCTGAATACCCATGCTTCACTACAGAGTAGATTTAAATTAAATACAATGTATGCAATTAATGCCCTCAAAAAAACAAAAAATATATTTATAAAAAAATCATATTTTATTTTAATAAATTAAATTCTAAAAATAAAATAATAAATTCTAAAAATTAATCTTTAAAAATTCACAAAAATCAGAAAATGGAGGTAAAGATTCAAAAAAGATTTTATTTTAAAGGAATTTTTATGATCTTTCTTGTGATATAAATTTTATAACCATCAGATTATTATTTCAAATGCAAACTTTAAAGAATGTTACAAAAATAGCTTAATTTAATTTAAAAAAATTCAAGAAGAATTTTTCAAAAATCTTTCTTAGTGCACCCCTACACTATAAGAAGAATTGTCATACATAAGAAGTACTTTAGGTCCAGTGGTTTGGTCCGAGCATTATCTGTCCGTCAGTTACGGAACTGTTTTGTATATATAGATAAGAGAATAATATCAACCTATTTGGAATTCTTAATACAAACCATGCAATAAAATTTGTTGTTTCATCTTTAAAAACTGAAAAAAAAATCTTTGAAAATCCTTCGTATTCTTAGGGGATGTAATAGGTAGAAATTATGGGAAAGCTAAAAATTAAATTGAACTGCATCATTCTTATGAATTTAGTCTGATTTTTGGTATTCATTTTGCAGGAGTAGATTGTGGAATTCCTCCTGAAAGTGCTGGGGCTTCCTATGGTAATTACTTAGATACTCGATATCAATCTAGTTTCTTTTTCGGCTGTGAAGATACATTCAATGTTGCTGGAAAGTCAAGTTTAGGGGACAATATAGTGAGATGTATGGAAGATGGAACTTGGGATTTTGGTGATCTCAGATGTGAAGGTAAGTTATTAAGGCTTGAAAAGAGTTTTCTACTATATACTCATAAAAATTTTACTCTTTAGGTATTGTAAATAAATAATGATATCAGTAAGTTTTTATTATTTTTTAAAAGTTATTTTTAAACTACAGCTGATATATTTTGGCACTGGCTATCTGCATATTTACCTGATGAATGGGATATGAAAAAGAACTTAATTTTGATTTTTGAGAATTGTCATTACAGACCAATAGAAAGAAAGTACAATACTTTCAAATCTATCAAACTATCATAATTCAGCTTGCTTTATGTTGAGAATAGGTATAGGTTTTTATTTGAGTATTTTTCACAACTTTTAATGCTGCCTATTTACTACTAAATTACTTTAAATCATAAATCTATGTATTTGGTATAAAACTTGCATTTGTTTCCTGGGTATTTATAATCAAATATATTTAAATTTTAATTATAGGGGCCATAATTACGTGGTACTTGGCCTAAATGTTTCTCAGCAAGTAATATAATTTACTTTTTGTATTATTAATCAAACCTCATAGTAGATCAGCTATCAAGGTCATCTTTTTGTCAAGTCTAAAGATCATAAATAACTGAAAGCTTAATTGTTAGTAGTTTTGTAATCAATGTATTATGAATGAGAATTTTTAAATTTCTTTAAAGTTACAACAAGATCTATAAAAAGAATCCCAGTTAAGGAATGGGGCATAAAGAAAGGAAACATTGTTATAAACCAGGGGTGGGCGAATTGCGGCCCACCAATGCTGCCAAAAACTCAAATACAGCCAGAAAAACTACCAATATTTTATTTAATTTATATTTACTGATTTTTATGATAAAATTTATACCTTTTCTGAAATGCAAAGTTAACTAATAAATGCAATAATTTTAAAAGGTGTGGCCCTCTGCTAACCTCCGCTTCCAAAAAGCTGCCCCCGAGCCAAAACAATTGCACACCTCTGTTATAAACTTTTAAAAATAATTGATACTTAAAAAAGACATTATCTTGTTTGTACCATAAATTGTAATTCAACTACATTTATAATAGTGTTTTAATACTATACTTTTGAATGATTTATTGACATAATTGGTTTTTTAAATATTTATTAGGACCTGTCTGTGAAGATCCAGGACGTCCACCTGATGGAATGCAAATGGCATCTAGTTATGAGCATGGATCTGAAGTTCTGTTCAGTTGTGAAAGACCTGGTTATATTCCTTACACCACAGACCCTATTACTTGTGTTAAAAGTAAATTTCTTTATATATATATTGTAAAAATGTTACACTTTCATTCTGTACATAGTTTATTTGTAAATTTATGTTGAAATATTTTTATTAAATACTAGCTGAATACCTTTATTTCACTACGGAGTACATTCAAATTAAATACGACAGTTATGCATTTAATGCCAAAAATAAATAAATAAATATATATATTAATAATAGATACAATGGTTAATGTATGCAATTAATGTTAAAAAATATATATATATATTTATAAAAAAATCAAAACGAATAATTTTATAGACAAAATAATGTAGAAGAAAATATTCAAATTGAATGCAGTGGTCAATATATGCAATTAATTGTATGTTTAAAATCCATAAAACATACTAATTTGAATTAAATTCTTTGAAAACTTCCATCTCAATTAGTCTAGAGGTTAAATTTTATCTTTTACCATATTTTAATTTTTTTTTGTCAATTTATTTTGTTGTTATGCATGTGACACAAAATTAATTTAAAGTATCACAAAAAGAAAATAAACCATGGGATCAGCATTTAATAAATTAAATTCTAAAAATTAATCTTTAAAAATTCACCGGAAATCAAAAAATGGAGGCAAAGATTCGAAAAAGATTTCATTTTAAAGAAATTTTTATGATCTTTTGTGTTTGATAAATTTTATAACCCTCAGATTATTATTTTAAATGCAAACTTAAAAAAAAAAGTTACAAAAACAGCTTAAAAATTTAATATAAAAAAATCTAAGAAGAATGTTTCAAAAATCTTTCTTAGTGCACCCCCCCCCCCATAAGAAGAATCGCCATGCAAAATTTCAGCCCTTTAGGTCCAGCAGTTTGGTCTGTATGTTAATTGTCAATCAGTTACAGAACTGATTTATATATATAGATGTTGTAAAATGTTACACTTGCATTCTGTACATTGTTTATTTGTAAATTTATGTTGAAATATTTTTATTAATTATATGTATAATAAATTTAAATGTCATAAAGGTTCTTTGTTATGGAGGTTTTATTATAATGTATAAACCGTCTTGCTTTCAGATGCTGAATGTACAGTCATCAAACCTATTGGTTTGACATCTGGACTCATCCCTGATAATGCTATAAATGCAACTTCACAGCGTGTTAATTATGAAGCAAAGGTAATTAATTTACTCCTAAGGAATATTTACATAGCATTAAACATTCTGATAAACAGATGGAGTATGTAAAATATCTAATTTTAACTGTAATTTATATTCATCAATTTGCTACCACTGAAATTATTTTCATTTTGAGTACAAATAGTTTCATCATTGTCTTTAGAATGATATCACAGCAATACTCAGTTTTATGTTTACTGTTATTTGGAAATATGCAAGTTTTGTATTAATAAACTTATTATATTAATTTGGTGGTAAACATTATATTTAGGGGTACATAAATTTCGCATAAAAAATATTGAAATTTTGCAAAAAAAAAAAAAAAAATTACAATATATAAAATTTTGCATTTATTAAAAAAAATCACAATTTTACTTACTTGGTTAGGTAAATATCAAAATTCTTAGTTAAAAGGTAACATTGTAGTAGTCTCCACATTCTCTTCCAGTCTTTAGCAATAAGCAAATTTTGAGAGTGAGATCTCTCAGTTTAACCCCGTGGATAGTCTTGGATAAGCAATTATGTGAATAAATTATTACTATTATTACTAATTTTGCTTAAAAAGCTGTTTATCACTGAGTTTTTGCCGAAAAGTAGTAAAAAAAATGATTTTCACATTATTCGCCCATGTCAGCAAATTTCACATTTATTCACATCTATTTTGTATATATGAAAATTGCGTATCCCTAATTATATTGTATGTGCCATTAGTAGAAGTATTTTTGTACATTTTGGTAAACTGAAATTTGTTTTATTTGATTTAATGCTTTGTATAAAGTTTTTAAGTAAAATGGAGTTTATATTTACTGTAAGAGAAGTTTTTTTTCCAGTTTGTATCATTTTTGTTTTCAGTGATTTCATGTTTCTAAAAATTGCATAAAGTATTGAGTTTAAATGTTGTGTTATTTTTTTTGTCTTAGAACATTCGTCTGAATAGTGCAACTGGTTGGTGTGCTAAGGAAGAAACTTTTACGTATATTACTGTGGATCTTGGTAGAGTGTTTCGCATCAAGTCTCTGTATGTAAAGGGAGTTGTAACTAATGATGTTAGTGGAAGACCTACAGAATTAAGATTTTTCTACAGAGTGGGAACCACAGAAAATTTTGTGGTATATTTTCCTGTAAGAATTTCAAACTTTTATTATTTACTACTTAACATTTTTGTTTTGGCATGCTCCTTCTTCTTTATTATAAAAACAAATAAATACAATTTTTGAGTATACTTTCTTTAAGTTTCTCTACTATTTATTTCTGAGTTTTCAAAGTATGTATGATTAGGAAATAGAAAAATGGATCAATTCTTATGTTAATTTGAATTTTATCTTTTCACTATATTTATGTATCATATGTTTGGATTATCAGTTTAAAATTTTGTTAAGATACCAATTAAAAATCGCCCTTTATAAATCTATTTTGTCTGCAATTTTAAGTGGTTTTATAAGGTTCTTCATTTATATAAAGATATATTTTAACCTTTTTAAGATTCTAGAATAAAACCTTTTTCTAGTCTTTAACCTCTTAACTGGTTTGCCCATACAGCATACAGGCTACTCACAGCTGGCCCCAACCAGTTTGCCCGTACAGCGTACAGGCATCGATTTTCTCTCCTTTGTTTTTGGTTTACACATATTTTTAGTTTGTAAAGAATAATACTAGTACTAGGTCAAGTACAAATAATTTTTAACATATGGTGTAGCTTTCCATGTCACTTAAATTCTTTTCATCCGTTTTTCTTTGTTAAACGGAAGCACAGGAATTTTTTTTCGACTGCTTGCAATGCTTGTGAATTCAAACCACTACATTTTTTTTCATAAAAATTATGGATAAAATAAATGAAGACAATACTTTCCTGTTAGAGGATGGACTAAATTCTTATTCAGATTCGGAACTGTCTTCTAATTATCTGGATTATTCTTCTGATCATTATTTCTGCCCTCATTGTGATGTAGGACTTTGTAGAACACCATGCTTCAAATTGTACCACACAAAAAAGTTTTTTGAACAATTTTCAAAAGTGCAAACTTTCAAATTTTATAGTAAGTATGAAAGAAATTTTTGTAAGATCTGTTCAACATTCTTCATTGCATGCAGAGTTTTCTTGCAAAAAGCAAACATTTAAGGGGTTTTGTCTCGCAAAAAGCAAATATTAAAGGGGTTTTGTGTTCCAAAATTTTGAAATAAAAAATAGTGTAAAAGCATCAAAAGTGAAATTTAAGAAAAAATTCTTTCATTTTCTTATTCTATTAACTATGGTGTTTAATTATATGCAACAAAAAAATATGCCTTTTTTGGCAACATTTCTAGTAAAAAAATTGACCAGTTAAGGGGTTAAAAATATTTTCACTCCTTGAAATATTTTATTTTAATCATATATTATTTTACAGTTATAACTTTTAAAGGCTTTTATCTATCTATATGTGTGTATATTATTTTCATAGTAACAAAAATGAAAAAGTTTGTGACATTAAATTTTACACCTGTTGAATTATGCTACCCATATTACGGCTAATATATTCATATTGTCTATAATTTTTCATAGAACTTCAATTTGACTGCTCGAGAGCCTGGAAATTATGGAGAGCTAACACATATAGAATTGCCAGTTAGTGTAAGAGCCAGACAAGTAATTTTAGCTATAGTATCCTACAACAAGAATCCTTGCTTGAAATTTGAACTCATGGGATGTGAAGATACAGAAGAGAATGTCTTGCTTGGGTATAACAGTGGTTATCCTATTTGTGTTGGTTAGTATCACTTGACATTTCATCAATAATATAAAACTGGTATTATTATTTGTTTTTTCCTTATGAATAATTAAATGCTCCAGCCATAGATCTTTATTTTTCAGTGTTTTTCAAATAATTTTAACTCCCACGCCACAGGTCCAGGCTTTGATCCTGTGACTGGGCAAAGTCAACTCAGCCTTTCATCCCTTGAGTGGATCAATAAAATGAGGACCAAGCAAGCTTGGGAACTAAACTCTGGGGGTCCCACGTCAGGTTGACCACCTGACTGAGACCTGCTGTATGGCACCCCAAGCACACGGTCAAGAAAGTGGAGATGGGCACCACTGACCTTGGTCCACAGTAGACTGTTGTGCCATGAGTTTAGTTTAGTTTTTTTAAAAATAATTTTAACTTATATTAACTGCTGTATTTCTGTGCAAAGTGAGAAGTATTGAAGTATTCTTTTAAGCTCCATTATTAAAAATGCTTTTTAATATTCCTTAATCAGGACTTTTATTTAGCCTTTAATTTCTGTTTTATTCCTATAATTGTCATTTTTAGAATTGCCCTGATTCTCATAGAATAATTTTATCTATGTACTTCTGAATCAAATTATCATCAGAAGACAATTTTGTTATTTAAAAATATAATTGACATTATCTTATTATGATATTTATAAATTTTATATTAATTTATTAAAATTTTATCTAGTTTTTAAATAATGTTAGGAATAATATGAATGCTCATTATTTGCTTTTTATTGAAAAAAATCTTTTATCAGAAATTTATTTTTTGCTCGTTAGTCAATATGATGTTTATTTATTTTATTCATAAATTTTGCATCTCATTTTAGATCAGGAACCTCCTCACTTTATTAACTGCCCAGACAAACCTATTATAGTGGCTAAATCTGCTAATGGTCTTCAACTGGTAAATTTCACTGAACCTACAGCTATTGATAACTCTGGTCGCCTTGCACGGTTTGAAGTTAAACCAGCTGGATTCAAACCTCCTGTTATGGTGTTCGAAGATATGGTTGTCCAATATTTTGCTTATGATTTTGATGGCAACATTGCTGTTTGCTCCTTAAATATATCTGTTCCAGGTATAGTTGCATTCAGCTTGTTTTAACACGTCTATTTGCATTGTATTTAATTTTGGATGTTTAATGTTTAGTTGCAACAGATATTACAGTTTCTTAGTGTTAGAATTGTATAATTATTAGGATATTTATGTTTGAACCAATTTGTTTTTTAATGCTGTGCTGTAAATGTTTCATTTGCATATTGAATCCCATTTTTATTTATTTGAATAGTAAACTTTAAAAGCTTTTAATAAAGTTACATTAAAAATCATTTAAGATAAAATGTACATATGACAGTCATATATTCTTGTAAATTTTAAAAATATATAATTCATGCACATAGAACCAAATATGGGGGATTTACCCTTAATTTCTAACATAAAAAATCTGATTCTTATAAGCGGTTGATTCTTATAGCCAAAATTTAGGTTTTTGGACAGGCACACACACACCTATATATACATATATTAGATAATTTACCATAAAATACTCTTTAACTTACGTTAATTATCTTTTATTAAAATAATTGTTTATAATTTTAAAAATGCAACTTCATTTTTAGACCTATAAGTAGATACACATGATTATAGTAAGAGAAGAAAAAATCCGATATTTGTTACAACATAACTGCTTAACATTTTTAACATTTCAACTACAGGAAGGGAGCAAGAAAAAGTTTTCTATGGTAGTTTGACATAATGAAGTTTTCAGGAGGCTGTTTATACCTCTTTCAATACCAATAGTCTCAGGACAAGATTCACCATCTAGCTTATGTTTCACGGTTTGATAACATGCTGAATCTAATAATGTCACGTTTTCCTAAGTGATAGTGGACACTTCCTCGAAGATTTATGTGTTTCAGGGTTCAGGAAGCCGCAACCAGGATGTGGGAGGTGGGAAAAAAGATTCCCTGTCTTTGTTTGTCAGTGGAGAAAAGTGAAATCGGATCCGCATGGGTAGGATGCCCCTGGGTCAAGCTAATAGGACAGTGTTTAGCTAAGGTGTTTAAGGGGAAATTATTATGTTATGTCTAACAAAGAAAGGGATGCATTTTATGACTGAATTCCATCCTATTTTATCACTCTTTCTTTTAAAAAGAATAAAGAAAAAACTTAGTACCTTTGGAGTGTTTAAGTGGCTTTTTTTGAAAAATGAAAGGAAAGCAAAGAGTGTAAACCGATTCTTAAAACTGGTGGAGTGATTCTTTAAAGCGAAAATTTTAACATGGAAATAATACATTTGTTTTTGTTTTTGCATTATTGATTCTTATAAACAGTTTATTCTTATAACCACTTGATCACTATAAGTGGTGGTTACTGTATATATATATGAAATGGATATATATATATGTATGTATGTATGTATGTATGTATGTATGTATGTATGTATGTATGTATATATATATATATATATATATATATATATATACACACATACATACATGCATATATATATATATATATATATATACATATATACACACATATATACATATTTATGAAATTTCCCTGTAATGGGCCCCGTAAGCTAAAGGTTAAGTTGTTTATTTATTTACTCTGAAGAAACTTTACCTCAAGAAATGAAATCCTTATTTTCTAAATTATATATTTTAGATGATACTCCTCCATCCTTGGCTTGTCCTCAATCTTATGTTATTGAACTTGTTGAAAGACAAGACAGTTACAGAGTGAACTTTGAAGAAGTTCGTCGTATGGTAAATGTATCTGACAAATCAGGTGATGTATCCATTCAAATTGCTCCTCAAAGTGCCTTCATTACACTCGGAGGCTACCGTAATGTTACTGTGATGGCTACTGACAAGTTTGGGAACCAAGCTACTTGCCATTTCCAAGTTTCTGTACAAGCAGCCCCTTGTGTTTCTTGGTCACTGGAACCACCTGCCAATGGTGATGTGAATTGTGTACCTGATGATTCGACATCAGGTTATCGGTGTGTGGCTACATGCAGAGATGGATACAAGTTTACAGATGGTGCTCCTGTTAAAGAATATGAATGTGCTAGTGGTCAAGCGTGGGTTCCAGGAAGCATTGTTCCTGATTGTGTGTCTGAAGGTAAGTTTTAGAATTAGGAACTTCATTTACAGAATTAATTTAGTCAGTTAAGTTAGTTTTAGCTTTCCTGAGTTGTTATGTGTAATCTTCGCATATTAAAGGATTTTCATGAACTTTAGTTCAGATAATAGGAAAGAAAATAGAACTTATTTTTTCCTTCAGAAGTAAAATTTAGGACAGATTAAAATATATATATATTTTAAAACAAATCTTTTTGTTTTCAAATTTTCAACATCCAAAAACACAGACTTAAAAAATAAACTCTATATTTCTAATTAAAGATAAACAAAGAGCAGACATATTTTGGTATTCTTATGAGTCTAACAGTGATGAAAAAGGATTTTTGTTAGAGTTTTCTTTATAAAGATGGCAATCAGGGCCTTTTTATCGCATGGGCAAATCGGGACTTTGCCCAGGGCCCCCTGATGCTACGGGGCCCGAAAACCCCCCTTGGTGAATGCACTTAGTACTTCTAATAGTATGTATAGCCCATGGATAGTTCTTATTTTTATAAATGTTCGTAAGGTGGGGGGGGGCCCAAAATAGCATCTGCCCAGGGACCCCCAGCATTTATAATCAGGCCCTGATGGCAATTAAAAGTCCATAATAAACATTTTTTTAATAAAGGCACAAATAAAAAATTTTTTTTTTAAAGAAACTATTTTCTTTTAAATTTTTAAAAAAATATTTATTAATTTTCACTATTAATTATTTTATATTTTAATATTATTATTTTTTAATATTTATTATTTTTTAATAAAGACATTTTTTTAATATATTATTCCTGGAGTGTAATATGTTGAAAAATCTTTGCGTAGATGTCCTTATTTTTCTATAAAAATTATATTTTTGGTCCCTTAATTTTATACAAGTTTATTATGTTTCTTAAAAAGTAACATTTTTGGAAGATTGATTTTGATTTTCATTAAATTGTTTTTCAATAACAGTTACATATGAACATGTAAAATGTACAATAAATTTTTTGCAATACTTTTAATTGATTACATTATTTTAATTTTAATGTTAATTTCTTGCAATTTTTTTTATGATTAGGCTAGCTTTTGATGTGAATTCAGTATACTTGATTTTAGAAAGTCAGTTCTGCCCCTATATACTTAGTGGATTGTCCTAGTACTCAAATAAGATAAATTATATGCAAGTTTTAAGTCCTAAATTTTAATTCCAGATACTGATGAAGCATCATATGATGTTGTTGCCCAGATTGAGTATCGAGCTGGAGGAGCTGTTTCAGTTCCTTGTTTGGAGCAGTATGTAACTTATGTCCGAGCATTTTATAACTCATTAAATGACCTTCTATCAGGACGATGCTCTGCAATTAATGTGAAGATGGATATTTCTTTCCATAATACTACAATTCGAACAATTGCTGAAAATACAGTAAGAATATTCAATTTTTTTTACCATAATATGTTAAAATATTTAATTTATATTTGATTTTAAAATGGTCTTATTTTTTTGTTCATTTCTAGATTATTATGACCTATACTCTACGGATCAAACCAGCTGTAAGTCAGACACTGCTGTATGATTTGTGTGGTTCTACCTTGGGTTTGATATTTGATCTCAGTGTTCCAAGTACTTCAGTCATTATTGAACCTATTCTAAACATTACATCTCAAGCTGTTGGTGGCCAGTGTCCTGGAGTTCTTGCTATACGTTCAACTGTGGATCGAGGCTTTACATGTGGCATTGGAGAAGTTTTAAATGCTGACAAAGAAGGACAAATACCTAACTGCTGTACGTTTATGTCTACATCTGTTGTGTTTCTATTACTTCTGTTGTACTATTATTACTTCTGTTGTGTTTCTAATTAATTTATCTTGAGAAATAGCCATCTTTTTAGAGTATGTGAAAATTAAAAAAATAACCTTTAAGTGATTCTTTCTATTTTTTTTTTGCTTAATTTTACATCGATGTTAAATGAAACTAAACTAAAAATTTCTTTGCCTAGTTTAAAAAAATATCTTTATTATAAGTGATTGCTCTTTTTGTTTTATTTTGTAAGATTTGTTATAGCGTCTTAAATAATTATTTATTGATTGTTTATTTATCCATGTAAGGTAATTAAAGAAACATTTTCTTCACAATAGAAAACTCCAAGAACTTAAATGAAACTTAGTACATACAACATGTAATGTTTTATAGAATTTCACAGTGTTAAATTTGATAAAGCCAAAAATGTGTATTTTGTAACATTTTTTACCATGTTAAAATGAAATACTTTCTTAAATTAATTAATTAGATTTATCTAATTACTTTAAAAGAAAATGCAGCTTTTTTTTCAGTTTTGTCATTGAATTTAATATTTCTATGAGAGGTTTGAATTTTCATCTATTAGAACATGCAGCTTTCATTTGCAATCCTTATAGATGTATATAAATGCAGCAGGAAAAAAATGGATTTAATTAAAAAACATTATGCTTGTGCCTCTATTGATCTTTGGGATTAATTGACACATTTCATTTATAAAAATGTTTTGATGAATCATGTTAATTAATAATTGAAAATAAAAAATAATGCCTTAAAAATATGTTAAAGTAGTATAGAAAAATGAAATAATGGTAAATACTGATAAGATTGTTCTTTTAAAGGTCTATGCTGTTGATAGATGCTAATAAGGGTTTCTTAAATTTATGTGATATTTAAAATATGCGGTACCTTTCATAAATCTTCATTGGCCTATTTATTAGATTAATAATAATCTGGGGTTATATATATATGAGTTTCACATGAAGGTATCCTATTTTGTTAATAAAAGTAAGTCTAAATGTTTAATATGTTTAAAATGAATTTTTGTTAAAATCTGTCAGATATTTTCATTTCAGTTTAATTTCACTTTTCACTTGATATATTGCATGCAGTGTAAAGGCTTTCTTTTGAATTCATTGCATTTATTTTCAGTGCATTGTCCTGCTGGTACTTATGCTTCAATGGAAGGAGGATGCATTTTCTGCCCACGTGGCACCTACCAAGATTTAACTCACCAGGCTGAATGTAAACAATGTCCACTTGGTACTTATACAAAGCAAGATGGTAGCAAAAGTGTTACAGATTGCATTTGTAAGTTATTTTCTTTTTATGTGTTTTGTTTTCTGTTATTAAATAGTTGAAAATTGTTTTTTATATCTTCTTCAATTCATAATTTGTTATATACATATATTAGCTGAATACCCATGCTTCGCTATGGAGTACATTCAAATTAAATATAACAGTCAATATATGCAATTAATGCCAAAAAAAATTATAAAAAAATCATAATGGATATTTTTATAGACAAAATAATGTAGAAGAAAGTATTCAAATTAAATACAATGGTCAATGTATGCAATTAATTTGTATGTTTAATATTCATAAAACAAATTTGAATTAAATTCTTAAAAAATTTCCATCTCAATTAGTCTAGTGATTAAATTCTATCTTTTACCATATTTTAATATTTTTTTTTTATCAATTTATTACATTGTTATGCACATGACGCAAAATTAATTTAAAGTATTACAAAAAGAAAAGAAACTATGTGATGAGAATTTAATAAATTAAATTCTAAAAATTAATCTTTAAAAATTCACCAAAAATCAGAAAATGAAAGCAAAGATTTGAAAAATATTTCATTTTAAAGGATTTTTTCTGATCTTTCTCATGATATAAATTTTATAACCCACAGATTAATATTTTAAATGCAAACTTTAAAGAATGTTACAAAAGCAGCTAACAGTTTAAAATTAAATTACTTTTGTCATTTATTCAAATGTTTACAGTTATGCATCTCTTATGAAATAAAAATATATCTTTATTTCAACAATAGTTTTCTTTTTTGCATGAAGCAATACATAACCAGTGATAGAGGGAATCTTTACTCTCATCAATGTAGTTATTTGATATGTAATATAGAAATTCATAAAGCAATTTTATTTTTGACTAATCATTCATTTGAATTTTATATTTGTGCCTGTTATATTGTAATAAAGGGATTCTTTAGATTACTATTTTTCTAAATTTCATTTTTTATTTACACTCCAAATATTACCTAAATAAAAACTTTAACTTGAATGTGAATTATAATTTAAGTTCTATTTAAAATTTTCATACCTTATTAATCATAAAATTTCACTGAGATTAGGTATCTGAAATTTTAATACTTTTTTGCAACTTTGTGTTTAATGCATTTTAATATTGTTAATATTTGAATTTAATATCGATGCCTGTTATATTGTAATAAAGGGATTCATTAGATTAATATACTTTTAAATTTAATTTTTATTTGCAATCCAAATATTACTTAAATAAAAACTTTAACTTGAATGTGAATTATAAATTAAGTTCTATTTAAAATTTTTATACCTTGTTAAGCATAAAATTTCACTAAGATTATATGAAATTTTTAATACTTTTTTGCATCTTTGTGTTTAATGCATTTTTACATTGTCAATACTTAGTTTATTAGCAGATACTGATAACTGATATAATTGATATAATTTTAGAAATTTTGTAGATTTTAATATATTTAATCAGAAATAATTTTAAATAATTTTATTTATATTTTCAAACATGATATATCTGCATTTAAATAGGTACAGTCGATTCCGGTTAATTGGACCACTGGTTAATTGGACCAGCTCATATAAAATTGACAGTTCTATGTATTAATAAATGCTCTTTTAAAATTTTTTGATGAATTATCCCATCAACTTGAAAGAAAATGAAGTTAATTGGAAGTTAACTTACATTTAACTTTTCGTTCCCGTTCCAGCCAATAGATGGTTGCACCAGTCTACAAAACAAAATTAACTGAAAATAACTGAAAATTAATTTAATTCTACTTAAAGATGGCTAAAAGTATTAAAAAAATGCATTGTCATTGTGTTCTGAGCTATTCTAAAAGTTTCAAATGTCTAGCTAGTTGGGAAGTTAGTTAAAAATCGATTGCAAAATTTGTAAGGGACAAACATACAAACAAACAAGAAAGCAAGTTAATAAAAACATGGTAATGATTGTGTCCCAATGTGGTCTGATTAACCGGAATCGACTGTATATAAATAGAGATGTATATTCATGTTCTTATTTAACTTTACAGCTGTTTGCGGTTATGGAACATATTCCCCAACTGGTTTAGTCCCATGTCTTCAGTGCCCTAGCAACTCTTACACTGGGGACCCTCCAAATGATGGATTTAAAGAATGTTTCAAATGTCCTGCTAATACTTATACATATTCCCCTGGATCTAAAGAACCATCTGATTGCAGAGGTAAATTAAATATTTTGTTGTATTTGTATAATAGGTATTGTGTTAGTTTGCTATTCAATTCATGTTTATTGACTTTTTATTATGCCACCTTTACTGCATTGGTTTGGTAAACCGTCCTGACTGTCCCCTTTGTTCATCTGGATACATTATGGATTTTAATCATCTGTTGTAACTATTTTATTTTCTGTATAATTTAAAACATTTACCATTGATAGAATTAAAGAAAAGCTTAGGAAATAAATAATTAATTTTAACTAAAAGTTTAACTTATAGGTTAAACTGGGAACCTCAATATAACTTAAACCTTAAGATACTTGAATTAAATTTAAATCTATAATCTATAAGTTAAACTTTTAGTTAAAATTAATTATTTATTTCCTAAGCTTTTCTCTAATTCTATCAATGGTAAATGCTTTAAAGTATACAGAAAATAAAATAGTTACAATGCCTCTTTATTCGTCTGGATACATTATGGATTTTAATCATCTTATGACATGCACCTTATTGAAGGACTATAGATTTACTACTGACAGCTGGAAAAACAGAGCTACTTTGTATTAGGCTGCTAGAGGAGAGCTATGGTCTCTTGACTGTCTCTCGATGTAGGGAAAAAAAATTTAATTCATGTTATAATATTGAAGTTTTACTGTAATAGCTGTTATCATAGTGAAAAGAGAAGATTGATGGTACTGAATTAAAGAGGCATAAAAACTGCTTAATCGTACCAGACTGTATATACCACTGCTTAACGTTCTCAAAAGGTCTGGAAAATGCTGCCTTTCTTTATTCAGTTACATTACCAGACTACTAGGTGCCTCCGGTTGGCAACTTCCTTTTTGTAGCTAACGAATTGTTTTGTGAGCTGTCAGTAGCACTTCTAGCCATTATGTCGCCAGGTGACTGTCTGTCTGCAGCCATCCAAATCAATTATGTGCACAAACCACGCGTTGATTGGTCTTCCCAGAATTTCCTCACATAAAAAAATTCACTATTGTATGGGTGTCATTACAGGCCTAATTTATATACTTTCTTTACTTTAAATGTTAGATATAGTAATTTAGAAATTTATTAAAAATGGAAACTTTTTAAAATTGGGGTATATTTTTAACAAAGACATTACATTTTCAACTAAACTCTTAGGTACAATTAGTTGATAATCAGTGTTCAAAATAACACTGCCGTAATTAAATTTTGTTATGGAGAATATAAAATATAAAATAAGATGAAGTAATGAAGCTTGATGCATAAAAATTTACAACCTTAAATATATGAGGAATAATACTGCAGTAGCATTGCATTTTAAGATAAATGTATATTACAAGATGTCTACGATATTTTAAGTATAAATATCCCATAAGTATAAAATATCCCATTGAATAGTATTGCTGTACATTGTGTTTTCAGTATTGTTGAAAATTGCTGTCTAAGTATATAAAAAATTTAATATTGAGGCACAGGTGGATGTTCAAGTTATTATTTCTTATTTTACTTTTATACTGATTGCTTGTTTAATTCTACTTCTGTAGCTCGTTGCCCAGCTGGAATGTATTCTGAAACTGGATTGGAACCTTGTGCTGTTTGTCCAATCAATTTTTACCAAACATCAGAAGGACAAACTTCTTGCCTGGAATGTGCTTCTTCCCACACAACTGCCAGAGCAGGTTCAACTAGTCAGACTGATTGTGTGCCATGTATGTAATACTTAATTTTCATTAATTTTTTTCAAAATTATATGTATTTTACAATTTTATCCTGTTTTTAAGCTAAGTATAATTAGTGTCATAAAATTAATATTAAACATATATGTTTACATTGACATTAATCCTGATTCAATGCTGATTTCTATGTACTATAGAATAGTAGTTCAATTAGAGATGTTTAATTAACACAAGATTGAGAAATGTCATGTAAATCATAGAATTTTACTTATCACAGATCCATTTGTTTGAAAACAAATTATTGTACAGGTTTATCAGGAAAGAATCATCCAATTACAAAATTTAATATTTTCCATAATTACAAACAAAAATTATAATTAATATGTCATTGTAAAGTGAAAATGTAATATTTTTAGCCCCATTGGCATTTGGAGGTTTGTAAATTTTTGAACAGAGAGCTACTACACCATTACATTGGTTGCAGTACAGCCGATGATTTGGTCCCACACAGCTACCCTCCAAGGTCACCGGACTTAACCCCATGCGACTTCTTCCTTCGGGGATATGTCAAAGATCTTCTGTTCATACTACCTTTGCCTACAAGTATGCTTGAACTAAAACAATACATTTGTGATGCTTTACAAACAGTTAATAGTGAAACAACATGTTTGGCAAGAAATGGCATATTGTAATGATATTATATGGGTGACTAAAGAAAGTCATATCGAACACCTGTGAAAAAAAATTTAACATTTTCCCTTTACAATGATATATTAATTATAATTTTCTGTTTTTAGTTATGGAAAATATTAAATTTTGTATTCGGATGATTCTTTCCTGATAACTCTGTATTTCTAGTATGAAAGTCTATTACACTCTAGTAAAAATTTGAGACTGTTAATCTTTTCAAATGACTTTCACTTTTCATTTGAGTAAAAGTTGATAAAAAAGTAACAATTTAATGATTTTATCATCATTTTTAGGTTAAATTTTTTATCATATTTTGATCTCATTAATATCTTTGGATTTTCTTTAAAGTGGTATGTCTGTAAGTAGACATAAATTTTTTTTTTTATGTAACTAATTTTCAAAGATTTTTTCGAAGGTGTCTTTATCTGAGAATTTTCTTTGTGTATCTTTCTAATGTGATTCAGTTTCATTACCACTACTATTGCTATCTGTATACTTCAAAATTTCTGTAAATGGAGTATAAGATTTAAAATATATCCTTGAATTAAGCTACATTAAGATTTCAGAAATCCTTCTAAAAACCACTAGGTGATTAAGGAATTTATCTTATGAATACATGAAGCTAAACTCTTTGCATAAATTTGTAAATTTTGTTTAACAATTTACATTTTATCATATTTATTGCAACTACACTCAAAACCTTTGTTTTGTATCTAGAAAACATAATATTGACATTAATAATAATAATAATTCAAATGTTTAAGGGAATTTAAAAAGTATATGGATTTTTGAAAAAATTCTTTCTTGTTGTGATTTATATGTTTTATACCATGGAAATGCATGTATTTATACAATGCCTATATATATATATATATATATATATAATCATGTCTACTCAGTTTTATAATTAATTTGTATCTATATAACCATTTTCTACTTCATATTTCAGTGCAATGTAGCAGCCAGTCTTGTCAACATGGTGGTTTATGTCTCATTCAAAGACATCATTTGTCTTGCTATTGTCCTGCAGGATTTAGTGGTCAGTTCTGTGAAACAGATATTGATGAATGTGCTAGTCAGCCTTGTTATAATGGAGGCAAATGCCGTGATCATCCTCAAGGATATACTTGTGACTGTCCTCCAGGTATATTTCACTCTAACATTTTATTCTTTTAAGAAAACATGTATAATATATGATTTGATTGAATAACATTCGATATCATTTTCTGACCATTTAAGTGTTCTGTTTGTAAAATCAATTACTTTTAGACTCAGTTATCAGAAACTCCTGAATAAATAAATTTTTATTTTGAATTACCCAGTTAACATACTTATTCATATATTTGTAGTATTTACAAGGATTTTGTTCCAGTCTTGATTTGTCACTTTGTAAAAACAAAAAACAAAAAATTTTCAGGTAGTCTCTTCTATCGAAACTACTGCAGGTTATTAATATAGGATTACTTATCGTTACTTACCTCTTTTGTATGTATATATATGTATGTGTTATGTATATATGTATATATATATATATATATGTCAAAGTTTTGACACATTTTGGTACTTTTCTGTTTAACTGTTTACTGCTTGCCCATGCGATACAGACTGGGTTTGGTGCACTGCCAAAATTATAACTCGCGACAACAGACAGTTTTAGTGTCTGAAATTTTGCTTTCCGGAGAACTGTTATGGAGGAATGTAATCTTACGTTAAAAACCCTCATTAACTCAAATTTTTCAATATCTTAGTAAATTTGCTTAATATTTCTCTTGAGGCTTTTAAAGTTCTTCACCTTTTCGTAGATTTATGTGGATCTTATAATTATGAGAAACTTTATAATACAGTTTTGTGTTGAAAGCATTTTCATTCTAAAGACTTTATATGGCTTATTTTCAAATCACCATCCAGTGGTATGTCTGTTTCTAGATTGTTATTTCTCAATTTTGGGATAAAGAAATTAAATGTATTTTCTTAAAATTTTTCTGCATAAACTGGTTGTGGCAAATTTTGAAATTGCAGGTTTGAGAAATTCATAAAAGCTTATTTAGTATTCCTGTTAGTCTAACAAATTTGATACGTTACTAATATATCATATATCAGTTTTTATCATTACAATGTGGAGATTTCATAAATTGTAGTATTGTTTATTTCTCAAAAATATTAGGAACATTAACCTGTATATGTAGTAACTGTATGGATAGAGTTCCATCTTCTATACATTTATTAATTCTAATTATTTTTCAGTTTTTTGTTTATGCATATAACAAACATACAAATTTAAAATTTTACATTATGTTATATTAGGAAAACACTAATAGAATAGAAAAGTTTACATGAAAAAATTTGAGATTGTTGAATACAGTGAAATCTGTTTTTGTACGGTAGATAGGGACTGCAGAAAAAATAATATTCAGAAACTTCATAAATAGCTATAACAAATAATTTTTGACAACATATTAAAGAAAAATTTTTTTTATGCATTGGAGAGGGACTGCGTAAAAATGTCTCACTTAGAAAATATGTCAAAGCTTTAAGAAATAGCGAGAAAGGGCTTATCAAATAAAAATAATAATTAAATTACACATGGAAACATTAAAAAAAATTTTGATTTCTCATTTTAAACATGGAGAAATTTTCAAAATGTACATAATTCAATGCTACTCATCATGGTCCAAAATGCATATATTCTTCTGTTGAACTGGTTCGTAATCACTTTCATCACTTGATGATACGTATTAGAGTTGATTTATTTTTGTTACCATGTAGTTGGTGATAAGTTTTTGCAACGATGGTTGTTTGATCAGCTGCTTGTAAACATTGCGATAGCTAGATATACACGATCAAAGCTCTTTTTGGAATTTCAAATAAATCATTTCAAATAATATAATTTAAATTTTTTTTTAATACATACAAATATGTTGCATAAAAAATCGCACAAAAAAATCGCATAAATAAAAACCACACAAAAACAGATTTGACTGTATAATATTTATTCATTTAAGGAAATATTTTACTCTTTTTGGCTTATTTCTTTTGCTAAATATTTTAAGATTTTTAAAGCTATGCATTTTGTTTTGTGTGTGTTACTTAGGATATTCTGGTTTACAATGCCAAACTGAACAGACTGATTGTACTAATACCACATGCCCTGAAAGAGCTATGTGTCAAAACTTACCTGGAGCTGGCAATTATAACTGCTTATGTCGTTCTGGTTATGAAGGAGTAGAATGCGATACTACGGTTAACCCATGTACAGCTGAAGGAAGTCCTTGTGGCAATGGAGCAAGTTGTATTCCTCTATTGCAAGGAAGGTACAAGTGTGAGTGCTTACCTGGATGGACTGGCAGGATGTGTGATATCAATATAGGTATGTTTAAGAAACACTATTTGTTGTAAAGTTTGTTGGCTAAAAATAACAATTTTCAAAATCATCTGAAAATCTTTAAATACTTGTAAAAAATTTTTTTTGTGTTTTTGTATAAATCCCTGCCAATTTTTGATGCTAGTATAGGCATGCTAAACATGCAGTTGATTCCGGTTAATCGGACCACATCGGGAAGCGATCATTTTGGTCCTAATAACCAGCTGGTCCGATTACACAAACATGCATAATATTAGGCTTATGCAATAGGATTTGTTTCGGTTCATTAGGATTCAGTCCGAATAAGCAGCTGGCCCGATTAACCAGTGATCCAATTAACTGGATTCGACTGTATTTTATCAGGCTGTCAGAATATTTGGATTTTCCTTACGAGGCTATATTTAAAAAAAAATTCAGGTTACAGTTACTGAAAATAAGCTACTAGCAGTTGAAAAGAATGCAAAATTATTTTAGGTTTATATTGTGTAATACTACTGAGATTTAAATATTTTTTCGATTGTATTACTCATTATAAGATTTACATTGTTTTTCACAAACATATATTTTGTGTAATTGACTCTTTTTGTTAAAATATTTAGTTTCTGATACCTTACTTTATTACATTAAATGGTTACATTATTTAATGTAATAAAGTATTTAAAACTTTATTGCATTAAATAATGTAACTTTATTACATTAAATAATTACTGTAATAAATGTTAACTTTATTACATTAACCTTTTAACTGTCATGCCCGAGATAGTTTCGGGCACGGTACTTGCATTCCAAAATGTCCTGCTCAAGTCCTACTCGGGCTAGATTTTTTTCTTGGATCTTATTGTCAAACCTGAATCTATCTTGGGACAGGTTGATTTGGCCTTTATTCAATAGATGGCAGCACTAACAGTCTATACCATATCTTGGGAGGTGAATTTTTGCTTTATTCAGTAGATGACAGTTTATGTACTTTATTTTGTACTAAACATTTGATTTTTGCAATAAAAAAACTTATTCTGATGGATTAGGGAATGTGATTGAGTGCTTTCTCAACAGAATATTCTTTTTTTTTTATCAACCTTGGAATTGGTTCAGATTTACAGTTGGGGTGGTATAAAGTTTTGAGGTAATGATGTCTAATATTTAGCAGGTAACTGCTTAGTGCAGTAAAAAATTGTTTATCTGACCCTCATTGATCATGATCTCTGGATAATCTTGATCAGATTTGTAGACATTTTTAAAATTTAATGTTCACATTAGATAATGATTTTTAACTATGATAGTAAGAATGTAACTGTAAGTGCACCAAATATTCGCTTTTTAGTTTGATTCCATGTACAGTTCCTGCATATTTTGTACAATAAATTATGGTAATAAAATGCTTTTTTTGAGTTTAAGAAAGTTTTAGTAGAGTGTCACAGGGTGTCGACGTGAATTGACTCACCAGCTATAATTAGTGCCGGAAAAGAGCGTTGACCTTGATCCCTACCCATTACTTCCCTCAACCTCCTCAGTTTTCCTATTGTTTTCAATGATGTGAAAAGTTAATGAAATAATGTGAAAAGCTTTTTTATATTTTTTAATGTCTTGTAAATAATGCTACTTAATTTTGTTACAAAACATAGTTTTTTATTGCAATAAATGGTAAGTCTGCTTAGTTAAGGATTTTGTTTTGCTTATTACTCATATTACCCGGATTATCCAGATTTTTGACTGTCTGGATTGCATATGGTCCCAGTTAGTTTGGATAAATGAGGTTTTTCTGTATAAATATATCTATAGGTATAGTCTATCTGTGACTTTATGCCTGTGGTATCGATACAAGCAAGTGTAGGAAAATGTTGGTTTGATTTGGAAGTGTTATTGATATTTTTAAATTCAGAAATGTGGCATTTTTTTCTACTAAGTTTTCAGCAGTTTCTATGTTCAAACAAATATTTATGCATTTCAAGTTTTTAGAGAATGAAACTGACTCCAAAGCAAGTAAAGAGGTTTTAGTAATTTTGGTGCATTGTTTAGTTATTTTTAACCCTATTTAATTATTTTGAATTATTTTTAATCCTAAGTGTATCTGAAATATCCCTTTCCTATTTTTCTACTGAAATGAATGTTTAATTTTGTTTTCTGTCAATAAGTTTAATGTAAATTGTTTGAGCATCATTCAGAAGAATTCAAAAGGAAGTTTCTATTTGAAATATATGAGTTTTGAAAAAATACACTTTAAAAAAAGATCTCTCTTGTGTCCAGCAAACCAGGCAAAGTAGGGTTTCTTTACTTTGACATAAATTCGACCTTTATGTTCACTAACTTATTTATTTATTTATTTATTTAAATTTAGATGATTGTGCTGAAGAACCTTGTTTGCTTGAATCCAACTGTACTGATCTAGTCAATGACTTCAGATGTGACTGTCCTCCTGGCTTTACTGGCAAGAGATGTGAAATGAAGATTGATTTATGCAGCTCAAATCCATGTGTCAATGGTGTCTGTGTTGATCAACTCTTTTCTCATAAGTGTGTTTGTGATCCTGGATGGACTGGAGTCAGCTGTGAAATGAATATCGATGAGTGTGTTACTGATCCTTGTGAAAATGGTTAGTATGGCCGTTCTGAATTTTAAAATTTGTTGTTTTATGAACGATAGATATTTGTTTATATAAAGACGTAATCTATACTTATATAGACATGAGAGGAAAAGTAACTGCTAAAACATATTTGCACTAGAAGCTTTCTCATTTAGTATTTTTCTAAAATCTCACTAAAAGAAAGTATTTTAAATCAAAATTTAACGAATCAATCACAGTGTTCTCTACTTATATATATAGTTTTATAATGAATATGTTTATATAGATTGCACTGAAAATTAAGAAAATCATGCATTATAATATCTGTTCTGAAGAAATAAGATATAAAGATTATTATAAGATGTTATATTTTCATCTAATTTATACACAGAACAATAACTGCTGACTTTCATTTACAGTATTCGGTATAGTTCCAAAATTTAAAAATCCCATTTTCAAAAATCCCATCATATTATGGTATAGTTCCAAAATTTTCAATATCTTTATAAAGATCGTATTGAAAATTAAGAAAATCATGCATTATAATATCTGTTCTGAAGAAATAAGATATAAAGATTATTATAAGATTTATATTTTTCATCTAATCTATACATAGAACAATAACTGATGACTTTCATTTACAGTATTTATCTGCAACTTTTAATGGCTAGATATCATATTTTGTTAGTGAACTTTCAGGATCTTATATTTTAATATTTTTGTCATAGGTGGCCAGTGTATTGATCTGATAAATGACTACAAATGTATGTGTGATGCTGGTTATACTGGTTCAAAATGCCAGCATGAAGTTGACTCTTGTGAATCAGAACCTTGTCAGAATGGAGGTACTTGCATGGATCATATTGATGGATTTTCTTGCTTGTGCCGACCAGGATTTGTTGGTCTACAGTGCGAAGCTGAAGTAGATGAATGTATTAGTAGCCCATGTGATTCAGCTGGTACTGAGAAGTGCATGGACATGGATAATGGATTTAAGTGCCAGTGTAATCCTGGTTACACTGGTGAACTTTGTGAGGTAACTTCTGAGCTTAAATTGATATATTTATTTTTTAATTCACTTAAATCAGTGTAGCTTAATTCAAATAACTTTTGTACAAAATAATTATTACTTAGACTTAAGTTGCATTTAATTGATAATAGCTGAACATGATGAGTTTTCTAAAAAAATCTTATTGATTAATATGAAGTTTTTTTCCAATGCGGCAGATGGTATTCTTGGACATTATCCTTACTGTCATATGACACCGCAGTTTTGCTGGACATTTTTCTGGGAGCACCGTATAGGTGGACCAGCATTACCCCTCTATGGGCTGGTCCCATAATTTTGAACCAAGTCAAGTGATGAGACCAGAACACTTTTCCCCATACCTCCAGAGGTAAATTTGAGGACTTAGAGGACATTGCACCAGCTGCCATTAGTGTACACGGTGGTGGTTTTTTCAGCAACCGGCATTGAACCTGTAACCCTCAGATCACTGGCTCATTGCCTTTGCCAACTGAGCCACCATGCCCTGATTAATATGAAGTTCAAAGTAAACAATTAACAGAATTCAGGCATTTAGACGAAAGTTTAAAGTTTAATTAAATGTTTAATAATAAATCACTGCCCATAGGCAATTATCCAAAATTGTGTCCAATAAGTTGGTATAAAATTATTTTTGGAATTCTGTATCCAGTATACCAAAAGTTTTTCATATTATATCAAGGCTCCAAAACATCGAGTATAAAAAAAATAAAGCAATAAACTTTTTTTTCTCTTTCTTTTTTCGCATTGAATTAGCATAATATAAGATAGTTTGTTGGTCAGTTTGAAGACATTAGGAGTTGTTATAAGGAAAAAGAATTGATAGAAAATAATTAATTTATCTGATGAAATTAAGAAGAGAGTAACTTTTTTAGCAATTTTCTTCTCTATCATGTTTTGTATCATTCTTCCTTTTTGAGAACATATCTTCCAGGTTTTCATTAAATAATACCTTAATTAGAATAATCTTTTTTTTTCTTTTTCTTCTATTTTTTTAAAGAAAATAAAACAGGATAATATTCTGAGGTTTATCCAGATAACTGAACATACTATAAAAAAGGGGAAAATCTGTTCTTTTCTTCAATTGAGTTTTATTTTTCAGGTTAACATTGATGAATGTGCATCAGATCCATGTTTGAATGGAGGGTCCTGTACTGACAGTGTTAATGGATTCATATGTCAGTGTCCTACTGGATGGGCTGGAGAGCAGTGTGAATTGGATGGTGGCAGCTGTGAAAAGGATCCATGTCTCAATAATGCCAAGTGTCTTGATCTTTTCTTGGATTATTTCTGTGTGTAAGTACTTTGTATTTTATCATTCTTTTAAGGTAATTGTAATGGATTAATTTCTCTAAGGAACTATAGTTTGGGTATCTCTTAGTCAATTTTTCTCTTTCTCATACTTACATTTAAAAAAGGTAGCTGTACCACAAAGTTGTATCCCATGCTTTTTCATTAAATTAATCATTTCATTTGTGTGTTTTTATTTTTAGCTATTAGGCAACCCTCTGTTTCTATCTTTATTCCTCTCCAAAAATAATCATGTTACATTCTGACTATATCCTGTTCAGGGCAAAGTTTAAACATTTTATCATCTTAATTGTGTATAGTTAATTATACAAGCTGTCACTGTGTAGGTTTAGGTTTGAATCCTGGCCAAGACATGGATGTTTTTGAGCTGCCCTATTATAGGGAGTAATATTGGCCAATTTACTGGTTGCTTCCATTATTAAAAGGCCAACATAGATCATGAAATATATGGGGAAAAGCCTTAAAGATAAATGCCTACCAGAAAGGAGAAAATAAAATATATTTTTTTCTGACAACATTTTATGTCAGTTTGCTTAGAAGTTGTAACTTTCAGAAGAGAGCTATCTCACACATTTAGCAAAGCATATCTATGTTTCTTGCAAGTTTTGTTTAATGTTAAATAACTATTTGCAGCAAAAATAAATATCTTAAAAAAAGAAAAAAATATTATTCAGAATTCAACAAACTGTTAGATAATTTTCTGCAGTTTTTATGGCTGCCTTATATATATATATATATATATATATATATATATATATATATATATATATATATATATATATACACACACACACACACATATATATATATATATAAAGTATTTTCTGTTGCATATATAATATCTGTTTAAAACTTTTGAAAAGTCAGGGCTCAGAACCATGATGGATGTACAATGAAATATCTTATCACCTCTTATACATGTATCCAAAGTCAAAGAGAGCACATCTAAACCACATTTTACCATGATAATTGAAATAATAGATAATCTTTTAAAAGGATATTGACAAATGCGATACATGCAGTAAATGGCTTTGTGTTTGCTTATAGATATATTATATTCCTAATTAAGACTCTGTTCATTTACAGATGTCCATCAGGTACAGATGGCAAAAAATGTCAAACATCTCCCCAACGTTGCATTGGTAACCCCTGTATGCATGAAGGTCTTTGCCTTGACTATGGAAGTGGCCTGAATTGTTCATGCCCAGCGGAGTATACTGGCATTGGATGTGAATATGAATATAATCCATGTGATGACAACGTCTGTGAAAATGGAGCTACTTGCATCAATGTTGAGGATACCTTTATGTGTGTGTGTCCATCTGGTTTTACTGGAAAATATTGTGAAGAGGATATACCTGACTGTACTCAAAACTCATGTCCTACTATTGCTACCTGTATTGATCTGACTAATGATTTCTATTGTAAATGTCCTTTCAATCTTACTGGAGAAGACTGTAGAAAAAGTAAGTCCATTGTTTTTTTAAGTATTGTTATAGTGTGACTACATGTAGTCAGGGCCACAGAGACTTTACGGGGCTGAGGCAAACTTCTGTTAGGGACCCCAAGAAAAATAAAAAATGGACAGAGACAAAACTACACATTCAAATTAAGTTACTCATACTTAAAATTTTATTACATGAAGGATTAACATAATTATTATACAGTACAACCTCCATAATCTGGAATCGTTCAGGACACGGCAATCCCGGATTTGAGAGGTTTTTAAATAGCACTACAAAATTTTAGGAGAAAAAATAAACATACTTAAGAAAAAACATGTAAAATCGTTTAATTATTAAATAAACCTAAATACAGAACATATAATTACATTATAATTTAAACATTTCAGTCAATAATGTCTGTTACTTTAGTTTCAGCTTATTAGGAATTATTTTTTCTCGAATCCTATATAGTACCATAATTTCAAATCTCAGTTCTAGTCGTAGTTTAAATACCCAGTTATATTATTGATTCATATATTTTCTGCTTTGTTTAGTTAAAAAAATTCTTTTTTTTAGCTGTGAATATTGATTATGATTTGCTTATCAATGATGAAAGCCGATCTTCCAGTGTTGCTCTAGCTGCACCATTTGACTTGAATACAAATAGTCTATCAATTGCTTTATGGGTTCAGTATAATAGTCCAAACTCTAAAGGAGTGTTTTTCACGCTCTATAGTGTGGAGTAAGTACAATTTTTTTCATTCATTTAGTTTTCTTTATTTATATAATTCTGAATTTTATATCATATATTTTTTATTCACAAAGGAATATATCATATATTTGAAATTCATTCTTCATATGTTGTATTCATATGATTTGAAACTCTCTTTATTGTTGTTATTGTGAAATGAAATCAACTGATTAAAGAATTAATGTTTTAAATGAAATCAATTATAATTTATTTTCATATCTGTTTACTAGTTATTATATTTACAAAACTTTAATCTGAAGTTTGATCTGATTTATATTGTACTTCTGTAAAAGAATTAAAATTTTTTTCAGAATATTGCATCTTCAGATAGATAGAATTAATTTTGGTTTTTGTGGAGTTTAATTTGTAATTAATTAATGGAGGAAACTGTTGCAGGTTTTTAAAATTTCACTTTGTGTAAGTATTAATTTTGCAAACAAACAAAATGAAACAACAAAACATGACAAAATGAGAAAAGAGTTTCTTAACTCTGCAAGTTTAAAAAATAGATTTATTGAAAAATTACAAATGCTGTAAGATTGGGGGTTACTTTGTGATGGATTTTTAAGCTTTTTCCTGTGTCAGCCAATCAGTTTTAAAAGCAGCCCAAAACAACCAATTGCAAAACATTGGTAGATCCTTTCCGTATGTAGTAATGTATTGTGTTAACCTGGATCTTTAATTACCATTGAGAAATAAAAGTTAAAATGTGTCGCAAGTTTCCCCACATACACAATTATATATACCTATTACAAATATTTGATAGCTTTATTAGAACCATCAGAGACCTCGGGTGACATTAGAGACCTCATGTGCCCAGGGCAGCCATCAGTTCTTTGAGAAGATAAGGAAATTCATCTTTTGGCACATTCTGCTCCTTCGGGTAGCTTTTTCCAGATAGTCAATGCTTCTTTCTCTCCAGTGATATTTTAGAGAATGGAAAAATGCAACATCGAGCGGCTGTAGGAGGTGGGTCAACTTTGTGGGTTATTTTGTGACAGTTTCAATGTGTCACATTGAAACCCCGTCACCTTTCAATATTTAGGTTATGCTTTCATATCTCTCAGAAATATCACTACAAAAAAGTTATATTACTCCACAATCTAACCAACATATTGACAATAAAAAGTAATTACCTGTGGTAGTTAGTTGTATAAGGTGTTAGCCTTCAGCACACAAAGTTTCCGAAGTTTGAGTCAATAGCTTGACAACAGGTTTGAACAATACACTGGCCAGCAAAGACAAAAGCTTCAGATACTGGCCACTAGGTGTCTCTGTATGTTGGACAAGCTATTGGCACTGTTCTTTGCCTTCCCGGTTTCTCGGGCATGGCACAAGATCCAAAATATGAAGAAATTACTATGTGTCACAAAGTTACCCCTGCAGTCACAAAGTAACCTCATCTTTCAGTATACTTTTGAAATATAAGAATAGTTTCTTATATATAAGAGCTCATCATAGACACAGGCATACTTATATGAATAAATAACATTTCTAAAATAAAGTTCAATAATTGTTTATAATTGTTTTATTCATTTATGTAGATCTGCTCATTTACCTATTGGCAAAAGAGTTTTGGTGCAAGCTGACGATACCGGTGTCTTAGTGTCATTGTTTCCAAATGCTACCAATGACATATTTTTGAGATATTTAGAAAATGTGCCAATAAATGACGGCCAATGGCATCATCTAGTCATCATGTGGGATGGAACCAAAGGTACCATAATGGTAATGATGGATACAGCATTAGCTGGATTAGTAGATGATTATGTTTCTGGAATGACATTGCCAAAATAGTGAGTATATTTTATGTTAATAATTTAAAAGATTTATTTGTAAATTGAGCTATTTATCGATAATATTTTTAAAGTGTTCCTCAATCTTTTAGTAACTGTAGAAAAATGAGATAATTAATGTTTTCATTAGTTATAATTTTGTATGAATGTCCATACTTTAATTGGCATATAAGTTTAGATTCAGAATAAAGTTTTGATATTGTAAATTGAACTGTATGATATTGAAAAATTTAAAAATAATATTTAGAAGTATTTGCATGTGCTACTTAGCCTATTTATTGTTATGAAATATGAAGTATTAGTTATTCCCAGTTATACTTACTTAGTATAACATAATTATTTTGTAGTATGATAAAGTATCACTAATGCCATATGTATAGTTATCATGTTTTGTACTTGTTATTTTTCAAATGTTTTTATGCTGTAACTGAAATTATATGCATTATTATTATTATTTTTCCCAGTGGATGGGTCAACCTTGGTGCCCCTCTAAATAATGAAAACAAAGCTGTCGCAGGAGCAGGTTTCCATGGACGGCTTAGCAGAGTCAACATATGGGATCGCATGTTGGATGTAACAACAGAACTGCCAGTTCAGTTCCGTGACTGTAGAAATGCACCAGTGCTGTATACTGGACTTCTTCTACGCTGGACTGCATATGATAGGTTTGTTCCTGACATCTAAATTTGTCACTGAATTATCATTTTTAAATAAGTAACAAAAATGAACCAATATCAGTTTCAATTCCAAAACCCTAAAATGTTGTATATTGGGAAGATAATTTTTAAATAAGTCTGAATTTTCGAAAATTGGGAAAGATGCTAGTTTTTCAAACTTTTCCTAAAAGTATAATTTAATCAATATACTTTCATGTGAGTTTTAGGTAGATAATAAGAGTTTTAGTTACAAACAAGAGTGAGGAATTTTCAGCTGGTATCATATTGTATATGATAACTATATCCGTAAGAATTTATTATTCTCTTTTTACTCAAAATTATTTCAAAGAATACGGGTACATAATAATTTTGAAAGACAGGCAGTCTTCATGGTTAAAATCAAGAGTGAGGAATTTTCAGCTGGTATCATATTATATATAATAACTATATCTGTAAGAATTTATTATTATCTTTTTACTTAAAATTATTTCAAAGAATAAGGGTACATAATAATTTTGAAAGACAGGCAGTCTTCATGGTTAAAGTTTTTGGTCATAGTTGAAAAAAAAAGATAATAGAACCATTAAAATAAAATTTTATCCCAATCAATCTTCTTATTTCTATATATTATTATAGTGTTTGTTGTTGTAATAACATTACATTTATTACAATGTTATGATAATTGTTGTTTTGACATGGCTTTTTTTTAATTATTTCAGAGTTGTAGGAACTGTTGAAAGACAGAGTCCTGGTATGTGTGGTGAAAGGGTTTGTCCTGTTGGATATACTGGAGACAGCTGTCACATTTTGCATCAAGATAAAACACCTCCCCAGTTACTTCATTGTCCTCCTGATAAATGGGTAATCAGCAATAAAAAATCCACTTCAATATCGTGGGAGGAGCCCCGCTTCACTGATGACTTGAGAAATGTTAAGGTCATGGAAATGAATAATTTAGAATCAGGTAATGTCCTGAAACAGGAATATTCATTGTATAGAGAAAAATATTTTGTTGATTTTTTTGCCCATGGAAATATCTTGAGTGGTGGTTTGTTAATGTTCCCACATTATAATTTTACTACTTTCTTATTCTATTCCAATGAATGTTGAAAAGCATTTGGTTTTCACTTAATTCATCCATCTGTTGGTTCCCATAATTATCGTTATAGATCAGTAGTTCCTAACTGGTGGTCCACGGACCACAGGTGGTCCATGAGAGCCTCGGGAGTGGTCCGGCACCACATATAAAAAAGTTGCCAAATGAAAAGGGAATTTGAAATCAATGTTCATTGAACTAGATCGGTGGAATATATCTGACTGTCAGGTGTTCAATTAAAATTTCTTAAAAATTTAACATAATTATTTTATTATTAGAATGTGAGTATGTTAATCCTGTATCCCTTTTGCCTGAGGATTGCCTGAAGATCCCTTTTGCCTTTGATTCTATACATCCATTACCCCCGGAAGGTCCCCCCTCAAATCGGTGGAGGTTGGGGGTGGTCCGTACCTGGTTCAATTTCTGTCTTAGTGGTCTGCAGACTTCGACGGGTTGGGAACCACTGTTGTAGATAGAGAGTTAAATTAAATAAATTTCATAAATCGCCTGTATTTCCATTGAAAAGAACTCCTTGGATTTGATCTAGTTTGTTTTAAATTGCACTTTTGTTCTTCTAAAATTTTTACTATTGTGCTCTTTAGAACTAAATTTGTAACATTATTTTTTTTTTTGTATTCTAACATTTCATGATAATTATTAAACAATTATAACAATGATATATATTTGTATTAAATATAGAAAAAATGATAAGGGTGAGAAAATAAGTGTTTTAATTAAATCTTTAGTTACATGTGATTTTCATTTATGCTTATGAAATACCTTTTCTTTTGTCAATATACTGTTAGGAATGACATTGTTAAAGTAAACAAATACATCTGTTAATATGGCATGGGTTAGGAAAAAAATTCAACATTATTGGATTGTTTATCTGTTATTGATATATTTTTAGTTGTAAGGAAAATTTGTAGTTAGTGGGTGTAATGCAATGATTACTGTGCAAGTTTTGTTTACATATGGATATTCAATTACTGGAAGCATTTTGAACAGGATATTTTTTTTATGAATTTATAATATATTGATGATTTAAGCAGTAGTTTAGTTTATTATTATATTTTTATTTGAACAAGCATAATTTCTTTAGCATTTTTTGTTGTTGTTCCTTAAATGCATCTAATCTTTTAGAAGTACATCTATTAAAAGGAATGGCATTTATAGTGAGAACGTACATAATTTACCGGCCCTTTAACTATTTGTTGCACATTGATTCATAGAGTTTTCATGGATCTTGTTGCTGGAAAACAAAGCCAAATTTATACCTTAAATAGGATATTCTTTCACTCTTTAATTTAAAGCAGTGGTTCTTAACCTTTTTAGCAGTCAACACCCCATTGAATCTGAAAATAAGCTCTTGCACCCCCTTGAAAAATGTGTTTCTATTTTTTATTTAGGAAAAGACAATTATTGCAAAATAATTTATTTATTGCATGAAAAATTTATACATTAAAGTACGTACTATATTATTACATGTAAAATAATATCTACATTTTTAATGGCTACGTTGTTGTTGTTGCTGTGCAAAAGTGATGGAAAACTCATTTCACACAGGTAAGTGGTGGCAAATGGTAAAAGTGTCTCTAATGCTGCTTTTGCCAATTCTAGATAAAGTTCTAACTGTGTACAACAGAACTATTCTAAGTCAAGTTTTTCAAATTTCATTTCAATACGTGCATTACCTGGTATTGCAATAAGATCGTCTTTTAATAAAACGTTGTCATCTATTGAATTTAGGTCCAACAAAGATGGAATGAGTTTCAATCTATTAATTTTGTTTGCATTTCCCGTGGAAAAGTATCCATCAAATGATTCACTCAATTTGTAATTTTCATTAAAAATTTAGAACCTTCTCTTGCACCCTTAGAAATGCTCTCTCACATCCCCGGTTAATAACCACTGATTTAAAGTATAACTATAATGAGTTAGACCCTACAGTTTAATGCTTATGGCACCTCTGATATTATTTAGAAGCTACCAGGTTTTCAGATTTAGGCATGCAAGTTTTACTTTACTGAAATGAATGGTAAGCAGATAAATCCAATTTTCTAAGATATTATAAAACTGCAATTTTAAAAATAAAATATTTTTTTGTCATATCTTCATTTCCTATTTATTTGTAGTATATAACTTCATGTTATAAAACTCCTATGTCTATTTTTAGGTCAGTCACTTTCGAGAGGTGCTCATGATTTGACATACGTTGCTACAGACGATGCTGGTAATACAGAAAAGTGCAGTTTCCGAATCAATATTATGAGTAAGTTATTTCTGTCTTTTATGTTTCATAAATAATAAACTTAAAATTTCTGAATTTTCTACTAATTTTTTCTGTATTTGTAGCAATATTTAATAATGATGTTTAAAACTGCAGAGAATGCAGTTATTAACCCCTTCCTTCTAGCTCCTGTCAAAGTTATGGGGTGAGGTTTCACTTTCTATTTCTCATGTCCATGATATTTCTGGGCTGGAGTATTTAAAAGTAACACACCAAAAAAATTAAAACAATCCATTTCATTTACCCTGAAATTTTTTTATTTCTTATTTTACATACCAGATGGCAGCACCAGATTATCTATAATGTAATTGGGGATGGTTTTTTTTTTAAAACTACATGTAACAGATCATGAAATAAATAAAATCCTCCAGAAAAAATAGGCACTTTTATAACCGTTTCTTGAAAATTATGTCATCGTTAGGGGTTAAATGAACTTTTGTCAAATATTAAATCCATTCCATGCTTCCAATTGTAAAAGATAACAGAATTTTACAATGCATTAGCACACAAAAGAATTCACTAGTGTTTGATTTATTTATTATTTTAATTTTCATTACAGATGAGTTTTGTACGATACCTATGCCACCTATTGGTGGTCAGTTAGGCTGTGCTGACTGGGGACCTGGAGGCAATTTCAAAGTTTGTACCATTACTTGTGATGAAGGTCTAGAGTTCTCTGAAAATATTCCAAGGTTCTATACATGTGGTGTTGAAGGATTCTGGAGGCCTACCAAGAATCCTGATAGACCATTTATTTTCCCTGCTTGTGCAAGTAAGCAATCTATTAATGAGATATATATATTTATATATTAGCTATTATATATATAGTGGAATCGCTTTCAATCATTCCTTGAATAATCGTTTTCCTGTATGTGTTGTTTATTTCATCCGGTCTGATGATAAAATTTCTTTATGTTCTTGCATCTATAGATTTCCTGCATATATCATCTAGCACAATAGGTCCTTTCAAAAATGATAGATAGAGAGATTTCACTGTATATATATATATATATATATATATACAGTGGAATCTCGTTCGATTGTTCCCTGAATCATCATTTTCCTGTATGTGTCATTTATTTCATCCCGTCCTGATGACCATATTGCTTTGTTATGTTCCTGCATCTATCATTTTCCCCCATTTATCGTTCACTTCAGTTGGTTCCTTGAAAAATGATAGATCAAGATTCCACTGTATATATATATAAATGTATGTTATTTGTAAATTGTTTGTTATTGTAGTGTTATGTATATTTAGCAGTTCAGAGAGATGGTTTTTAATCTAAAAAATGAAATATCTATTTATATAGAGAGAAAGGCAGCTCGTAGAATATTCCGTATTGCCATGGACTTCCAATCATCTGTGATTTGTTCTGATTCTGGCAGGAAAATCTTACACGACAGAGTTAAAGACAGCCTAAGAAAGGTTAACAATGACTGGAACATGTGTTTAGACGATGGCCCTGAACCAAACTGTGGTGAAATGAAAGTTATTGTAAAATGTAATAAGCAACCTCGTGGTAAAAGACAAGTTGAAATAAGTGATATATATACAGTAGAAGTCCAGTTCCCTGCAAAAGAGTAAGCATTATATTTGTTATTAATTTGTACTTATTATTTTATCGTCATTAATAAAATAATTTGCATATCATTTTGTAGATTTAAACATGAGAGTTAATTTTTGATTGATTAATATTTTAACTGTTTGTATTCAATTTATTATATATTCATTGATTCATAGACATCTAGAAAATATTTTCTGCTTTAGATGTTAATACACAGGTTTTTATTGATGATTAGGTTTTGAATATTCTTCAAGTCATATATTTTTGAACACATTATGTAATATTTAATTAATTAATGGAAGAGAAAATGTTTTTTTCTTAAGTGGTTTGTTATTAAATCACTTAAGAAATCTCTATTAATGTTATGCTAGTTTAGACTAAAGCAAGTTATTTTCAAGAATAAAGTCAATATCTCTTATTTACACCTATATGTTAATGACTACCACTACCAATTAGACTGTAACATTTTTTCCCCAGAATATTTGCCTCAAATCCTTAAATTTTTCTCTGTTTATATAACTGAAATATTTTGTTCTAGTCAAATTGTCATCTACCATATTATCTCTGACAATTGCTGTGACCAATTTAAATAAATCTGTTTCTCTATTTATGTAACACTTTCAAAATAACAATCATACATTTATAAGATTTTTACTTCAAAGTTCTGGTTTTATATAGTAGATAGTAAGTTATATTTTTATAAATATAAAGTCATAAAGTGTAAGATAATCTCTTCACCCAAGTTGTAAATTTAATGTTTATTATTATTATTTACAGTGATCCTATCCTGAACAAAAACAGTCAAGAACGATCAACTGTGCAAGAAGTCACAGAGAATGCAATTCTTCAAAGATCTGCATTTGATGTGAGAAACATTCTGCCTAATGTCTCTCCTGATCTTACATCTTTACGAATGCTTACTGATTATGCCTGTCCTGTGGGTGAAGTTGTTATTGGATCTAGCTGTGGTGAGTTTATAATTTTGTGTAATGTTAATTTAATGTAGTTTCAGTTATACTTAAAACCCTCAATACCTTCAACAAGTATTGAGTTCTTGTAAATAGTTCAGCTTGGGAGCTTGTCCTTCCTTTTTGTAAGGAGCTTATTATTATTATTTATTTATTTTTTTTACTGTCTTCAAGTTTTAATTTTTCAGCAAAATCTTATATTTCTGCACTCTTTAAATAAATCTTCAAATTTCTTTTTAAGTAAGTAATCTTAATATTTCCATTATCTTAGCATCATCTTTAAAGATATGTTTTTATAATATTTCTGGAAAATATTTCACTTCTAAAATTTTTACTCTTACAATTGCCACAAAAGTATTCTTAAGTTGCAGATACTTGAATTTCACCGTTACTAACATGTGATAGTTATTGTGTTTGCATATAACACTCAAAGGAAATTTTCTTTGAGTTCTTGAAAACACCAAGTTTTTACTTGAGTAACACCATGTTTCAACAGAGAAAGAATTAAATAATACAGGGTGTCAGGGCTAAAGTTATCCAAAAGTCATGACTTATTTTTATGGAACTACCCATTAAAATTAAATAATTTTATTTAAATAGAAATAACATCTCACCAAGTTTTAATATCAATCATAGATTTCGATGTGTGCACCTTTTCTAGCACAACAAACGGCTAAATGGTAATTCAGTTCTCTCCAAGTGTTTTTTAGCATATCAGGAGTTATTACACGAATTGCTTGAATGATATGCTTCTTCAACTCACCCACAGTTTCAATTTTTTCTTTATACATAATGGATTTAATGAATCCCCAAGCAAAAAAAGTCTAATAATGCCTGATATGCTGCGAAATACTTGGAGAGAACTGGATTACCATTTGACATTAGTCGTGCTACAAAAGGTGCACACATCAAAATCTACGATACTATGATTGAAATCTATGATTGATATTAAAACTTGGTGAGATGTCCTTTCTATTTAAATAATTTTTTAAAAATTCTAATGGGTAGTTCTGTAAAAATAAATCATGACTTTTGGATACCTTTAGCCCGGACAACCTGTATTTTTTATCATAATGCATTGCTACTACACAGAATTTTTGTTTCCAAATCTTCAGAAATGGAATTTCTTGTCTTGGGATTGATCATTTAAAAACCCCTGTTGTGGGGTAACAACAGGAGTTATGAACCCCTTTTACTAAACAGACAATTGTTTTCCTAGTATATATTAATAGTAACAGCTTGCATGTTTTGAATTAAATTTCGTATTCAAGGTAATACATTTTTTTTTTCAAATTTACTAAATGGACAATATATTTTTTCAATCTATAAATTTAGTAATTTATCATTATAGTAGTAAAAATTATTTATGTTGTCAACTATGAATTTATCCTTATCTTCTATCATTTTAAGCTCAAAATTTCTGTTATATTAATTTTGAACACACGTAATAATGTTGAATCATAATCACAGAGTAATAACACTTTAATATATTTTTTTTAGTTGAATGTGCTATTGGTACTTACTATGAAAATGCAACCACTGAGTGTAGTCTGTGTCCAATTGGTTTTTATCAAAATGAAATGGGATCTTTGGCATGCAAACCTTGTCCCTTGATTGCTGGCAGGCAAGGTACAACTCAAGCAACTGGAGCTAGAGCAGCTGATCAATGTAAAGGTGTGTACTTTGGTTTCTAAAATTCCTTGATTATGCTTATATGTATTTACAATGAAATATAATTTTATTCACAGAAATCTTAGCATTTTTAAGGGAGGGAAAACTTAAGTCTTTTGTTTAAAATTAAATTCTGAAGTTGTATTTTTGAAATATATATTGCAAAATATGTTAAATGTTAAATGTGTTTTATATTTGGTTTTAGAGCATTGTACTTCTGGTAATTACTACGATGAACAAGTTAGTTCCTGTTTGCCTTGTGGATATGGTTTCTATCAGCCTGATGAAGGGTCATTTAACTGCATACCTTGTGGTGCAGGTCTTACTACTAGACGTAATCAAGCTGTTTCAAAATTGGAATGTAGAGGTAAGATGGATCTGACAGCTATTTTTTTTATTTTGAAATGTTTATTGTTTTTTTATTAGTATGTATAGTGTAAAAAAGTGTTATCATTACATTTTTAGATTTTGTATTACTCTTTATAGAAGTTTCAGTAAAATAACCAAAATTTATTCTGTCACTTGTGAGAGAGAAATGGTGGAAATCAAAAGTAGTTCTGCCAGTGAAAAACTTGTTTTTTTTTCATTTATTTGTCAGCTATGTTGTGCTATAGAGCTTCTAAAGTGGACTAAATTGGTTCATGCATCTCTAATGAATATGTGAATGATGCATTTATAGTGAATTATGTACATATGCACAGTCTTCTTCATTAAATGAACAGATGAGGAATCCTTGATTTTAAAGCATGTTTAATTCACCAAAAACTGTTTTGAATAATATGCTATATATATGATGTTTCAATTTTTTTTTTAATTAGCATGTCAAAATTTTTCTTTATGATTGAAAAAATTAAATTGAATATAAAATTTTTAATTTAATATGCTGTTAACTATCTAAACATGGCATATATATATATATTCATCAGATTTCTAAAAATGAAAAAAAATTAGATTATTTTATTCCTCTTAATTTTAGTTTAAACAATAATAAAAAATTTAATTAGAGTAAAGTATAAAACAACAGCATTATGAAAATGACAATAAAATCTTTGATTTTCTATCTATTCAATTTTGAAATATAAAACTAAATTTTCTTTGTACCTTGTTCTTACAAAGATCCGTATATAACTTAAGGCAATAAAAAAAATTATGATTCATCCTCTATGACATTAGCTCTACTCTTTTTATGACAAAGGACAACAATTTAGTCTAAAACTAAGTACAAACATTTTACTTTAATTTGGAATAAAGAACTTTTTTTTACTTATATTCTTTCTATATTTATATTGAAATTCTGAAACGAGTTATAAACATTTTGGAATGAAAATTTTTTTTTTTTATCTCCATATGTTCTTTGTATATTTATATTGAATCAAGTTAGCTTTAAACTTGTGATATTGATCGTGTTAAAATTTTGCACTGTTTCAGAGGAATGTTTATCTGGTTATGAACTGGATGAAAATGGAGAGTGTGTGCCTTGCCAGAGAGGATTCTTCCGTTCCAGAGGTATGCCAGCCTGTCAACAGTGTGTTCCCGGAAAAACAACACCAGATGTAGCAGCTACTAGTGAACAAGAATGTTTACTTGGTATGTGCATCTAACTGAAATAGAATTTTCAAACAGACGTTTTAAATTGCATAATGTTGATAAAAATTATATATAATTAGCTATATTGTAAAGTTTTAGTTTTTATCAGTTTCAAGCTCCTTGTCTAAAATTTGTAGGAATATTCAAATGAAGATTAAACAGAATTATTATTAAAGGGGCTAATATTATATAGTTTCTAGTAATTAATTTAAAAGACTGCTTCAAATCTAAAAATTTTTATGATGGTGCTATGCATTTTTAAAGCCTTAAGCCTTTCAAAAACTTTACTATATATATATTATATATATATATTTCTAGCTGAATACCCATGCTTCACTACAGAGTACATTCAAATTATATACAACAATCAATGTATACAATTAATGCAAAAAAAAAATATATATATTTATAAAAAAATCAGAACGGATATTTTTATAGACAAAATAACGTAGAAGAAAATATTCAAATTAAATCTAATAGAACATACTAAAGAATATAGTACAGTTTGAGGAACATTTCTTTTACTGTATTTTAATATTTTTTTTGGATAATATCCAATCGTCTGCCGCTTTAGAAAGAAAAAAAAATTTTTTTAGTCAATTTATTCTGTTGTTATGCATGTGAAGCAAAATTAGTTTAATGTATGACAAAAAGAAAAGAAACCACATGATCAGCATTTAATAAATTAAATTCTAAAAATGAATCTAAAAATTCACCAAAAATCAGAAAATGGAGGTAAAGATTAAAAAAAGATTTCATTTTAAAGGAATTTTTAGGATCTTTCTCGTGATATAAATTTTATAACCCTCAGATTGATATTTTAAATGCAAAATTAAAAAAAGTTACAAAAAACAGCTTAAAAATTTAATTTTAAAAAAATCTAAGAAGAATCTTTTTAAAATCTTTCTTAGTGCACCCCTACACTATAAGAAGAATCGCCATGCAAAATTTCAGTCCTTTAGGTCCAGTGGTTTGGTCTGTGCATTATATGTCAGTCAATCAGTCAGTCAGGGAACTGTTTTATATATATAGATTATGATATCTACCTCTCTTTGACTTTTGTATTCAGTGGGTTTAAGTTGTAGTTGATATAGATGTTTCTAGCCTCTTGCAATCAGCTGTAAAGTATTATTCTGCCCTATTTAGTTTCAAGCAGCTTTGTGATTAAAAAAAAAATGACCAACCTAACAACCTTTAATTGAGAGTTTTATAAACATTCAAACAAATATAAAAAAAATATTAAGAGAAAATATAATATTCTGTGACTAATTTTAAGTTACTGATTTATGTAGGATAACTGCTTTACAGTTAATCATTATTCATTTAAAATTTGCAAGAGAACCACCTGAAGCATACAGAATTAAATAATTAATATTAATGTCCCATCATATTTGCCGGAGCATATGAGTTAATTATTTCCTATACTTTTTTTTATTAGAAATAAATTTTAGAATTTGTACTGTAAACATAGCATTCAAGTAAAAGTTATATTGGAAGTCATTCAAATATCTTGTAACAGACTAATATTTAAAGTATTTTTTTGTGTTTTAGAAAAAATAATGCTATTGAATTGTAAGTTATATTTCCTACATATACTTTTTAGAAAATGCAAGCACAGATCTCTGTAATAATTTCTATTAAAACTGATGATAGATAATTAAAATTATGTTCTGAATAAATCTTTTATGATATGCTTCATAGAAGAATTATGAAATTCTGTAGTTTACTTAGTGTATGAACCCAATTGAAAATTCTTTAATAATATGTCAGCTATGTAACATGTTTGTGTATTTTAATATTTTTTCAAGTCAGTTATGAATTGCATAAGTTTCTTTTTATATGCATATCACTTCTTTTTTTACCATTTTTGTAATTCTTACAGATATTTGTCAGCCTGGAATGTATGTTGACTCTTCGACTCAGCTATGTGTCATGTGTCCAAAAGGAACATATCAGGATAAACAAGACAGGATGACTGAATGTATAAAATGCCCGCAAGATACAACAACTGAAGGCTTAGGAGCTACATCACAAGAAGAATGTTCAAATCCATGTTTTGTAAATGGCAGAGAGCGCATTTGCCAGGCTAATGCAGCTTGTGCTTATCATGAAGAATCAGATACATATGCATGTGAATGTCTGCCAGCTTATGTTATGAAAAACAGTACCCAAGAGTGTCTTCGTAAGTAATTGTATTAGTAATTTAAAATTATACTTTTTAAATTTTTTTTTAATTTTAAAAGTTTTTTGAATTCTGGACAACAATAACAACAGCAAATTAAATTTAAATAAATTGTTGTTAAAATGTTTAATTAAAAAATTGTTGTTTAAATGTTTAATATAATTAATTGTTATTTGTTGTTAATTAAAACAATTAACAAGATCTGTGTATAACTTAAGGCAATTAAAAAATTACTATTCTTCCTCTATGACATTAAATTATTTATAACAATTTATTTAACCTTATTTTAAAATTTATTTAAATTCAATTTAAATAAATTGTTGTTAAAATGTTTAATTAAATAATTGTTATTTGTTGTTGTTAATTAAATAATTAACAACAAGTCATTAATATTTATTGAAGTCTCTTTTCAACATAATCAGAAGTATGCAACATGTTCATGAAGAATGTTGACAAAATACTTATTAATAGGATTTTTGGCTCTTCTTCCATAACATTTTGATTATAAGTTAGAATTTGTGTTATTGAGATTTCTTTTATAATAGAAGTCATACTATTTGTATGTAGATATAACATAGTTTGAATAACTGAGGATTCATAATTTTGACTTATGCTGTCAAATTTTATGCCTTAATTCATGTCTGAAATCTTTTAACTAAAACAGGAAGTAATATAACAATATTTCTTTGAGAAAAAATTAAAAGTATTAGGTTCAAAAGCAATTTTTTACATTTTCAATTCAGTAACCATGAGAAGTATATGTCTACACTCAATTAAGTAATAAAATGCTTAAAGGTATCTCGACACAATTGAAACACATTCTATTTCTGTTCAAATGTACAATTAAAAATATTCACAATTATATGTAGACTATTTAGTAGTTAATGTTTTTCTTTCAAAAATTGATGAGTTAATATTATTTTTTTTTTTTTATCCAATGCGGAGGCACTTGTATTTCAAACATTGGCCCTTACTACGCCGCAGTTTTACTGTCCATTTTATTGTGGGGGCACCATATAGGCGGACAGCATTACCCCCTATGAAGGGACGACACGAACGGAGGCATTTTTCGTGGCGCAACGCTGGGACTCGATCTGAGCACCCTCAGCACCGAAAACCAGCGCGCTGTACCACTGGGCCGCCACAAGCCCGAGTTAATATTATTATAGAAATATTTTTGCATCTTTCATGAGTATAGATATTTATAATTATTTAACTGAGTCAGTAGATTAAAATATTTGTGATTCATCTTCCTTTTAGATGCCTGTGAGAATTTTTGTGAAAATGGGGGAACATGTGAAGTAAACCAACAGACATACAAGCCTAGATGTATGTGTCCTGCCAACTTTTATGGTGACAATTGCACTGAAAAATCTGAATTTGTTTATGTTGCTAGTGGTATAGCTGGAGCAGTGATTGTTATAATTCTGCTTGTCCTATTGGTTTGGATGATTTGTGTCAGGTATGTTCATTTATACTTCTGTAAAGTTTAAGTGCTTAATTTTCTAATTTATTAAATATAAAAATTACTTACTTGTTAAAGAGATAACTACTTTCTTTGTCTAAAGAAGGACCTTCTAAAGTTTCATAACATTAATTCTAAGAAGAAATTCATAATAATAATTCTGAATTTCTAAAATTTGTCATTTTAAGTACAAATATCAGCCTTTATGTCATACATGTTTGACTCATAAATGCTGAAAAGAGTTTAGAGACTGAATTTCAATGTCTTGTTTCAGTAATGTAAGAGTTTATTGCTGGAAACTTTAAATTTTGTAAATCTGTACAAAAATTGGTTTTGATCTTAATTTGTTTGTTTAATGTGTTTTCCTACTTTTATGTTTGTTCAATATAAATTCTAATTTTTTTTTTACATACTGTTTTTTTTTTTTATTATGTGTCCCGTACATTCATAAAATGTTTTTATATCATTCTAAATATTGAAACTTGAACTTTGCTTTATTTCATACAGATCAACACGAAAGAGGAAAATGCAAAAGATGCCAGAACCACATATGGACCTTGCAGGTTCCCAAACAAACTTCTTCTATGGAGCTCCGGCACCATATGCAGAAAGTATTGCACCCTCTCATCATAGCACATATGCCCATTATTTTGAAGATGAAGATGATGAAGGATGGGAGATGCCAAACTTTTATAATGAAACATACATGCAAGGTAAAACCCATTAATTCTTAACGAAAAAGTGCAGAAGTCAAAAGCCATACTTGAAATGCATAAAACTGTAGATTCAAAGGGAGGTACTTTGGAAGAGGTTTAGACATTTGGTTGCAAAGAAGGTAGAGGGTGGGAAGTAAAGGACTTTTCACATTGCATCTAGAGCATTGTGTTGTGTTGAGTTACTATGTTGGCTCCGAGATAATTGACATTATGTGTGATTGGTTTGACATATCACATTGTCAATGAATTCAGCTCTGTGATTGGTTAAAATTTTTAACACCAATGCTATGTGATGCTCTGGATTCAGTGTGAAAAGGCCATCAAGCAAAAAGAGTATGGGATGTATAATTTTAAATTTTAAATGAAGAATTTCTCATAAGTATAGTTTGCATAAGGCTCTGGCTGAATTTAGCTGAATTCAAATCAAAATAGTATACAAATTGTATGGAAACTGATTTTCATTTTAAAGGTTGATTTTTTTTTTTTTTTTTTTTTTGTGAGTACTATTTTTTTTTAGCACTTTTTTTTTTGTGAGGGATAAGCTATGTACAATTCTGTTTTAAAAGAGGAAACAATTTTATACAGAAGGTCGTTCACACTTTATGGAAATGATTTTGATAGTTAAGTTTTATGTATAAATGCCGTATTTTTTGCAGCGATTTTCTTTTCTTATAACCATGGTTCTTGACAATAGCTCTAGTTCAAAATTTCCATGAAGGTAAACTTTTTCTTACTACTGTCATGTCAATTTTACCTCATTCTTCTTGGACCGTTTTCCAAAGTCCTTTCAGTGTTCTTGGATGCCATTTTCCTAAGGCTCGTTTTAATAAACCAAAAGCACAAAAGTCCATTGGAGAAGCGTCAGGTGATTTTACAGGTATTTCATTAAATGGGATACACTTTATTCCTGTTTATGATTCTTTCTTTGCTAAATAAGCGGCGGTTGATTTAGACGTGTGACCAGAGGCTTTGTCCATATGAATCTCAACTTTAGAAATGTCCTTTCTATATAAGGCTGGAAGTTTTTCTTCAAAAATTGGTTCTAAAATATTCTGTTGGTAATAGAGGGAATTAATTCTGGCTTTACTTGACACTTTTTTGATTTTTAATTTGCCATTATAAGAAAATCCTGCAACTATCATGAGTCCCTTTGAGAACTTTTCTGTACATTGACAAAGACATTTTGTACGGTCATTCCCGTCAGTGGAGCATTAGAAAATTGATCTTTTTTTATTACATTCACTTAAATACACCCATGCCTCATCAAGTGTTACCACAAATTTCCATTATTCAAAAGCTAGGTGTTTTTCATATAATTTTCTACAATTTGTTTTTCTTTCAGCAATATACTTTGGCAAAAGCAGATGAACTTTATGTTTAAACAACTTTTCTAACTTCAAATCTTTATGAATGATTTTACTTACAGTGCCAGAAGATATTCCTAGTTTCGATGCAATGGATCTTTGAGTTGGCTGATTTTCTTATATTTTGTTGATGCGAATATTTCTCCTCGGAAAGTGAAGTTACATAACCTTTGAGCCATTTATCAATTATAGGAGCCATTTTCAAAATACATCTTTTATTTTACATTCCAATCAAAACAAAACAGTAACAGATGATTATTCTGAAGTTGCCAGATTTTTATCTCAAAATGCAAACGACGAAAAGAAATTACAAAATTGTTTCCATAAAGTGTGAACGACTTTCTGTATTATTTGGTAACACATGTATTTATTTAATTATATTCATAATAAAATTTTCAGTAACATTGACTTTTATAAGAATTTTATAATTTATGACGTTATTTGACTATATGGTTTTAAAGAGTTAGAAATATTTTTTACAGATTATTTATTAAATATTTTCTGTTTTAAATGAGGAGAGGATTTTATATTATTTGCAACGCATTTATTTATTTAATTATTCATTAGACAGTTTTCAATGATGTTGACTTTTATAAGATTTTTATAATTTATGACATTATTTGACTGTATGGTTTTAAAGAGTTAGAAACATTTTTTACAGATGGTTTCCATGGTAAAACTAATACACTAGGTCACAGTAATGCTAGTATATATGGCACCAAAGAAGACCTCTATGACAGGTTACGTAGACATCAGTATCAAGGGAAGAAAGGTGGTATGTATCTATCTTGTTGATGTATTTTTGAAATTCGAATTTTGCCTCTCCACATTTTCTTTATTTTTGTAAAATTTTAAATAATAATTCAGGCAAATGACTTTTTTATTTTGTTTGTTTTCTTTTATAATAATCTTTTGAAATTTATTTTGTTTGTGTTTCGTTTGTAAATTTATTCGTTATATATCAAATTTTTTAAAGAAGTTATGTAAAAGAAAGTTTAGTTTAGAAAAATAAGAATTAATTTTTATTATACTTAATGTATGACAGCCCAAAGTATAAGTACATTGATTTATACCAAACATTTCTATCCTTGAAATCTGTGAAAAAGCTAATTCATTGTAAAAACTATGAATTTAAATTCAAAATATGTTATGTATGCAAATATGAACTGCACAAATTCTGAATGGTGAAAATGCTGAGCACTGTGTTAAAACAGATTTCCACTGTTCCTATCATCAGATAAATGTTGAAAGAAAATTCATAAACGATGGCTGTAAATAATCATCCTTGTGTTATGACACAAAATACAAGGTATTTTATTTCCACACACACATAGACAATTCAAACAATCAGAACAAAATTGGAATGCTTTTATTAACGCTAAGCTAAAACAACACAACCCTCTTACTTCATTCCAAATACATTACAATAGCGTTGATTGGTGCTGACATCTAGTGATGAAAGAATAAAACTATAAGCACTTTGAAACACTATGTCTATTTTATTTTTATTAGTATGCATGTGTATTTGGCTGATTTATTCTTTTCTTTGTTTTAGATTCAGCTAGTGAAAGTGAGGAACATCCTCATTGATCGTCATAGTACTTGCTCAATGAAAGTTTCAATATTTAGATTTTGTTTCCAGTCTAGATATTGTACATAAACTATAGTGAAACTGGAAGGTCAACCAAGCCTTCACAATATGTGTAAAGTGCATTATGTTACAAAGCTTTGAGGTGTTTACTCTTTAAAGCAGCCAATAACACTGCATAAACTCTAAACAATTATATTGTGTGTGTGTGTGTGTGTGTGAGACCTAGAAATTAAAATGAATGAAGATAAAAAAAATCAAGTTCTCTGGAATAAACTGTTTCTTGCACAAGTTTTCTGAAAAATCTTCAAAGAATACTGATGAAATATATATTTGCATCTATATGGACTTTTTATAAACTAGAGGTCTTGCATTGTGATTGCTGAAATATAATTCTGTTATATTTCTTGCCATCATAATTATATTTGTATTATAGGAATTGTTCTGTATAACTGTTTATCTCTGTTACTTTATAAATTCTCTTAAGCATTTGTTGTTTTTATATTTTTTCTATTTATTTCCTGAACTTAATTATTTTGTATTTTTCCCTTTTAAGTTTAGCCTGAAAAATTTTACAAATTTTGGGTATCACTAAATTTTGGTGTATTTTAAAATAGCATTTCTTTTATTTATTGACTCATTTAAAATTTAATTTAGGTATTCATATTTTCTTTTGTTTCAACTGAGAAGTCCATTTTATAGTTTTGTTGAATTAATTATATTCTGTGAACTATTTATTTTTATTCTAAATAAAGATCGACCCTTTCATATTAGACTTCAATAAAAATAATTGCATAAATCTATATATTTTATTTTGAATTGGTTGTTCATTCATGTTATGCATTTTTACTCGGATTTTTCGACTTGTGCTTAGGTTTTTAAACTTTGACTTAGTTACATTTCTTTTGTTAAAATTGTTCTTCAGATTTAAATGCATCTGAAAGTAGATTCTTGAAAGGGTATGGGCTATTTTAGAGAGTTTATCTCTTACAATTTTCTAGGGTATATCTTTCCTGGTTATCTATCAGTATCAATACGGTTCTCTCTTTTGTTTAGGTTCACTTTACAATTTTCTTCAAAAGATAAATATTTGTTGGCTTACTTACTAATGTATAAATTCACTCGTTAATCTGTCATTGTTCACTAGGATTTCATTCTGCTCTGTGTTATGTGATTGTTTGTGAAGATTGTAAATAAATTTGTTTTATAAATCCTTTGTTTGAATTTTCTATTTATATTTAAATATTCTGTAATTTTCAAATTAAGTGTCACATTGGAACACCTTAGCTTCGTAAACAATGATGATTGTTTGCATTAATTTGGTAGTCTTGATTTTCAAAAGTTTAAATAATAAGTTATTATATGATTTAGAAGCATAAAAGCTCGTTTTTTTTAATACAATAATTTATGTACTAAGCTGAGCTATGTTTATCATTGAAAATTCAAGTAAATATAATTCACAAAAATGCATAAGAGGTATGAAAATGCTTTTTGTACATTAACTGACTTGATTCAAAGGGGCAGTTGTCTAATTATTTGTTAGTCTCTGTGAGTGTGTGTGCATGTACAAAGTGTATTTTTATGAATAATGTTTGCTCCATGTGACCATAATAGATTTTAAACCAATTATTCATACTCCCCTGCTCTGAAACATTTAATGTTAAGTACTTCATTTATCTTATAATCTACTTATTTGAATATTTAATATTAAATTTCTTAGCTCATACGTTGTGACTCTTTATATGAAAACTACAGTTACTTACATTTTTTAACTTTTGTATACTTGTAATTTTTTGTTTTTGAACATAATGTTGCAAGTTTTGTTGTATTGTTCTGTCTTATTGTAAATTTGTGTTTTTATATATTGCAAAATTTTCTTAATATTTAATAAAAAAAATGCTTTTTTTTACGATATTGTGTTAATTTTTTTATCTTTTTTAATACACCTTTTCTTTGCTTAAAAATTCCTCAAACACAAAACTTAAGTAAAAATATTTTGTGACAGTGATTGATATAAATATACCATATTATGGTGTCATATTTTGTTTGGATTTTCATAGTTGTTGCTCAATGTAGATTCCTTTGTCTCCCAAAAATGGCAGTTTTTATAATACATTGCATTTGCTCAATATAATCAGATGTTCAAGGCTGTCCTCATCCTTGCAAGTTAATGACAATAAAGCTTGAACACAGAGATTATGAAAATCAGACAACTGGATTATTTAATTATGTTGAATATTACTGACACTGAAGTAACTGTAATTTCCGTTTCTAACTGTTTGTTTTTATCATCCCTACAAGATTTTGTTTTCTTTCGTGATTGTGAAGTGAATGTATTATTGGGTAATGATCGAGAATATGTCTGTATTTTTACTCTCTGCCTAAAAAAAAATGGGCATTAGTTCGTCTCACTTTACGTATTCATCATCTCAGAACATACCTTTGACCCCAAAACATATAATTGGCTATCCAGCTATTGTGGCTGCCCTTTTCAAATATGTTTTGTCACCACAAGAACTTCACTACAGCCCACTGCCACTGATTTGGTAGCTGCTGTTATTCAGACTATTGGTTCTATCTAAAATTTTTTCCTTCTGCACTATTTGTCGGCACAACAACAACTGTCTCATAAATTCAGGGAGAAAAATTGTTCCCTCCCCAGACACTGTAACATTTTTGGAAATGAGCAAGTCGATATATTTACAAAATCTGCATCTCCCTTAACTTTCACAGATTTCTCTCCGAAATGGCAAACACTGGATGAAGAAGAAAATCCCTGATAACAAATTTTTTCTACCAAGGTTGTGAACATAGGCGTAGCGTCGGGGGGGGGGGGGGGGGGGGACGTGCCCCCCCCCCAACTTAACTTGAAATAAATTAAAACGTTAATAGAAGTTCAGATTCCATTTTATGTCTTTAGCCTTAACATAGTTTTTAACAATGATATGATCCATAACAAAAATTCGATGCTATATATTTTTTTCTCATTTTATTTTTGTTATATTTATTTTTCTCGTATAACTTTTGAATACTACTCAAACATCAATTCTATTGTTATTCAATTAAAAAAAATCATAATATTTCATATTTTAAGGATCCCGCCAGGCAGTCAATGCGCGGAGGAGGGCCCTAACTGAATTCAATTCGTGTCCCCCCAAAAGTTAGAAGCACGCTACGCCTATGGTTGTGAAGGGTGTGTTCTCAGTTGGGAACAATGGGCTTGCCTTTCGAGCAAACATGAGCTTGTCCCTCGTGATTCTCCTAGGACCTTGACGGGATACGACTACCTTCAAGCACATCTATATAGGACTTTCTGACTGTCCGACTTGTTCATTAGGTGAGCGGGGGAACATGGCTGGGGAGCATCTTTCTCCTTGCTCAGAACACAAAGATATTGCTGTCTCTTCCTTTCCCCCATCCGTGGCAAATTGTGTATTATATTGAAAAGCTCGGGCATTTTTGAAAAATTGACTGTGAACATAGGGAAAAAAAAGTTCCAAAATGTTGGTAGCTCAGTATAGCTGAACAAATTATTCAAACGCTAATTTGAAGTGACCACCCTGTTCATATACAGGTGATTTTTTTTTAAACTGACACTACTCAGAGCCATCTGTAGCGCGATGTATCTGCGAAATGCCACCAAAATTGATAGAGAGACTAAGGACGACACGGGAAAGAGTTTCCGTGAAAAAAAAAAAAGTTCCAAAAGTCCCCGATAGGGGAAGATATGGCGCTGTTGTTGTCGGAGTACCCGATCATTTGCATAATAGGCAAGTAAAACGTCAAAATGCAAATTCAGGACTACTTAGTCGACAGCAGCGCCAGTATTTTGGGCTATAAAGTGCGAAATCTGTTGCGTCTTCACTTTACAGAACAGAGGGTTATCAGTCGCTTTTTTCCACTTGCATGACCACCTCGCTCCCCGGTCCGAACCCCATGTGACATCTTTTTGTGGGGTTGTATAAAGTCTAAAATGTATCTTGGTAGTGTCTCGAACTTGGTGGCCCTAAAGGACAACATATCCCGGACTTTGATGAACATTCATGGTGGCATGTTACGCTTGGCCGTTGAGAACGTAGTGTTCAAGATGCAATGAGTCATCCACCAGGACTGTGGTCACACTGAAGGAGGGAGAAGGGAATTTGCTGCATAAAGTGGTGTTGCAGTGAAATTTCTTTGTTATTTATTTGTCTGCTTAGAACTTTTTCGGTATTCATCCGCGCCAGTATTTCGAGATATAGGAGGCGGTGAAAGGCAAAGTGGTGTAAGTCAGTAAGTCAAGTAGTGTAAGTCAAAAACATTTTACTGCAAAAACTACAAAAATTTCCACTATAAATTGAACAAATTATAAGTCATAATAATTATTATAATATTGCAAATAATAATTATTGGCAATTCCACTATCAGTGGAACATGGAGATTATATTTTTGCCCTCAAATAAAAAAAAGTTGAAAATATAACTTACACCACTTTGCCTTTCACCGCCTCATATCTTCATATCCCAAAAATAATGGCGCTTCTGTCGACTACATAGTCGTGAATTTGTATTTTGATTTTTCACTTGCCTTTTATGCAAATTCTCGGGTGCGCCAACAACAACAGCGCCATATCTTCCCCTATCGGTGACTTTTGGAACTATTTTTTTTTTCACGGAAACTCTTTCTCATGTTGTCCTTAGTCCCTCTATCAATTTTGGTGGAATTCCGGCTGATACATCGCGCTACAGATGGCTCTGAGTAGTGTCAGTTTAGAAAAAATCATCCTGTATTTAAAAATATTTTATTTTCCATGAGTAAGGATATAACAGTCCTACTTGCTGCTTTACCGAAGTTTCAGGCTTATAAGCCCGATACGGCTTGCTGCTGTGTTGGGCACACGGCGGGCCCGACACAGCAACAAGGTCCAACTGGGATGAACCCTGCCGGTGCAGATAGACGCCGGTGCAGATAGAGGTTGGGTTGAGTTTCTAAATGTCTAGTCGGAAGGTAAACACATCCCTTCGATTTTCAGTTGTGAAGAGATATTTCACTTATCTTCCAAGCTATTAGACAATGATGGTGAGTTACTGCAATCAAATAACTTTGGCTCTCCTTGAAAGCAAAGCTGCTACCATCTCCATAAACTAAACGCCACTCACTGCATTGGATTAAGTTGTGAGTAGGAATTGGCTGTTTTCTCTCAACCCAGAGAAAGTCTGTCCCTCGGGCTGAAGACAGGGATAATACTAACTGTTCTCTTTCCTTATGGAGGCTCTCTTGGTTTTGAACACGTTTAGGGATCTCAGTGGATTTAAAAAGTCTTACCCTAAGAAAGTATGAGGCATTCTAAAACACGTCTCTGCTCTAAGTTTACATATGTTTGACTGGGAGAATTCCTGCATCGGTATTTCGAAAATTCCCAGGTTTCACAAAGATTTTGAAGTCTTAATAATGAAAAAGTGTTTGTAGAATAAAGTGAAATTTTGAATCTAAAAGTGATAACTTCTCAGAAAGCAATAAAATTCATCGAGCAAAAACAATCACAATTTATATATTCTGAGGTAGATTTACTGGTTTTTGCAATTAAATGAAATGAAATTAGTGAATCAATGATACAACTTCGAAAGAAGAGACAGGAAATGTATTTGTGCATCATTTTTTCAGATCTCTTAAGAAGAAACTGGTTGTCATAAGGCAAATACCACGGAAACTTAGTGACTGGAAAAAATGTTTTCCATTGATTAGTTGAAGTCCGTTAAGAGTAAGTGTTAATACTCGAAATAATCATGCACTGGCAAGATTTACGTATTGTCATTATATTGTAAAGTTCTATTCAAAGCAAAAGTTTTAGGATAGTTTCTAGGATAGTTTGTGGTGAAACAAAGTTTCAGTTGATGGCATGATGATTTCATGAAAGTACATCGAAATTCTAAAAGGGAGAATCGGGCTAGAAAACGTTATGGAACAATTATATCGCATTTTTTTTCTAATGCGGAGGCACTTCTCCTGAGACATTCACACTGTAAACCGTGGAAATTGTTGACCAATTTTTATCTCGGAGCGCCATACAAGCGAGTCAAGATTGTTCACTTAGTGACACCTAAATTTTGATCGACAACCCCCCCCCCCTCCAGAGGTGACATCTAGAGGGTTCGCACCTTCCCCACCCACTGACCTACTGGAAGAACTTTCCGGTCCCCAGATTTAACGTGTCCATATCCAGCCTACGCACGAAATATTGCAAATTTTTAAGTGTTCTGAAAACGATCAAATTTTTTATTTGTTTCCAACGAATACAATCCGGAAATCAGCTATTTAAAGAAATTGTAGGAGTACGAAATAATGCTGTTTGAATGTGTTGGTTGGAAAAAAATAAGCTAACATAATATTACTGATATAAAAAAATGAAAATTTTAATTTTTTATACAGGGTGATTTTTTTAAAACTGACACTATTCAGAGCCATCTGTAGCGCGATCTATCAGCCGGAATTTCACCAAAATTGTTAGACTAAAAACGACATGGGAAAGAGTTTCCCTGAAAAAAAGTTCCAAATGTCGCCGATAGGGGACCATATGGCGCTGTTATTGTCGGCGCATCTGAGAATTTGCATAAAAGGCAATTAAAACGTCAAAATGCAAATTCATGACTACGTAGTCGACAGCAGCACCAGTATTTTGAGCTATAAAGATCGGTGCGGAATGTGTTGCGCCTTCGCTTTACAGAAGAAAAAGTCATCAGTCGCTCTTTTTCACTTGCATGGCCACCTCGCTCCCCGGACCTAACCCCATGTGACATCTTTTTGTGGGGTTATTTAAAGTCTAAGGTGTATCTTGGTAGAGTCTCGAACTTGGCGGCCCTATAGGACAACATATCCCGGACTTTGATGAACATTCCTGGTGGCATGTTACGCTTGGCCGTTGAGAACGTAGTGTTCAAAATGCAATGTGTCGTCCACCAGGACTGTGGTCAAATCGAAGGAGGGAGAAGGGAATTTGCTGCACAAAGTGTTGTTGCAGTGAAATTTCTTTGTTATTCATTTGTCTGCTTACAACTTTTTCGGTATTCATCCCTTATCTTTATAGCCCGAAATACTGGCGCTACTGTCGACTACGAAGTCGTGAATTTGTATTTTGATGTTTTGCTTGCCTTTTATGCAAATTCTCGGGTAGGCCGACAATAACAGCGCCATATCGTCCCCTATCGGCGACTTTTGGAACCATTTTTTTTTTAAGGAAAACTCTTTCCCATGTCGTCCTTAATCCTTCTATCAATTTTGGTGGAATTTCGGCTGATAGATCGCGCTACAGATGGCTCTGAATAGTGTTAGTTTTAAAAAAATCACCCTGTATTTTATTCCATTTAATGAGCTCATTATTGTATATTTTAACAAATTCATATAATTAAAAAATGATATTTTATCTTCAAAAAGAAAATAAACAACTTATTGGGTAATGTGCATTTTTAAAAAACAAAATTCTCGTAATAAAATTATCATAATAAATGTCAATGTTATTATGATAACTACTTTAATCACCCCCATAACTGATTTCTAATTAAAATTTCTGTTTGCTTACAAACTCTAGTTCAATTTCAAGATTCTGAAGGCATTTTTGGAAGCAGATATAATTAAATTTTAAATAGTTTGGAAACTTTTAAATTTTAGAGACAGTAAATGTGAGATCAGTAAATGTGTTTGATCTCAAGTTTCTGCGGAGTTTTGATATGCACCAGTAGATTTAAAACACAGAATTAAAAGTAGTTGAGACGTTAGGATTTAGAAATGCCACCCACGCTCATAAAAGAACATCAAAATTTCATGACCAAATTAATGCAAATAAAATGTTTGTCATGTCTACTTAAAACTTTCATGATTTTGGTAATACTATATACAAGCGTTATTTTCTAATTTTATTTCTAGATTCTGCAAAAGAAAATAGAACAGATCATTCACGAAAATTCAGATAGTCCGAATCCCACATAAAATGCATAAAGATGCTACACTGAGCGAATCAAATAACGAGACTTTTTTTTTTTTTTTGAAAAAATATAAAAAAAATATATATCACAAGGAAGCAAGCGCTTAAGTTTTGAAATTGTCTCTCAAAAGTAACAGACGAGTTTATCTACAATGGTTAGTCACAAATAGAAAAAATTATCTAGCCATTTTATATCTTAGCCTTGGCATAACTTTTGAGGATCAATCGATTAAAATTTTAACCCAATACAATGAACATGTTTCTTAGAGGTTAAATTCAATCAAATACCCCTTAACTTTCCAGCCAACATCTCGTTAACACGTCACCCTTAGCTATTCAATTTCACCCAACAGCTTCTAGTTAAAGTTTCTCTGGTGGGCTCCTTGAAAGAAATTTAAGAAATTTAAATAACTGAATTTAAGAAAATAATCACTAAAAAACGGAAAGTTGAAAAATTCTCAGGTTTGATTAGATGGAGAAATTGCCTATATACTAACACAATAAGCTGTAGAATATAGAACAAAAATGGAAAAAACGGGGCCCCAGGTAGCCTGTCGGTAGCGCGTCGGCTTTCGGCACTCAGGGGGCTCAGATCAAATCCCAACAAGCGTCGTTAAATACCTTCGTGTCTAGGCCGAATATAGTCATGTTAAATCCGTAGACCGGAAAGTTTTTCTATGAGGTCCGTGGGTGGGAAAGGTATGATCCCCCCAGATGTCACCCCTGGAGGTGCTCTGTCAAAATTGCGGTGGCACCTAACCAAGTTGGACACCGACCTATGTAGTGTTAGTATATAACAGAGCTGCACTATTCAGCTCGAAACCTATGTGGACCTGGTCTGGAACTTCCGACCAGGAGGCACTTGGAACAACAACAACAACAACGGAAAAAACTAAGTGCCGTTTATAGACAAACATCCTCCGGAGCGACGCGAAACGAGCCATAAGGGCTACCACATATTTGGCGTTACCACAGTGAAATATTTATTGCTCCCCCTTGGCGCAACGGTATTGGCATGATACTTCAGCCTTCATCATAATGTCTGATGTTCGTAAATAAAAATTTGAACCCCTTTACCTTTTCCGGGTTTTTGCGTTCTTCTCAATGTTCCTCAACAGTAGTTATATTTTGCTCCTGTAGCGCAAGAACTTCATTGATGACTTAGAAAATGCTACTTATCATTGAGTAACTCCTGAAAAAGGGTAGTAAAAGGAATTACAACAAATCTCAGCCCATTGAATTCTTTTAAAATGAAGTATATAGTTTTTGTTCCCATGCATTATTGGAAATCATTGTACATAATTATTTTGCGTTTGGTGGAGATTGACGTGAATTGCAGTCTCCCGTCACAAGTACTTCTACAAAGCCCATTCCCGTCTTCCGTTAACAAAGGGTTGATTTTAAAGTAGGATTACGTTCCTCCATTACGGTCCTGCGGAAAGGAAAATTTCAGACGCTAAAACTGTCCGTCCGTTCGTCCTCGCGAGTTATAATTTTGGCAGCGCGCCAAACCCAGTCTATCGCTTTGAAAGTTAAACAGAAAAGTACCACGATGCGTCAAAATTGTGACATTATATATATATATATACTTTCATATACGAGTATAGTTACATATATACATACAAAAGAGGTAAGCAAGGATAAGTAATCCTACGTTAATAACCCGCGGTAGTTTCGTTAGTAGAGACTATCTGAAAAAAAAATTTTTTCTCAAAATATTTTCTAATCAAGTCCTGACTGAAGAATACTCATCAGATTTTGTCTCGCTCAGTCAAAGTCAGATTTTCTCAAGAGCTCAAAAATCAGCTTGATTGAACATTTGTCAATCAAAATAAAATTTCATGATAATGGGAGTTAGTCCCAGTTAATAAGCATACTAATAATAGATACTATATGCCTCCCCAAAAGTTTTCAAGTTTCGTAAACTTACACGTCTCTGACACTTGTAAATATGAATTCAACTTCTCCAGGAAAGAATATTCGTAAGAAATTTTTAAAAATAAAATGAAAAAATACGGAGAATCATAGTTTAATCTTTAGCGATAAGCGAGTAGTTGTGCTCATTTATCACTATAGTAAATTGTTTTGTGAAATCACAAAGGAATTTGTATTTCTCTCAAAGATGTATTAGTAACTCTAGATTTCAAGGAATATTCTCTTAAGTTCTACTTACATTAGAGAAGACAAAAGCTAAAAGTCCTATTTAAATTAACAACAAGGAAATCTGCTTGCAAATTTCAAAAGATTATACGGCTTTTTTTCACGAGGGCCAACAGAGAAAGCCAACAGAAGATTTTGAAATTCCCGAATCGACTTTTTTATTCCTATTTTAGAATGAATATCTTAAGTTTTTTTTCCTTCCATCTTGTTTATTAGTTTTGAGTCGTTTCATCAATCTACGCAATCCTTGATAAGTTAATGAGAAAAGATAATGTGGTTATTGTAATAGGTTTAACAACTGCAGAAAAAAGGAATAAATGCTTATATTAAGGATTACAGAGCTTGTTTAGGGTTTGAAATAACATGTAAATTAGATAATTTTTAATTATTAATAATTTAATCTTTAATTTAATTTTTATTTTAATCTTTACTTTTTAATTATTTGTAATGTAAATTATATGTATATTACTTACATTGATGTATATTGCTTAGTGTAATACGGAAAGTTTTAACGACAAGCAATTAAAAATTCTTTACTGAAAATTAATTTTTGTACCTGTTAGAGAGTTCCAGTTAGAAAACTATCATTTATATTCATAACTATTTTACAGCAGGAGAAATAAGTTGTTTATAGAATAAATTTGAACTTGTTGAAAAAAAAATATGCCGTGTCTAATTAATGTACTTAAAAAATATGAAAGTTTCAATGAAATTTTTTTTTTTGATTTTTACTCTTTTCATAATCATGCTTAAAATCTCTTGCCAAAAAGATGTGATTAACGTATTTTAAAATTTTATGTTCTTAATAAATAATATTACATATATTTAAGGGTAGAAAGCATGAAATCGTTTAAAATAATTATATGGCAATTTTGAAAAGTAAAGTCTCCAACAGTTTTTCATTCAAAGAACTCTGAAATTATTTCGCGTCAGACAAACCTGTCTTGAGTAAAATTGAATTCGGGATAAAAGATGAAAATTTTCATACACCTTAAGAGTAAAAAAAGGTGGAATATAAATAAAACTCTTTCATGAGAAATAAATTCGAATGCCTCTCAAGAATTTTATACTTTCTTCAGAGTTACTTTTCTTCATTGCCAGCTGTTTATTTTGACAGAATTGGATATATATGAAGAGATAAAGAAAGAAATGGGCTCTTTTCAAAATGCGCTACAGATGATGGGAAAACTGCAGAGAATCTCTAAACACCTTCATGGGGTCTACTTCCTTTTTTTTATTATTGTGAATACTTGAAGCAAAAAAATAGGCATCAAAGAATACATTCGATGAATACTACGTATTTTAGGAACGCACTGAGTTCAGATCTGTAATATTACATGTAAGAGGCAAATGAAGGCTGTCTAGCATATGTTAAAAATAATATCAGTGGAGCATTGAAATTCTTTTGGTGTTTATATAGTTGGGCTTATTTTATGAGACTTGTAATTAAGATCTGAATGTTGAATTATTCCATACCAAAGTACTGTACTATATTGGCTTAAATAATGATTAAAAATTGCGTGATATTTTTCAAGCATGCTTAAATAATTATCAGAATTAAGGCCGATCTAGACAATGATGTTTCACCTCCTATCATGTATCATTTCCTACCTTACTTCTCATTGCACCAAATATGAATGACTGTTTAGACCAGGCTTGCACAACTTGAAACATGATGAGGGCCATACTAGTGGAGTATTGAAATTTTTTTTGGGTTTATATGGTTGGGCTTATTTTATGATACTTGTAATTAAGATCTTTATCTTCTCTAAATGTTGCATTATTCCATATCAAAGTGCTGTAAGGGGGGCTTAAGGGGGTCCAGGAAACATTTTAAATTTCTTTTATTTATTGAGTTAAAATTTTGAATTTTTTTTGTGATGGTTAATCATATATTTTGTAAACAAAATCATGTCAGAAAACTTCTCATAAAGTTATTAAAAAATTTTTAAATTTATAATTTTTTAAAATAGGGGGATAAATTAAAATCGTTATAACTCGAAATATTATTTGTCGAATTTAAAATTTTTTTATTTAATTAAACAGAAATATATAAGTTTTAATTTGATTTAGTGTTTTTAAAAATATTAATTTAAAAAAATTAAAAATATTTAAAGAAAAAAAATTATGTAACTTATTTTTAAAAAATCATATTTTCAAAAGTAAATATTTTTTTTCAAATTTGCCGAATGAAAATTAATGTAAAATAATTGAAAAAGACAAATTTTAAGTTTGAACTATTTATCTTTAACGGTTCTTGACTTATAACAATTTAAAGACGAGAAATGGTGAAAAAATCCATCATGCGGAAAAACGCATTTACAGGTTTAAACACAGATTGGCTACTGTTGGAATGTTGCAAAACAAAAATTAATATCTCCTGTTGTAATTAAGATAAAAAAAGATTTAAACGTCATTTTAAGCGGAAAAGAACACAAATTATTTTAATGCAATAATTTTTTTTTCAAAAATTTGAAGAATTGTGTGCCCTGGATCCCATTAAATAATGATTAAAAATTGTGGGATATTTTCAAACATGCTCAAATGATTATCAGAATTAAGGCCGATTTAGACAATATTTCACTTCCTATCATGGATCATTTCCTACCTTGCTTCTCATCGCACCAAATATGAATGACTGTCTAGACCAGGCCTGTAGAACTTCGAAACATGATGAGGGCTATATTACATTATGGATATTTATAACCTCCTGCGGACCGCAAGAAAATAGGAAAGATGGAAAGTCAAAAAATGTTTTATCTAACAAAATATAAATTACTGAATATTTTTAAAAAATAAATAAGTATTAATATTCATTACTTATATATTCCTTTCGTAATATTATAAATCTAAAAATAATATTCCGTATCTTTTAGATTTATAATATTGTATGTCTACGCAAATGGCTTCGCGGGCCACAGAGTGATTGCTGGCGAGCCGCGTGTTGTGCAGGCCTGGTCAAAGATGAAAAGTGAGCTCTAATATGGTACACAATTTGGTTGCTGCAAAGATACAAATATTCCTAAGTCATTAATTTAAAAGAATTTCAGTCAGAACCCAGTGATTGGAGGAATTGCTTAAGACTGAATGAATCCTCGTATCGTTATCTATCAAATCTAGTAACTACTTACTTCAAAAAGATTGATACGAATATGAGAACTGTTACAAGGCCACACGAACGCCCAACTGTGTTCATTTGGTGTGAGGCTCGAAATGATGCATGATGGTTATTGCATCACGCATATCACATCAAGTGTCACGTTTTCCTGTCTATAAGATCGTTTGGCATGATGCAAAATGTAAAATGATGCATGATAGGACGGGAAATATGATATTCTAAATCGACCTTTATCACTATACAGAAAAGTCTAGCTTGACGAACTACCATTGAAACAAACATAGCTATTTAGTTTAAAACAATCTTCATTGAACAATGCAATTCTGTTGGAGGTGCGTAGATAGTTGTGCTCATGTTATGAGACTTCCATTTAAGATCATTCGCTCTTTTAAATGTTACCTTGTTACATACCAAATTATTGTATTACGGAATTAAATAATGATGAAAACATTCTGTCATATTTTTTTTTCTACCGTGCTTGAATGATTAGCAAAATTATCATTGATGAATGTGAATTCGGTAGAGTCTGCTTAGTGAACCACCTTTTAAACAACTTCGGCTATTTAGTAAAGCAGTTACGATGGGGATATAATTAGTTTAGCGCCAATTCTGCCAACAGGCGTTCCAGGATGAAGTCTCAGGGAGGAGAACGTTTCAAATGAATCTAAGAAATAGGATGACAACTGATTTTAACACCGTACAATGTGAGTTCGCACCAAGTACTATCGACCTCTATGTATAGAACATAACTAACATACTGAGAGTTTATACATTCCTTGGATAGCATTCCAAAATTATGATTCCCAGTGTTGCCACCAGGGGATGCCTCCAGGTTTGTATCGCAGTCGATTCCAAATGCCGATGTTTATCAAGAAGATTAGAATAAATCAGGAAGGGGCATTCTCAAATCACCTCATGGCTAACCCATCAGACGTTATCGCCTTTACTGGCCAAACAGAAACCAATAAGATACATTGCAGGAAATCAGCGTCCAGTTGATTTCAAAGAAAATTTAGCGAATTTTGAGGTTTGCTGTTGATATTATACGCAGTTTAAAATACCATGTTGGCGCTGTCTAACGTAAAGCCAGCCAGAATTTTTTTTGGAATTAATATATTTTTAGTAATTTTTATTTTAAATATTCAGAGATGCAGTCAGTGTAGTTGGTTGATATGCTGCTCTCAAATTTTAGCAAACAGTAAAACAGATTCTAAAATCGTTCCAGGCAAGAAACTCGCATTTTTTTAGTCTGCCTGTAGTTTCTTTTTCGAACAATCTGGAACAGCTTTTCGAAGTATAATATTTAAAGAGAGAATAAAGATATAACATGTTTTTTTTTCCCAATGCGGAGGCACTTGTCGTCAAACATTCGCCTAAACTACGCCGCAATTTTACTGCCCATTTTATTGTGGGGGCACCATATAGGCGGACAGCATTACCCCTATGAAGGGACGACACGAACGGAGGCATTTTTCGTGGCGCCACGCCGGGATTGGATCTGAGCACCCTCAACACCGAAAACCAGCGCGCCACTGGGCCGCCACAAGCCCTATATATAATATGTAAAAATATCATGACTGTGATGACGAGAAGTGAGTGCAAAAAATATGTCTTATTTTGCTTTAAATAGCAAAGATGTTTTCAATTTTGAAGAATCCCATTAAATTCTTTATCATTTAATATTCTAAATGTTATTTAAAAAAATTACAGTTTTCCAGAAGAATGACTCATCTTACAATTATATATATAGCTTTTACTGCATCCTAAAAATTTAGCCCAATGTGTGCTTTAATTAATTACGTATTTCATTAATTTATTAAATCTGTGTCATTTATTAAAATTTAGAGTATGTGTTAGTAGAGAATACTGGAAAGAACACTTCACATCTGTAATTTTTTTTTATAGATTTTGTATTTCAGATTAAAAGTTCTTAGAGCATGAAATACGAAGTACGTTTGTTTACCTGTTAAAATTAATCGAAATAATATTATCTGAAACTTAGGAGTTTTGCCATTAAAAAGTTAATTCTGTCAAGAAGTATATGTTAAGCAGCAGAAAAACAATTTTCATTTATAAATTTTTACTAAAAGAGTTATAAAATATATAATCATGTTTTAATCCGGATATTGAACTCCATTTGTTTGATTTTAATTAAAAGCTAGACATGGCAAATATAATCTAATTGTGCCAGAACACGATTTTTTAGCTGCGATCAAAGAATGCAGGAAATACTAAAAAAATTAGGATATAATTCAATGCATAATAGTAGATGCAAATTTGTGTATTATTATTCTGGTCACTTGCGACTGACAGATGTTAACTTACCAAAAGTTTTTGAACCAATTATATTAAAGTTTAGGAAAGAGATCTGAACTTTCCACGGACTCCTGTTCTAATGGCATGTGTCTCTATATTCAAGGAAGGTACAAGAATTAATTCCGTCGTCATGAATACTAATCATTCCATTTGCACTCGAGCGACATCTCTTTGGGTCTCAGTTGAAATTAAATTTGGACCAATAATTGAAATTTATGCGTTTCATTAAGTGTTTAATCTACACAATATCTTTCAAATAGCGGATGAAAACTTAGCGATAATGACATTTTACCTTAATGTTAATAGTATTAACGCTGTAAAGTGTATAACTTTATTATTTTGTGTTTGCCTAATGACGTAAATTTACTTACTTATTATACGAAATCTACAGGTGATTTCTTCCCAGAGGTTACATTTCAGTGTTTCTCGGATCGCGAAATTTTGAAGCAAGAACTCTCGCATTCAAAACAGGTAAAATAACGTTCTCAAAAGACGAGGTTTTTATACTGTTAGGTGGTGGATAAGAATGTTCCAGTTGCACAGAATTTGTTGTCACATTAATGACAATAGTAAATTTAAGAAGCTTCTGTTGTTGTTGTTGTTTATACCCCCTGGACGGAATGTATTCCAGACTAGGTCCATATAGGCTTGCCGGTTGAGGGGTACAGATCCAGTTTAGCACCACAAGGGTCGGAATCCGACTAAGTCAGGTGCCACCTCAATTTTGACCGAGCACCCCGAAAGTTGACATCTGGGGGGGGGGGGCGTACCTTCCTCATTCACTGACCTCTTAGAAGGACTTTCCGGTCTACGGATTTAACTTGCCCATATACGGCCTAGACATGGATGTATTTAATGGTGCTTGTCGGGATTTGATCCGAGCAGCCTCAATACCGAAAGCCAACACGCTACCACTAGGCTACCTCTGGCCCTAAGAAGCTTCTATCTTCAACTAATGAAAATAGCTAGGGTTTAGGTTATATCAAGGTTAATTATGAGTAATGTTTTGGCTTCACAGTAATGCTAATAGACTTCTCTTCCATCTTTTGTTAAACTTTCACGATTTTATTCTCCCCACTCACCCCTCTATCTCTTTGGTATGTGATCAAAGATGACGGCATGCCTAAATCTTAGAGCTGTGATTTCTTAAAAAAAAACTATATGAACCTCTTAAGGAGAAATATGTTAAATATGAAGCATATGAGAAGGCTACGCCTGCTCAGGACGACGACGTCATGACTTCTCTGCGCTTTTTAAACAAAATTACAATCACTTTTCGAAAAGTTTTAGATTACGTTGTAAATAAAACGCTTAAGTGACATTATTCTGTTGCTGATAGAAAGTATCATGTTGGTTGTAAACTTAATAGCTTACTGTAACGTCATGTGTTTTGTGCGGTTCCCACGATCTGCGAAGAGCCTTTCACATCTGTAAGTTTTAAAAAACACAAGCCATGAGTACCCCTGCATTCTAAAATTCTGTGGGGGATTAAAAAACGATACCAGCAAATGCCGCCAGAATTTTTAGCCTGAAAGTTAAGCCCATGTATATCGGGTTCTCAAGCAAGCGTCTCCCACTATAGTCGTAAAGCTGTCTTTCTTAGCAATAGCTTCATGTGAGTTGACATCGGCGGGCCATAAAGATGGCTTGACTATGCATCGCTACGAAGAACTGTCACCAACAAGGCTGCCGGCCCCCTCTCTGAAAACTTGACGCATTTTAGAGGAATTGGGAGAGTCGCCGACAAAGAAAACACGACGACATATAGTCAGAGAGTTGGAGAATTTGAGGGAGATGCTTGATATGACGCGCCCCGAGCGGACGTGATTTTTAAGCTCCTGTTTGGGACTAGCTGGGTCCCGGAGCGTGCGTTGTGAATCTGCACTTAAATTAATTGAATATGTTGTAATTGTTTAATGTTTAATTTTTTTATAAATAAATTTCCTTGTTAAGTTTTTGTTTTCAAATTGGCCTTATCATTATAATTAGGACTCTGTCTTTCTTGGTCATGAATTCAGTAATAGTAGTTTTAATAAAGCCTCAGACATTAGCCTTAACCACCTATAGTGATGCCACATTACTAAAGAGTGGAGCTTGTAATTCAACAGATTCAGAAGATTGATTAAAAATAATTAGTAGTATTCGATGGGTTTTCATCAAAGACCATTAAAAGTCCGTCTATAAATCCCAGTTTTAATTTTAGTACAGCACAAAAACAAAACAAAACAAAACAAAAAAAAAACGAAGCAAAAGGAAGATAAGAGAGTAAGGGGAAAGGTTAAATGAAATAATTACGTGTGTAGGAAAACAGGAGTAAAACAAAAATTAAAATTATTCATTATAAAAGTATTTATTTGGGGCGCTCTTTGGCTTTTTAGTTTTGGTATAGCACAAATATTAAAAGACCAAAGCCAAAGAAAGATAGTAGAATAAGAGGAAAGGTTAAATTTTATAGTGTTGTGTGTAGAAAAACAGGAGTAAAACAAAAATAAAAATTATTTATAATAAAAGTATTTATTTAAATCGCTCTCTGTCTTTTCAATTTTGGTATAACACAAAAATTAAAAGACAAAACACAAAGAAAGACAAGAGAATAAGAGGAAAGTTTAAATTAAATAGTGCTGTGTGTAGGATAACAGGAGTAAAAAAATTAAAATTATTTATAATAAAAGTATTTATTTGGGTTGCTCTTTGGCCTTTTAATTTTGGTATAGCACAACAATTAAAAGAAAGAAACAAAATGAAGATTAAAGAATAAGGGAAAAAGTAAATTAAAAGGTATTGCGGGAAGTAAAACAAGATTAAAGATGGAATTTGAAGTTATATATCATAAACACACTTATTTAGGCGTGTAATGCATTCAGTGGATGTGAATGTAAGTTTGTATGTATAATTGCTTTTGCCCAATATATATTATTCACATTACCATTATTTAGATTACGTAATCTAATCTTTAAATGTGTTACGAAATAACCACCCACATTTAATTCGATAGTTTCATTGAAATGATCACTGTGAGCATTCAGTTTCTCACGTTTCTATAAAATATTGAAATAATCCGACTACTAGCATGTAAAGCTTGAATGCAAAGGGCGTTTGAAACTTAAAACCAAGTTATGCAATATACGTAGCGACATTCTGTGATTTGATATTAACAACTTGTAATTCAGTTTTAAGTATGATGGTGTAATAATAAAGGAGGATCAAACTTTAATGCAACGTTGTTTCAAAAATCCTAAACTGTATTAAGAATTTAGAAATGCCCAGATTTAGTTGGAAAATTTAAATTGAAGGAAACATGGGTAAAATATACATCTTATATTTATATTTAATTTTGGAGAAATATATTTCAATATCACGGACGGCGATTTCATGTTTTATGCAGATAAACGAAACAAACTTTTCACGTCTACCTTAAAATGTCAAATGACAAGTCCGTCAACACACTAATTCGGAAAAGATGCAGACAGAAATAGGAATTGAAAAATCATGTAGGGAAAAAATTAGGTTTTTAGTTGTCATACTTTTGTATAATAGAGAGTAAAAAATTCTATAGTCTAGACTTCAGTTCTGTTATGCAATGGTAAGCTGTCTGTAAGAGGTTCTCTATCAGGCATAACTGAATCAACTGAGAGAGAAGACAGGTAGACTCGGGGAAGTTTTGATTATGCTTCAAGTAGAATTTTGATCACGTTTAATGCAGCTCCCTCAAATTTTTTAAAAATGTTATGATTTATTTCTGCCTCAGTATGGACTTTGACCTAAATCTAAAGTTGGTGGTTGGTCTATAGAACAATCTAAGATTGTAATAAAATCTAAACTAGTGGTTCTCAACCGGTGGTCTGCGAGAACCTCTGGAGTGGTCCAGCATCAAATATAAAAAAGTTGCCAAATAAAAGGGGATTTTGAAAGCAATGTTCGCTGAACTAGATGGGCCGAATATATCCGATGACTATCAGGTGTTGAATTAAAATTTCTTAAAAGTTTAACATAATTATTTTATTATTAGAATATGATACGTTAGAATGTGAGTACGTTAATCCTGTATCCCTTTTGCCTGAGGGATATTCTATACCCCCCAATACCCCCCTGAAGGACTCCCCCTAAAGTCGGAGGGGGTGGGTGGTCCGCAGGCTTCTACGGGTTTGAAACCACTGATCTAAACGAATTAATTTATTACTCAGGATTAACCCATGTAGGATATTTATGAAAGCAGATACTTTTTAATTCACTTATACATTTTTTTTGTCTGTCCTCAAGTAGATGACACAAACCCTTCTAAAATTGATCCACCTCCGACTCTTTAGTGACATCAGCAGAATTTTCAAATCTGTGTTCCTGGAACTCAATTCTTTGAGGGGCACCGTTTGCACAGTGCAAACGCCTAAATCTAGTCTTTTTTCACTTGCATTCAATGTATTCCAGTTAAATGAGCAGAAAAATGGTTTGTACTACCATCTGTTATCAGTTTAAAGAAGTAAAATCATTTTGCAACCTTTAATTGGAAAAGTTTTCAAGATTCTTTAGGTTAAAAAAATCGGGAAACAAATATGTACCCTGTAAACTGTGGAGGTTGCTGCCCCTGAAAGGGTTAAGTTTAAAAGTAGAGCACTGGAAAAATTTAGATGCAGAAAATTGCACGGGTATGTATGAAAGTTTTTTTTAATGGTTATTTCTTAATTTACTACGCGAGACTTTTTATAATAATGATAAAACATCAATTCCCTTTGATACAAATGTGGAAGTTTCGCCTCTACTTTCTTAGTTAAAGTTTTAAAAGAGGGTGCTTAGCATATTCCTGTAGCACTAGTGTGGCCGATTCTGTCTGCTGGTACTCGGTCCATGTTTCCCCAAAGAAGAGCTGTCAATGCTCGAACAGGTGTCGCTTTCTGCCGATTGGTGATAGTTTAATAAAAAAACAAGGAGAAAATCTAAATACGATAGTTGCAATATATGAAATGAAGGGTACTAACGAAGAGCTATTAGAAAGACTAAAAGTGTAAAATTTTGTCACCGGACACTTTACAAGTTTCATGATATATGAATGAGTGATTTCCGCTTTGGGTTTTTCCAATCACACCTGTGTCTTCCGTATGATTCCGAATTTTCTCATCTTCTTTCAATATGATTCCACTTCTTTCTTATGCATACTTTGGAACCGCCCTGTAATGATGCGCCTTCGAATATGTAAAAATGTCATAAAAATATGAAAAGGTTAAGTCGATCGAAGGCTGTCATCATTACATTTATTTGACAAACTTGGAAACGACGGCTGAAAGCGGTACGTTAATTAAAGAACGGACCAGTCCCGTGTGATGTAAGGTATTGAATAGTCCTACGGCGGTGGTCAACTTGGGAGGTTGATCGCCAGACAAGATTAAGAGAAGATGTCGCCAGGGTTTGATATTACACGACAATGGACTGTGTTTTCGGATTTACAACGGCGGCATGTGAGAACCAAGGGCGTCGTGGGAGGTTTTTGCAAGCGTGTTTCCCGTGGGGGCGTGCGTTGGTTGTGCAGGGGCGGCAATTTAAATGATGGTGGAGTAAAACAAGTGAATGAGGTGATGGCATGTTTCAGAATTGGTCTAAAATAATTTTAGAAGGGGGAGCCAAGGAAGAAGGATGGCCTTCAAAAAATAGATAAATTGAGGAGTTTGAAAAAACTCAAGAGCTCTCTCTCTCTCTCTCGCCCTCTCTCTTTCTCCTTTTTGCTTTCGGAGATAGCCAATCCAACGTTCTCACAGGGAGAGACCTTTTTCTTGATTTTTGGCGTATCGGGACGGAAACTGAAGTTCCCCGTTGCCTATTGAGAGGGGTGAGCTACGACGTAAGGAAAAGATTTTTAAATTCCCCAAATATAGTTTGTGCAGGGAAATATTGGTGTGTGTGTGAGCGAAGTGATTTAAAGGCAGCAGCAAACTCCCGAGCCCAAAGAAGCAAGAGTTCCCCGGCCTACGTCAGAAGGGAATCTACAAGTGCACCGAAATACAACGCATTGAGTGAGTCCAAATAATTTATTTTGTAAAGATAAGTTTTTTTAAAAGTTTGGTTTACGAATAGGCGTAGAAATGATTGATAGAAGAATTTAGTGCTATTAGATGTTTTGGTTAATTATCCCGTACTCCCTTGCCTTGTTTTTAAAAGTAATCTTTTAGAACCATACTTTTTAGTTGAGAATTTGGTTTATGTATGGATAAGTGTTTTTTGTTACTAAAGTGTTAAAGATAAAATGTACAAATGTATAAAAATTGTAAATAAATTAAGTTTAATTTAAATTTAAATCAACTCTGTTTTAATTGTTTAATATTTTTAGTTTACTTGTTCGTCATTGCTAATTACGTCCTGAACTACGGGTTATTAACAAATAATTTTAAAACACAATGCACCCAAATACCCCTTTATAAATAATTAATGTACTACCAAGCAATTCACGCCCGATAAGATAACTTTGGACGGGCAATACGACACGCCCCCTTAGTTTTGTTCAACTCCCCCCCCCCCGGAAAAAAGCTACTATAAATGGCAGAGCTCTGTGCGTCAGTTGTTAGTCATTCGTAAAGAGACGGTAAACAATGGCTAGTCGTAGTTGTAAAAACTTTCCTGACAGTTTTTGTTATATTTGTGGTGAGTTTGTGATTGAAAAATATCAAAGGAACCTTACAGAGTTCGTTAAAAAAAAACGTACTTCTCATACTTTGGAACTCAACTTGGTGATCAAGATAAGTCTTGGGCGCGGTATAAGGTATGCTATATATGTGTTGAAGATCTTAGAAAATGGTCAAAAGGTGAAACAACCCTTTAGATTTTGAAAAGAAAAGACAAAACCTTTGTGCTCGAGGAATAAACAGGAAATCCAACGTAAATAAAGCACAAATAGCAGTAAGGTGCAATTTTGCATACGGCCGTTTCGAAGCTGCAAAGGAGCTTCTTCATCAGTGCAAAGAACTTAGTGGCAGCTCAAAAAGCCGAAAAATAAGCGACCAGACACGTGCGCTTGCACTTAAGTAGCCGTGCGTGTCGAACACCCGAATGCGCGAACAATGCAAACAAATCACAAGTGAGCAGCGAAGAGACAGACATAGGGCAATCAGCTCCATCTAGCGGCTAAAAGAGGGGGAAAAAGGGAAAAAAGTGAAGTAACAGGCCGACACGGCTAAATAAACCCTTTCCACAATTGAGGAAAAACAGGGGTGCTAGACAAATCATTAACCAAAGAACCCGAATTTTTAAAATCTTTAGATTTGCTGTTCCAGTGCTATAGAGGGAGCCAAGAAATCACTGCAATGGTTGTTACTTTTGTAGCGTTGATGTTACTGGTTACAGCTAAAAAAATAATAAAGTAATAACGTAAAACCAACCTTTCGCCTGCCATTCGGCCAGTAAGCCATGGTCCAGATCTTCCTCTCCCTTAACCACCAGAGGTTTTTGATGATATTATCTTGGATATGTAAAGTGATGTCCAGTCTGATGCAGATGAAGAGGCTAATGATGAGTTTCAATGTATAGAAAATTTAGAAACTAAGTTGTTTACTGAAGCCGAGCTAAAGGATTTGGTTAGGGATTTGGGCTTAACGAAGGGGAAAGCTGAACTGCTTGGCTCCAGACTCAAATGAAAAGAACCTGTTGGCAGCAGGAACAAATATTTATGTATACAGGAGAAGGAGAAAATTTTTTCAATTTTCTAAACAAGATGATGATGATTTAATATACTTCTCAGATATTTCCGGTTTGATGAATGAATTCGGAATTGAATATAAAAAGGAGGAATGGAGGCTGTTTATAGTTTCATCTAAAGTTAGTTTAAAGGCTGCTCTATTACACAATGATAACACTTATGCATCATTACCTGTTGCTCATTCTGTGCATATGAAAGAAATTTATGAAAACCGTGATATAGTTTTAAATAAAATAAACTATTCCGCTCGTGGATGATATGGGGCGATTTGAAAGTGTCAGGCATGCTCCTTGGCCAGCAAAGTGGCTGTACCAAATTACCATGATTCTTATGTGAATGGGACTGTAGGGCAAAGGATCAACATTGGTCCAGAAAAAAATTGGCCTGCAAGAAAAGCGTGGAAAGCAGAACATTCTGCTCAAGAACCTCGTGGATCCGGAAGTGCTGCCACCTTTACACATTAAATTAGGCCTACTGAAACAGTTTACCCGAAGATGGAAAATGTTTCAAGTATCTCTGCGAGAAGTTTCCTCATCTATCAGAAGCAAAATTGAAAGAAGGCGTGCTTGTTGGGCCTGACATCCGAAAAATGATGTTCGATTCCAACTTTGAATCTAAAATGACCCACATCATATTTATACTGTAGCTAACATGCTGAAAAAGTTTTAAAAAGTTAAAATGTTTGATGATCCTGAAGATTCATTTTTTGAACAGTCACCTTGATTTTTTCCCAGACAGTTTGGGTGATGTCAGTGAGGAGCAAGGTGAGCGGTTTCATCAAGATATCAAAGTGATGGAAAGACGGTATCTGGGCCACTGGAATATCAATATGATGGGAAACTACTTTTGGTCACTTCACCGAGAAGTTCAGCAAGCGATTCAAGGGAGAAAAAACTATATCAGAAGCTTTAAGGAGAAGAGGGAAAGGAAATATAAGCCAATGAACACATAAAGTCTATGTAATAAAGAGGTATTTTCATGTTTATACTTAAATAAATGTTTTGTTCATATTGTGGTATTCATTTTTCTTTTTATTTCCTATGATATAATCTGCTAAGTTTCTAGTTTATAACGAAGTCACATTGTGACGAAATTGTTGGTGATATAAAAAAACTGAGGTCAGATACGGATTCAGCACCACAACAATCATAAGAATCAGCTATTAACGTTAAAAAAATTTTTCAAAAGTTATTTTTTCTGTTGGCCTGTGTTATTAGAGTGTTATAGCAGTGTTAATATGAAGCACATACTTGCACGTACATGTAGATCCTACTTAATATAGCTTTATTGTCAGAAAAAACAATTAAGGTAAATCAATAAACACATGTCTCAAGCTATTCAACGGACAGATGAATTTAAACCCTATGCAGAGCACCTAAAATTCGAATAAAGTAACATTCTTATTTACAGTGGTCAAGTTTTGCTTTTAGAATAGTATAAATAGTATAAAAGAGTAGTTCTGGTAGTTTAAACGCAACTAAAGTCTGTAAATAAGCGTTGTATATGCAAGGATTTTCCATTTATTCCTGACTGCAACATTTTCCTATAAGGTATTTGCTACATACATAACACTGTACCCCTACGCGATGAACAGAGCTACGCATACAATGAAAACTATACAAAAAATGTAATAAAATGTAACAAATCCCATTTGAGAATAAACGACTGAATACACCCCGTGGCGATAAAAGAATTCGTGAATATTTTGGAAAATGTGATAGTATTTATGCTCCGAAGACATACCCTGTGCTGAGTTCTTCGAATATGTGAAGAAGCAGATAGACACATTTTATTTATCATGAAAGGTATTCCAGTATATTTACACATACATTCTGGGTATATACTTTCATGCATAATGCCGAACCCGTATTTAAAGTATATAAAGTGCAATAAATCGACAAAAATTCTAAAATTGCTTTTAAGCATTCTTGAGAAGTATTATCTAAAACAGAAGTTAACTAAGGAAATAATGCCCTACCAGTAACATCATAAATTTAAAGGAAAAGTACTAAACCACGAACATGCACTCAATATGTATTTATTCTCGAAATTGCAAATATTTCTGAAGGAACATTCTACATCCTAAAATAGAATTCATTATTAAATTCATATCGAAATCTGCGATCATAAAACATATCAAGTAGTTTATTTTACTTTTCTGCATATTAAAACGCAAGATATTAGACAGACATACTCATTGCCATTCCCGAACAAACATATAAAACTGCGTTTTAACAGTATTTGATTTGTTATATTTTTTAGAGTGAACCTACGGATGTGTGTAGAGAGAATTGAAATAAATCCTTTTTATGCCATAATATAACATTATAAGATAAACATTAGCGTTATAACATAAACATTATATATTATAACATAAAAATTAGCGTTACAAGAGTCCTAAATTACCTTAAAAATGCACAGGGAAAATTTAGTCACGTGTATGAGCCAAAATTAAAAGGAGAGAAACTTGAACTTCTAGAGATTTTTATACTTTTAAAGTTTTCTGTTCCTTCAAGTTATAATTTTTTCCCGCTTTGGTTTGATTCTTACTAAACTTTCTTTTCATATGTAAATGGTTTATTACCATTCGTATTGTGTAGGACATGTCGTAACGTTTTGTACCACCCTTTAAAACTACCTTTTTCTTATGGGATTTTTCCCCTGACAGCTGCGCGTACCACATAAATGTGGATACTGCCCCTTGACTATAGCACTGTATTCAACGAAAACCTACTTTTTAGCGCTAAGATCGCACCCCGCTTTCTTATCAGTAAAATTCCTCGTGCGGGGGAGAAAGAGCTGGTAAATCGCGCTACAAGTTTGGCTACTTTTCGCCTCCCCGAGATAGACATGTATAATCGTTTCTCTTTTTGTCGCTTTGTTTTCGCAGTTTTTTTCGCCGCTTGGCAAGCGCTCTTCGCCAAATTTGGCGGACTTCTGGACAGATGCAAAACTCATCAACCACCTGCAAGAGGGGATCTCTCTCAACCCGTTGGACAGGACAGAGAGCAGAGAGGGTGCTTGGAGGATGCCGAAGATGAAAAGAGTCAATTGGACTTTGAAAACAGTGCTGTTCGCATGGGGACTCAAGACTCATCTACCGGTCTTCATAGTCGCATAGAATGACAAACATTCTGTATTTTTTGAGGTCTTAAGCCCTTTTCTTAAAATTCGCTCAAAATAAATATGTTCCATAATTCATAATTTTTGGTCGTCGTTCCTCGTTTATCGTTTATTGATGGCATTTTTCTATTCCAGATGATGAATTCCCCATCACTATACTGCATCTCAACCAATTTTTAATGCGACACCATCAACAGACATTTTTAAAAATTATTTTTATTTTTTTACAGGATTAGTGTCTTCTATCGTAAACACATATTTTTGAACAGAAATCTGCCAACTACCATTCCGCTTTATGGGTTATTATTGACAGTGCATATCAACTTTAGTGCAGAAACCTATAATAATATCAAAGAGGGAATTTTTTCTTTATTTCCCAAAAATTTGAAAAGCGCACTTAACGGGTTTCTGAAATAAACGATTCAATTCTCTCTTCTCGAAACCAACGACTTAAGATTTACCCTTAAAGATAATTACAGTATTTTTCTGACCATAAGTCACACTGGACGATAAGAGATGCACCTCAAATTTATGGGAGGATTTTTAGAAAAGAATATTTTGTATTTTGTTAGGTATATATAAAGATATTTTTAATTTCTTACTTAATAATTTATAAATTTTGCGTTCTTCACGGTGTTGCAATCTATAGTTTAAAATCCATGTATATTTGAGGATCAGATGCTCCAATATTCAAAGCACTTTTCATGTTAAATATTCATTATTTCATATTATTTCATTTAAATTTCATTTATTATTTCATTTGAATTAATTACAGTGATAGACTTACTTTATTGTATAGGAGATCTCATTATATTAGTGTATAACATGGGCCACATTAAAGTCAAATTCTTTCATAATTTTTTATAAGCATAATAAAAAAATTAGTATAAATAGTACTAAAATGTTTAATTAAAGTATTCAAGATTTGTTAAATACAATTATTGTTTGTTTCGTTTTTAATTTAAAAACTTTAAGTTTACAACAACTTTTGCAATCTCCATGGTGTCACAACCTACTAGTTCAAGATCCATGTATATTTGAGGATAAGATGCTCCAGTATTCAAGTTTTTTTATTAATATATTTTTTAAAATTTACAATGCCAAGAATTACAGGACATATTCAAGGTACTTTTCATGTTAAATGCCGCATTCAGAGCAATAATATCTGAATAGAAAAGAAAAGTACTGTACATATTTTGCCTCCCTCCTACGTGTTATTATCAACATTTCGGTTTTTTTGGTATCAGCATTGCATTTAATACGTACGTCTGAGCTGAGGGAAAAAAAAAACATCACAGTTCGTTTTATTTTCTTCGTTCAGGCGGTATGGATTTGCATGCATAGTGACTTATTACGCGGGCACGTCCGTGAATAGAGATTCTCAGTTGTCAGTAATATGTCAATAATATTGAGGCATCTTTCTCGTCCAATATCAGGATGAAAGTCCGCAATATAAATGTAAATAACATTTTAAAAAATTCCGTTTATCTTGCTTTTGCATGTTTTTTACAGACAATCAATAAGAAATAAACACATTCAGATATGACTTATGTATTTATTTTTTTCTACTTTGGGAAAGTAAGCATTTATTTACCAAACAATATCTCTAGAAAGCTTAAACGATTCTTTTGTATTTCCGTTTTTCCAAAAAGAAGAGAATTTATATTAAAAAAAAACAACAAAACATATGGATGTAGCTCTGCGTGGAAGTATAGATTTTTAGGCATTGCAAATTATGTGCTTATATGTAGGATTACTTGCGAAATTGTGTCTTGGTTTGTTGACAGAAACGCAACGAGAGAAATTCATGTCAAAATTTATTTTAGGGAATTTCTCAGAGAGGAAGAAATTTCTTTCAAGGTAACTCAGAGGTTACATAAAGAATTTGATAACTTCTTTTAAGGAAAGCTATATGACTGTTTGCAAAATACTTCAATATAACTTTTAGAGAGTATGTTATATGACTTAGAAATTGGAACAGAACTTTAATAAAAGGTAAAGGGCGCATCTAAGAACTCATTTTTCGCCCTTTTTTCCACAATGTGAAGTCGCTTGATTCACTCTCACCAAAATTAAAAAATGAAAGTTAGAATTATTTCCTGTCTCCCGAGTTACATCTTTTTTTTATAGAGAGAGCTAAACTACGTTTAACTTTCAAAAACTTTGCAAGACTGATAAAATAGTTAAACAGTTAAAAGAATAGTATACCGCTTCATTTTTATCTGTCTCGAACAATAAGTTACGATTTTTTCCCGTTCTTTACATCATATCTTGCATTCTAGAGCTAAGACGTAACACCCATCGTATAGTTCTTAGAGACGCGAGCTTCCCCAGCATGGACTCGGGTTCAAATCCCGGCTTAGGCATGAATGATCTCGTATTACCCCTCAATTGGGAGCAATGTTGGTCCGCAGTGCTCCCATAATAAATAAGCTAACAAAATGTTGCGGTGTGTATTTGTGAATGTCCTCGGTACAAATGCCTACCCCACTGAAAAAAGAATAATCAAACTACAATATTTAAGTTCTTATAAATTCCACAAAAACCTCTTTAAACATTTTTTCTCAAGTTAGGAGCACTTACACTCTGACTAACATCTCAATGTTATTCATTTTGAACAAATAATACTTTACCATTGAGGCATCTTACTCGACACCCGACGAGTGAGGAGCACGTGGGATCATCCCGAAAGACCCGTGTTTCTCCGATCGGTAATTTCGATAATCTGACGTCACCGGTTTAACAATTAATTCGGAATCGGCGCCAACGCTTGTATTTTAGCTTTTCGAAAGAGGGCTTTTGGAGAAATAAACCTTTAGCAGGAATTAGAGGCGTCTCTAGTAATACTTTTTGCCAATAAGGTGCCAAAAAAGCGATAAAAAGGTACGGCGGTTTCGGTGACGTCATCGTTTTGTCGAGTGACTTGAAACCTACGACCCAGTGTTCGTGTTTGGGATATATTTGGTACAGCATAGTTCTCAAGGACTAAATAAAGCTTCAGGAATCACTTTCATAAAGTCTTCAGCGGTATGACGTCCTACGGCGAGACTTGGCGGAAACCATATCACCCCGTTCTCCTCGGGATTTTAAAAATAATCTCGAATTCGAGTTTCCTTGCGGCTCTACGGTACCGGACGAGTGAGGGGCACGAGGGATGGTCCCAAAATCTCCGTGTTTCTTCGATCGGTAGCGGGAAAATCGGTAATTTCGATAATCTGATGTCACCGGTTTCATGATTAATTTGGAATCGGCATCAAATCTGTATTTTCGGCCCTCTGGGAAGAGGGCTTATGGAGTAATAAACCTTTAGCATGAATTAGAGGTGGCTCTAATGATATTTTTGCCAATAAGGGGCCGAAAAAGCGATAAACTGATACGGCGGTTTCGCTGACGTCATCGCTTTCTCGAGTAACTACTTTACCTTTGATACAAAAGAGGTAGAGTAATCTTCACAGACGCATAAATCACTAAATAATCAGTGCTTTAAATACTCATATTTTCTTCTTATTCTATTTGAGATAATAAAAAAATGATTTTGCTATTTCATAATATATTACCCAAAAATGTAAAGTAGCAGTGCTGAATAAGTAGCTACGGTTCAAACCAAACGCACGAAATCTTTTCATATCATCCTGTTGGACTTTATGATCAGTTTACGGATAGTTTTCAACATTTTCTGACGAATCAAGTAATTAATGGGATTTTGCAAGCTATCTCGTAGCTCAGATAAATATGTAATGTTTAGAAGATGCTATCGAACTCATCAAGTTGTAATCAAGTCGTCTGATCTCAAGATATTTAAGATTTTTTTATAGTATTCGTATTTTGCATTAATTAATATTTTGCATCATGTACTAATGTTTTGCATTTTGGGTATAAATAGTGCCAGAAAAATAAGAACTCCCCCCTCCCCCCCCAAAAAAAAAAAAAAATTAAAAATTTACCTGTTACTTTAAGAAAGTTTTTCTGAGATAGAGAAAAATTCAAATAGAGGAGTTTTACGGACACTTTCAAATAACAACGATTCAAAAATTACATTGATATTTTATAAACTGATAGTTATGATAATCATTTTCTCTAACATAGTGTTTTATGATTAAACTTTAGCTAACTGAAAAAAATTTCACTGACGAAGAACTGTCAGGAGATAATTTCTAATATGACCTGGTTAGGTCTAGCTCGCTTCAAAGAAATCGTGACAAGACACTGATTTATTTGCTAAGGTTATGCTAAGAAGCAACTGAAAGTTATTGTGGGAAATGCAACATTTTAAAATTCTGTTGTTGTTGTTTCTGATGCCCCCTGGACAGAAGTTTTCCAGACCAGGCCCATACAGGCTAACGGGCTGAGGGATGCGGCTCCGGTTTTTAACGACACCACAAGGGTCAGAATCCGATTAAGTCAGGTGCCACCTCAACTTTGACCGAGCATCCCCAGGGGCAACACCTGGGAGGATCGTACCCACTCCTACCCTCTCTGATTTTCCGATCTACGGATTCAACGTGCCGAGACACGGAAGTATTTTCTGGCGCTTGTAAGGATTCGATCTGAGTAATCCCCGCACCAAAAGCTGATGCGCTACCACTAGGCTACCTCGGGCCTTGTTAAATTCTACTACATACCAGTAAAAATGTTTTCTAAAGCAAATATGAGGTATCAGTCAATAAGAAAATCAACATGAATTTAAACAGCCTTTACTTATGTGTATTGTCATATGTAATTCTTTCAATCAAAATATATTATCTTCCCTATAAAGAGGCCATGCAAGCTAGACAAATGAACGATGAAATTACAATGCACTGAAATGTATTTAATACGTTAAAAAATAGACGAGATGATTTTACGAAAAAATGTTTGGATACACAACTAAACATGGGGAAAAAACTATTGTGACTTAAATCCAAATTTGTCCTCTCAACTGATTCTAGCAAATGAAACGAAATGTTTTGCAATCTAACCACCCATATGTTCGAAGACTGTGATAAATTTTATTTAACTAACGAAGGAGACTCGTAGTCAAAGAAACGTGGATCGGAATATAAATATATAGTCTGGCATAATCTGAACTGTTTTGTAGAAATATCGTAAATATACTGATTAATTTTTTAACCTGCAACATAATTTATAGGTAAATGCTAAGAAAAGCTATTAATATTACTCAATTCTCATATTTGCTACGTGAAATTTCCAATTTTCCGTTCACACGACTGAGCTGTAAAGCATAGAACACCATTAAAAAGGTTTAAATTGTGTGAGGCAGGAAAATGAGATCAACTGTCTCCCTGATTTGTTTTTCGAAATAATGACAAAGCAGGCCAGCACAGCGATTTTTTTCTTTCCTAAAATAATTAAAGAAATCATCAAGCATTTAAGAACAAATTTAATGTTTTTCACTAATAAAGGTTTAGCATAAAATATCAGCATAAAGTTTTGCAAATGAATTCTCAAAAATTTTTTTTTAAATATTTCAAGGACATTTTCAAGGTATGTCAGACAGGCAAACATTGAGCAGTAAAGACTGGCAAAATTTTTTTGGGTACAGGTAGGTAGCATTTCATCTGCCGTTTCACGATGAAATTGTATTCTTGTGCTCTGCGTGTAAAGTCAAAAAAAAATTTTTCGGGTGGGGGGGGGGGTATACATATCCGAAACAGGCGTTTGTTTACTCGTGTTCACATAATAACAACACGTGTTTTGGGCCAAGTTCTATGAAACTGATGAATGCGAAAAGTGTACAAACCCTCGAGTTAGGACAAATTCAGGTTGAAGCGCATGTTATACCTGTACCCCTTATTGCTTAGAAATGTCCACCTTCAGTAACATCTTGGGGTGGTGGGAGGAATTACTGGAGAGGCATGAACTTCAAGTACTTTTTCTCCTCAGACATACATTTACTTTATCCCGTGGACATACATCATCAAAGTCCCTTTGCGCATGGACCGAACAATAAACAAACAACTTGTCTAAATTTTATGCACATGACTGAAGCAGATATGGGATTTGGATTCCAAAGAATGCACCAATGGCAATGAACCATGTACGTATTTCGGACTTCAAGCGATTAGAAAAGTTGTTGTTGTTGTTTTTGCTTCTTATGCCCCCTGGCTGGAACGTAGTTCCAGACCAGGTCCATATAGGATACGGGCTGAAGTGTGTGGCTACGGTTTGAATAGAACTACAAGGGTCGGAGTACGTCTTAGGTAGTTGCCATCTCAATTTCGACCGAGCAATCGTTATCACAAGGCCACCTGAAGCCTTTAGAAAAGTTTTTACCTTCTGTAAGCAAGTGGTGGCTTTAGGTTAAATTTACGTCCTAATCCCCTTTTTGATTAGAAATATATATTTTCCGGAAATATTTCAGGAAAAATAAGAAAAAGGAAAAAGGCTGGATATCCTCCCCAGGCCTTTTTTAAAAATTTCAATGTATACATCAACTTTAGAACAGTAAAGGTGAATGCCTCACGACTATTGTCTCCGTATTACAACCCCCCCCATAAAACAACAACTTTGGAGCAATAATTAACAAAATCCGTTGCCGATGGGTGAACATGTTTTCTTGCCAACGTTGGAACAAAGTGTCCAATCTTTTTGTGCGGAATATTCCCCAGAATCTATGGATCATGTAAAATATCAAATGAATTCCGATGCTTATATTTTTGTAGCCGACTATAGCACAACGTCAATAGTGTCCCGCTGGAATGGGGCCGTCTCTTTAAGCAAACATTCTACACATCCTTATTACACACTTACTTTGACTTTGAATTTCTGAAATTACAAATTCTGACTACAACTCAACTCTTCGATATTTAACAAGCAAATATAACGATACTCTCAGCAACCATAAAAATAATCAATATCCCTGGAAAAAGAAGGCACAATCCTTTTAAAATCAGTAACTTCTTGATAAACTTCGTTTAGTTTGGCAATCAAAAGTTTTTCAATAGAATCCTCTGAATAGAATATTATGTTTCGTAAAATGGGGCTATAGTCGCAGGAGGTCTGAAAAGCTTGACTTTCCAAATGCCGATTTGCTTTAGAAATAAAAGGCTGAGGCTAGATGGCATCAAATTTTGAAATTTGGGCACTTTCGGTAAAGGTTGCTCGTAAAACAGATCACATAATAGCGTCCTTCACACGTACGCTTTTTCGTGAGTGCTTGGAGCGTACGGGATTGCACGCGAGAAAACTTGCAGTACGCTCCAAAGCAGCTTTCCCTTCCTCTCCGACACCTTCACACGTGCACTCAATCGCTCGGGATTGTGGTTTCACGCGGGAAAGAGCGTACGTGTAAAGGGCACCAATGTCATTATTGCCGCCCACATGGTGTAGTGCAGGGATGGTCAAACTTTTTCGGTTGCGGGCCAAAAATCGAAAAAAAAAAAAGTTTGGCGGGCCAAGATAAATTTTTCTAAAATTTTAAAAACAATATACAAGTATTACAATTTAAATATGTTAATGCAATGAATGAAATTGCGATTTCATTTTTAAAAGTTCCTTATATTGAGGTTCGAAGTGAGATGTCCTGAATCTAAGGAACGAGGCTAAATGCTCATCTGTCAGTCTACTTCTGAAATAATTCTTTCTAAGGTTCATAGTTGAAAACACTTGTTCACATATATAAGATGAAGCAAACATAGCACTGATTTTCTGGGCGTGAGATATTAAATTTGGGAAACTTACTTTCGATAATGATTTGTAAAACTAACTTTGGCATATTTAGATACAACTGCTTGAGATGATTATTAGATTGCAACTCAATTAATTCAAGCTGCAAATCTGACCTCACTGCTTCACAGTTTACGTTGAAAGGCATGGTAAAAATATCCAATTCTGTTTGAATGGCACTGAAATCTTGAAATCTGCGTTCGAACTCAAAATGCAGTTTTTTCAAGCCATCTTCATAATTCTTAAGCTTCTCTTCATTTACTGAGGGTATTGAAATTAACCTCGAGAAATGAGACAAGTCGTTCTTAGCTAGCTGCCTAGCAAGCAGATTAAGTTTTAGTTTAAAAGATTTGAGATGGGCCCAGATATCGTCGATAAATTGATTTTTCCCTTGCATCTTGACATTCAAGTTGCTCATATGATAAAGAAGATCTGTGAAAAATGCAAAGTCCGAAAGCCACTCTGTATCTTCTAACATTTCGCACTCCTCAGAACACTGTTTCTCATGGTAGAACGACACAATGTCGTCTTTCAGCTGCCAAACTCGCTCGAAAACACATCCTGCACTAAGCCACCTTACTTTCGTGTAATACAGTACATCAGAGTATTCAGATTGCACGGACTGAAGAAAATCTCGAAATTGCCTGTGAGTAAGCCCACGAGATCGAATAGTATTTACAAGCTTCACGACTGCATCAAGCACGGGTTTCATATTCAATGTAGATTTACACAGAGTATCTTGATGTATAACACAATGTAGAAAAACAACATTGTTCCGGGGATAATTTTGATTAAAGAGTCTAAGAAATCTAGATTTTTTTCCTGTCATATTTGGTGCTCCATCGGTCGTAATATTACATATATTTGTTATAGGCACTTTCAAAGTTAAAAGCCCTTCCTGAAATTCACGAAAAATTTCACATCCCGTTTTAGTTCCCTTTAAAGAACGCATGCACGCCAGTTCCTCGGTATTTTCAAAGTTCACATCTCTTATAAATAATACTAATTGAGCAGCATCATTTATATCAGTGCTTTCATCCATAGCTATGGAGCAAAATTTAAACTTGCCAATTTTTGACTCTAATTGTGATGTCAAATTTTTATCGATGGCTTCGATTCTAGAAGTCACCGTTTTTCGAGATAAGCTTACAGTCTCAAAATTATTTTTCTTGTCTGGGCATAAAACATCACAAACTTGGAGAATGCATTATTTAACGAACTCCCCATCACTGAGAGCTTTATTATTTTTAGCAATATTGTGTGCTACAATGTAACTTGCATGTGTAGCTGCTTCTTGAATAGTGTTTACCTTCTTGAAAAAATTTTGTCGGCCTGATAAGTTTTTACAAAGACTTTCTACATTTTGTTTTCTTTCATATTCGGACATTGCTTCGTAATTGGAATTCTTATGCTTAGATGTGAAATGACGGGAAATATTATATTCTTTGAAGATTGCTACAGCTTCATTGCAGATGAGACACACTGGTTTATCATTAACAACTGTAAAAAATATTTCCAGGTCCATTCAGTATTAAAAGTACGGCACTCTGAATCAACTTTGCGTTTTTTAGTAGCTATTTTGGGGTTGAAATATTTTACGAATAACCCAAACAAGCACTAGCTACGCTATACTTTTAATACTTTCACCACTATTCACAATGATGCTATATGTCCGCAATCTTTCCATACGCAATCAATAATATTAAAACTCACGCAAAAGAAAAAGCCGCTGGCTGGAGCTTAAAATGCGCAGTCTGCCACATATGAGGTCTAATTCACCTATACTGGATTCCCATATGTCTGCTCCCCGAGAAAGAGATAACGCTTGTTGGCGACAGTCTACAGCTATAACTAACAAAGAACTTTCGCTTTTAACAATTTACCGATTGAAAGCTGTCTGTGCTTGCTATTTCCGTCGATTTATGTTTTGTAGAACAAAAATAGAGAAAATAAAAAGATCATCAGTCCTTTGAAAAAAAGGAAGAAAAAAATAATTTTTAAACAAAGTAGAAAAGGAGATGGATATATAATATATAAATATATATTTTCTTTTAATTTCCGTTGGACCGGCAAATTAAAATTCTATCCGCGGGCCGGATAAAACCTTCCAGTGGACCGGAGTTGGCCCGCGGGCCGTAGTTTGTCCATCCCTGGTGTAGTGGTTAGCGTTCAGAGCTTCCCCGCAGTGGGCTTGTGTTTAAATCTCGAATAAGGCTTGGTCGTTTCCATGTCGTCCACTGATAGGGAGCAATGCTGTCTCACCTATATGGTGCTCCCATAATAAAGTAGCCTGTAAATTGTGGTGAATAACAAAAGGTGAATGTCTAACGACAAGTACCCCCTCATTAAACTTAAAAAAAATGTCATTATAAATGCAACATAAAACGAGGAGGGCACGCCTAGTCTCTCTGAAATCAAGTATACTGACTTTTCGCCCCTAACGTATCCCAAATTTAAATTGTCCTTCACACCTATTGTATGAATTGACTATCCATCTTATTACTAAGCTACGTATGGTAAGAAAATATTACTATAAGAATTATTTACAAATACACTTTCATGAACATGCGTGAAATCTTGTTACGTGTAATAAGATTTCACACATCAATATCTCAGAACAGTTATTAAAATTCTGAGACATTAGTACTAAACTGTATTTTTAAAGCAAAAAAAGATAATTAAATGACAGCTTACATTTAATCCAAAAAATATTCTTAATTTTTTTGTGTCAGGTAAAGAAAAATTTGAAAGTACATTCTTATTTTTTCTCATAACATTCCCCAAAATTCTAAAATAACTTTTACGGTATTAGATTATTTTTTAACATAGGATTTCGTTCCCCCATAACGGTTCTCCGGAAAGGAAAATTTTAGACGCTAAAACCATCCGTCCGTACCTCGTGAATTATAGTTTTGGCAGCGTGCCAAACCCTGTCTGTATCGCTTGGACAAGCAGTAAACAGTTAAACAGAAATGTACCAAAATGCGTCAAAATTTTGACATACATACATACATACATATATATATATATGTATATATATATATATATACACACATAACACATAGATACATATATTTATACAAAAGAGGTAAGCAACGATAAGTGATCCTACGTTAATAACCCGCGGTAGTTTCGTTAGAAGAGACTACTTGAAATTTTTTTGCTGCTGTTATAGAAAACCTAATATCCTAAAAGCTAAACAAGACGGAGAGCGCTGTTATAAATTATGCCGAAAATCTCTTTAAAAATAGTAAATCTTTCATAATCAAAGGCTTCTTAAAGTCAGCGATCGTTTATCTTCTGCAACTCGACCAGCTCCACCCATTTAACTAAAGTCTCGTGAACGGCATCATCATCGATCCCTATCTAGTCTTCTAGCCCCTTAATTTATCAGGATCTGTTCCTGATCCCACGATAATGATCAAGACACGTTTTGGGTAGCCGAGCTATAAGTGGAAGATATCATATTCTTCAGCATGCTAGGGTACTTTACTGATGAGACTGATTTTCAGCGACTTGAGTCGTATGGGATAGGGGCTTATAATGTGTTACATGGGAATATGCAAACGAGCAGTATCCACCGGGGTAACATATACTCAATTGGTGTGAATGTTCAGAGGGCATGTTTGGAATCAAGGGAACTACGACAGGATTTATGCATCTAATAGCATTATATTTTATTGTATTTATATACAATGAACCCATTTTGAATTATCCGTGACTATTAATTCACAGGAACTAGGATGATTTAAAGCCTGTACTATTTAAAAAAATACACATATTCAACTGGTGTGAATATTTAGAGGGATGTTTAGAATCAAGGGAACTACGTAAAGCTTTATGCATTTAATAGCACTATATTTTATTGTATTTATATATAATGAATCCTGTAGAGACAGGCGAGTCACTATAACAAGGAATAACTCCCCCTATCGTACGGTAAGGGGTACTACGCAGAACGCTGGGGGTGATTGCAGACTCCAGACGTATCTGATAAGCTGTCACGGAGAACGACAGAGGTGATTGCAGACTCCGGTCGTCTCTTTTATATTTTTTTAGAGAGAAAAGTTCGGAGGTGATTGTAGACTCCGAACGTAGCTGGTATTTGCTTTAGAGCGTTGAGGTTACGTTAATAATGTGTTCCTGTAAATATTGTTCTTCTTCCTGTTATATATATCGTCTTCTGTACTTGTCCGTGCTGTGCTCGTCTCATAATAAACTGTATGTTTAAAAAAAGAGCTGGTTCTAGTTTGAAAAAAAAAGGGATTTTCAACTCGACATCAGTCACAAACCCATTCTGAATTATCCGTGACTGACTATTAATTCCACGGAACAAGGTGGATTTAAAGCCTGCACTGTTTTAAAAATACTTTATCTAGTTAGTTTCCTGTTGATATGAAGTGTTATTTCTACGTATTTTGACACGAACACATATGATATGTTGCACAATCTATAAATGTTCCATTTTAGTGTTTTTCAATAATTTTCCTCGTTGAATTTTCTAAGCATTTAAATATAATAATTAAGGCGACACTATGATAGAAACAGCTTGGGTATTTATTTAATGCATCTCGGATTTCGAGGACGTTGTAGTTACGACTATCTGATATAGCTAAAGTGCACATACACAAGGGTTGTCTAGTCGATCATATATTAATTAGGTTTTGGTACATTACCCAATGTTAAAAATTATTTGGCGTAGAACCAGATACATGTCTACGTGTCAAATTATAGTCTAAGTCATTATTTAACCCCTTCCTATAACTTAACTAAATATCATCTAAAATACAGTATTATAAATTTTTTCTTTTTAAAAATTAAAGGCTTTCCTGAAAGGTATTGCAAATGTTTCCAATGTAAATTTTCTTGCTAACTCCCCAACACTATCAAAATATTTCAGTCCTATATGTTGAATATTGAAGTCATAAAATTTCTAATAACAAAGTATGCAACTGTTCATGAGTGAAAACTTAAAGGGTTGGATAGGTACGTAATATTACAAAAATCTCTCCTTAATAATGAAGTTTAAAATTTTATTTAGATAAATAAATTTTGAATAAATGTTTTCTATCCCCAAAAGGATTCTTATTTCGCTCATCACAGAAACATCATATCCTTGTAATTGTCCAGTCTTTACCAACAAAATGAACAAAAACTTAATACAAAAATCGTTGGTATTTTAGAATTGATATCATTTCAAAACACTTTAAGCTATATTTAGAACTTGTAGGATTTTAGTAGTGATTTTTTTAAATGTATTTTCGAACGACAGCTATATTCGAAAAGAAAATATTTATTCAGAGGCTATTAAGAAGAGAGACCTTTCTACGTCCATTAAAAGGTCTATTTTTGATGAGTAGAAGCGGTGATATGTTTGATAGAGTGCGAAAACTCTTACTGTGTTTATATTTACTTTTGTATCATTACTTTTGGGAATAGTGTAAAATCATTACCCGTTTATATTTTGAGGCTACTGGTAAAGTAATAATTTTAGCGAGATTTATAAAAAAACATCATTCTAAATTATTTGTATGTAATATTGATTTTAGTTTCTCATCCTATGGAGAGTAAAAGGTTTTTAGTGCTTGTGACAGAAAATTGGTCTCGGAACTTCGACCGGAAAAAAACATATTAAAGGATTCATTGTTCATGAAAATACTATAATAGCCTGTTATTCTTCTTTCATTTATGTATGGATTAAAAAAATATACTGAATCAAAATATGATGGTGCTAGAATCAAGGAAAACTTTGTTCTATTTTTTTGGAAAGAATACTGATTATGGATTTTCGTAAAATTTGGTGCAGGGAACTAGAGTATACATGAAAAAAAAATTACCTACCCGAGTTTGCATTGAAATTAAGGACTTTGAAATTTCCTTAGTATTGCACTGAAAACATTTATTTTTACTTTAAATCTCGTGAGATAATGGTCTAATCAAAGAGTGATTAAGGTGGCCGGGAGCCCCTAGCTAGAAAATTTACAGCACATCTCAAAGGTACGTAAGGTTTATGTGAGATCTCCACCTTGTAATTCCGCGGAACTCTGCAGCTCTGCCGATAAAATTTAGATTCCATACTAAATAAGTTTCTGAATTTCTATTAATGATACATTGATTTTAAAATTTAGCTTTGAACAAGGCAACCAAATAAAAAAAATCCATGAAAAGTATATAATTTATCATTCTTATTATAGAGTGTAAAGTGTTTAATATTTCAACATTTGATTACCGGTTCAAATTAATAATATTGGATTTTCCACTTTTCCATTTGTCTCTAGTCCATTAACTGTTTTTGATACGTTGTCTTTTGTAGTCAGGTTACAATGCAACGGTTTACAAAACTTTTTATGACGGTGGATATCAGTCTAGTTTAAATATTACACACACACACACACACACATATATATATATATATATATATATATATATATATTTACAGAAGAGAGAGAAAGAAATAAGATAAAAGATAAAAGAGCATGTTGACACCAATAAGCGCTATGCAGCTCCAAAGCGTCAAAGAATAATATATATTAAAGATTGATATTTAAAGACTATAAAAAGAAAAAGTCAAAAACCGTACAGCAGCAGTATGAAAAATTGAAAAATCCCACAGAAAGAATACTTATATGGAGATGTACCTAAGTGACCGGGGGGAGTTGTGACCACCCCTCTCCGATTAAACATGTTTATGTGCCATGGCAACACTCTCGGTGGTCTGGTACATCCCCTAATTATAAAGCAGTGCCTTTAGCCAAACTAACAACATTAAAATAAGAAGTTGAACAATCTAACTAAAAAGTACAACACAATCATGACATCAAAAAAGACACTATAAATGAAAAAGAATACTTAAAAAGAACATAGCCCAGAATTAACTGTGGAGATGATAACCAAAAACGTATCAAATGCACCAACTACAACCCATTAACCAGAATAATCACAACATGATTACCCATACGTTAAAACCATACGTTTACATAAAAACTACAACAAATAAAATAGACAAAAGGAATAAAATAAAAAGCAGCTCAATCTATCACTATGTAAATTTAAACATTTAAGCCTTATAACCAACACATATTATAGTGATCACAAAAAGAAAATGATTACACCAAGTCAGAATCAATACTTATACACTAGATCAATACAAAATACAAAACAAGGCTCAGGATAAATCCAAGTAACAATATATAAAAATAGGTATTTAGATGAAAATGCACTCACCTGTAACGCAAATACCACCCTTCAACACCTGAAGATTTTTTTTGACACGTCTTAAGATTTTATTTCAATAATGATTCAATTTTGTTAAAAGAATCGATTAATGTAATGTTTCCTGGGTATTTTCAAAAAATTGCTAGTGATATTGATAAGAAAATTTCTTGGGAATTCTTTAAGCTTAGCTAATTTTATAATTTCCCGTATACCATACACTAATTTATCTTTATCGCTGTTCAATTTATAGTTACGTAGGAATTGATTCACGATTACATTTCTTTTAACATTTTTATGGAGGCATGTGTGCCATGATAGCATTTTGTTAATTGGAAATGTATAGCTATCACGCTTATCGTATATACTATATTTTACATTTCCATCTTCACATCTCAAACGTAAGTCCAAATAATTTATACTTTTATCCATATTTTGATCTGTTTCTATAAGTTTGAGACTCTCTGGAATAAAGCTAAATGTTACACAGTGTGAATACTGTTTAAAAAATATCACTACGTCATCAACATATCTAAAATATAACATTTCATGGAGTAACGATGTTCCTGTTTCATAATGATGCAGATACAGATCCGCAAGGGCGGAAGAACACCCTCCCCCCATGGGTATGCCTCTTATTTTTTAAAAATAACCCATTCCATTAAATAATACTGTTTCATAAAGAACCAGCTGTAATAGTGTTTTATACCTATTTTTTGTTAAATTCTTGTAGGTCATATTTCTCTTAGAATGCCAGGATGATATCATACAAATCCTCCAAATTAATGTTGTTAAATAAATCTTGAAAATCGTAAGTCTTAATTGAGGTTATGTCTGTTAATGTTTTAATTTGGTCTATCAATTCATAGCTATTTTTAATAAAATAACATTCCTCCGAGTCAATTTTACTGTAAACTTTTTTGAGAATTTTCAATAATTGATCGTTGGCTATATTGAGATAAGTATTACAGCCTACAGTTATAGTCCTAAATTTAATGGGATTTTTATGAAATTTAGGTACCATAATTAAATATGGGTAATTAATTTTATTTATGTCAATACCCAATTTTCGGTATAAAGCTTTTATTTTGTTATTAATTTCATTTTGAGATTTATTTATTTTACTATATATGGTAGTATCATTATACACATTGGTTAAATAATCATGAAAAAACTTTTTACATATAAATGCCTAATTTGAACTAACTTTATCTACATAAGTAATAACTAAATGTTTTTGCAGATTTATTATCTCGCTTTTTATATTTTCCAATGAATTAACTTTATTTATATTGCCTCTCATTTTAAAAATATTATAATGTTGTTTGAATAATCCGATTTGTAAATACCTCCATTCATCGAAAGAGTTTAACGGGTAGCTATATTTAATAGCCATGTTATAAATAAAAGTCTCCAAATCTTGTATAATCGTGGGTAATACATTTTTTGTTATACCTAAACGGTAACCAGTACCCCTCAGCATAACATTTTTTAAGTCGCGATTTTTAACTATTTCTAGATCACCTGTTATAACATGTTGAAAAGTTTTATTAAAAAATGATGAATCATTATTACATAAACAGTTGTTAGTATCATTAATATTTAAATTTTTAGACACTTCATTATAATTATATATTTTTCGGCTGGATGGAATATTATATTTATATGAAACCTTTAGTTTTACATTACGTATAGGAAAAAATGCATCTAATTGATTAAATAATTTTGAAAATTGAATATTATCAAAGACACTATTCATGTATGAAATTGTACAGTATTCAATGGTTTTACCAATGTCATCCAACTGGTTTAAAATTACACCACATTTCTTTGCTTTTCTTTTAACTAGGTCCATAATACTATAAATGTGATTTATGTTGCCATTAAATAACTGTTTAAATTCACTAGAACTGCAATAGTTCCATATATCCTTTAGCCATTTTTCAATAATGCTATATACCAAGTTTTTAATCCACGATGTTTTGAATTTATTATTAGATTTATATTCGTTATCCAGTTCAGAGATTTCTTGTAGTATTTCCCCAAAAGCGCGTTTCTTACTTCTACCACCCCGTTGCTTTCCATATTTATTATTATTTTTATTACAAGGATATATTAAGTTGTCATAAACATCAACCACATCAGCGTTCTCTATAAGAGTATTTGAATGTGATTGGCCAAAGAGTATAGAATTCAATCCATAAGGGAATAAAGAGTTAAATTGCTCTATGTGTGTATTCTCCCACCATAGGCGTTGTTGTAGATCAGCTATTATATCGATAATAGAAACAATCATGTTTTCCACACCATGTGTAGCGAAATTTATAATTTCTAAAGTAGTGTCGTTGTTGTTATCGTTGGAAAACCTGTATATATTACTACGATGTAGATTCATTCTAATATTTAAAGCGTTTTTTGTTTGTCCTATATATGTAAGTCCACAAATACTACATTTTATTTTGTAAATGCAATTGTAAGTTTTACAGAAAACTTTATAAAATTTGTTATCTGTTATCTGTGTTCTATCAACCTATGGGCATGTCTTACATCTTCTATCATTACATAAGCGATACCTAAATACCGCCATTTTGGGATAATAGCTTCTAAATAATACTTCGTCATTGATATGAACACCCACATTAATACCTCTATTATCACTATGGATTCCTTCATTGCCAATTACAATATTTAGGTTATCTCTCTCCCCCATTTGTTTTCGGTTGTAGTAATGCGTGATCAACCTGGGGTGATGGGATTTTGATCGGCTATTTACCCCTGTAGTAACCGACCGGGCCATTGTTACATATGTACCAACGTTGCCAGGCGCTATATATCCTTTAAGAGACCTATCCATTTTTAATTTAAGTAGTTGAAGGTAAGGACATTCACAAAAGATAGATTAAAAATGGATCTTTTTGTGATCACTATAATATGTGTTGGTTATAAGGCTCAAATGTTTAAATTTACATAGTGATAAATTGAGCTGCTTTTTATTTCATTCCTTTTGTCTATTTTATTTGTTGTAGTTTTTAAGTAAACGTATGGTTTTAACGTATGGGTAATCATGTTGTGATTATTCTGGTTAATGGGTTGTAGTTGGTGCATTTGCATATTGATACGTTTTTGGTTATCATCTCCATAGTTAATTCTGGGCTATATTCTTTTTCATTTATAGTGTCTTTTTTGATGTCATTATTGTGTTGTACTTTTTAGTTAGATTGTTCAACTTCTTATTTTAATGCTGTTAGTTTGGCTAAAGGCACTGCTTTATAATTAGGGGATGTACCAGACCACCGAGAGTGTTGCCATGGCACATAAACATGTTTAATCGGAGAGGGGTGGTCACAACTCCCCCCGGTCACTTAGGTACATCTCCATATAAGTATTCTTTCTGTGGGATTTATCAATTGTTCATACTGCTGCTGTACAGTTTTTGACTTTTCTTTTTATAGTCTTTAAATATCAATCTTTAATATATATATATATATATATCCCCTTCAAAATTGTACCCTTGAAAGAAAATATTAACGTATTTGGCATATCAATCATGCGGTAGCTAATGTTATCTTTTGCTGAATGACATCCTTCTGATGATAATCCTTCTGATGATAATCCTGATGATAATCATTCATTGATTTTGTACAGTGAAAATTCTGACATTGTTTTAATATATCCGTGAGAAAACTAAGCCTACACTGTCATACATCCTCAAGTTCTAACTAAATATATTATTTCTAATCATTACTCTACATTTATAGATGTGTTGAAAATAAAATTAAATATGAAATATTAGATAAAATCTAAGATAGATCTCATATTCTAATGACAAAACATTGTCGGGAATGCTTTAGGACCTTAGTCATATCAGAAAACAGAACTGGTATTTTCCCGTATATAGACTGTCTTATATAAAGCGGGAAGTATAAGGCATTTACTCTTCGAAGAATGCGACAAATTCCTTCTAAGTTGCTAGTGGTTTTAATACAATGTCTGTAAATCCTTCCCACTGACATTAAGTAGGATAATTAAATTCCTGCAAGCACAAAGTCCGGAATTCGGTTTAGACAAGAAAAACGTACATAGCAGTCTGACCAAACAATGCTGAACCAAACAGGATGGATCGTTTGTTATACAAACCATCTATTAGTTTGAGACGCAAATAGTATGCAATAAAGGCTTTTGGAAATCCAAGTAACGCCACAGTAATATATTTATTCCCACTTTGATAAACACCTTCAAGGCAATTCTTATTTAGTGTTAGGAGGTGGAAGAATTAGTTGTGTTATATGATGGTGATTCCGATGCTACTATGTTTTGGTTAATTATTTTCTGAAGATCTCAAGTTTTACTACATAGATTAAATGTAGCCTCTTTAATTTCAATACCCGAAAAAATCATTGCAAAGATGGCAATAGCGAATGCAGTTTTGATCATTTTGTGGTGGAGAGAAGTAGCTTTTTCCTAAGGTGGTACAGAATTCTTCGAAACTCCATAACCATCTAGAAAGCTTTTAAGCCCAGAAATGTAAAGAACTGTTTTTAAATAGGGTGATTTTTAAATGGCCCACAGAAAAGCACTACCAAACATCGGGTATGAACCCTTTACATTTACGAAGTGAAGTGATCTTACTCACCAGTAGGTGGACAGCAGAAATTGAAAGCCTATACACAATAATTAAATAAAATCGCTCTTTAATACTTTCTCTAGTAGGTTTATCTTTCCCCTTTAAAAAAAGGAAAAAAAGTTGTTACGTGCTGGTTTCATAAGTTCTGCTATAGTAAGTTGTATAGGGGAAACATAAATATTTCATGATCTCTACTGGAGGCAGTTCTACAGCCTGTGTTTTACAACATCATTGACAACTTGACCCCTTTTGTGCAATTTATTTTCTCTGACTCCATTAGGTTAAACTGAACTTTTCAATCAAAACAATTTAAATTGTTCATAATGCGTCACAGATATTGGTGAATGACTTTCATATTTTTATCCTTTTGCTCACAAAATGACAACTGTTCAGGCACGGTCAAGATTCATGTCGGCAACTTGGAATTTAGTTCTGCCGAACTTCAATATAAGCTTGCGTTATCGTATAAGGAGAAATAACAAAAATGTGACCAAAATAATGACCAGGGCACCTGCAGCAATAAAGAGTGACGGTTAGGTACATTCCGTTTTTCTAATTATCTGGAGGGAAAACAGATTCTGTGTGGTGCGTTCCAAGAAAAATGTCTTTGGCGAAATATAGCCGTTGACTTTTTTTTATGCGACACCTATAAAAGAAATACCAGTCATTATCCAGGAAGTTTTATCAAACGGTATTACTTAGAAAAAAAATTGGAAAATGTAAATAAATTTCTGTGGCGTTATGGCAGATGTTGATATGTCCGAAAAATTCAATTTTATGTTTTAAGTTGATATATTACACTTAAAATTGGTTCTTTAATGTGGCAAAAGCTGATAGTGGAATTATGAAATTATACTAAGTTATTCGTATTGGCAAATGCTGTTATGTATAAAATAGGTAATACTTGGTCCCTAATTGAATATTTTAGTCCCTAATTGAAAATTTTAATTGAAGATCAGCCATATGCTTGAGGTTGAATATGAGTATTAACTAAAGAATATTTGGATTGAAAGACTTAATTGAGTGAATTTATATTTCACAACAAAAGTTACTTCTTTAATTTGCCAAAAATATGAAAAAATGACTTATCAACATCTGCCATAATGCCACAGATTTATGCTTATGTGATAAGTTTAAATCACTGAGAAGTTTTCTTCATTAAACTTGATGAGTTAAAGTAAATTTACGTACAGTAGAGGAATTTTAGTGTTTTTCTTTCAGTTAAAAATATTAAATTTTTTACGGCAAACAATATTTAAAGTTAGCGGATGAATGGAGGATTATACGGAAAAATTCCTTGAGTACAAATTATTTCTCACATTCGGAAAAAAGTTTCAATCTTGTTTTGTTTATCGAACTTTTAATTGGTCTACATTAAATAATATTTCAGAAATAAATTATTAATTAATGAATCTACTAATTAATTTGGGTTTTGATCTTAAATGACATATCTACTAATGATAAAGCAAATGAAATTTTTCCCTAGTCAATTAATATTAAGCTGACAAAGACTAACTGATTAATGGCGTCCATAACGAACTAAACAGCACATTACTGTGGGTGAAACAATAGATGTGAAAATAGCCGTATGTTATCAAAAGGCTAAAAATGGGAAAGAAGTAATTCGGATATATCTTCCCGAAGAGACGATAAGCAACCGTAGCCAAAGATTGATTTTGAATCCTTTTATTGCAATGTCTGGAAAACTAGCCTCCATTCCATTAAATATTAAAGAAAAATAATTGTCTACTGATAGTGTGCTAAAGATACAATTTCTTTCCTAGAGGATTGTCATCGTCTATGTTTGCTATTAAATCTTTAATCAGAAATTGTCTTAATCACGAAGGTGATGTCGTGAGTGATAACGAAAGTAAAGGTTTGATTGACTTTTTAAAAGACAAGTGTTCCATTAATTTCAGTTTCTAGGACATTCTTCTAAGCATTACAGAGTTCTGACATCATTAAAAAAAATTCCTTATCAAAAATACCTTATCTTCACCTTTTGTCCAATTAAAAATATTTTATAGATTTATTATTAAATTTTATAGTTAAAACCCTTTTGTGTCCTCCCTGAGACATCATTCCTTCGTCACAACCCAATAGACTGAAAAGCACTAACTAAGGTTTTTAGACAGTAAATGAAATAAGAGAAAACAGAGACTACTTCCAAAAAGAGATTTATTATGTTAGAAAAGTGTAAATTTCATTTTATATAAACACTAGCTGAATACCCATGCATCGCTACGGTGTACATTCAAATTAAATACAACGGTCAATGTATGCATTTAGTGCCAAAAAAATATTTATAATAAATACAATGGTCAATGTATGGAATTAATGCAATATATATATATATATATATATATATATATATATATATATATATATATATATATATATATATATATATATATATATATATATATATGACGGGCGTGTCTAAATGGCGGCTCGAAGCGTGCTCTTACAATCGTAAATCCCTCTTAACTCCTTAATACTTATTAATAATTATGTAGTCAGTAAACGTAAGCCGTGGTAAATGATTACAAGTTAATTACATCTATTTAGTTTATTCCAATTAATAAGCTAACCGATTCAATCTGTAATTAAAGTCCAAGGAATACATCTCTTCCTTCGCGACACGTGACCGCACTGCCGAAGAATCTCCCGCTATCTGACTGCACTATTGCACCGAAGATGAGGCAAAGGCGTGACTACGGATGTCAATCAATTCAACGGTAATTCCCCTGATTTTCTCGGTGCGTTTCGAAATGGATATGAGAATAGTGGCGAATTACGCCACGAAAATAAATTAATCCCGAGGCCCCCTTTAAATTTAAATTAATTATTCTTTCCCCAGTTAATTCCTTACACGCACACACACACATATATATGTATATATATTTACATATATATAACGAGAAACAGGTGCTTTCCCTCACAAATAACTTTAACTTTGTAGAGGATGTGCGATACGACAGTATTGACGTAGCCAGAGTGGTAATACTTCTAGTAGACCGGTACAGGAGATGGATTCACACATATACACTTGAGGAAAGAACAGGAACACGATGAACACTTGAAATATTTTATTCCATGGGACCAAACTTCAAGACATCAGAGAAGATACAAAGCTATACATAGTTGAACGAATTGGCACAAGCTGACGGCATGATGTTTGAGAATAACGGCAACGGACAGCCCATAGCTGACCAGGCTTGAGTATCGAATACGATTACATCCTAATATATTTTGGAGCAGTACGCGGACAGCGAGCATGGAAGTAATGAAACAGCGCCAAACAAGTAGAGAGCGCGAAAATGCTCCGTCTCACCTTTTTATGCTCAGTAACTTCTGATTTTGCCACTAAGCTTAGAATTCTTTTAATCGGTTGACCCCGATCACGTGGTATTTCTTCGAAGGGGGATCGAGATCACGGAAGTCTAAAAATAACTTTCCCGCGCATGCGTTAAAGGGAATATTAGGTTATTTCAATTTTAGATTTCTTATTTTGCCGCTAGGCTTAGAATTCTATTAATTGGTTGACCCCGATCACGTGGTATTTCTTCGAATGGGGATCGTGATCACGGAAGTCTAAAAATAACTTTCCCGCGCATGCGTTAAAGAGAATATTAGGTTATTTCGATTTTCGATTTTGTTTTTGAAATAGGGCTGGACTTTATTGAGGAAAAATTTAGATACGCGTTAGATATAGGACAATTAATATTAGTGGGCGTTATTTTATATATATATATATATATATATATATATATATATATATATATATATATATATATATATATATATATATATTAAAAAAATTCGTAACAGATATTTTTAGAGACAAAATAATGTAGAACAAAATATTAAAATTAAGTACAACGGTCAATGTATGCAATTAATTTGTATGTATAATATCCATAAAACATACTAATTTAAATTAAATTCTTAAAAATTTCCATCTCACTTAGTCTATGGGTTAAATTTTATCTTTTACGTATTTCAATGTTTTTTTGTCAATTTATTTCGCTGTTATGCAAGTGACGCAAAATTAATTTAAAGTATCACAAAAAGAAAAGAAACCACGTGATCAGCATTTAATAAATTAAATTCTAAAAATTAATCTCTAAAAATTCACCAAAAATCAGAAAATGGAGGTAAAGATTCAAAAAAGATTTCATTTTAAAGGAATTTTTAGGATATTTCTCGTGATATAAATTTTATAACCCTCAGAGTATTATTTTAAATGCAAACTAAAAGAAAGTGTTACAAAAATAGCTTAAAAATTTAATTTAAAAAAATCTAATGAGAATTTTTCAAAAATCTTTCTTAGTGCACCCCTACACTATAAGAAGAATCACCATGCAAAATTTCAGCGGTTTGGTCCAGCGGTTTGGTTTGTGCGTTATCTGTCAGTCAGTCACTCAGTCAGTCACGGAACTGTTTTATATATATAGATTTGGAACGTTACTGAAACAAAATTTAAAGGACCGATAGTCTCCAGCTTCTAAATCTTTAACTTCAATATCCTTTTACTTTTTATTTTGCTGTAATTTACTTCATGAAACAGGGACGCCCAGAGACTTTACGGGGCCTGGGGCAAACTTCTGTTGGGGGCCCCAATACTATTTTTCAGAAGACTATTTTGTAGTAAGAGAAATCTGATTAATCGAATAATTTTTTTTATTTTTGGAGGGGCGCCTTTTTTTTAGGAGATTATTTTGAATTTTGAAGTACGGTACAAGTTTCAGAATTTTCTTTCGGAGGAAATCTAATAAAAAAATTAAAAAAAAAATTTTTGAGGCCCCTCCGGCAGTTGGGGGCCTGGGACAAAGTGCCCCAGTTGCCCCCCCCCCCCCTCCTCTGGCGGCCCTGTTATGAAATGTCGTAAGATACATAATTGAGAGAAAATAAATTCTACAGAAAATTTATCGAAATTTTTAACAATAATAGACAATTTCTTATCATGGTCTATCAATCGACTTATTAATATACTTATGTTTATTAAGACTTATGTTATCATGATTTATTAAGTAATGTTTGTTAAATTAAAGTACATATGATCCCTTTCATCATTAATAATATGAAATATGATATGACAATCAATACTGGAAGTATAATGGAAAATTGCGTAGGTATATAATGCAAGGGAGAATATTAACAAGCGTAATGCAAAATTATTAAATCTGAAACGAGGCATATTGTTCATATGATCCCCTTCGACATTAAAATCTCATATACATGCAGGCTAAATATTCCAGACTTCTCTCTAACAAACCATGACAAACATATCAAATACCTATTTACTTTTCAATAATGAGCTGCTACTAAAAGATTACAAATACTAGACTGCCATAATTTAAATCGCTCATGCATTTAGAGTGAAAATGATTGATTCTTCAGATTAGTTGTGATACCCACGATTCCGCTCTGATTTTATTACCATAGAAACTGGTTTTACAATTACTGTCCTTTTTATTACCGTTCAATAGCTACAGTAAAATCACTCTCTCATTTCCGAATTTCCCTCGGAGTTTTCGTTGCTAATTTTAGCGGTAATCAATTAGCTTCCATTCTAGACGGGTTTACTGCTAGGGCGCCTTTTAGTATGATGTAGCAAAGTTGTAAAACAGGCGCCTGCGGTTCACGTAGAGATTAGGAAAATAAACTTTGGGACAAAAATGTATGATATCTAACTCTATTTATAAAGGATTTAAAAAAAAAGATGATATGAAGGTATATATATTTATATAGATTAACAATAAAGAATAAACATAATTATACTATACGAAACTAATTTTTTTTCTTCGTAGACGTTCATCAGATAAGAAATTTTTCTATTAATATTACATATTTAAATTCAGTTTACACGACTTAAACATTAAAAAATGGGTAATTTTCAATTCAGCACTAATTTATTAAAATAAGAGATTTATGAGTCTATCATTCTTTCCTAGAGATGTTAGTGATATATTCTTAGCGCATGTGTTTTTAATTCTTTTATGCTAGTAAAAAATAGTTTAGTATGGAAAGAAGTTTTTCGATATGATTTTACAAACTGATTTATGAATTAAATAAAATGAAAAGGTTTTGTGAATATTTAGCGTACAGCGTCTTGTAGATGCGCATAATGACTTTTCATCGTTGAAATGTAGACTGTTAACGACATGAGATATACAGACAAGACTTGATATAACAGAAGATGTGACTTTATAAATGCACTGATTTTTTTGTTTGTTTGTTGTGTCTGTGTGTGCATAAGTTAAATTTAGGTTTCTTTACTCATGGTTCAATTTCATACATGAATGAGCACATACATATGATGTGTTAGGTCAAATCTTTTGTTTTCAACGAGGCAGGCACTTGAACTAAAGACATTCTCCCATATACAACGCGATTTTGTTGGGTGTTTTATTATGGGGGCACGAAATAGTTGATACAACATTGCTTGCTCCCTATGAGGGGACAGGAAAAGAATGCCCATGCCTTAGATGGGATGTAAACCCGATCCCACATTGTGGAATCTTGTTACATTTACCATCATACGATGTCAAGCATTTGAACTCTCTTTCTTACTGCCATGTTTTCTCTGTCCTCTAAATTACGCGTTCCATAAAATATATTTTCTTTTTCTGTTATACGCTTCTGAAGCATTCTTATAACTCTATATATCTATTGATTAAAAGTGTTTATCTTACAATTTTACTTTGTTGAATACGCAATTCTCCTTTTCTAACTCGCAAGCATTGCAATTTAAAGTGTACATACAGATTTTTTTCAGAAGTTTACTAAGTATTGATACGTTCTTGATTCTTTTGTAATCGTTCTTGAGTCAATAGTACTGTAAGACAGTGGGTCCCAACATTTTTCAGCTGGCGACCCACCTTTCCTTATCGGAATACTTCCATGATCCATCGATCCATGGTGGAGTAAAAAACCTTATTTGTATCGTATCCCTTCCTTAAGTATATATAGTTTACCATCAAATATTGCATATATATATATATATATATATATATATATATATATATATATATATATATATATATATATATATATATATATATATATATATATATATATATATATATATATATATATATATATATATATATGGGGGAGCGGCGTTGCCAGAGTGTGCACCACCTGTGTGACTGTGTGAGTCATCTGGGAGGGATGTAGTGGTTCTGTTGTCTGCCCCAGATGCCAAAAATAAAGAACCAAGAAAACAATCAAAACACAATTCGATTTGTTTCAATTTTTCTTATGTTTTCTGATGGTTTATTCGATGGTTTCTGATAGCTTTAGGATCGAGTCGCGACCCACCGGTTGGAAACCACTGCTTTAAGACATTGTCTTGAAAAGATGTCAGTAAAGCCCGTCAGGGTCCTTTTCAACTCATATTCGGCTTCCACAATAACATGTAAACAGAAAGGATATAAACTGCATAGGGTAATCCTAGTGTTTTTTTTTTCTATGGAGCTCAAATAGTGCTCTGTTATTAGAATAATCAAAGGAAGGACTCGACTGTGCCCAAAACACACAAAAGCACACACATACATTAATATATTTGAACCATTAAAACTTACATAAAAAAATATATATTTTGAATACGCAAATTGTCTGCTAAGAATTATTTCTAAAATTTCATCGTTTCTTATGAGTTTCTTGTTAAAGTTTTTCAGCAGTCGTCGTTGAACCAGACTGCAACTCCTTTCACAAGATAAGAAAATGACTTCTGTGAAAGGGCTTTTATCCAATAAGTTTGTCAATTGCAGCAGAGAGTTCACAGTTATCTGCGAAACCTTGATTGCAATTCCAATAATACATCACGGTCTCATTATACCGGGGGTTCCAGATTAACCGATAGACGTAAATTTACTTATCTCGGTGAAATGATTACAAATTGAAGTTCATTAGTTTCTAACCGAGCTTCATTCAGTCTTTTCATTCACAGTACATACAATTTACTCCCACTCTTTCTTCCTAAATCATCAGATAGCGGAATCATTATCGGAAAGTGCAACACGCGGTAATACAAAATTTACGTTTACTCTGCATTGTTTAACGAATAATTCGGAGATGTGGGTGGGAATTTATCACATGCTTAACCTCAAAATTTCCGTGAATAGAAATTCTATTCTATAACGAATAGAAAATGAATTTCCTGCTTTCAGATGAATTGACTAAATTACCTTAAGATATTTCCGATTGCAGTTCAACACGAGATTCTTGCATAAAACCGAGAAGGTTTTTCATATACATTTCTATTGAGCCAAAAATCACGGACATTTGGAGCTCAACTACCTCTTTATGATGTATCGTCTCGTTAAAAACAAAGGCAAAAGTTTAATCACGAACTAAAGTTTCTGAAACCGACGATTGTATTGGATTTCAAGACTTACGGCATGTCACACTAACCATCAAATTTACAGTATAGAGGAGGGGTTTTATCTTTATATATTTTTGCAATATATTTTGTATCTACTGAAGTCACGTCATTTCTCATCGCCTTGAGATACACAATCTATATTTAAAAAGGAGAATAGAGGAAAGAAGTTTGCTGTCATTAAACAGCATGTGCTATCCTGAAATATTGTTGCTATGTGTTGGAAATGGCAGTTTATATTCCCGGTGATACTTTCCCACTATCACAAAAATTAATTATACCTCCTTTGTGAATGGCATATTGTATGAATTTATTATATAAAAAAGAGTTTTTCCTGTTTATAGGAAGTTGTTTTTAAGTATCTGTTCAAGTAAGTTTTCTGCGTATTTTATCGGGCATTTCCGCTGTGAAATAAATGTATTTTATTTTGTAAACAGTAATTTGTTTTCAATCGGGATTCAGTTTAAAATATGGAGTTGCTGCTAAAGATTTACTCTATTGCTTCGCTGGTGTATCATCTCTAATCCCACTCTGTTCATATTTTTTTCCAGGTTCTAGTAAAAAGAATTATTGGGTCTGAATCGGAAATTTAGTTTACGAACTAAATATCGTGTAAGATAAATCACCCAAAATACTCCTTAGCACTAGGCAAATACTATAATTAGTTTTTTAGAAATCTGAGTATGACGTACATTTATACTTAAATTTAAAGAAATCTGTAATTAAAAAAATTGTCTTTCCTGGACTTATTTTTCAAAATGACAAATAAATGTAATAAATTAACCAGTTTATCGTATCTGCAGATATAGACGTATATAACTAATGACACGAAAATGTAATACTCTTAAGTAGGTATTACATTTTCGTGTCATTAGTTATATACGTCTATATCTAGTTTTCAAGTGTCTACTACACGTTTTCCGAATTTCAAAAATATTTTGAAAATAAATTGAATATGTTGAAAACAGATGATAAGAATGCTGTTTAGCCTTAGGATATTTATTGGCTATTTATTTAAATACTTCTGGAGTTGCATTTGACCCTAAGCTAATATTCTTTCATCCAGCTTTGCATAATGAGACACTTAGTTTATAAATTTAGGGATATTGATCGTATTTCAGTACTCCTTATTTTCTCAACAGAATTTCTATAATTGATACGGTTTTAGGGTTTTAAGTATTAGTATAATTTCTTACTTTTAAAAGCAAGATAATATTGTTAATATTATACACCTTTGCAATTCTCCTAAACTGTCATAGATTGCGTAACCGAAGAGTTGTCACTGCGGTTGCACAGGTCGTTATTTGAGGCGTGATGCTTAAGGTTGTGATAAGTGATTGCAATACCGGTATTTCGTCCTATTTTGCAATTTCGTAAAACTGGTATTTGTTAAGGATAAATACTGGTATTTCGGTATTAGTATAAATAATAAAAAAAATTTTATCAAAAGTTTTGACTTAAATTATTGGCCATCTACTGTTATTTGAAGTACGAATTTTTTTCAGTGATGTGTCAGTACTAACATAAATCATTTGCTGTCTAGGGCGCAGGGGCCCAGTTGGCAAGGTCAGCGGGCTAGTGATCTGAAAGTCTCTGGTTCGATGCTCGTCGCTGACAAATCCACTGCTGTGTACACAAATGGTGGCTGGTGCATGTGAAATCCGTCGTGCCTGCAATGTCCTCCAAGTTTTAAAAATTATCTCTGGAGGCGCGGGGTCAAGTCTAATGGTCTCGTCACTTGACTCGGTTCAAAATTGCGGGACTGGTCCTATGGTCAAGTCGGACTCCGACCCTTGTGGTGCCAGTCAAAACAGAAGCCTCACCTTTATCGCCCATAGCCTTCCGGACTTGATCTCATGTTGCTATCGGTCGAGTGGCATAAGCAACAAGAACATCATTTGCTGTCCCATTTTTGTTTCGTTTCGATTAGTGATTTCAATACCAGAATTAACTATAAATGAAAAAATTGTTACAAACAATGATGCAAAAATACAAAAAATAGATTTATTCAAAACCGTCAGACAAGAGACCGAAATGTTAGAAGATGAAGGACTTCGAGGCAAATATTTCGAGTAAGTATATCACTCATTATTAACAGTACCACCAACCCAGCGTAGATGCAGAAAGTGTATTTGTAACTGCAGGTAATTTGTGCTCAAAAATATATTCCCGGCTTAATGACCGTTTAATAGATGCATTAGTTTTTTTCACGATCATATTTCAAAAATACGCAGATAATAAATTACTTTTTTTAGTTTAATAATAGGTATTATATAATAGGATACACAACAAAATTTATAATGTGATATTTACTCATCTCAATAATAATACTAAATATTTTGTTATTTCATTGTATTGTAATACTATAGTGATTTATTTTTTAGCTATATTTTTTGTTTCTAATGTTATAAAATATTTTTTTACAGCTATCTATATACATAAAGCAGAAAACCTTTGTCGCGTCACGCTGACCGGGTCGACTCATCCTGAGAAAACATGGCCGATGCTATTTGGCGGCCATTTTGGTGTATTTTTTTTCTCATGAAAGTACATAAATGTTACATATTTGTAAAGAGCTTCGAAAACTGATAATTTTTTCTGCGTGCACTTATTCTGTTAATTCAATAGTTTTAGAGATATTTGGATTCTAATGAAGCGTCATCGCTCTTTGACGATGTAAACAAAAGGTGAATCATTCACTGCGTGATTCTCACTAAAAAATGAATCACTGAAATGAAATGTGTCACCGTGTCTTTTTATTTGAAAAACTAAATATTCAAATTGTTTAATAATAATAAAAAATACTTTATTGAAACTAAATAAATAGATATATACTGATTTTTGGTGGATTTACTGATTTTTGTGTGAAATGATTACATTTGGTATTTTTTTCATTTCTACATTTCTTGACAAATCTGGTTGAAAGTTCGTGTACTTATGTTTTGAAGCCTGGAGATAATTCTAATATAAGTTTGGAAACTTTAAAATGCTTATATACAAATACAGTTTTTAAATAATATTTCATCTCAAGACGTTGGAATCCATCATTCATAAGAACTGCGCATGCGCAGGTAAATAAACGGTTGTTTACACGGTAATTAGTAGTTGTTTGGTTTTATTTAAAGTAAATTTTCTTATATTGCTCCTTTTGTTTTCATTTCGTTAATCCTTTTTTACTTGGTTGATTTTCAGTATACGGATTACGATTGAAACTCTTTACCGTTGAAACCCCTATGTAACTTGCTAACTTGCGATTATTTACTTTCTGAAATTTCGTTATTAGGTATTTTACAAAGTAATCTTTATTGAAATTTAGCTAAAATGCCTATAACTCTGCATTAAAAATCTTAATGCTACTATTTTAATTTCCTTCTCACACATGATACTACTATTTTAATTTCCTTCTCACACATGATACATATGACAGTTATTTTAAAAAATGCAAAAATAATACACGCAATTTTATGTTCCAATATGAAAATTTTCCCAGATTCGTCATTCATTTCCTTATAAAAACAGCCCCAAATAAAAAACTATTTATTATACACCAATTATTGAGCCTCATTTCATTAACAATAGCATCTAAAACATTTCCTGAAAATTTTATCAAATTATATACATTATTATGTGAGATATCATGATAACCGTAGAGATTTGTGCTAAAAAACATAATTCTGAGAAACACTCATTTTTTAACTCTCTGTGGCCATCTGGAATATCGCCTTATATATTGGAATTAAAGATTGTTGCACCTATTATGCTTCTCAGGAATTTGGATACACCTTCACTGTGTAATGGGACAAGATTATGTGTAAAGAGATTGATGAAGAACTTTATAGCAGCGACTATAATAAGTGGTCAAGCCACAGGCAAAGATAACTGTCATATGTATCATGTGTGAGAAGGAAATTAAAATATTAGCATTAGGATTTTTGGGCACAGTGATGGGCGTCTTAGCTAAATTTCAGATTAATATTCTACGTTCGGAGAGGGGTTTCAACGGTAAAGAGTTTCAATCGTAATCCGTATACTGAAAATTAACCAAGTAAAAAAGGATTAAAGAAAAGAAAACAAAAGGAGTAATATAAGAAAATTAACTTTAAATAACACCAAACAACTACTAATTAACAATAATTGTTTAAAGGTTTTTTTTGGTGTTTTATGGTAAAATAGCACTTAAAAATTAAAAAAAGGAACAAAAACTTATCTGTAAATAGCATACTTTTTTTATAAATTGGTCAATTTCAAGTAATTTTTATTGAAATTTAGCTAAAATGCCTATAACTCTCCATAAAAATCTTAATGCTAATATTTTAATTTCCTTCTCACACATGATACATATGACAGTTATATTCAAAATGACTTACAATCTTAAGAGAAAATTTTAAAATGCAAAAATAATACACACAATTTTATGTTCCAATATGAAAATTTTCCACGATTCGTCATTCCTTTCTTTATAAAAACAGCCCCAAAAATAAAAAAAACTATTATACACCAATTATTGTGCGTCATTTCATTAATAATAGCATCTAAAACATTTCCTGAAAATTTTATCAAATTATATACATTATGTGAGATACCATGATAACCGTAGAGATTTGTGCTAAAAACATATTCTGAGAAACATACATTTTTGAACTCTCTGTGGCCATCTGGAGTACCATATATTGGAATTAAAGATTGGTGTACCCATTATGCTTCTCAGGAATTTGGATCCACCTTCAAGATTATGTATAAAGAGATTGATGAAGAACTTTATAGAAGCGACTATAATAAGTGGAGAAGCCGCACTCAAAGATAACTGTCATATGTATCATGTGTGAGAAGGAAATTAAAATAGTAGCAATATAATTTTGTGCAGAGGTATAAGCATTTTAGCTAAATTTCAATAAAAATTACTTCAAATCGACCAATTTATAAAAAAGCATGCTATTTACAGGTAAGTTAATTTTTTCTTTTCATTTTTAAGTGCTATTTTACCATAAAAGACCAAAAAAATCTTAAATTTTTTTTAAAAATTGACTCCAAACGTAGAATATTAATCTGAAACTTAGCTAAAACGCCTATCACTCTCCACAAAATCCTAATGCTAATATTTTAATTTCCTTCTCACACATGATACATATGACAGTTATCTTCAAAAGGGCCTACAATCTAAGAGAAAATTTTAAAATGCAAAAATAATACACGCAATTTTATGGTCTAATCTGAAAATTTTCCCCGATTCGTCATTCCTTTCCTTATAAAAACAGCCTAAAATAAAAAAAATACAATTATATCACAAAAATATTGCAAAGAGTTGTAGACAGAAGCATAAAAAGAGAGAATATTCAAATAAAGTAGTGCTATTTTACCATAAAAGACAAAAAAAATCTTTAAAAAATAATTTTTCTTTAAAAATTGACACCGAACGTAGAATATTAATCTGAAATTTAGCTGAAACGCTTATTACTCTCCACAAAATCCTAATGCTAATATTTTAATTTCCTTCTCACACATGATACATATGACAGTTATCTTCAAAAGGGCCTACAATCTACGAGAAAATTTTAAAATGCAAAAATGATACACGCAATTTTATGTTCTAATGAAAATATTCCCCGATTCGCCATTCCTTTCCTTATAAAAACAGCCCAAAATAAAAAAACTATTTATTATACACCAATTATTGTGCCTCATTTCATTAATAATAGCGCCTAAAACATTTTCTGAAAATTTTATCAAATTATATACATTATGTGAGATATCATGATAACCGCAGAGATTTGTGCTAAAAAACATATTCTGAGAAATACACATTTTTGAACTCTCTGTGGCCATCTCGAGTACCACTGCATATATTGGAATTAAAGATTGGTGTACCTATTATGCTTCTCAGGAATTTTTACTACTGAAGTTAATTTAAGTTAATGAAACCCGATTACATGATTGGTGGTAGTAATGTATTCCGTTGTGAAGCACGGGTATTTAGTTTTAGGTATATATATAGGAAAAAGGAAAAAGGTAAGTAAATATATACAGGACAGAGATACGAAAACTTTCTTTCAAGTTCATCTTTTTTAAAGTATAAGAAATATTAAGAACGAATCAATGGATTTTTGAATGTATTGAAAAATTTCATAAATGCATTAAACACTGTTGTCTGAGGCCTAAACTATATCAACTAGTTTGAAACTATTTGCTATTATTAGTTACTATTATATTTTATCGTTATTTGTTGATAATTTTGTATTTTTACTCTGCCCCATTTTGGCGCCTCTTTCAATGTCTTTTCCATGGGACCCGCCATATTTGGAGGTGTCCCTTCCGTTTCGCCGACACCAAATTTCCTCCCTCCCTTTTTTTCGTCATTTCCCCGACACGAAATTTCATGCCGCTCTGTTTTTCCCGTTCTCTGAATATCTCAATGTCGGGGGGGGGGGGGGGGCTAGGTGTTTTTCCCGCTAAAAAATGAAATGCACATAACTCTTTTAAAAATGGCGCTTAAACGAAAATTTTTGGCACTCAAACACGCTCAAACGACGCTCAAACGAATTCAGTTTTCAAAATTTGAATATCTCAATGTTGGGGGGGGGGGGGGGTAGGTGTTTTTCCCGCTAAAAAATGAAATGCTCATAACTCTTTTAAAAATGGCGCTCAAACAAAAATTTTTGGCGCTCAAACACGCTTAAACGAATGCCGTTTTCAAAATTTGGATATCTCAATGTCGGGGGGCCAACTTCACAGACGTGGGCGAAACAGTTTATAAGGATGGGGCGTTATTATTACTTACACACACACACACACACACACGCATATATATATATATATATATATATATATATATATATATATATATATATATATATATATATATATATATATATATATATATATATATATATATATATATGTATATATGTATATATCTGCGACTTGGTACAAGAAGTGCCTAAGTCAGTTTTCTCCAAGATGACTTTGTTTGCTTATGTCTCTTTGAAAAATATTATTTTCAATGTAAGAAGTACCCAAGTCTGTGCGATGCTTTAAAAATGATTACTAAACCATTGTACAGACTTGGGTACTTCTTACATTGAAAATAATATTTTTTTAAGGAGACATAAGGAAACGAAGTCATCTTGTAGAAAACTGACTTAGGCACTTCTTGTACCAAGCCACACACACATATATATACTTAACTCTCATGATTTATATTTATTATATTTGAATATCCTGACGCTGCAGGAAACAGGCGATGTAGTCTGTTGTTGTGGGCTAAATGGCGCTGGGAGTTTATGTCTAAGTGATGCCGTAAGATGCCATATCACTATGTGGAAATTTCAAATCCAAACTTTGCCCTTTTCTATCTTTAAAAGTGGATATCACAAAGGTAATCACAAGTGAGAATTACATGGCACGATCGGATAAATAATTTTTTGTAATCAATTGTCTGATCCAGTTGAAACCCACTGAATTAGAGTAAATGCCTCAAAAATACAATCAGATTATAGGTTTGGTTTGGTTTGGTTCGGAGCGTTACGGTCAATATTTCTACATGAGGGTTAATAAGAACGGGACCTACTGATTAAAGCCGATTCCGAACGGTTACTATCGTCCATTCCAAGAGTGGGACTTGAACCCACAGACTCTGGGACCGATGGCAGCTCCCTGGCCGTTCGGCAATAGTCCGATCAGCCCATAGGGTACTTGGCACAACCGCCGTGGAGAAGACCCATAACCAATAAGGTTATTTTAAAAGCTAAACTTTACGTTATGTAAGTTATTTTTTACGTTATTCTCGCGAAAATTATCGGCAGCAACAGAGTCCGAAATCTCTTTAACGAGATTGCGAGTGTCAATTTATTTAGAAAATGTGTCTTTGTAACTTTATATAATGTCACGATATTTTAAATAATGTCTGGGAAAGTATGACATCGAGGTAATTATTTAATTTCCCAAAATATTCAAAATAGTTCATCTTAATTCAATAGTTAAGGAATTAATAAAACAAAGTTCTTAAAACATATTTCATCATTTTTCGTATCGAGTGATACCAATCTTCGTAAAGTTTTAAAACAATAAAGTATTTCCATGGTACGATACTCACCAGAGTGGTATGCCTAATTTAATTTGATTGAACTTAAAAGGGTATTTTATCACCTGCACGAAACTTTTTTAATTTTGCTAATGGAATGCACAGAACAAGCATACTTGAAAGTCATCTGTTACGTAACATGAGGTAAATGAACCCTCTCTCTTTCTTCTACGACGGGTGTATGTACTTCAGAAATTTTAGAGATTATTAAAAAAAGTATTCTTAATTTCAAGATTTTCTTTTTGTCAGCTATGTAAATTTTGAAAATTTTAATGGATTACCACAGTGACGGTTATAAATTGAAGATGAACACATATAAAGATTTTTCATAAGTCAAAAGAAACTTTTCAAAGGGAAAAATATCATCCATTAGTAAAATGGCTAGTATTTTTTCCCTTTATTTTAAACTAGCATTATTGCCCGGCGTTGCCCGGGTAGATATATAGACATAAAATATTTCATGAATTCCATCAAAAAAAAAAAATACTGGGCTACACCCCCGCTCTTCATGTTCATCTGGCCAGACAGAATGCGCTTAGCGCGTTTCTACTGAAATGATATACAAACAATAAGAAAGAAAGAAACTTTGAGCCTGCGGACCTTTGTCTGATTTTATTGAGAATTAATAACACCGTGCTGCGTGATTCGCACGTTTGGATTGAATAAGTTTGCTGTTTAATTATATTTGTTAGATACTGTTCAATTAGATTTAATTAGATTTGTTTGATCCACTGTTTAATAAGAAATAAGTTTTATAATTTACATTTCCCTTTATTATTTATTTTTCCCTTAAAAACGCACTTTTTTCCATTTCACCCAAGAGGTAAAGTGCAAGATGCGTTATCCCCTTTATTTAATCAAAGTAAGGCTTGATTCCCCATGAAGCCTTTTTCCTTAAGCTTGTATGTTTTGTAAGAAATGTTTTGAATCAGATGTATTACCTGTGAGTAATGTTCTCAAAGGCTCGGGTGGTTCTTGAATTGCAGGCAATTGTACTTTCCCATTACTACAACACATAGCAGAGCCAGGAAAGTTGTGTTTATCTGGGGAGCCAGAGCCAAAGGTCATTCCCAACCCTCTTCCTCCCGTGCATTGGAATTTGACCCCCCCCTCCGACATCCTCAAACCACCCCTCTTAACGCAGCTGGTTGAGGGGTATCCACAGGGGGTACACGCACCTCTATCGGACACAAAAAACATTAAAAAATTAATTTAAAAAACTAATTGAGCCCCAAATTTCGTTTTTCCTGATTTAAGTTTCTCAGGTCCAAAACATTAACTGTGCCGAATTTGGTCCCGGTGGGTGAAACAGTCCATGATTCTATAGCGGACAAACAAACAGACAAGCTCTTTTATATATAGAGATGAATTTGAGTAACATCATATGTTTCTCCACCCAGTATGAAGTATTCTTATCTCCAATGACCATATATTCTTGACTTTAAAAATCCCCTTTTTGCTTTCTTCTAATTATTTCATGATATTTCTTTTATCTCTTAATTCCAATTCATAATTCCATCTTCTCGATTCTATGTTTTATCTTTCCGTCTGGCTTTGTTTGTTCGTTTCTTATCGGGTGTGTTTGTTTACATGGCATTGGAAAATAAATTTTAACACCCCGTTTCTCTGTTAGACGAACTCGTTTAAGTCTCCTCTTCTGATAGGACTTCTGGCTGTTTTGTTGACTTCGTCCTAAATTGTTGTTGTTGTTGTTTGTAATGCCCCCTGGCCGGAAGTTTTCCAGACCAAGTCCAAATAGGCTAGCGGGCTGAGGGGTGCGGCTTACGTTTAAAATGGCACCACAGGGGTCGGAGTCCAATTTAGCCAGATGACACCTCAATTTACACTGATCACCCCGAGAGGTGGCGTCTGGAGGGATCGTACCCTCTACCACCCTCTCTGACCTCACAGCGGGACTTTCCGGTCTACGGATTTAATGTGCCCATATCCAGCCTAGAGACAGAGACATTTAATGGCGCTTGTCAGGATTCAGTCCGAGCAACCTTAGCACCGAAAGCTGACGCGCTACCACTAGGCTACCTCAGGCCATATTCTTAATTACATTCAGCAACTAGTTTTGAACTTATAATTCTTGAGGCCAGTGAGCATTAGGTGTGACAATTGACAAAATTCGGAGATCATTAATTTTATGTTATTAAATCAATGCTTAATACACATCATTCGTTGATGGTTTGTATCACTTTAAAGTGCTCATTACGATGAAACACTTATGACAGGCAAGAATCACTGGCTGTAAATTCAGAAATGGCTACAGTTTTCCTACCGTCATTATTACTTAGACCAGGGGTGTCGAACCCACGGCCCGTGGGCCGCATGCGGCCCAAAGCAAGTATTAGTGCGGCCCAGAAAGAGAGTTCAAAGCGAAAATAAAATATCAATAGCCCGCCTCGACGGAATAAATGTTTTTTAATCCCCACTTCAATTGACCCAGATATTGATGCATTAGTTTCTCATATTCAATGCCAAATATCACATTAATTTTATGACTCCTATAGTTATCTTTGTAATTATAAATAAAATACATAATGTAATATGCTAACTATATTATACTTTTTTTACTCCTTAACTATTTTTAATGTTAAGAATATTTTTGTGAGGTCCAAAACAATTAGTTTTCTTTCAATGTGGCCCAAGGAAGCTAAAAGGTTGGACACCCCGGAATTAGACAATAAGAAATCTTTTTATCATAGATATTTTTTCTGAATTGTACTTTTACTGAGTACTGATAACATCCGAAATATAATATTACAATTTTTTAAATTAATTTCTTATTTTAAAGTATTACGTTTGAATCAGTTTAATTGCCATATTTTATTTCATGGCTATTGAATAATAAATCTTTAAAACTGCCGTCTAGAATCTGATACTTTTAAATTTTTTATTCGCTTAAACCCATTTTGGAGTCATCAAGGACTTTTACAGCAAAATACTCATGGTCAAAACATTTTAATTCTTATTTATTAAAACAAATGACTAATTTTTATCAATGTGTTTTATTTGACCGATTGTTTTTAAGTAAGATATTATACGTCTTGAAGAGAACAAATATTACATATTAGTAAGACTATATTTTTTTATCCACTATAAGAGGAGGAATTAGTGTACATATTTCACGAAAGAAGCCATTTGTGATCATTAATGAATGTTTGGGAGAAAAAGTAGTAGATACTCTAATCACCAGATCTAGAAAATCCTCATAATCTCGATCGTTAATTATTACGATACTGCTATGCGATTGATTTCTATACAGTTTTCTGCAATACACGGATATTTACTTTATTTTTTCCTTCATTATAGGACTGTTTTTTTATCCTAATGCGGAGGCACTTTTTGTGAGACATTTGCTTATATAGTAAATGTTTTTTTTAGAATAGTAAATGTTCTTCTAGAAGAATTTTCAGAATTGATATAAAATCACCTAAAATGCAATATACAGGGTGGTCATAAAAAAAACTTTGCCGATATATGGACCTCTAGCGGCTGTTCCGTTCAACCGATGGAGATGAGATTTTAGATAGAGTTATTCAGAGGTATAAGTGTCATAGGGACATGACAGTAGTGTCACGGCCAGGGGCAGGAGCATTGAAAAGTACAAAATAAAATAAAATAATTGTTAAATGCAAGAAAGAAACAGGGCAATAAAAGAGAAGGGAAGAAAGCCATAGACCGAAGCGAAATTTAGAGATTGTGTTTGTAGCAATAAATAGAAGATAAAAGTTGAAGAGAGTGAGTTGCAAGAAGAGAATAAAAGAAAATTTATGATGGCTATAAAACAGTCCACCCTGCTTGAAGCCGAAGCATGGGAAAAAGTTAAATTTGAGGGAGAATTTATAAATCCCGCCCTCGATGCGCATTGGTAAAAAGGGATTGAGGAGAGGCAGCACGGACGAATGGCGATGGTATGATAATTTCCATATAACCAATGGAAATTATAAGAGGCGGAGACATTAGTAAGAAAATATATGAAATAAAAAATAGTGTGAAGGCAGAGATAACCTGAGAAGTGAGAGTCAGTCAGAAGTTTGTGAGAGGTAGAAGTGGTGTCAAGGCATATAGACGTATGAGGAGAGTGCATTAAAAGTTAGTGAACCGATGCTGACAGTGCCCAAGTGTCCCGTGTAGAATGTTTGCCATGAACGACGGAGCCATATTCCAGACAAGAAAGTGCTCTAATTCCGTGTGATGATACAGACGACGAAGTCATCATTACGAGTGCCCGATGCCCAGAGTGATTCCACAGTCATCCAAGGTACCGACTTTGCGTTTCCTTTTTATATTGTTATCATTGCTTCTTAGTGTGTAGCCATAATAATTAGTATAGAGCGCGATGAGTATAGTGTTCGAATATAATATGTTGAGGAATTGACCGATAATTCATACAAACAATTTAATATAATGTTATGCTGATATATATACATTAATTTAGTAGGAATGAAGTTGAAAGTAATATGTGTAGATGAAGTACGAAATATTGTTATAATAAGTGAATGAGTCAAATGTAGGTGTCGTAAAGAATTAATTTAGTAGGAATAAAGTTGTGAATAATGTGTAAATGCCGGAGGAAATATTGAGTAATTTTGGAGTGTATTATTTATGTGTGTTAATATTCAATAAATTGATTTGTCAATATAACCAGAGTTATTTCCATTATTTGGGAAGCACATCAATGTACTAGCCACAATCATGAACCAATAAATTACTAAATCAAAATCATAATTAATATAATTAATATAAGAATAATATAATAAACTCCCAATCTTTAATTTAATGAAATAATACTTAAAACAATCACCGCCACAATATGCTCGGGATTCTGTGTACGGCAACAAAGTGGCGCTCACAGTTGCGGTTATAGGTACAGAAACTCGAAATTTTCGAATGGCAACTCCCACTTTTTCCCCTCACAAAATGCTCAGCGCATGCGAAAACCCTAAAGAGCATTGGAACGGTACGTGTATCACAAAAAACGGACGCGTTATGGACGCACAAAAACAGCTCTGCGAACGGCCTGTGATGGCACCCATGTGGAAAATATGTAATCCAAATAAATGTTTTCTTTTATCCGATCTGTGTTGTCATCAGTGATTGATGTCTTGTCTCTGTCATATGCAAATTACCTCCGTGCTCCCCGATCGTGTTTTTGTTGGCCGTTCGCAGAGCTGATTTTTGTGCCTGCATAACGCGTCCGCTTTTCGTGATACACGTACCGTTCCAATGCTCTTTAGAGTTATTGCATGCGCTGAACATTTTGCGATGGGAAAAAGTGGGCGTTGTCATTCGAAAATTTCGAATTTATGTACCTATAACCGTAACCTTGAGCGCCGCTTTGTTGCCGTTCACAGAATACCGAGATCATACCTCTGAATAACTATTTCTGAAATCTCATCTCGATCGGTTGAACGTAACAGCCACTAGAGGTCCATAATTCGGTAAAGATATTTTATGACCACCCTGTACATGGCTATGATTTCATGAGTGTTTATTAAATTTATTTAAATTTTTTACAAAAATGGAAGTTTTGTAAGAAAAAGGGAAGAGATTTATAACAACTTACTTTTTTCGTATCGTGAATTCAATATTTAAGGTGTTTTGTTCATACCGACTGGATTTTTTCATACCACTGACATGGGATTATAAGTTATGGGATGTATCAATTTTTAATTATTTTTAATTATTTTGAAGATAAAATTCGCATAAAAAATTATCGTTTACAAGGAAGGTGGATCTAAAACTTTGGAACCTACTTGGCTAGCATGTTGGGATATCAGTCCAAAATTTTCCTTTAAGATAATATCTCAAATAACAAATTAATATATTTAAAAATTTATCCATATTAATACATAAAATTTGAATGTTATTAGACACGTTTCACTTAATCATAGGTTTTAGTTAAATTACGTGGAGTAGTTTTACACGTATTTTGGTTAGCAAATGTTGCCCAATGTAAATGTATCTTTTATCTTAGGTTTGGTATTGGCAGATTAGTTTACAATAAGATACCCAATAAGGGCTTGTGGCGGCCCAGTGGTACAGCGCGCTGGTTTTCGGTGTTGAGGGTGCTCGGATCGAATCCTGGCGTCGCGCCACGAAAAATGACTCCGTTCGTGTCGTCCCTTCATAGGGGTAATGCTGTCCGCCTATATGGTGCCCCCACAATAAAATGGGCAATAAAATTGCGGCGTAGTAAGGGTGAATGTCTCACGACAAGTGCCTCCGTATTGGAAAAAAAAAGAAAAAAAAGGGTACCTAATAAAACATTTTAAGCAAGAATTTGAATTTAAGTGAAAGTGGAATTCATTTGTTTTCTACTTTTCGAGCTGTAAGAAAACTACAATTTAATTTTTTTTTCTTTAAGTACGATTAATTTTTTGATCTGGATAGTGGCGCGTGTGTGAGTAATTCTGAGCTCATGTTTGCATGCATTTGTAAGCAACCATAAATTAAAACATACAAATAATTACCGTGAGCGAGTAGTGACTTCATTTTTAGCAATTTGTTTTACATAGGCATAGCATCGCTGATATCTTCTGGTTACAAAGGGATGCAATATATATATTTTAAACAAATATTAAACCACATTTTTTTCCTCCCATTGCAATGAAATTTTTATGAAGTTATGATCGAGAAATGGTGCGTTATATTTCTTTTGGGCCAAGTTAATAAAAAATTTTAAAAATTCAAATTGTAGGGAGCTATATATGAGTAAAGTAAAATTTAAAGCTATTATTTCATCTTATTCCTATGTTCTTCCGAACTCTCTTTCTAAAGCGGTAATCAACGCAAAATGAAATCTTTGATATATTAAATTACCTTCGAACCTGATTGATAAAAGGAAGCCTGCTGATGTGGAAAGGGGTACTCGCATAGCCTTCTATAGCGTGTGAATACTTCTGCTCGAACACTTGATATGAAAGGACGATTTCATAAGTTATTTGAATTGTTTTACGTTAGCTTGTAGGTGAAGAGCTAACAGGCAGAAAAAATAGCCATGGTTAAAAGTTGTGATTATTTCGATCTTCTCCACATAAACCATGCTCAGAGTTTAGTAGCTGATTATTACGTGCTTGAAGAGGAATGCCCATATTATGAGTTGAAACCACTTTCAGTATTATTAAATGTTGTATTTGTTATACTATCATTATTAAAATCCACTTCATCATGACAACAGAAGCTTCTCAGACTCCTTTACCAGTAATATGACAACAGAAGCTTCCCAGATTTTTGCAAAATATGAATGCAGATAAATTTATATTAAATAAATTTAAAAATATATACAATTATAATCAAACTCACACAAAATATTTGATACAAAACAAATGAACATTTTAAAATGTTATACTTTTTGTTCGGAATTCTGATTTAAATGTATACCACAAGCCTTCATTTCGGAATAATTGCTGGTATTGTATAAAGTGCACTTAGTGCATTTCTGGTCTTTTGAAACTTCTCCAATAAAGCGTTTCGGGCAGATACAGCTTCTGTCTTCGATAATAACCTTATTTATATTTTGCCTTTAAGGAGAAGGGTAGAGTTTTAAAGATTAATAGTGTCGATGCAATCTGACAAGGGAACTAGAAAGAAGAGTACATTTTATAAATCCTTTTATATATTTAATCTGTCCACAGATTCTAATTAGTTGAAAAGCAGAAAAGCACGCCAAGTATATCAGTGAAAAACTATAATATATTTAATGATTAAATATTTATTTTCAATTAAGGATATTGAAAAAAAGGAGAAACATTATTTAATACTAATCAATAAATACATAAGTATCAGCAATTAAATATTATCAATCAATATCAATAATTAAATTTTTTCAAGACTGACCATTTAAAATAATTCAAAACTGTCAAACATAACACATGTTATGTAGTATAAAGAATGAGCGCAGTCCAGTTTGGTGAAACAGAATCCTTATTTGTTTACAAGTCTGTCCATTTACCACATATAGATAGAAGTAACTGCTTATAATGTGAAATATAATTGTACGTTTCTTCAATAAAACTTATCTTTCATTCTTTCCATTTGAAACTTGATACATCATTTATTGCTTTTTTGGAAAATTTTAAATCATATGCATATCTTACATCTTTTTTGAAAATAGAAAATGTGGATAAAACAGAATTTTATCTATATGTTAAATATACATTTAAAATTACATAGAACGCAGCCTAATAAGAGGGGTTACACATACTCAAAGATTAGCATTATCGAAGCAGTGTATCTTTGCATAAATCATATCAGGGTGCATTCCACGCAATTTTGACGTATGCGAGTAATCTAAATTTTACATGCCAATTCCTAGTTCTCTAGCGTTAGTTCTTTCTTTTGAGGGCTGAATTGACTGCTCTTTGTCATCAGTAAAAATTTAGACAAATTCTGTGTCTGGAATTGTCTTCTTCACAGCGTACTTACCAGCTATGATCTGCTGAAGATTCCGTAACAAATACGAAATATGAGATAAAAGATACATTTACTTTGGGCAACATCACCAAAATACGTGACATTGTTAACCAAAATACGTGAAAAACTGCTCCACATAATTTAACAAAAACCTAGAAATAAGCGTGCTTAATAACATTAAAATTTTATGTATTAATATCGATATATTTAATAAAAAATATTAATTTGTTATTTGAGATATTGTCTTAGCCCTTCAGCGGGCGCGTTAATTTTTGGAACACCAGCAGGTGTGCGTGGCACAAAGTGCAACGTCTATTTCAACTTTGATTATTCCTTTTGTAATAAACTTTTTTTTTTCAAATTGAAAGTAATAATTCTGTGTTTTATGGCAAGATATAAAATGTTGATAATAGTGAGATATATTTATAATTTAAGGCCAATTAATGCACATACAATCGCCTTATTTCAAAACTGCCCGGTCTATTGGATCTAAGGACAACTTGCAATTGATTCCTATTATGTCCAAAAACCTAAAAAAACAATGAGATTGTACATCTTCGTGATATGCGAAATACCATGTAATAGCTACAATTTGGATCGACTACATCAACTCCTGCGTTTGTCGTATTGTAATCCAGTATAATCGTTGGTTTACCACGGTAAATTCATAACTAACAATGAATGGAAAGGAATACAAGGGTCAGAAAATCAAACCTGCGTTAATAACGGTGTAGCTATAAATAGAAAATGCTTAGAACATGCAAACCTTACATGTAAAAACAAACCATTAAAAATTACAAAAATGTTGCAATTTGTACACGGGCGCGCCCGCTGAAGGGTTAAAGGAAAAGTTTGGACTAATATCCCAACATGCTAATCAAGTAGGCTCCAAAGTTTTAGATCCAGCTTCATTATAAACGATAATTTTTTATACGATTTTTATCTTCAAAATAATGAAAAAAATCAAAAATTGCTACATCCAGTAAATTATAATCCCATGCCAGTGGTATGAAAAATTTCCGTCGGTATGAACAAAACATCTTAAATATTGAATAGTGTATGAAATCATACATTCTTGATTCAGTGGCTGTAGAAGTCGAATCACATAACCTACTCTCTCTCTCTTTCTCACACACACACACATATATACAAGAATAAAATCACGAATGAGGAAATTACCTGTTGCGGATGAAATGCCCAAGATTATCCAACGAAATTATAACACAAAAATTGCCATATCCATGGTTCTAGCTACAACTTTCCTGGCGGCATCCTGAAAAATATTTCTTTTAGAATCATTCCCATTATGCTCTGGCTTTGTATTTGCACAAGGGAAAGCCCTGTTACGAGAAAGTGCGGACATCCAGGAAAGAATCTCAAGGATTAATGGTCATAAATCATACATTTCTAACAGAATACATGTCATATTTGCAGATCAGTGAGCTGTTCAACACTAATCTGCAATCAATTAAGTTTATGATGAATTCAAGAACTGCTAGAAATGCGTATAAAATTTATAATGGTATATACAGGTTTACGAATTGAATTTACTTCTCTTATGAGAATCCAGGCAAATAAACAGACAAAAATGAGACGACGAGAAAGGTGTTTTGTATTCAAAATTTCTAAGACTCAATGTTATCTTTTCGTTAGGATATCGTTTCAGTTTCTGGCATGATCGAAAAAAAGTATACTCCATTACTTTTAGAGGTTTTTCAATCTCATACGACTTCCACATGGGAATTACGGGCATATCGGGGGGAATTCTCAATTTTTATACGAGCCTTTTTTTATACGATATTTTCTGAAGTGAACTTATTTGATAACGAGATAAATTTCTCCAGAAAATTTTAAATAACGTATTACTGGTAAAGGATTCAGTATCAACTGACATGTTTTTAAGTATGATAATGTTCAGATAAAAAGTAAAAGCGAAGCATTTGAAAACCTGCCAATCATTGACGGAAATGAACAACCTTTTATAGTTTCCTATAGCTTCATTTCAAGACGAAAATGTGAGAAAACGAGTATAATGCTGATGAGAAGTTGTACACTAACACATTATTTTTTTTACCAAATGATGAAATGTTAGACTTTTTTGGGAGTTGTCCAGTGACAAAAATGAAAATTCTAAGCAGGTCATCATAGTTAAAATCTTAAAATGTAAGGCATAACATCTTTACATGAAGCAACGTTTTTTTCCAAAAGACTTCAGAAAATAAGATATAAATAATTAAAACAGGAATTAAAAATGACTGGAAATGTGTTTATAAAATATTTTTTAATCCCGAACACAATCATAGTTTCTTTCCCAGATGATATGATGAAGTGTGTTGCAAATGTAAACTGCAAATGGATCTTCAAAAGTTTATCATATTCTACTTGAAAATTACGCCAAGAAAAGAAGCAAAATGGTCATTTGCGAATATGTTTTTAGCACCTAGTTTTCGAAATTAAAAAAACAACAACTAGGTGCATTAAGTTTTCTAAATACATATAATGAGGTTCATGAATGTATAAAGTGATTTTGACTATCCTATTGACAACAGTTGAATAACTTACCGTGTCAGTATTAATACCTGTAATACAGACACAATAATACTAAACTAGTTAGTATTTGATCCTTTTAGACGAATAAAAAAATATTGACAATCATGAGATATGAAAAAGTCAAGCTAGAAAAGAAAATTTACAGCAAGTCGTATTATGTTATTGACTAATATAGTGTTTTGGAACCTTTTCTGAAGGTGTCGTCATAGTTACTTTGTGAAGAGAAATTATGTGTGTGAAAAGAGAAAAATCCTATTGGCTCCGTGTCTATCAAAATATTTAGAGGTCGATTGACACAGGGAAACACTCATCACAGGAATCCATTGAGTCCGCGTTACTTCTCATGCATTTTATTCTACGCTCGTTAATACAAAACAGCATATTGCTACTTTAAAATGGTGTAAATTCACTCTTTAATTTTAAAGCACCATAGTTAAGCCTTATCTTACACACACAAAATGAGGACAACGAAAGGTAATAATAAGGCTGCTATGTACTAACCCCATTGGATTCGCTCACCTCAATGTTAACCTATGGAGAAAATTTGTCCACGGATTGCCGACTTGGATTCAAAGATTTAAAAAAAAAATTGTACTCCGTCATAGAGAAAGAAATTTTACATTTGTCTACATTTTTCGTTTTTTTAAAAAATGCAATTAATATTTTAAAATTTAAATTATTCGGGGAAAAATCTGGTATAGTGTGTTTTAAACGCTCATAAATTCCTTCAGTGGACGAAATTAATAAAATGACTCCAGTAGCGCTTTGCAGAAAAGTTCAGTCTATCTGACAATACCAATTTCATTTGATTATCAGCATTTATGTACCTGTAAATAGTTGACAAAAATATATTTTAAATAAAAAATTTGGGGGCAGCACTTAACCCCCATATAGAGAGAGAGCCATTACAATCCCTCAAAATGTCAATCTTAAGGGGGGTGGAATTCTCGAACTGTCAACTGGACTCCTCCCACCACAAGAGTCTGCAAGAAGAGGAAAAGGGAAATACGATTTTTTTCTTTGTACATAGCAGCCTTAAAATAAAAATTGCGAAAAACTTTAAAACTAATCCTAATGAGAATCAGGAACTTGGTGCGTTGCTATCATTTAATTAAAGTTCGGCACTATTTTCGTCAGCAGCTTTTTAAAATCATCGTGATTAACTATTTGCAGTCGGTTTCTGTGTTTAGTAAGCAGATTTGTGACTACACTGAACCTATGCTCCTTTACACAGAATGAAGGAAATACAATCAAAAACTTTTGTACTATAGCCTATAATCAAGTGTAAAGTGTCGGTATCTGATTTTGCTGCTAGAACTGTTGGTAGGAATTTGAGCACCCCTCTATTATATCTTGGATCAGCAGTGCCCCCTGGGGCGGTACCGTTCTCCGTTGGGAACGACTGGTATAGAACAGCGTAGGTCGCAAACCCAAAAGGAGTCACAAAGCGAAATTTTGGGGTCGCAAAAATTTAATTCTGATACATGAATTTAATTCTTGTCGCCCGCCGCGAGTAACTAAGACATATATTTTATTTTATTTCTTCAAATATACTGAAAGCATGTTCCTCATATATTATGCAAACCTCGATAAAACATCTATGATTTAAAATATTTAAACGAAACCATTGCGCGATAAAACTAATGATCAGTATTAATTTATAAATAATAATTTTATAATGAAATCGGGGAACGGCATATGTGTGTGCGTGTCGTATAGTGACGGTGTGGACCAGCGATCAACGCTGTAAAACACTGACCATGCTTTACGTCCTGCAGTGTTAAACATTGCACCAAGGTTTAATTTGCTATGCAGCAAAAGACAACCACATCCGTCTCATTAAAACGTGATTTTCTTTGATTAATTTTTGTATACTTGAAACATGTATCAAAACTATTATTTTTCATATGTATATTGTTTACCAAAGAACTAAATTATTTATGAGAAAATATTTATCTTTATATCCTTATTTCCTGGGGTCGCAAAAAAAATCTCGATGATAAAAAGGGGTCATGAAGGAAAAAAGTTTAAAAAGCACTGGTCTAGTTTAATTCATTTCCGGTGTCTGTTAGCCGTGTGTAATGACGACAATTTTCGATATTTGTTCTTTTTCCAGTGAATATTTAAATTTAACAAAACGAGGGCAAGATACTATGAAGTCTTCCTACCCACTTACAGTCTTTTTATTACTATCTGTTTGGGATTATACGTGCACGTGTTCATGAAATGATAAATAAAACTTACGATGTTGTGTTTAATTTTGTACCTGATTCTTTTTTCTCAAATCTTATGTTGCCTTTTTAAAAACGTACATGTTTTTCTAGAGTTCAGTATGTATTTTGGAATATTTATAAATTTGGCTATTTTGATTTAAAGCATTTTAATTTCCTCCACTTGCGATAACTTTCGACGAATTTTCCTGGAGGTTTTAGAAATCAGTAGATAATCATCGTTTAATTAAATTCGATATGTGAAGTTTATATACCATAGGTTATAATTAAAAAAATATTAAAATGCTTTATTGCATAAAATGAAAGTATTTGTTTTTATTAATTGTATATGCAACTTGTCTCTCATACATAGCTAGCTGATGTTACATTTTCAAAATAGATTATATGTGTTTGTAAGTGTTATGTCTTGCTGGCTGATGAATTTTTGAAAAAAAATGATTTCAGGAATCCTGTGGATCCTCTCACTATAAATATCAAGATATAAATGTTTTTTTTGCATTATTTTTGTCTTTGCTATCATAGAAATTCTTTGATTGTAAAATTTTAGTATTTCTTAAGTGTATTATTGGATAATTAGTGTAGGATATTTGTCAATAAAACGCACTCGTAATGCAGTCAGTAATTGTTTTAGTTTTTACCCCTGGATACTATTTCCTGCGGTAATTAGATGAGGTTATAAATTGTTAATAATAAAATTTCATCCATGAACTCACACCAACCCCAATACAGACAGATTAAAAGGAGGTAATAAAAAGAAACTGGAAGTTTTAAAAGTGAAAAGTTTAAAAGTTTAAAAAGTTTTAAAACTGGAAGTTTTGGAAGTTTTAAAACTCCGAGTCAAAAGTTGTATGGAGTTTACAAGCCAAAAAGTTTCTAACTTTCTAAACATGTCTCATGCTCATCTAAGCAAGAAAACATTTAGTCAAATTTGATGTAAAATAAATTTATATAAAATGAAACTTGCAGCTGATACGAAAAATTAAAACTAAGGTAAACCATTCTATATTCAAATTTAAATATTAAAATAAAATAATTGTTATAGAAAGCAGGTATAGGGTCAGGTGAGGTAAATGTAAACAGTATACAAATGATCGAAAGGTGTAAACTTGCAATAAAATGATTTGGGTTTATATATAAATGATTTGGATTTATATAAAAATATGATAAAATATCAATATTAAAGAGTTCTAAAATATAGTTTTCAATCAGACCATCATTTACAATTATCTCAACACATGGGTATAATAAGGTGCTGATAGAACGATAAACTCGTGCGATGGATTTGTTGACGTCATCGCTTTCACGAGCAACTTTAAACCTGCACCCCCATGTTTGTTTATGAGATGCATTTGGCAGACTATAGTTGCCTAGGAAAAAAAGCTTTACGTAGGATTTTCATGAAGTTTTCAGTGGTATGACGTCATACAGCGTGATCGCTAGCTCGGCGGACGTGGCGGAGACCGCATAACCCCAAATCTCATCGGGATTTTAAAAATCTTAGAAATTAGAGAATTTTGGTGGTTCTGGGACTCTGTACGCGCGAGGAGCACGTGTGATTGCCCTGAAAGCACGTGTTTCCTCAATCCGTAGTGGGAAAATCAGAAATTTCGATTATCTGAATTCACCGCTTTCACAGTTAATACGGAATTAGCACCAACGCTTTATTTTAGGCTTTCTGGGAAGAGGTCATTTGCAGTAATAAACCTTTAGCATGAATTAGAGGAACCACTAGTGCTACGTTTTGCCAGTAAAGTGCCAAAAATCGATAAATGCACACGGCTATTTCGGTGACATCATCAATTTCAGGAGTAACTTTAAACCTGCACCTCCGTGATCGTTTTTTGGGTTGTATTTGGCAGACCATAGTTCTCTAGGACTAAAAAAAAAGCATTAGGAATGACTTCCATGAAATCTTCAAACAGCGAGATCGTTACCTTCGCGGACGTGGCCGACACAGTATCACCCTGTTCTCCTCGGGATTTTAAAATTCTCTCAAAGCTCTTTGCCACTCTGGGACACCTGACGCGTGAGGAGCACGTGGAATCGTCCGGAAAGCTCCGTGTTTCTTAAATCGGTAACGGGAAAATAGGTAATTTCGCTAATCTGACGCCCCCACCGTCACTATTAATTCGGAATCAGCGCCTACACTATATTTTCGGGTATCTTGTCCCAGGTTTTTTTGAGTAATATCCTATAACATGAATTATAGGAGTATCTAATGCTTCATTTTGAAAATAACATGCCGAAAAAAGATACACTCGTACGGCGGTTTCGGTGACATCATCGCTTTTACGAGTAACTTGAAACCTGCGTCCCCGCGTTAGATTTCAGAATGCAATTTGCAGAGAATAGTTGTCTAGGACTAGAAAAAGCTTTACGGTGGACTTTTATGAGGTCTTTAGCGGTATGACGTCATACCACGAGATCACTGGCTTCGCGAAGGTGGCAGAGACCGTATCAACCCAATCGCCTCGGAAATTTAAAAAAACTCACTGCAGTTAATTTAAGGCAAAGTCCATGAGGTTTTAAAGTTTCGGTTTTCAGTTTATCAAAACTAAGATTACCATTTATGATGCCCATATGGAATTATGGTTAGCCTTGTGAGCTTTTCCGTAGTGTTCTTGGGTTCAAATCCCGAGTAAGGATAGGACATTCCAGTGTTGTTTCCTTATAGGGAGCACTGTTGGCTCACATTTAGGGTGTTCCTATGAAGTAGCCAACAAGATTTCACATAGTTGATGGTACCTGTCACTTTGAAAAAAAATCATTTGATTTCCCTAAGTGTTAGTTTTTGAATAAAGTTTTCTAGTGAAAAATATCTATTTTCATAAAAATTATAGCGTCCTCAATTTTAAGCAGTTTAAAGTGGCATTAAAAATGATATATATTTTTAAAGGGACATCAAAATCTAAAAATCATTTGTCAGTTTCTGTTTATCTTTCCAATTTTCTGCTGAATATTGAAGGCATCCATGTATCTTATTTTTTTTCTAAATTGTTGAGAAAAAAATCCTAATATTTAAAAATTTATCCTAAAGAACAAGAAGTATCATAATGTTTTTTGTTAAAATTTTCTTTTGAATAAGAGAAAATTTTTAATATAGGAAAGAGAAAAGGGAATTTTTTCGAAATGAAATTTCAAATAAAAAGATAGAATTAGATTAAGAACTGCTGAGTAAAAATTTTCAACTTAAATCAAAGTATCTTACGATATTCTTTTATTTGTTTTAAAAATCAATCTTCAGTACCTTTTCAAAACCTTATATGGAATCAACGAAACAATATTAAGAAAAATTGCTTTATATTTATTTCAGATCACGTTAAAAGAGGATTCCAAAAGCCCTAGGGATAGTAGTAGCCCAAGAAATGAAAAGGATGACATTCCTAAAACTTCTTTGAAGGCAATATATAATTTATCCCGAAATATTTCATTTCAAAAATGGTAAGATATGCTTTACTTAAGAGGGTAATTTTGAGAACACTAGAATCATTCGAATTCAGAATGGCTGACAACAGATTGGAGAATCTTAAGTTCTCTAATCTGCTCAAAAGCAGGATATTTAAGAGGGCACTTTTAGAAAGGTATATTTATACTATATGCACCAATTTCATATTCAATAGAAATTTAAGATTAAAATGTATAATAAATATTTACGAAGTTTTAAAATTGTTTATATTAACTCATGCATTCAAGTAAAAGTATGTGAAGCTATTGGAAAGTTCAAAAATATATTTAGAATAAAACTATTTAAAAAAATCAGTTTGATAAAGTTATCCACTCTCAGTGAATTTCTATATGTAAATTACTTTAAATAAACACACATAGAGGAGTAAAATTTTAGCTGTAGTGAACAACCACAACTGCCTAGCATGAATACGTATGAGGCGAATTATGATCAAATGTAAGATGTACCTCTTCCTCGCTGAAAGAAATCTAGTCACTGAAAGAAAGGGATTTTTCCTGGTCATCGTAGAGGAAATTTTAAACAACTAGGCGATTTCGGATAAAGGTCCAGTAATTGGACACAGAAATATCCCTCACAATATGACTTGAAATGAAGAATTGTTGCACTTTATCGGTGCCAACGGGTTCAGGAATAAGCGAATTCTCTGCATGATAATCTTGAAAGGATCAAGTGATAGCCCTAATAGATCGCGAAAGAAACACCAACAGCCTTAATAGATCGCAAAAGAAACACCAACGTAATAAACTAATTTCCTGAGCGCTATACAATCACACAATGAATACTTCACACCGTGTGTCCATTCACGCAGAACCATTGGTTGGTAACTAGCAGGAGCTAAGTTCGTGAGTCGGATAAGTCTATGATTGACGTCTCGTCGCTGGTAGCTCTGTCTTAAAGGTATATCTGTCCGATCTCGATAATCTTTAATAACGCCTGACTGACGTCGCTTGATATTTGGATTTGAATATTGCTTCGCTCTTGGAGCAGTGAACAACCCTTTTCCAGCTTGGAGGACAACTGACGAATGTGTATAGCTTTTACTTTAGGAAGACCTATTGCAAATACTGAAATAATGGTAGGAGGTAATATTATCAATTTTATCAGATTTTCTCTGGTATCTCAATGGTATCCTGACCTGTCAGTGTTTTGGGAAAGAAATCTCTCAGATGAACGCATTGACCCTGCTGTCCCGAGAACAGTACAATACCATTTAGAAACATAAAAAAAAAAGCTATTCGGCATGTGTTTCTAAGCACTGTTCCTGAACTTCCACCAAACGTATTGATGGACATTTTAAGAGAGTCCAACGAACTGGAGCAACAACTGCAATGCCTTGTTCAAATCTGTCACACGATTGTATCTGAGGACTGAATGGCTTGATGCCATGCTGAATATCCCTTAATATCACTGGCCAACAATGGATTTACTGTTCCCTAGTGTTTTACTAAGTGTTGCCATTTTTTCCTAAATAAACAATGAAAGCATATATCATCACTTCTCGTTATTTTGTATTATAACTTTTCGTAATAAAGGCATGATTGTGAAATTTTTGTTTTGTCACACAGTGCACATGAGAAGCTTTTTGATAAACCTGAGTTTTACAAATGAACGCATAGCGATTTCAAGTGAATCTAAGACTTCTAATTTCATATCATATGTTCCATACTAAAACAGGCTTTGCATAAAAGCTGAAATTAAACTTTGTGCGCATTGCCAACAATGCATTCAACAATAGTTTTTCTAAATAAATATTCAACATCAACTTGCAGTAAGAAGTTTAAGAGTTTATTGTACGCGTGTGCATGTTTGGAAAATAACAAATGCAAAATATCAAAACTACTTGAAATAATCATTTATTGTAGCATCAAAAGCAAACTCTGGAACTTGCACTTTTAATTTGAAATTATGAATTACGAAAATATCGAAAACATGTCTACCCTTTATGAAATAGCTAATCTAATGAAATGTCAAACGTTTTTACCCTAAATAATATCTTTAAAATGTTGTAAGAATGTATAGATGTGTTTGGAATGCAGATATTACAAAATATTTAACAAAATAATGTAGTTTTATGCGTCTTTTAGTTTTCTATAGATCCCTTTATCTAGATTTAATTAATTATATCTTTGTTTGTAGAAAAAAATGTTAATATCAATAGCATGGTTTGAAAGTTACAAAACTCGTGAAAAATATCTTTTGATCAAACTAAGCAATAAATTAAAAAACTTTCCTTTCGATTAGCTTGTTTAATATGAAGTAGAGATTTCTTTTATGCGATAAACTATACCAATGTTTTTTTTCCTGTTTATAAATTAATTTAATTTTATTAATATAAAATCAATAGCACTAAATATAATAGTTTTATATAAAGTAAATAGGGAACATTTTACATAAGGTACATAATTAAACATTTTTAATAAAAACATTATTTAATGTAACTCTTTTCATTGCAGGAAAACGTGTAATATCAATGTAACAATTTTATAAAAGAATCTTTAACTGCTAATGGTATGGAAGAAAAAAAGTGGTAACAATCAAAGTGAAACTCCTCTACTTGTTGAGTTAATAATATTGCCGCTTAAAGCCTTTCCCGTCAAAGACTCTGTTGCTGAATTCAACGCACCGGACTGCTGAGCAAGAGGTCCCCGGTTCGAAGCTCTACATTATTTTAATTTAATTTAATTTAATTTAATTCTAATTCTATTTCTGTTAGTTCTAGAAGTTGCTAGAACATTCTTTAATTTCCTGGAACGGCGTTCCAGAATATTCTGTTGATGGATAAAAGAGCAAGTAGCTCAACCTGTGAGTTCAGTTCTGAGTTCTATCAGCTAAGTGTTGTGTGCTAATAAACAGCGTTGTATTCCCTCTACGTGTGTGTTCAATCCATACGACAACCATCTACGCGACATCTTTGGTGGAGGCGCCGGGTACTCAGTTCAGTCTGGAAGCAGAAGAAATACGAAGAAGCCGTAGACTTTTAAATCTCCCTCCGGAATACGGTCTTTACGTAGCCGCTCCACGAAAGCGATTCCCGGCAATGCCTGAAGGAGAAGTCAAGCCACAAACCGTCCTGCTGTCTCCAGCACTAATTAGGGAACCGAGAAAGCCGACAAATTTTAGAGGCGATCCTGGACAAGATCCAACCAAGTGGTTAAAAGAATACCTTAGAGTATCAAAATTTAATCAATGGGATGATACTCTTTGTCTTGCGAACGTCTACTTTTTCCTTGATGGGACCGCCAAAATATGGTTTGAAAATAACGAAGATCTGCTGAATTCATGGGACGACTTCGAAAGAGAACTAAAAAAAACTTTTGGTGACTCTCAGCTATATATACAGCGAGCTAAGGATTGCTTAAAATGCCGAGCGCAGAGAGCTGGGGAAGCTACACAATCTTATATCCAAGATGTTTTAGGACTCTGCAACCAAATTGACCCGGCCATGTCAGAAGACGATAAAGTGCCCCACTTAATGAAGGGCATCGCAGAAGAGGTGTACCAGGCCTTATTAACTAAGGAGATAAAAACGACAGTCGATTTCAGTAAATGGTGTCAGTACATTGAGGAAATGCAGCAAAAGCAAATAGGACGTCAGAAATTCAGTCGCTTGCCGAATGTTGTCCGAATTGCCTCCGTCGACGAGGAACAGGATCTAACCTCACTGATCCGTAAAATTGTCCGTGAAGAGATACAGCGATTAACTACACCCCAAATTGAAGAGCCCCAAACAGGCGTACAAACCATAGAAGCAATTGTGCGAGATGAGGTTGAGAAATCTTTGGCTCCCATATCTAGTGGAAGCTTCCGAAGGTCGACTCCCACATACATCCGCAGCATCCACTCGACGTATAACAGGCCGGAGCCGGCACAGGAACAATTACCCCGAAAAACCGACGTGTGGCGTACGACCGACAATCGTCCCGTTTGCTTTCACTGTGGCCGCCCCGGACATGTCGTTCGCTATTGCCGGGATAGAAGAGCAATTTTTAATGCTTACAGAGCTGATAGAGGAAACAAAGCCCAGCGACGCATGATCTCCCAGAACACCGCCGACGAATCCAGCCGAACGTTTGAAAGAAGTCTGTCACCTAGCCCTAACCGAGGTCGATCGCCTACTCGTCGCTTCAGATCCCCATCGCCGTATAGACGTTCCAGTGTCTCACCTGGCCGAAGAAATGAGGAAAACTAAGCAGTGCGACCTTCCTTGGAGGTGAGGCCGCTGAAAAACAAAATCCTCCCTCTGCCGCAAAGATGACGAAGAATTATCTAGAACTAAACATTGACAGTCAACCAGTACGTGCACTCGTGGACTCCGGCGCATCATTTTCTGTCATCTCAGACCAATATAGACGTCAGCTGCGAAAGATTATGTTCCCAATCAACGGAAGCATAATCCTCAAGGTCGCCGACGGAAGTCACGTCCGTCCAATAGGGAAATGTGTTCTTCGCTTAAACATCAATGGTCTAATACGCCCCTTTGAGTTTACAGTTATGCCGAACTGCAGTCACAATGTTATACTTGGTTGGGATTTTCTCGAAGCTTCGAGAGCAGTCGTCGACTGTGGCCGATCGGAACTAGTGTTTGACGAAATGATGTCAGATCCTGAATCTGCTGAGACATGGCGAGTGAACACCCTTCAAGACTGCGTCGTACCTCCGCACTCTATTTCTAAAGTAATTGTCACGAATCCCAAAATTAATGCGATCACAGACGTCATAGTGGAGGGAAATCGACTACTGCTGCTGGACAAAGAAGTTGCTGTGCCCTCAACGATCCTGACGTTTTACGACGGTACAGCCGAACTCTGGGTCACGAATGCTCAACCAGAAGCTAGGTTCATTCCCAAAGGCATGTGTGTGGGCTATGCAGAGACTCTAGACGAGAGGTACCTGAACTGCATCTTCAGTGCGCATATCTGCTCAGCCGCCAAGCTGAAATCGAGCCCTTCTCCGGTCGACTATTCCCAAATGCTAGCCCAAGATCTCACGGTAGAACGAAAACAGCGGCTCTTAGAATTACTTTCTGAGTTTCCTGAAATTTTTGATCAATAAAGAAAAGCCGGAACAAAAGTAAATGTGCAACATCGTATAATCACTGGCAATCATCTACCGATTAGCCAAAGGGCTTACAGAGTATCTCCTGCGGAGCGTCGAATTATTCAAGAGGAAGTAGAAAAGATGCTAGACAGAGATGTTATTCAACCATCGGAGAGCCCATGGTCGTCCCCAGTTGTCCTCGTGAAGAAAAAGGATGGAAGTTGGCGATTTTGTGTCGATTATCGTCGGCTCAACAAAATTACGAAAAAAAATGCCTACCCTCTGCCACGTATTGACGACACATTAGGCAGCTTAAAAGGAGCCAAGTTCTTTTCGTCGATCGATCTCTATTCTGGCTACTGGCAGATTGAAGTGGACGAGGCAGATCGCGAAAAGACAGCTTTTATCACACCAGAAGGACTTTACGAGTTCAAGGTCATGCCCTTTGGTCTGTGCAATGCGCCGGCAACCTTTGAAAGAATGATGGATAACTTGCTACGACACCTAAAATGGACCATGTGTCTCTGTTATCTAGACGACATTGTCATGTTTTCTGAGACCTTTGACGACCATCTTAAACGTCTGAATGTCGTACTTAAATGCATCCAAGAAGCTGGGCTTGTCCTAAATCCAAAAAAATGTCTCTTCGGGGCTGAACAAATTAAGATTTTGGGACATCTAGTATCGGAAGGAGGTGTCCGCCCCGATCCAGATAAAGTAAAGGCCGTAAAGTGTTTTCCCACACCCAAAAGTGTGCACGACGTCAGACGTTTCCTAGGACTCTGTTCTTATTACCGCCGCTTCATCAAGGATTTTTGTCATCAAGCTCAACCCTTACAAATGTTGCTGAAAGGTGACTCTAAATTTCGTTGGGGACGTGAGCAGTCGGATGCTTTCGACCGGTTAAAGGAAGCACTGATATCTGACCCTATACTGGGACTTTACGACGAAAACGCCGAAACAGAATTGCGAACGGACGCCAGCGGCTATGGTATTGGAGCAGTCTTGGTTCAAATACAGCATGGAAAAGAAACAGTTATTGCCTATGCTTCGCGGGCACTAACCAAAGCAGAGAAAAATTATTCCACGACTGAAAGAGAATGCCTTGCCGCCGTATGGGCTGTTCACAAGTTTAGACCATACCTCTTCGGCAAACACTTTTCAATCGTAACAGACCACCATTCGCTGTGTTGGCTAACTAATCTAAAGGATCCCTCGGGAAGACTTGCGAGGTGGGCCTTGCGACTACAAGAGTATGACATGTCGATTGTTTACAAGAGCGGAAAGAAACACAAGGACGCTGATAGTTTGTCCCGAAATCCATTGGAAGAAGACAATATACCATCGGAAGTCATCGCCGCTATAGATTTTGCTAACGTTGCTGACGAACAAAGAAAAGATCCAAGACTTGCGGAGTTAATACGGACTCTAGGAAATGGCGAAACAGTGAAAGGAGAATTTGAGCTGATTGAAGACGTACTATGTAAAAAGAGTTTCGATCCAACCGGCAAGAAATGGCTTCCTGTCATTCCAAAGCATCTACGTCAAGACATTCTTCAATGTTTCCATGACGCACCCACGGCCGGACATCTAGGATTCGTCAAAACGTACGACAGAATAAGGAAGCGGTTTCACTGGCCAGGGCTCTACCGAAATGTGCGACGATATGTCATGCACTGCCGGGAATGTCTGCGTAGGAAAGCCGTTCCACAGAAGCCACCGGGTCATCTAATGCCTATACCGCCTGCTGTTGCGCCATTTCATCGCATTGGGATAGATCTCCTTGGGCGTTTTCCAAATTCGACCACGGGAAATAAATGGATCGTAGTCTGCACCGACTATTTGAGTCGCTATGCTATTACAAAAGCTCTGAAAACTGCTGAAGCTGCGGAATTAGCGAGGTTCCTCGTCGAAGATATACTTCTAAAACATGGAGCGCCCCGAGTTATTATCACCGATCGAGGGCAAGTGTTTCAATCAAGACTTGTTTCAGATATCATCCGGTTGCGTAACATTAGTCATGGAATGACGACAGCCTACCATCCCCAGACCAATGGCCTTACTGAGCGATTCAACAAAACACTAGGCGACATGTTATCCATGTACGTAGACGTAGAACAGAGAAACTGGGACGAGATACTGCCGTTTGTGACCTTCGCTTACAACACCGCTAAACAGGATGTAACCGGATTCACACCTTTCTATTTACTTCATGGCCGAGAAGCCGAAACAACGCTCCACACTCTTTTCCCCTTCTGCCCTGACGTGGAGAACGATTATACTAAGCATCTTGTCGTGAAAACCGAAGAGGCAAGGCAGTTAGCCAGACTACGAACCTTAGAGGCGCAAGAAAAGGACCGTCGGCATTATAATTCCAAGCACAGGGTGGTGTCCTATTCACCTGGAGATTTAGTATGGATTTTCACACCTGTTCGGAAAGTAGGCTTGTCCGAGAAACTGCTTAAAAAATACTTCGGACCATACCAGGTGTTACGACGATTATCTGACGTAACCTACGAAGTCCAAGACTATGAGCCAACATCAAGACGCCGGAAAACGATAGACACCGTCCATGTTCTTAGAATGAAGTCTTACTACAACCCTGAATTACAAGCACAACATCCGAATGGTAATTCTTCAACATCTGAAGACGGCCATTGTGAAGAGGATCCGCCTACCAATGTAAAGAATGATTACACCGGACCACAGACACGTTCCAGATCAAAAGTTGCTAGCAGTTAGGCAACCTAGGACAGCGGGACGCTGTTCTTCTAAGGAGGGAGCAATGCCGCTTAAAGCCTTTCCCGTCAAAGACTCTGTTGCTGAATGGTCAACGCACCGGACTGCTGAGCAAGAGGTCCCCGGTTCGAAGCTCTACATTATTTTAATTTAATTTAATTTAATTTAATTCTAATTCTATTTCTGTTAGTTCTAGAAGTTGCTAGAACATTCTTTAATTTCCTGGAACGGCGTTCCAGAATATTCTGTTGATGGATAAAAGAGCAAGTAGCTCAACCTGTGAGTTCAGTTCTGAGTTCTATCAGCTAAGTGTTGTGTGCTAATAAACAGCGTTGTATTCCCTCTACGTGTGTGTTCAATCCATACGACTACCATCTACGCGACAATATTTTTTCTGCATAGATACGTGAAAAAAGTTTATTTCTGAACATTCTTCTATGGGAAATATACAGACTATACATTATCATAAGAAAAAGAAGTTACAGAAATATGTATTAAAACACGTCTAACATAAAATATGTTGGTATTTTTTCCTCACTGATATTTTCAATATGTTCTTAGATGGTAGGATATAAAAATAAATGTATGAAATTCAAAATACTTTAGTTCAATGCTCTTTTATACGTGAGAGCATTATAAACGAGAACAGGAAAACATGAACACATTTGTTAAACGTCAAGCTTCCCATCCTATTTATCTTTATTTTGAAGTTTCTTAACAGATGGTTTGAATTTGATATTATAATGCTGAATAGAAAGTATTTTCTCACTTTTTTACAGTTTTGAAATAAAAATAGTTATTTGATAGAGAATTTACCATGGAGCTAAAATTTAGTTTAATACAAAAAAGACAGCATGGATTTTCATAATTACTCGTTAATCTTATAAGGGAATTTTTATATTCATTTGAACAGTGTGTGTTTCTCTTGCAAAACGTGTTAAACTATGCGCTATAAATTCAGTTGAAATCCGAAACTATGATCATTAAGGAGTTATACTGGTTGCGAGAAAAATAAAAAATTATGATTTTCCATATCATAGTCAGCTGAAATGAACCAGAATTGCCATTAATAAAAGAGCAAGTATGAAAGGAAATAGTAAATGTAAAAGTATGAAAGAATTAAATGAAAATGACATGAAAAATAATTCTATGGATTATCCTTTGTTTTGAAGATGCAACTCCATTTTGTTTATGTATGTTTTAGGATGAAATTAGAAGACATTACACTTTTTAGAAAAAGAGAATAGTAAATTTAAATTTACTACATATTTAAAGTTTTTAAATATATATTAAGATACTTCGAGACATAGTTACTTTTTTTTTTGGGGGGGGGGGGGGGGGGTATTAAAACTTGTTGATTACTAATCGGGGTTAACTGTGTAAGAAGCCTTTAAAAGAATTTACAACAAAATATTTCTTTACGAAAGTAAATCATTCACCTTGTTTATACAAATAATGTTATGAACACAGTATGATAGTAAATATTTCTAATAATAGAAAGAAATATATGGAGCTAAAATATAATTAACATTTAGGCTATATAAATGTAAAAATCAAAAAATGGGTTTTATTTAGAGTTTTCTTTTATTGTAAACCATTATTTAATCCGAAGTTATAAATTTGTAATAATCTTCTTAAAGTATAATAAACTAATTATTAATGGAAAAATGGATTTTAGCTAATGGGATTTGTGTGGTATTTGCATTAAAAAGTCTATCACTGCCAGAAACAAACTAACTTTAGACATTGGAAAAATATTTTACGAACACCTTTACACAATTTTCAAGTCTTTATGAAGCTGAACTAATAAATCTCACTCAGGGAGGACACGAAATACTAGGGACGGTGCTGAAATACATGGATCAAGAAGGCTTCCTTAATTTTGGACGAAGTTTTCCGAAGGTGATAGCATACTCGTTCTTCCCAAAAGCATTCTTCTCGGAGGTGGAGGCATCAATTTTTCGTCGTCAAGGCATTTTATCCACAGCAGGTTGCAAAGAGTTTACAAAAATGTTAGCTTTTATAATAATTCAAAGCTTATTTTTAGAGGTCATAGCAAAAACACCTTTTTCTTCAAAGCATCTTTTCTTCAGAGATAGCAGAAAAAAGCCTGATACTCAAAGCATCATGACGAAGAGAGCAGCCAAAGTAAGTTAGGTCGTTGGAAGAGGTAATACAAAACTCTTCTTTAAAGCATCTCTTTTTTAGAGCGTGAGGTACAGTAGTAAAAACTATTCTAATGTTCATGCTGTTAAGCTAAAATTCTTGGGTAATCGTTCCACTCTCTCTCTCCTTATTAGGTCATATCAAAATTAGTAGAATCTCTTCTATAAGGTCATTATACATATTTTTGACACATTTCCTAGCCCTCTATATTCTACTATGCCGCCACATTGTGTTGTTGTGTGTCGTTGTTGTGGCTTATTCCTCAAGGTCTGGCCGAAGGCTAGACCAAGAGGTAGTGGATTCTCAAAAAGTCATACACGAGAAGAGGCGTAATAAATAGGTCCTCATGCAGCAGCCCCAAGCAGTTCAAAAGGTGAGCAGGGGAGGCCTGTGCTGAAGCACATTTAGTGCAACTTCGAAAAGTTTTCTGCCCATTGATAAAAGTAAGGCTCCCAATATGTCCACTCATGAGTCTGCCGATGGTGACCTGGACTGTCCTGTCCCCTTTAATTGTGAAAGCACTACCAGGATATTTCTCAGAATACCAGGAGTGGGACGGAGGAGTCAATCATAATTTCTGGTTTGACATCTTTATATTTGAGCATATTTCAGAAAAGGTCAGGCCGACACCTGAGGTTAAGGGCTAGAAACGCGATCCTTTGCAAGACTGTCAGTGGTCTCGTTTCCATGGAGGAACGTTACCTATATGTGAAGGAAGTAAATCCTGTGCTGCCGTGAAAGCACCTTAAGGTCTTTAAGTATCCCCGCAGATGTTCTGTCACCAACTTTGGTCCAGTTGCTCAGATGTTGTATAGCACTGCGGCTGTCAGTCAGGATCCAAATGTCTGCAGATGAAATTTCAGACATCAAAGCCTTAAGTTCTTCTTTTATAGCAATAAGTTCAGGTCTAAAAACTGATCAGAAGTCTGGGTTTCTTAGTTTGATTTTATCAGAGTGAACTACATTGTATTATGCATAATTTAAGATGGAGCTTCGGTTTTCCTTGCTGGCCGAAGTTTTATTTCAATTTTAGTAAGTCAATCTGGCTTTCCACGGAGTCCTTCGTCACCTAACATCTGTAAATATTTTTGTAACTTCTATTATCACCTTTTCCATCATCTTTTCGACCCAACAAATAGCATAAAGACGTTTTCTGTTACGTTAGCATCGTAGCCGCTTTCGAGCCCTTAACTAGCTCTAGAATTGGGCAATTAAAATTAAAAGTTTTGTAAAAGCAACATAATTTGATGAGCATTTTGTGTGGATATCGAAGTTTTCATTTTACTACCTGCAAGCTATTTAGATTATCGTAATTAAATTTTAATTGCGGATTCTAACGAGAATTTATAATTAGGTCTGTAATTAAAAGCTAATAACCTGAAAATTAAGTTTAATGCCTGGAAATATTTTTAATGTTAATATGCTATACAGCTCCGATTCAAAAAATTAGAATAATGAAAGAAAATATGATCAAGGGAATTGAAAATCTAATTTATCAAAAAAATAATCAATGATATCAAATATAAATTATCATAATATAAATCTGCATATTTTGTAGATTATAAAAATATAAACATATTACAATGAAATAGAAAATATATTTAAAACAGCAAGTGAAAAAAAATTCAAAATATTAGAATACTTCATAACATGGTTAAAAAAATTAGAATAATGTAAATATATTGTACACAATTTAAACTCGAAGGGTTTTTACATGCTAATCAGTACTTTGTTGCATCATCCTTAGCTTTAATGACAGCTCTTAAACGGTTTGGCATATTATTGACTAAAGGTTCACAAATTTTTTTATCAATATTCGCCCATATGCTCTTCAAACTAGAAATAAGATATTTTTTGTCCCTTGGTGCAACTTCTTGAAGTCGTTTTTTCATAATTCCCCACAAATTCTTGATAGGGTTTAGATCGGGGGAATTTGCAGGCCAAGGGAGTACATTTATTTCCTTCTCTTGGAGCCATTTAGTTGTCGATTTGGAAGTGTGAGAAGAAGCTGAATCTTGCTGAAACACGAAATCGTCATCACATAAATCCTCAGATGTAGGAATCATGAAGTGTTCAAGAATTTCTTGATACACTTTTGAATTAACTTTTGTGTAAATAATACACAACCTACCTGGGCCTTCCGCAGTCATGAAGCCCCATACCATGTCAGAGGTCGCAAATTTAACCGACCATTTTAAACACTCTTTATCAAAAGCTTCTTGTTTAAGTCTCCAAACACGTATACCTTGATTCCCATGGGACACAAGAGATACTTTCATCGCTGAAGAGTACCTATTTCCAGTAATCTTTGACCCCAAAATAGCCTTTGTTTGCACCATTTAACCCTAGCAGCTATTTTCTTAGATGATAAGAGTGGCTTTGTCTTAGGCACACTTGATCTAAAACCTAATTTGTGAAGTCGTCGTAATGTTGTAGATTTAGAGGTATTTACACCCACTTCTTTCCATTTTCTCTGCAAATATCTCACACTTCGAAAGCGATGTTTCTTCACAATCTTTTCAATTGCCTTTCATCTCTTGCTGAAGTTACTGGCTTTCGACCACTTTTAAAGTGTTTATTTTGAAAACACTTATTATTACAATATTCTCTCAAAACTCTACTCACACTTGCTTGAGAACATTTCACTTCCTTTGCTATAAACAGTTGTGTTTTTCCTTCTTTGTGCAAGTGCACAATACGAAATTTCCCAGCCTCAGATAAGTCGCTCTTTCGTCCCATATTAAGCAAATACTGAACTAAAATCAAATGCTAAACTACTTTTCATTTTCCGCGGAACACATTATATAGTCCCGCACATATTAGTCCCGCAGCTGTTCTCTAAACCAACAGGAAAATAGTTTCATATTCTAATTTTTTGAACCATGTTGTCCAGATATTCTAATTTTTTTAAATAATTCTAATATTTTTAAAAATATTTAATTATTAGTATAGCAAATAAAAATAAATATGTTATATTTATAAATGTTCTGAAGATATTCAGACATTTTGAGTATTTTTTTCTAAACACAGTATGCAAATTGACACTTTACCAACAATAAACCCATTCTTTTTTACATTATTCTAATTTTTTGAATCGGAGCTGTACATACAATCATTCAATGTTTTGTTAATGGAGCTTAAATATTTTCTTTTCGTAATTACTGCTTAGTTATAAAATGAATATAAATACTATCTCAAAATGGAAAAGCTTTCAAAGCTTTTTCTTATGCCTTTATATAAGTACACTAAATTATTTAAGCTTGATATGACTCCCATTGCTCGAGTACTTTTCTCTACTGACATCTCGGAAATTAAACATTCTGTTTCATATTTGTTTTCCTGTCGTATTTTCTTTAATAAAGTTAATTCTTTTTACTGACATCGCAAAACTCTCATAAATAATAAATGTTATCCTTAATGATACTTTATTCTTTAAATAAATATAATAAATATACTCTTGCGAGTAGAAATCTGTGGCATTATGGCAGAAGTTGGTAAGTCATTTTTTCATGTTTTCGTAAATTGAAATTCGTTGTGAAATATTAAATTAAGTTTTCATTCCAAATATTGTTAAGTTAATACTCCTATTCAACCTCAATCATATGGCTGGTCTTCAATAAAAATTTTCAGTTAGGGACTAAAATATTCTATTAGGGACCAAGTATTACCTCTTTTATACATAGCAGCATTTGCCAATACGATAAATTAGTATTATTTCACAATTCCACTACCAGCTTTTGCCACATTAAAGAACCAATTTTAAGAGTGACATTTCCTTAAACCATAAAATTGAATTTTTCGGACAGATCAACATCTGCCATAACGCCACAGAATTATTTGTTAGAACATCGAGAAAAACTTTTATCTGTTTAGCAGCTATCGGATACTGAAGATAGTATGAAGATAGGGGAAGTTTGAGCTACTGCTTCAAATATGTATGTTTTTGATAGAAAGCCGTTAAAAACATATATCGATTTAGATAAGGAACACATATATATTAGATAAGGGAAAAGTTGTGTCCTCTTTTAAAAAATATTCTATTTTTCTAAAATTATAATAAAATGTTTCACCACATAAAAAAGTCGTTACTTTATGTAATTGGTAAAATGTACTTTATATAATTTGTAAAAATATCGTTTATAATACTTTGTTGTGAATATTTTATAAAAATATTCTTAGTAATTTCCTTGCAATCCAGAGAACCCCCAGATAACACAGGGCAATAGTGCTTTTGTTGCCGGGGTATTTGGAGCTAATTTCATATGAATTTGATGCCCTGAATTTAAATATGTCATTAGGTTTTGCCTAAGAGCTCAAATTTCTAAGATATAACATTTTAGTGAAATATACGTTACATTATTTTAAGTTAAATCCAGGGATCAAATTGAAAAACTAAACACATGATTTATTATTATTATTATATTGCTTAAAAATGTTAAAGGACCATAAAAATCTTAGAGAATATTGCAGTAGTACTTATCTAATTACAAAGAGCAAGAAAGAGGAAAGAGTCATCGATGAAACCAACTAATCACTGAACACTTCGGAAACTTCTTTTCCGTTACATTCTTGAATGTATTTTGTAACAGTCCCTTTTTAAACTCCAGCAGTAATCTGCCATCATGTGCATATCCTATCTTCCTTGGTAGTGGTACTCCATAGTTTTAATATCCATGTCAAATCTTTCACCTTGTTCCTCACTGGTGTCTCCTAAATTTTCAGGAAAATGGTCTAAGTGGCTGTGTAAATAGTGCACCTTAATGCTCATGCTACACCCAAGGGATCTGAAACTGTTTAGCATCTCGTTTACCAGTTCAACATAGTTTTCAGCTTTGAATTGCCCAGAAAATTTCCGACAACTGCAACAAATGAAGTCCAGGCTTTTCGCTGAGCCTCATTCATGGAATTTACGATGGCAGGATCCTTAATGAGTTGTCTTATTTGTGGGCCGTCAAATATTCCTGCTAATTTTTTCCGTACTCAACTTAGGCATTTATAACTTTTTATATGTAAACATGATCCGTTCTTATCAAGAGCCTTTACAAACTACTTCATTAGGTCCAGGTTGATATGCAGTGGAGGAAAGATTATTTTCTCTCGTAAGACTAAGTGTTCGTTAATGACATTCATTTCTCCAATGTTCATGTTTTCTCTCTTAAGCCACTCTTATCTAACTCAGTGGTGTGTTTTGTCTCTGCTATCCCAGAGGCACACGATGCAAGATAATTGATTTGGCCACTTTGCTATCCAAGGAGAAAATTTACCATTTTTATGTCCACACAAATCACCCATTGATGTTCATGATACTTTATCTTCTCCAAGATCAAAGCTATGGTGTCATATTATTCTTTCCTTTTTGTTGAATGAGCAATTGGTATTGAACCATATTTGTTCCCATTATGTAGAAGGGCACATTTGAAACTTCGCTTTGAGCTGTCAATAAATAGGCGCCAATCATTTGGAAAATATTCAGAAAGACCCATATTTCCCAGAACAAATCACCCATACATGAATGTATTGAATAGAAAAAAATATTGATAGATAAGTGGATGTACATTATAACCTCGTTAATCTCTCTCCCGGGATAATCCGGATCAGATTTGTAGACATAATGTTCATTGTAGATATAATGTTATTTGTAGACATAATGTTTTATTTAATCTTCACATTAGATAATTTTTAACTATGATAGCCAGAAAGTAACTACAAGTATATCAAATATTCGATTTTTTAGTTTCTTCAATGTACAGTTCCTGCATAGATTGCACGATAAATTATGGTAACAAAATGCTTTTTGTTGAGTTTAAGAAAACTTCACTAGACTTACCAATTCTTTGTTAAAAAATTATGTGAAAAATTATTTTTATATTTTTTAATGTCTTGTAAACAATACTAAGTAATTTTGTTTCGAAACAAAGTAAGTCATCTTAATTAAGGATTTTGTATTGTTTATTACCCATATTACCCGGATTATCTGGATTTTCGATTATCCGGATTGCCTATGGTTCCTGTTAGTCCGGATAAATGAGGTTTTACTGTATCTAAAAAGTATAGCTGATAGAGAAAAACTGATTTCATATTTAGATTCAGCGCCCCAAATATAGCTAAAATCCGTTCTAAAATCCTAGGCACACAATTTTTTTTATGTAGCCCTATGTAATTTACAATTCATTTATTTAGAATCATATAAAAGAAGGGTCGAGAGTTTATTTCAGGTTTTGACGACATCACAATTAAAGGTCCTTATTCGTTTAAATTTCATTAAATTTAATAAAACTGAGTTTTTAAAATTTTTGGTTCCTCTGACACTCCACTGCGGACCATTAAGAAAATATTGTTACATATATATGACTATATGTAGTTATATATATATATATATATATATATATATATATATATATATATATATATATATATATATATATATATATATATATATATATATATATATATATATATTAGACAAACCCCGTTATAGCGAACCCGGTATATAATGAACTCACGGATAAAACGAACGAAAATTTTGGTCCCGCCATTTTCTTATTGTACGTAATTTAATTAGTATTGTGTCAGTTTAATGTAATCGATTTTAGTCGATTAATTCATTAATGATCATTTTTAATAGATTTTATAATTTTTTAATACATCACTATTGAATACACATTGCAACTAATGAGTTAAACATTTTATGAACTCTAGCATTTTTCTTAATGGTTCGGATATAGCGAACCACTGGATAAAACGAACAAAACCTTTGGTCCCTTGAAGTTCGTTATAACGGGGTTCGACTGTATATATATATATATATATATATATATATAGGAGAGGAGGGTATTATGGAATAGTCGGGTAATATGGAATACCGAGGTTTCGGTTCTGTTTGGTGCTGCTATCATGTGGGAATACCATGAACTACTCAAGAAAGACTCCCATGATGCAGTGCACTGAGAGTTGACCGCTTTTTGCTGTCGTACCTCTCGCTACAGAACAATGTGTGTTTTTGATTTTCAAGAGTTTTTGCAGGTAAGTTTTCAAACATTTTAACCTACTAGTACACATGTGACTTGAACATTGATGTTAAGCATAATGTGCACTAAATGAATTGTAGTTTGTTATACTGTGGTCACTTTTTAGCTAACAATGTTTTGTCCATCAGTTTAAAGGTTTATTTTCCATGATGGAATTTCGGGTATTATGGAATACTAGGTATTCCATAATCCCCTTAGAGGCAGGAAAGCTGGATATTCTGTAATAACCTACTCCCCATATAAAAAAGAGTTAGAGTATGAAATGAAAGAAAAGGACATAAAAACGGAACCAGAAGCTTCGAAACAACAAAAGAAACCGGACATTCAAAGACCCCCTGTTAAGAAATTAAACTTAGACCAACCTTCTAGATCTAAACCTACTAGAGATGACTCCTGTGTTAGCTGCGATGAATTGTTCCATTCTGATGTATCATCCGTAATGAACTTCATGCCATCAACTAAAGAACCGGAAAACAAAGATGCTGAATATAACATGTGTAACGGAAAATTCTCCGACCATCAACGAGGGGAAATTTTGATTCAATGCTTCAGCTGTTCTCTGTAGTCTCACTTTGACTATACCGGAGCAGAGAAAGAAGATTATATCTGTGACTTTTGTAAATAGACTAGAAGCAGAAATGACATGCACATAATCTTAAAAATATGGTTTTATACTTAAAAATAACTATTTTTTATGAAGTCTAATTAGTTTTTCAATGGTTTAAACCACCAATTCCATATTACCCGACTATTTCATATTAACCTCCATTTGTAACTTTTTAAAAAATAATTTTTTTATAACAACAAAATAAATAATATTATTTTACAAGTGACAGTTCATTACAATTAGTTACAGTATGTACTCATGATGATTTTGGAGATTTTTATTCAAAACCCAGTAAAGTTATTTTTAGAAATGTAAATGGTATTCCATAATACCCTCCTCTCCTCTTTATATATATATATATATATATATATATATATATATATATATATATATATATATATATATATATATATATATATATATATATATTAATTATATACATATAATGTGTGCATGCAATTTATTTCTAAAGTATTTTACAATGCAATTATATCTCTTATCTAAGCACATGCTGTCTTATTAGAGAAGGGAAGATATACATATTTTTAAGCATAAATTAAAATAATCGAGATAAGCAATATTATGTTGTGTTGAAAATGACATAGTTTATGAACTGACGTTTATTTTAGTTAACCATCTACAAAAAGGAATAGCATTTCGAAATTCTCAATTCTTTAAGATGAGATAGGATCTGAACGTCAGAATGTTACCAATATATTAATAACACAAAGTGGGAAGTTCAGTAAGACCTTTATGTCCACCCACGGACAGAAAACTTTACCATAAGAGTGGGGAGCCAGCAGAAAAGGAGGTCTGTTTTTATACATCAAAGGTTACATTATGACTGATTTTTTAACATAATGTATGTGGGTAATATTATGTATACGAGATATTGTTTTACCATAACAGAGGGATGCATGCAGAAAAATATGGTCTGTTTATACACATCAAAGGTTACTTACCGACTGGTTTTTAAAAATAATGTATGTGTGTAATATGATGTAAACGAGTAATGTTTTACGTTTATGCATGTTTTGTAAGCGCGAGAAAGAGCATATTCCTATTTATGAGATATTATAAACATCAGGCCTGAATAAGGGATCAAACTTTTATCAAACTTTTTTCATGAAATACATGTAAACGCGAGTGATAAAAGAATTGTTATGTATGATATCTCCGAAGGTCCTGTATGAATAAAAGTTGTTGAATAAAGTAAGTTTAAGAACCTACTGTTTCAATTGCTAACTGTTCTTTTCTCGACTGAACACATTTCATGTATTACGTTCCCTTCTATCATATAAGGTAAAGTAGATAACATGCTTTAAGGAGCGTATCTATTTTAGGAGGCAACTTTGATACGAAAACTTTCTTTACTTTTATAAAGTGAACTTAATTCTGTTCAATGAACATATTTTTTTCATTTCCGAAAGCAGTTTACTTTGAAAAGTATGTAGAACACAAAAATATGATGCAAATTTGTCTCTACGGATAAATTTGAGGCTCTTTTCTTAACGAAAAAGAAATTCCTTATTATATTCTATATCTTTGGTCCATAGAAAATATTTGACCCCAGGATTTTAACATGTTTGGCATTATTTCTTAAACTACCTCTGAATTATCAATCACTGTTTTGATTGCGAGCCTGAGGCATGATTCTGCTAAAAACTACTGCTGAAATCGGAATTTTTTCGAAAGATGAGATTTAAACTCACCACAAAATAAAACCATCGGATTAAAATGAAACCCATAAAATATACAAGAGCCTAAAAAAGATTCATGGGCTTAACAAAATCGCAAGTTGGAAGATTATACATTGTATCCTTTGTTCAAAACTGAATTTTATTGGAAAATAAATTGAACAGAATCCTGTTCTTTCATTCTGTATCACTTTATAGTGTATTTCATTGTTTAATTCGCGAAACTATATGTGCGTCTTGAACCTTATCTTTGTTGAACAATAAGTTTGGAACTATGTAAGACAAGGAGGGTGCAAATTCGGAAAGAGAGACAAATTTAATCATTAATTTGATCAGCTTCAAAGCAAATATACAAAAAGATGCTACAATAAACTATTTTAATTGGAGATCAGCAGCAAAACAATCTCTTAACTATTTCAGAGAAAACAGAATATAAATTTTGTATCGGTACAATATGGAAGTAAACAAACTATGTTTTGCAAAAATGGGATAAAATGACATACTGTAGAGCGATATATAACTTAAACTTTTGACATTCCCTTTTATTTGAAGATTTTGCAGATACAAGCAGTCTTGACACTTTAAATGGAATAAGACAGTTGACTGTTTATGAAGCCCTTGTTTGTCAGGAACTCGTGTCAAATATTTTACAGTGTAACACTATCCTATTTCAATAAAACATGTTATTTAGTTCTGTCATTTCTAAGTTATAAGTGTCGATGTTACTATAGTAGTGAAGAATAATATATATATATATATATATATATATATATATATATATAAGTATATATATATAATATGTATATATATTATATATATATATATATATAATATGTATATATATATATATATATATATATATATATATATATATATATATATATATATAATATATATATATATATATATATATAATATGTACATAGATATATATATATATATATATATATATATATATATATATATATATATATATATATAAGATATATCTATATATATATATATATAGTATATATGAAATATATATAGGAGAATTCTGCACTACCTAATTCCTCCATCTCCAGTCATCGTGTTCATACCATAACAATATAATTACTCGGCCTCAATTAATAGGTGCACAATTACAACATAGTCCTAATACTAATTTAAAAGTATATATTATAACAATAATAGTGAGATAATAAAATAAGTAATAAAATAATATACTATAGAGCCATGAAAAGAATAACATAGAAATGTCAAGTGATATGGCATAATGAATCTCTCTGCAAATACATCAATAGTCTGGTAATAATTATGATTAAAATAAGGTATAATAATATAATGGTATAGCCATGAAAGAATAACATAGAAATGACAAGTGATATGGTTTAATTGAATCTCTATGCCAGATACATTTTACCGAAAGTCAGTTTTAACTCAATAGTAATCTACATGAAATCATACACAAAAACAATTCAATTATGATACTTGTAAATCAATGCTAAATCATACACAGAAATCATACATTAAATACTTCAATTCAGGTAAATGTAACTCAACATTAATCAAATATGAATGCACATTGACAATCACGCACGAATTTAGTGCGTGAATTCAGAAAAATATAACTCAATACTATTTACACTTCTAGAGCACTGGTTTACTCGGATAATAATTACTATTTATACAATTACAACAATGCCAGTATGATCATAAAATAGATAATATGATAATAGTGCGTAATAATAGAAAAGAAATAACAGGTGATATAATATAATAAAATCCTTACTAAGACACAAATATATCATATGAACACAATGTTATTTACACTATTGGATTATTCAACTCTTTCATTCCACTTAAATTCTCTGATGTTTTTTACTTCACTATATTCTTTAATACAGGGGAATAACTTCTATTTTTTCTTAATCTCAAATCTCTTTCCTTATACTCTTGTAGATCTCTACATTGAGCGAAAATTAATCTTTCACCCTTCCAGTATTTGCATTACCTTATCCTTCTAGTCTTTAAGAATTGTCCGTTATCATCACTATGGTGGTTGACTGTCCATTGCCTGGGAGGTGTCATTTGATGTCAGACGATCTGCACATCCTTGCCAAATGTCTAGCCTTTCACATCGGTAGCATAACCTTTGTGTATTATCTCGAGTTGATAATTTATTTATTTGTGGCGGTCGTGGGGACGAGTAGTTGTTAAGTGTGTAGTTGTTAGGTGTAGTATGACTCCAAGGTCACGTTCCATTTCCTTCAGCTCTCGGGGAATAACGAGATGGCTTCTTCCAGTTTTGCGTCAAAACATTCTTTGGTTTTAAAAACCTCGGCAGTTGGGTTCAGGAACGTCGGAGGTTTTATGTTTTCTCTAATTCTTACTTCTTCATCTATGAAATCCAGCATTTCTTCGGTTTTTCGATTTTTCTTCCCTTTGCTCCTCTCGTATAATAGGAGAATTTCTCCGGGAAAATAGTTCTGATATTTGCATTAATTACTTCATTATCCTGGTTCACATCTAAGTTATTTAAGCTGCGTAGGTGTGTATATAATTCCGCAATGCTTGTTCTCTGGGCGGGAAGGTCGTTGGAATCTTTATAGGGTGGATGGCTAATAGTTTTTGAATGTGGTAGTCAATACTTCTATCGGGATTCTCAAATCTCTTCTTTAATATCTGTATTATATCCGGGTAGTTTTCGGCTGTCACCCGCGAATCCGTCTATTGTTTTGCTGCCTCTCCATCCAAAAGAGAGATTAAATAATTCAATTTTACCACTCGGGATTATTCTTTCCGTTGTTGATGGTGGATTCAAATGTTTGCTAAAACGACATCCAAGTGGTTATGTCTCCGTGAAATTTTTTTAGTTCTATTTTTGGGCAATTTTGCGGTGATGAGTTCCGTATATTTAGTAGATAGGTTGTCAATTGATTTGCTTTCCAGGACTTCCTTCTCTTGTGTTATTTCAAGAATCCTATGTATGGTTTCTAGTATTTTAGTTTTGATAGATCTCTGACCTTCCATATCCGCATCCAGTTCTCCTGCTTCTGTTATCATTTCTGTAATGTTTTTTTTATCTAAATCATATATTCTTGCAGCTTCATTTACAGTTGTTCCTTTAGTGCAATTAATTTACTTTTATACCCTGGATGTTGTTGAACTTCTTTGAATTGTTTAATTAATCGAGAAACGGAGCCCCTCTGAGCTTTTCTTGTTTTCTTCAGAACTTCTATCTTGTATATGAAAACGAAACTGTCTTTCCACTATATCACCAGTGAGGCTATCACAGGCACTCTCTTCGTTCGTAACGCGGGTGAAACATGACACACTCCCTCGGTTCGGTGGGGGGAATTGGAAAGCTAAGTTCGTCCGCCATGTTTGTCCTTCTTATTAAAATCCATTAGGTGTTCCTTCGCAAAGTAATGAATCCTGCCGGCTTGTCGCATTTCACCACATGACTTTTCTTAATAACGCACAAGATGCACAAATGAGAAGCACAGTTCTTCTAAAATTGAAGTTCTTTATTTCTTTCTGTAGCGTTGCTAGCTGAGACAGGGCGTCCTTCTAGCATGCCGCGAAACATACATGCGTTCACATACAGAGACAACCACAGAATGCTGCCTGGCTCGTTTGCCAGGGACTGTACTAAAGGTCAGCGACTGTTCACGTAAACACAGATGTTTGTCGTGGGTGGTAAGGCTGATATACTTCTTAGAAGCACATTGGGTGCGTTTATCTTATGGTATTCTTTGACACTTTTGATCACTTTATCTCTGGTACCTGCAGCCATTATCTCTGAGATATCATGAGCTGCAGATTTAGATGACTAGAGATGGGGTTTTATTAAGCCTTCTGGGTGGCACGGCTCTATATTTCTATCAACGGGTTTGAATTTATCGTGGTGTTTATCCCACTGGAACTTGCAGATGTTCACTTGATGTTGGGTGGGCTATTCTGAGAAAAGGGGCCTATCTTAACAGATGTGGGGACCCGAATTATAGAAATAGACGAAATTCAACTTATAATGTCACACACACACATATATATATATATATATATGTGGGATGCCTCCTTTAGATTAAGCTAAACTAGTCGTCTGATATAGCAATCTAGCACCCCACATTCAATACAAGACTCATGATAACTCATAAATAGTCTCTCACGAACAGTAACAACGAATATTTATTTACAGTTGACAAGGGCGATTCACAATTACATTAACATATAACGGTTGACCTCTTAAGGTAAAAACCAATAGTTGCCAAGCACCCAATCGGCCTGGACTTCTGGAGTCACTCAGACTTTCTCAACACGGGAGCTCACTAATCGCCTCCCTTCGGAACGTAGCTACAAGCTAGGCCCAATCTCCGGGGTCTCTTCCCCGTTCGCTCTTAGGAACTCCTTCCTCGACTCTGGCGCGCGAGCCTCTGCTCTCGTTCTCCTCCAAATCTTATCTGCCCTTCTCCTGGTCCGACCGTATCGCTCTCGGCGGTGGGGAGTGCGCTAGGCAGCGGCCTTTCAGGGTCCCATAGCTCGGCCTTCCTGCCCAGGCTGACGTCCTCGGCAGCTGTATCGATCTTTCTACCTAAAACATGAAAATACAAAAAAAAAACACAAAACAAAACAAAACAGAACTAATAACTATTTACAGTTTGGTCGTGACTCTGAGAGTTTTAGTCTGAGCCCAGTGGACCATGGTTTCATGTGATCAGCTGCGGTAGAGGTTGCATTTGGTCCTTCATGATTACCATTTTCTGCACGTCATATCTGTCGTGCGGTTTGATTTTGATGATTTCGCATGGTCCATGAAACTTTGGGCGCAATTTCATTCCCGTTCCAATTGCGTCTTTTGTATTGCTACTAAATCACCCAGTTTGTATGTAGGTGCACTCTTGCGTCTTCTGTTGAATGTCTTGCGGTTTTCCTCTTGCATTGTGAGTATATTGTGCTTCGCCAGATCTCTGGTCTGTTGTCTGTCTTTCATTAGGGAGTCAATATTTTCTTGTTCTAAAATCTCTTTAATTCTTATGTCAGTCTTATCTTTCAGCCTTACTCCGGTCAGTAACTCGAAAGGTGTGAAACTGGTACTCCTTGATGCAGTGCTGTTCATTACGCGCTGTACAGCTGATACGTGCTTGTAACACGTTTTAGGATCATCTATGCTAAGCTTGGTAAGGATCGGTATGAGGGTTTCGTGCATTCTTTCTACCTGTCCATTTCCTCTCGGGATTCCAGAGGTAATTTTTACGTGTTCAATAGCTTCGTCTTCGCAAAAGGTCTCGAAATCGTGGGAGGTGAATGCGGTACCTCTATCACTGATTATTCTTGCAGGGTTCCCAAAGGTGTTCTGTTGCACCTTCAGTTTTTTCGTAGCATCTTTAGTCGATGTAGATTTCACAGGATATAGCCAAGCAAATTTAGTGAAAGCATCGGACGACAGTAAATATATTACTGGTAATTTTTGTTGGTGGAGGGCATTGGCCCTTTGAGTCGATGTGGTATGTGTCCAACGGAATACCTTCTTTGGGTATTGGATTCAAGAATCCCTCACTTTTGACTCGTTTCCTATTACATAATATACACTTGACGCAATTAGCAATAAACGCTCTGAATTTGTTTCTTAACTGAGGAATGAAAAAAATCTTGTTAGTATGGCTTCCGTTTTCGCTGTCGCGAAGTGTCCTCTTGTTATGAAACCTCTCTAATAATTTCTTTGTGCATGGCTTGAGGCACCATGAGTAGTTTCGCGGTCATTTTCATATTTATACAAAATGCCTCTTCTGGTCAGGTAATCTTTACTCTCATCCTTCTCAAACTAGTGCCTTGATGGCTTTTATATAGTCATCATCATTTGTGCTGCTGCAATTTTGCGGTCACTTCATCATATTTGCACGTCACCATCAATACCGTTTTCTACTTAATGCATCCACATGCTGCTTTGTTTGCCGGGTCTGTGGATTATCTCGTAATCAAACTCTTGTAAAAACAGAACCCATCTTGCCACTTTCGGTGAAGTTCTTTTTTGTCTAAAGTTTTCTGGAACGCTGCACAATCTGTTATGATCTTTATTTTAGTGCCTAACACATAATTCCTAAATTTTTTAAGCGCTTCAACTATTGCAAGTACCTCTAATTCATAGCTACAATATTTTGTCTGTGCGGGCGTCGTTTTTCCTACTCATGTAGTGGATAGGGTTAAAATTTCCATCATCTGATTTCTGGAGCAGAACAGCTCCAAACCATGACTGCTTGCGTCTGTGTGCAGCTCTAACTCAGCTCCTTGTCTATAAGATGTGTAAAACTGGGCTTTTCGCTAATATTTCCCGCATGTTGTGGAAGCTTCCGTTGTTCTGGACCGAATTAAAATGCTGTGGTCCGCGTTTCAAAAGGCACTAGCGGTTTTTAGAAATTCTAGAGTATTGGGGAATGAATTTTCTAAAGTATCCGGTTAGTCCCAAAAAACTCTGCATCTGTTTGGCTTCTTAGGTTCTTGAAAGTTCTTAACGGCTGCAGTTTTCGTTGCTGATGGTCGGACTGTGCCGTTTTCAATCAGGTATCCAAGGGAATTTCGATTTTACGTTTTAGGAACCACTGGCATTTTTTAAAATTGAACTCTAGCCCGTATTCTGACGCTACCTTCAATACTCGCTCCAGTTTTCTCTAATCCCTTCTTTTCAGATTCTGATGGGATGATACATCGTCCATGTAATATTCAATGTCTTATCTCTTAATAGGTCTTTAAAACGGTATTTATAAATCTCTGAAAAACACTAGGGCTGTTACATAAGCCAAATGGAACTTTGTGAAATTCCCACTTTCCATCATGTGTGATGAATGAAGTGTATTTTCTACTCTTTTCATGTACATCTACGTGAAAAAACCCATTTTTTAAATCCAAGGAAGTAAACACTTGTGCCTTCTCAATACTATCTAACACCTCTTCTATTAAAGGCAAAGGGAACCTATCGCGAATTATTTTTTTGTTTAGACGTCTGTAATCTACGCATAGTCGCATAGACCCGTCTTTCTTTTTACATAATATGACTGGCGCTGCAAAGTTTGATGAGCTTTCCTGAACGATGCCCTCTTTTTCCCAAGGTTGGATTTGTGATCTATACATAACTGCTCTGAAAAGGACATTCTTCTAGGTCGCTGGGAAACAGGCGATTCATCGCTTAAAATTATCGACATTTTTAAATTTGTGCTTTTTACTTTGCGTGGTTTATATTCGCTGACGAGTTGCATTAATGTTTTCTTCCTTTCTTTACACAGGACGTGGCTAACGTCTATTTCTTCTAGGGAGATTCGTTCGCTATCTCAGCCCAAAACATATCCCTCTGCAGCGTGGTTTCAGATATCAGGGGGACTAGACGCAACAGCTCAGTGGGGGGGTGGTATTTGCGGGTCATTGCTCTCTTTCGAACTGGGTGGGCAAAATTGTGCATGCCAGGCTTCTCTTTCCCGCTTCGGAGAGGAAAGGGAAATTTCTGGTTGCATGAAAATCACATCGGAAACTCGGAAGTATTTTCTTTGATCACGTAAAGGATTTTCAGTTTTTGTACTTGCATCTGTAATAGTCGCAAATCCTACCCTGAATTTATTGCGCTTCCCTAGAACGGTGACTCCGTTTTCAGTTATTGTGATATCAAGCTGGTTGATTACATTTCCCCTATTACAAATCATTATACAATTCTTTCATGACATAAATATTTGTATTAATTATACATTCATCAATCAGTAATTCTGCATTGAAGAAACCAAGTGGGGTAACCTTCTTTTCCAGTTATACCCAATAGAGACACTTTATCAAAACTTAATTTAGGCGACCCAATAAGTGTATAAAAATCATATTTTAGCAGGCTAACTTCACTGCCGCTATCTAGTAATGCATCTGCACTTTTCCCCAATATTTCCACTCGTTTTAGGATTTTGCTAGAACCACTTTCCAAATTACTTATGAGGGTGTTGTTCACTTCTCTTTGCGGGCAATTTTCGCCTTCTATGTCCTGTCCCTTGGCACCTGAAACAGACTGATTTTTCATGTTTTCTTGCACAAGAATGCCTTGTGACCCGACTCGCCGCAAGAAAAACATTTTAAATTGGGCTTCATGCTTTCTGTTGGATGTGACTCTTTTCAGCGTCATTTCGACGAAATGAATTTGAGTTTGTGTTATTTGGTGGGGCACGGCTCGAATTACCAGCGTTGTACGTAACGGCGTACGATCCGCCGTTTGTATCTTGTACTTGTCAAATTCTTGCGCTCCACGCATTTTATTTTCGTACCCTAGAACTCTAACGTCTTGGCTTGGTGCTCTCTTGATATTACTGCGCGCCCGCTTCATAATCATCTAATTTAACTACCAATTCGTCTACTTTTCTTAATTTTAGGCAAGTCATCAACAAAGTGCTCTTTCATCTCACTCGGAATTTTGCGGTCTTATTTGATCAACGACTATTAGTTGTTTTTAGGTCTTCAAATGTTAAGACTTCAAGACCTTTGGTCCATTCTTCTAGAAAATTATTTAATTCGAACGAATAATCACGCCACGAAGCTGATGGTTCTTTCTTGTGGGTAGAAAATTTTGTCTAAACTGCTCGGGACTTAAGCGGAACCTTTTTAAAATAATCTTTTGATATACTCATAGTCGTTTGCCTCGGGTTCAGGCTCTCGTGCTACTAAATTTACTATGTCCATCGGCAGCAGTCCCATTAGATACGTGACCCAATTTGTTTGGGAATGTCGACGCGATTGATCTGCCTCTCAACAAGGACAGGTATACACTAATATCACTGTTTGGTTCGTACTTATTGATGAGTTTGATTATGCTTTCACTTTTGATACTATTAACTGAACTCGCGGGTACATTGTTTCTCGCCGACACATGCATTAGCTCTAATTTTCGTAATTCAAATTCCTGTTGCCTTTTCTCGGCTTCTAACATTTCCTGCTTTTGCGTGTTCTCGGCTTCTAACATTTCACGCTTTTGCCTTTTCTCGGTTTCTAACTTTTCAAGGTTTTTTGCTTCGGCCTCAAGAGCTTCTCGCTCAGCTATAATATTTGCCAGGAGGGGTTTCACATACTCCTCGTCGTAACCCTCTGATGTAGTGATCAGGGTAGTCAATTGTTTGACTTTAGGGTTCTCTGGGGCCTCTAGGTCTAATTCCTCTACCAAAATTAATAAGTCTGCCTTTTTGGCACTGGTTAGTACGACATCTTAATTATGATAGAAAATAATGTACTTACGTCGATCGATGTTTCTCTCAGTCCTCCGGTTACCGTCGGTATCTCCACACTATCCGTTTATAATCCAGGGCACACTTTAACTTGGTTTCACAAATTTAAATTAGTTTCACAATTTTAATTAGTTCGTACCGTTCGATGGCACTTCACGCTTTCACAAGTTTGGCACTCGTGTTCACTACACCTTTAACTTCTGACACCACTATGTGGGATGCCTCCTTTAGATTAAGCTAAACTAGTCTTCTGATATAGCAATCTAGCACCCCACATTCAATACAAGACTCATGATAACTCATAAATAGGTCTCTCACGAACAGTAACAACGAATATTTATTTAAAGTTGACAAGGCGATTCACAATTACATTTAACATATAAGGGTTGACCTCCTAAGGTAAAAACAATAGTGCCAAGCACCCAATCGGCCTGGACTTCTGGAGTCACTCAGACTTTCTCAACACGGGAGCTCACTATCCGCCTCCCTTCGGAACGTAGCTACAAGCTAGGACCAATCTCCGGGGTCTCTTCCCCGTTCGCTCTTAGGAACCTCCTTCCTCGACTCTGGCGCGCGAGCCTCTGCTCTCGTTCGCCTCCAAATCTTATCTGCCCTTCTCCGGTTCCGACCGTATCGCTCTCGGCGGTGGGAAGTGCGCTAGGCCTTTCAGGGTCCCATATATATATAATATATATATATATATATATATATATATATAAATATATACCCAACAAACACAGGACTGACGGCAGCTTATCGGGCCAGTGCTGGAGGCGCCGGTTGAACGTCAAGTACGGGAGAATTTTGTCGGGCCGCTTGCGGGGTTGTTTACGAACCTCCGAAGGGGATACGCTTTCCGTTTACGTGTTTCAGGGCCTGTTATGGTTGGTATGAATCGCACCGAAACCGTTTTCCCTGTATCGTCCCGGAACTGCACCTCCGATTCGTAACCACAAGTAACAGATATCTGCATCAGAATTATGGATTTGAAAGGGAAGGCGAAGATTAATTTAACAGACTTTTCAAAAATATTTATTTCATTGTTGTGAACTTCTTTTACGCGGAAAATTCCCATAATTTTCCTTGTATGTAAAGATTGTATTATGTGAAATTGTATAATTGTATTATGTGAAAATTCACATAATTTTCCTTGTATGTAAGATTGTATTCTGTGTGTATGTTTTTAACTCCCTAGAAGCTTATAAAACAGATGAAAATTAGTTTCATTGTTTATTTTTATATTACTGGAGAAATTAAATATCTACTTAAAAATGGGTCCTTGTTTCACCACTCTTTATTTATAAGAGAGGAATAGTGATAAAATTTGTATTTTTTAAAAATTTCTTTTATAGTATATTAAAATAATAATATATATTTTTGTAGATAAAATATTCAAAATATATTTTTCAGGAAATTTACATATTCTAAGTATTTCTAATTGTTAGATGCCATTATAAAACAACTGATTTTGTAGAATTTTTTCTCGAATTTCATATTATTAATTTTACAGTAACATATTCTTATAATACACATTTGAATGAAAGAAAAAGAATTTTAAATTTACAGACCTTAGTTAAAATAAACAAATCACACATATTTAGAAAAATATTAATGTAATGTAATGTCAGAGACATAGACAGTAGATGTCATGAGACACCAAATAATATCAAAAAATAAGACCCTTTATCCTCAGTACGTACATTGAAGAATATATATTACATTGTTTTTTTTGTAATTGAATCAGGATACGAGAAATAATATTTACAATAAGAAAAAAGGCCAAAAAATTAGTTTAAATAAATGTTAGAAATAAAAAATAAGGCAATTAAGTTTAAAATAATAAGTAAGTTATATTTAATAAATTAAATTGGCAGGTTTGAACATCTGCGAGTACAGAAAACAGAACTGCACTTTGCGGGATCGAACCCAGGACGGAAGCATGGGAAGCAAAAGCGGACGCCACACACCTGTATTCCCTAGCAGAATACCAAGTGTGGAACTTTAATAAGAGGAAACTGCCTGCCATGGAACAGAAAAATAAATGAAAAATGTTAAACACTATCATTAACCTGTGAACAATTAATGGACTGGGTAAGATTTGAAATATTAAGATCGGAACATAAATTTTAAATTTCAGCTAACACATCACGGATTTTGATAAATTTATTTAGAGTACATCTAGATTATACATTGTTGTGTTGTAAATTTTGAATAGGTTTGCTAGATGAGAGATTTAAATTATTTTTAAGAGCTTAGCTGTATGAAAGAATATTGGAAGTTTGATTGGTACGAAACTGGTTACCAGTTTTTACAATGACGTAAGCCTAAAATAATTAATTCGACTTCCACAGCCATAGTGTCGGTAAGGATTCCTTAAAAATGATTTTAAGTGGCCGTTCGGTTTTGGAATTTTTTTTCCAAAAAATTCAATGCGTAAGTAAATTAAGTAATTTTGAAAGGTCCGGTATTAATCCAATTGCAGTAATGTTTTCAGATAAGATTTTGACAAAGTTTCATGAAATTGATTGGGATATTGAATTTTGACTAGGTTGTACATTTTGTTGAGGGTATCTTTGTACCCTTCCGCCATTAAAAAAAAACATGGCTCAGGTTTGGTTTCCCGCCTAACAGGAAATTCATCATTAGCAGCGGGAATTTCTTTCCTCCGGATTACGGCAGTTTCCTAGATAGAAAATTGGTTTGAGAGATTGATTCGATCATTAATGCTAGTTAAGTTAGAGTCGAGAGCAATTCGCTTTAGACCAACACCAATTTAAAAATCACATTATGTTCGATTTAGTTCAAAATTACCACATCACATTGCATACCAAGATTATAATATTTTATACATTACATATACAATGTATTTTTCATTTTCATAATAAAACTAAACTTTTGAATGTAGTTGACTTTTTTATGCTGCCCGCCTGCCTTGAAAAAATTTACCATGTGGCCCAGATGCTGCAAAAGGTTAAACACCCTGCTTTAAGCTCATCAGCCTGATTCAGAGGTTTAACTTTTTCAGATTTAGGAATATAATCAAAAGTGGGTGTAGAAGAAAATTTAAACGCACACTTACTGTGCATAAGATTAAAAAGTTATTTGAGATTGGGGATGTTAAACGTTATTTTGAAAAAAAGAAAATTCATGTTTTTAAAAGTCCATAGTAATCACACATGGTTTCCATTACTTATTTCACTGACACATTGAATTGTGTTTTGTTTTGTTTTTTATTATTAAATTTTGGCATTATCTTTTGAGAATGTATTTTCGTTTTTATCAATGCAACTCTTGCAGAAGTGCCACGGACGGGTAAGGGTGAGTCGGTAACGAATTTAACAATCCTTTCTACTGCTTGTGTGTGACATGGAAAATTGCTGAAGTCAGTACGTTGACTCTCCTGATCAGATTATTTTGCATCCTTTAGAAACTGCTTTAGTTTGTAATCAGAAATATGCCTCGTTCTGTTACTTTAACATCTTTACGTACAATCATATCAATATAATCCTTGGCATCAAAGTTTATACGTTGAATTTAAAACTTCCTAATGCCCCCTTCATTTTTCAGTCCTTGCTTTTAGAATCCGGTGTAATCCAAGCTCTCTTACTTGGCTGCGATCAACTGATATCATACATAGGAGGAGATTTTCAGAAGCAGCAAAGTACGAATTTCTTTGAATGACTGGGTCAATTACATTTTTAAGAGTCTGATGGAGGTAACGTGAATAGCTTGCAAGTTTCCACAAGTGCTTCGATCCATGGATATAAGATAGTTTCAGCTTTATGTGAAACGAAACAGATGCATATACTTACAAAATGTACTCAGTCAGTATTCGGAGATTTTTTTTGCAGTACATTCTGTTCCCACATACAAGTGAAGTATTCGGTTTGCTAATGTAAGCTATCATGAGTAACAAAGTTTTCCTGGTTTTCTCATAGACAAATCAGAAGAGCACCTTCCAACAGAGATTGCATTAGACATTTCTAACAAATATTTTGGGTCCACACTTAAATCATCCTTAATTTCTAGTAATGGAATGCCATTTTCAATAGGTGATAATTCCATTACTGGAAGTTCATAGCAGTTTTCTAGTTGTTTACCTATTTCTCCTCCAAATTAGGACGTAGGCGCAGTTCATTTCCATGAAATAGACAAATCAACCACTGCAGTGACCTTCTTAATTCCTTTTCAAATAAACGAACCACACCATTATTCAATCCAGTGTTCACGGCAGTTCCATCCATTCCAATTACAGTAATGTTTAAATTCTGGTTGTTTCCATTGAAAAATGCTATTATGCTATTTTATATACATTTTCCAGTGCCAGAAATCTGCTTCTGAAAATCTCGTCCTTTGTATATCAGATGATTGCAGTCATGTAAGAGAGAGCTTGGATTACACCGGAATCTAAAAGCAAGGGCTGAAAATGAAGGTGGCATCAAAAAGTTTTTATTTCAACGTATAAACTTTGATGCCAAGGATTATATTGATATGATTGAATGGAATGATGTTAAAGTAACAGGACTTCCTATGAAGAGGCATATTTCTGATGACAAACAGAAAGCAATTCAATGTGTCAGTGAAATAAGTAAAGCATACCATGTATGATTACTATGGACTTTTGAAAAATATGAATGTTTATTTCAAAATAACACTTTGCCTTTAAAGACATTGCATTAATATTTTTCTAAATAAATGTGATTTGTTTATTTTAACTAAGGTCCGTTAATTAAAAATTGTTTTTTTCATTCCAATGTGTATTATAAGAATATACTACTGCAAAATTAAGATGATGAAAATTGCGAAATTCTACAAAATCAGTTGTTCTGTAATGACATCTAAAAATTAGAAATACTTAGAAATACCTAAGTTTCCTGTAAAAATATTTTGAATATTTTATTTACAAAAAATATATATTATTAATTTAATATACCATAAAATAAACAGAAAAAAAGAATTTTATCTCTTTTCACAAAAATATCTATTTTGAAGCACCTGAAAAATATTTCAGTAGAGCAATAAAATTTTATATTCAATACCAAAAGGCAGCTTTTGAAAGCCATACTGAATTCCAAAACATCTTTTTTCTCGCCTTTGGCCGGGAACTACAATGCACTAGTGTCATCTGAGATTGGACATTCAGTTGCACGTGATTGAAAAGGCGCCATTAAAGATTGCTTACAAGTTGGCTGAAATTAATCCACAAGTAAGTTTCATTCGTTAGTCTTAAATTATTGCCTTTAGATTTTATTTAACACCCTTACATAGTGAACATTATTCTATTACTGTTATAAGATAGTTTTTTAATCCAAGTTATAATATGAATTGACCGTATTTCAGATCAAATTCTACTGAACTGAGTGTATTGAATTAGCAATACTAATACTTATATTAGCAATACTTATGGCATTTACGAGCACTTTCGTATGTATAAATAAAAACATTTTGTTTCGGAAAAATTTAAGATTCGTGTTTCAGTTAATATTTTAGATGGACAAAGGAAGTAAATGGTTTGTTCATCATTATAAATTTTCTTTGATAGTTTTCTTCCTGTTCAATGTATTGTATGATAAATCAATGAAATATTAGTTTGATATCTAAATTTTAACAATTATTAAATTATTGCACAATATCCATATGATGTAATTTAATGTAATTGACATTTGTTTCTATGATATTTTACTCCAAAATTAATTCATTCACTGAATTAGCTCATAAGCCTATAAACAAACATCCCAACTTAAATTAAGAACACCTTGTCACACACAAGCAGTTGAGAGGATTGTTAAATTAAGAGGATGTCAAAAGCAACCAATATTACTTGTGGTTATATTATTTATATTAAAAATTGTTGATACATAATGTATATAACTATTGAATATATTGATATTTTCAATTATTATTGATATATAAATGCAGTATTCCCTAAACTAAGAGAAAAATATTTTTCCACGCAATTAGTAGCAAGAAAAAAGTTTTAAAATAAATAAGTACAGTGAAATTGGTAAAAAAAATAACAAAAAAGACTTAATATGACAGTAGGATGTTCTTAATCTGTTTATAAAATCCACTACAATTTCTTTCTAACCTAACTTTTTTTTTCATCAGTTTGTATGAACATTAAAATTTTCTTTTCATGAATGCCTACGAAATCCATGAGATAATCAAAACATTTGAACATTTGATGTATTTCATAATACCAGATCTGAAATACTAAAAATTTTTAAAAAAGAGTCAATGGTGCTATAATTTTGGCTGCTATCCAAATACATTATTCATGTTTTTAATGGTAATATAGACAGCATTTTATTATTAACCAAAAAAAAGGCCTTTCATTATAGTTCTGAATCAATGATATTTTGTAGTATATTATATAGTAAATATTTGAATGCTTAGAATAATTATGTCTATCAAAGTATTCTCTTTAAACATACAGACTTTGTTCCTTTCTCAACCTCCAGTCAACCAGAGCAGAAAATTATAAAAAAAAAGAAAGTTACTATTTTTCTTCAAAATATTTATTGCGAATCACTGTACAGGAGCCATACCATAAGAGAGGGGAAAAAACTTTTAAATTACCATATATTAAACTTTTACATAAACATAATATTACTTAACAGTCATTCTTAATTACTTACAATTTCTTATATTACATTACATAGAACTTCATCCATAAAACAGCTATACTATTACAATGAAACTTTTTTAAATTTACAACATTATTTATGTTTTTAATATAATATATCCAGCATTGCAAGCATTTTGCCTGTATGTTAACTTGGGCTTTATATTAAGAAACAAAAAAATTAGCATATTATGGATATTTATATACACTTCACAATACTAACTAAGAAGGTTCAATTTCATGCTATAATTTTTATAAATTCTAACAGAACTTTATTGATTTTATACTTATAGATCATGCATACTTTTAACGCAACAAACCATATAATTCTGATTTATGCCCCATCATGTAGTATGCGTGAGTGCGTAAAAGATGCAAAATACTCATGCACATATCAGTATAAATGTGAATATTAATGATTATAATTGTTTTCATTTTTTGTTATTGCTTAATCATATATAGATGCAAAAGGTTATTCCATTTTTCATCCCTAAGTTATTAAATTGTTGGTCATTGTGCATTTATATAATTTTATTTCTCAGTTTCAGCTTTAAAATCTTGAACCCAACAAGGATGAGAACTTTTATTTAGATAACATCATGTATGTTAGATTGTTATTAAAACTTTAGGTAAACTTTTGTGTCACCGGTAAAATCTTTATTCATACTGTTCAAAATGAATAAATAAGAACTTAGCCCAAAGTTATATGTAAAGGGGTCATAATCCCCTTTTTTATTTTAGTGATAAGCAAGTTTATAAAGAACTCTACTTTTCAATACTTCTTGGTTTGATAAATCGTTCAATTTTTATTATGACATTATAAGAAAATATTGGTTTCTTTTCAGAATTTTGAATGTGGAATCTAGCTTCAGATCGCAGTCGTTTTGGAAGACCAAAGCTGACTTAAATTCATAACTTGTGTAAGTTTGTAACTTTTTTTTTCTCGACATATACTTTTGTTTTCAGCAGTAGACTCGTGGCCAAAATTACTGTTTTTAATATTCTTTAGATTTATTTTGAACTTTAATTTAAATATTTCTATGAAAAAACTATAAAAATATTTATTAAAGAACTAAAAATTTCAAATTAATTTTTTTAACTTATATGCTAATCTCAACTTTCTCATAAATGTTGGTCTCAATAATTTGTGGATTGAATATTAATTTACTTTATTTATTCTTTTTTAACTGTGAAGCTTGTTGTTAAGGTTTTAGGTGAGTGAGAAAGTGCAGTCCAGGGATTTCAGTTAACATGATGACTCTTGTGAAAGTCTTTTTAACTCTTGCTGAAAAAGAGGTTTATATTATAAAAGTATAAAATGCCAAGGTTTATTTAGAAAATATAAAATCTGTTGATTTGTAAAATCTTCATTAAAAATGTGAGAATTTCCTCAATAACTGATTTATAAGCTATTTGTTTTCAAGACTTTTAGAGAGTATTTAGTTGTCATGTTGTGCAAAATAAATAAGAACTTACTGGTCCAAAGTATAGATGTGCGCCCCCCCAACTTAACTTGAAATAAATTAAAATGTTAATAGAAGTTCGGCTAAATCAGAAAATTGTAGAAAACTTTTAAGAAAGTTGGTTTTTTCCCATTTTTTCAAACTGTGACACTGAAAATACCGATTATGTCTTTAGCCCTAACATAGTTTTTAACAATGATATGATCCATAACAAAAATTCGATGCTACATTTTTTTTTCTTTTATTTATATTACATTTATTTTCCTCATTGTATAACCTTTTGAATACTACTCAAACCAATTCTATTGTTACTCAATTTCAAAAAATCATACTTCAAATTTTAAGGATCGATCGGTAGTCAATGTGCTGAGAAGGGCCCTAGCTGAATTCAATTTGTATCCGTCCCAAATGTTAGAAGCACGCTACGCCTATGGTCCAAAGTATACATGTAAGGGGGTCATACTACCTTTTTTTATTTCACTGATAAGCAAATAGACGAGTGCTCTGCACTAAAACGTTTTACTGATCTTGTTGAGAAGTATTGGAGAGCACGTGCACTGATGGCATAGGTGCTATTTTTGGTAGTGTGTAGCATTTGTAAAATAAATAAATAAATAATGAACTCTGCTTTTCAATGCTTCTTGGTGTCACAAATCACTCTAATTTTTATTATGGCATTATAAGAAAATATTGGTTTCTTTACAGAATTCTGAAACTGGAATCCATCTTCACCTCATTGTGATTTCCATGAAAAGATTCCACAACTCACTTGGCAGTGTGCTCTATTCATAATCTGTAAGTTGAATTAAACCTCACTGAACCCATTTTTTTTCATTCTCTAGATATCCTTTTTTTTCAGCAGTGAACTTGTGGGCAAAATCACAAAGTTGTGAATATATTTTTTTAAAATTTATTTTTTGTACTTAAATTTGAATTTTTTTATGAAAAACTATAAAAAATATTTTTATTACATAATTCTTAATTAATAAACAACTCAAATTTTCAAATTTCTCTTTGTATATTTTATACGCTAATCCGAACATTCTCATAAACTTTGGTTGCAGTAATTTGTGGATTGATATTGATTTCCTTTATTCATTATATTTTTAACTGGCAAGCCTGTTATTAAAGTATTAGGTATGTCTGAAAGTGCAGTTCAGGGACTTCAGTTAACCGTGACTCTTGTGAAAGTCTTTTATCATAACTGCTTACCAAAAAAAATTTTATATTTTTATATTATAAAGATATAAAATGCCAAGGGTTATTTTACTCTTGATAGTTAATGTTAAAAATTTTTTAATTTAATTATCAGAATTTCATGAGAAGTAGTTAGAGGTTCATTCATAATTCCTTACAGAAGTAATAATAATAATAATATTGCTTTTAGATGTATTAGATTATTCGTTGATGAGCTAATAGGTAGTTGAATGCCATTTGGAATACTAACTTCTGCCTAGTATTTAATTTTTTTATTATTTCATTGTCAAATTTTGGTGGAGATCTGTCACATAAAATATATTTTTGTGAGCAGCTGTTATTATAAAGTGTAAGGATAAGGGCAGTAAAAAAATATTCCAAAATATATTATTTAGGTTCAGTTAATTATTAAACAATTGTTGACTATAATAAGGTTATGTTTGCATGTGTGTAGGTTTTTTATGGTGTATTATTTGGTTTATCTAAGTTAAGTTGAAAAATGATGCAAGCATACAAAGATTGACTGGCTGTCAATGTTGAGTGCAGTAGCATAGATTATTTTACAAAGTGCAATAAAATACTTTTAACTTTTCAAACCGAACTTCTAACCAGAATTTAAAAAAAACTTTAATAAAACTTTTAAAATTGAAAATATTTTCATGGATCTAAAGAATGGAACATAACACCTGTATGGTCAACTAAGTCATGGATAAAAGATGCAGCCCTAAAAGCAAAAGGCCTGGTTTCTGTATACTTTTATAATAATCATGTTACAACAGTATACAGAAACCAGGCTTTTTGCTTTTAGAACTATATCGTTTATCCATGAATTTGTTGACTATACGGGTTTTCTATTCCTTTGTTAAGATCTGTGAAAATACTCTCATTAGCAAAATATTTTTTTAAAAACTTAAATTTGGGTTAGAAGCTTGGTTCAAAAAGTCTATGTGTTTCTTCACGCTTTATAATATAATCTATGCCATTTCACTCAACATTGACAGCTAGTCAATATTACCCACATCATTTTTCAAATTAACCTAGACTAATCAAACAATATATCATAACAATTGTTTAGTAATTACTGAATCTAAATAGTATATTTTGAATAATTTTTACTGTGGTTATCCCTAATAACAGCTGCTCACAAATAAAAAATATTTTATACACAGATCTCCACCATAATATGACAATTAAGTAACAAAAGATATGCTCTATTAAAATACTATGCAGAAGTTAGTATCCCAAATTACTTTCTACCACAATTTTTGTAAAACCAATTACTGTGAAAGCTACATCATATAATAAATGTTTACTTTATTCATTATTATACTAATAGATTAGTTGTTAAAGAGTATTCACCCTTTTCACTAAATTTCTGAGTACAGTAAGACATTCAATCCTGTCAATTAAATGATTAGTTATTACAGATATAAATAAAATAGATTAGAATGCCTTGATAGAGTACAATAATTGAAAGCTGACTGAGAGACTTGTTTAGAATGACAACAAAATTTTCTCTTCACTATCGAGAATCACTCTCACATTGAAAGTAAAGAAACACAAGAATAAAGATTGAATACTATATAAAATCTTAAATTTCTAAATCTGACCCAGCATCTGTATTAATGCTCTCTATGACATGTTGCAATCAAATTTAGAAATTTAAGATTTTGTATGCTAATGTTTTACTTAGCATTCAATCTTTATTCTTGTGTTTCTCTACTTTCAACAGCATTATTGTCAATAGTGAAGAGGAAATTTTGGTGTCATTCTAGACAAGTCTCTGATTCAGCTTTAAATGTTAAGCTGAAATTATGCTCAACATTAAAAACTTATTATTGAACTCTTATTAAGGCAATCTACCCTATTTTATTTATATCTATAATAACAAATTAATTGACATGGTTGGATTTTCTACTGTACAGAGAGAAATTTAGTGAAAAGGGGAATACTCTTTAACAAATATTTTATAACTATTTTCTATTAGTATATTTATTTAATCAAGTAAATATTTATTACATGATGTAGTTTTCACAGTATGTAATTGGTTTTACAAAGAAAATGTGGTAGGAATTTACTTCTTGGAAGTAGTTATCAATAAAATGACAACAGATTTAAAACTGCACTCATGTGTTGGGTGCTGTTTTATATCAAGTTTTTTTAAACCCCTGTCTCAGAATTTATATTTCCTAATTGGATTTATTTAATTCTACTTTATCAACAATGAATTTTTTCAACTACTTTCAACAATCAACTATTTTTACAACAATAAATTACCCTTTAATGTACTAAACTATGCAAAAAATTATTTTCTTATCTGCAGAGCATTTACTAACTCTACATCAAAAAATAATTTAAATAAATTCTTCTTTTGATTCATAAATTATATCAGGGGATGGGAGTCAATTTCCTTTCACATAAATTTATGAACTGATTTTCTTTCTTTTTTTCCCCCTAGATGCTGTACAGACAGAGCTACAGCATGGAACAGAGCTACAGCGAAAGGATCCTGTTTTGTTAAAAATTTGTGTAAATGTGCTATGTACTTTCTAAATAAACTGTTTTTACTTTAAACCCGCTCTTTTCTGTATTTAAAAACATGTGTGTCTATAATTTTTTCTCAAAATTTCAATAGAAGATATTACTATCATAGTACTATTTTTGAGAAATATTACTATCATAGTACTATTTCTCAAAAATAGTACTATCAAGTGTTGGATATTGAAAGTCCAATATAATATAAAAAGAAAATATTTTTTAAAAATGACTTATAAGAATTTAATAAATTACTCTTTAATTCACAAAACTATGCAAAAAATAATTTTCTTATCTGTAGAGCATTTATTAACTCTACGCCAAAAAATAATTTAAATAAATTCTCCTGAGCAAGTTTTCATAAGCTCACAATGATGGGTTTCATCATACACACTACACATTACTCAGGTTTGAAAAATGAATGTATCAAATTTATGTTTATAAATTTATCAAATTATGTTAATAAATTTTATACTGGGGAAGTACAAATTTTTTGGGTTAATTATTAAAGTAGTACTGTTTTACATACTATAATCTCATTCTAAATAAAAAACAAACAAACTGGAACCTTAGATCGAATGGAAAGATGATTTAGCTTTAATGGTTGGTATTAATGTTATCTTAACTTTCAAATTTGGGTAAATGTATCTTAATACAAAATGAGGTTTTGTTCTAACAAGTAAACTTGTGATTCATATGCAAATTTTTAGGTAATAACAAAGATCAGTATTTGGTAATACCTAAAAATACATAAGGCAAAACTGGAAAGAATACTAGAAATATGAAGGCAAAAAAATAATAATAATAATAAAAGTGAAAGGGTTGATATCAGAGGTTATTCGTCAATGAAATAAATAATAAAAATAAGCATATAAACGAAAGTGTCCTACACAAAACTTTGAAAAAATGCCGGCGGTCCGATTCTGGTAGAATGCTGGCATGATGCCCGGACCTACGGCACATTGCTGTTTACGAGATGGGTAGATGACGGTATGTCGACACCGATTATTGCTCCCGTAACCGGCCCGTCAACCTCCGGTTACGCTCCGGCTATTTGTCCGCATCGATGGCTTAATCGCGGCTGCCTAACGGTTCGCAGTCGGATGAACGATGGCTCAATTCCTACCGGAAGCGGCCCAGCGGTCGACGGGGTAGTCGCGGGCGAGAGGACACAGCCGTGACGGAAACGATACTGACCTAATGCGCCGGCCCGGCAGTGGTGAAATCGGCTGGCCGGAACCTTCCGACCCCGGCCCGATGCCTCTGTGTTTGTTGGGTATATATATATAAATAAAAAAAAAAATAAATAAATATATATATATATATATATATATATATATATATATAATTTGAACTGTATATACTGAAAGAAGGGGGAAACGATTTGGCATAATAATAAAAAAAGTTCCAAAATGTATCAATAGATGGCGCTGTAACATTTTGGAACTCCTTTTTATTTATTATGCCAAATCGTTTACCCCTTCTTCCAGTATATTAAGTTCAAATTTGAAGTCATTGTGACCAGTGGTTCTTTTATTGCAGCCTTTTGAAAGTGGGACTTTAATTTTGGACACCCATAATTAAAGGTGGGTGTCCATAATTAAAGTTCCACTTTCAAAAGGCTGCAAAAAAAGAACCACTGGTAAGAATGACTTCAAATTTGAACTGAATATACTGGAAGAAGGGGGAAATGATTTGGCATAATAAAACAAAAGTTCCAAAATGTTACAAATCGTTTCCCTCTTCTTCCAGTATATTCAATTCAAATTTGAAGTCATTCTGACCAGTGGTTCTTTTTTTTGCAGCCTTTTGAAAGTGGGACTTTAATTGTTTACACCCTGTATATAAATATATACAGTAAAAACTGTTTATAAGAACACCGGTTATGAAAACATATCGCTTAAATGAACGGAATTATTAGTTCCGGCCAATTCTCATGTGTAATGATGAATATAAAATCCGGTTATAATAACATCGTTAATAAGAACATATCGCTTTTAGTGCCTTAAAATTAATTTGTTTCTGAAAAAATAAATCGCTTATAAGAACATGTTAATTGGGAAGTAGCAGCACGTTGTTCTTTAACTATTTTATCCATTTTTTATTTAAAAAAAAACGGATTAAAATTAAGAAACTTCGAAAAAGTCCTCATGCTGACATAGAAGAAGCCCTTTTGCAATGGTTTAAGATTCAAAGGAGTGCCAGCATTCCCCTTATCAGACCGATTTTGCAAGCGAAAACAAATGAATTTGCGAAGCTCTTTAAAAAACATGATTTCGTTTGTTCAACTTCGTGGATCCAGAAATTTCGAGAGACGCAATCCATTTTGTTCGGAAGAATCAGTGGAGAATCGAAGGCCGTGCCTCCAGGTTTGGTTTGGTTTGGAACGCTACGGTCAACTGTTTACTACACGAGGGCTAATTAGACCGGGACCTACAGTTTAAAGCCGATTCCGAACGCCTTTAGCCTCCATGCCCACAGTGCGATTCGAACCCACAGGATCTGAACCGAATGGCAGCGTCCTAGCTATTCGGCCATCATCTGGCCGCCGTGTCACCAGGAGTTTCTGATAACTGGCTTAAAACAGTCTGGAATAAGTTAAGAGAAGGTTATGAAGACAATGAAATCTTCAATCTTCATAAAAAAAAATTCGAATTGTTTCCTGCATCTTGGTTTTCTTAGGGTTGAAAATCCTCCCATTTTTTAAACTCAAGACGCTAGAGATGAAACGCTTCAAGACTGGGTTCGAGATTTGCTAATTAAACAATCTTCACTTCAGGAATATGAAGACATAGATTTGGCTCTTGCAACTCACGTGCATGTAACGGGTGAAGATATTGTTGCAGGCGTAAATGCAGAGATGATGATATTCACGACAGTGCCAGTTCAGAAAACCTTTTGAACGAGTTTCCTTGTCCGAGTTTAAAAGAAATGTTTTCAGCAATCAATACTTTAAATAAAGTTTTAGCTAACAATGACGATTTTGTGAAGGATATGATAAAAAGAAGCTGTCACGAACTTGTCGCGATAACCGAAAATTATTTTTATAAAAAAAAAAAAAAACTAAACAAACAAATATTACTGACTATTTTTCAAAAATAAATAAACATGTAAAAACAAAATATTGCATTATGTATGTACATTCATAATAGCTACATAATTTTATTCATTTTTCTTTTTAACGTTTTTAGAACTATGTATTTGAAAAAGTTCAAAAATGCATACATATATGAAAATGAGCGGTGTGTTTTTCCTTGATTGAACTTGAACCTTTTAATCATTTTTTGAACGTCATGTTTCAGGTGTAAATAGAAATTATGTGACAATGAATTTGGTTTTTCCAGCAGTTTTAAGTTATCTATCGGATATAAAAACAATCGATTATAAGAACTAGTTTTTAAAGTCCCCTGGATATTATAGTCAGTGGATATTCTTATAAGCGATTTGTACTGTATATATAAATATATATATATATATATATATATATATATATATATTAATATATATATATATACAATCAAGAGCCAAAACATTATGACCACCTGTCAATAACGAGTTGGCCCATCTTTGGCGAGCAACACAGCTTCAACCCGCCTTGGCATGGATGCCGCAAGTCCTTGGTAGATGGCCGGAGACAGATTGTACCAGATGTTTAAGCAACGGTCACGCAAATCCGAGATATTGCGAATTGGTGGTCTTTGAACTCTGAGCTGCCGTCCCATGACATCCCAAATGTGTTCTATCGGATTGAGATCCGGTGAGTTAGGCGGCCAGGACATTAACTAGAATTCAGCATCATGTTCCTGGAACCACTCCAACACAATTTTAGCCTTGTGACACGGGGCGTTGTCCTGTTGGAACATTCCATTTCCAGGTGGAAAAACAGAGGCCATGTAAGGGTGCAACTGGTCCGTAATGATGTTCAGATACCCTGTAGCATTCATGGTCTGCTCTACCACAACCACGGGTCCCAGAGACGCTCAAGAGAACGTCCCCCAAAGCATAATACCACCACCACCGGCCTGTGTATTACTGTACATTGAGGGAGCAACAGTTCGCCTGGAAGACGGCGTATCCTGACACTGCCATCGGCGTGATGAATGACAAACCGTGATTCATCTGACCAGGCAACTCTCTCCCACTGATCCATGGACCAGTCGCGATGTTCCCGGGCCCAGCGCAGGCGCAGTTGGCGATGACGCTTGGTCTGCAAAGGCACACGAGTGGGACGTTTGCTGCGTAGCCCCATATCCAACAGTGTCCGCTGAACAGTGTGCTGCGATACTATTCTACTTGGCCCTGCATTGTATTGGGCTGTCAGCTGAGCCACTGTCTGGCTCCGGTTTTGCTTCACCATGCGAGACAGTCTCCGACGACCTTTTTCTTTGATAGCGTGTGGACGTCCAACACCATGTCGTCTACTGCTGGTTTCACTGTCATTCATCCACTTTGCATAAGTACTAACAACTGTAGGTCGCGAACAACCCACGAGTCGTGCAGTTTCAGAAATACTTGTTCCGAGCCTTCAAGCCATTACAATCTGCCCTCTATCAAAGTCGTTTAGATCCGCAGCCTTTCCCATCACACACAGAAGTAAGTGAAAGAATGATTCTTCAGATTTTCCAGCAGCAGTTAAATACCACTTCCACCTGATCACGTGCCTTCCACGTCATCCAAGCGAATTCATTGCAAAATGTAGGGGTGGTCATAATGTTTTGGCTCTTGAGTGTATATATATATATTTATATATATATATTTATATATACCGACTGAAGGTCGAAAAAGTTTCCATAGAGTTTAGAAATACAAAATGGAAGAATAGCATGCACTTTCTACTGACACTATGAAATGAATGCAGTTACGAAAATATTCAGAAAATTTCATTGAAAAGGTATAAATTTTGGCCATTTATATTTATCTTTTATTTCTATAATTGCAGTCAACCATCAACTTATACGGTTTTGTTCAGGAATTCTATTTCAGTTTTTCAGCTTATTACTGTAATAAAATTAAAGTTTATAATACTAATTATACTTTACTTCATTATGATAAGCTATTTAAAAAATGTGTAGAGTATAGCTCACTTCTACCCACACTTTGGTGTATATAATTTGAAGTGGCACAGTTTATACATGAAACATTCTTTATTGAATTCGTTGCACATATAGAATTTGCTTTTACAGCAATAAGCATACGTACTACTTGTACGGAATATATATTAGCATTCAATATAAATACACTTTGCCATACTCACAACCTAGAGAGTCAAACCGGCAGTTGTGCTACGTAAACTTTGGGCCTGCTAAGCACAAGCGCCGGTTAACATCTGGAGCTGCTTACCTCGTAGCTCCCTCTAACTTATCTATCAACCTTTTCTTCAACCTCCTCACTTAATCAAGCTGCTTGGTATAATACCAAGCGCGTATGCCGAAATTAGCATATCGCAAGCAGCTTCTTTAATTCATTCACTCAAAAGTTCGATTCTTGTGAATCGAATCTTATGTATACCTTACAAATGTGTTTTTTAAATTTGATTATTTTATTGCGATTTGAATACTGTTCAAGTAGGGAGTACAAGTAGTATATGTACCATGTAGTTGTAGTTGTTTCTAATGCCCCCTGGCTGGAATTTCTAAACCATGTGCATATAGGCTTCGGGCTAAATTGTGCGGTTCCGGTTTATATAGCACCACAAGGGTCGGAGTCCATTTTGACCAAGCATGCCCAAGGGCGACATCTGGGGAGATCGTACCCTCTCCCACCCTTTCTGACCTTATAGAGGGACTTTTCGGTCTACGGATTTAACGTCCCCATATCAGGCCTAGTTACGGAGGTATTTAATTCTGCATACCGGGATTCGATTCAAGCACCCTCAGTACCGAAAGCCGGCTCGCTATCACAAGGCTACCTCGAGCCCACATTATTCCCATACTCCTCATGAATATACGTTCTTGTTGATACTGTGATTATAACTCATGGAGTACTCAGTCATAATACAGCGTGTTTTATTATTCCTTATTTGATAAATGTGGTTGACAATAAGGATCGTAAACAACCAAAAGACAACAGAAGTAAATATTAATATTTTAGATGGCATGAAAAATGGAGTCAGTCAGCCGTCAAGAGAAAAACAGGAGTTTTAATCTCTTATCAGTATGACAAATGTATTGCTTTTATGAAAATACGGAGGCATCTATGAACGCTTCTAGAACTCCAAACTGAATTCTACAGCATTTAACGCTAAACAATATTATTCCATTCATAAGCAGTTTCAATTCGTTATTCGTATTACCATGTTTTTACTAACTCGCTTTCTTGTTTGTTTGTTTGTTTGTTTGTTTGTGTGTGTGTGTTTGTCCGGTACAAATCTTGCAATCGATTTCTAACTAACTTCCCGACTAGCTAGAGATTTGAAACTTTTAGAATAGCTCAGAACACGATGACAATGCATTATTTTAATACTTTTAGTCATCTTTAAGAAGAATTGAATTCTTTTTCAGTTAATTTTGTTTTGTAGACTGTTGCAGCCATCTACTGGCCGGGACGGGAACGAAAAGCTTAACGGAAGTTAATTTACAATTAACTTCATTTTCTTTTAAGTTGATGCGATAATTCATCAAAAAAATTTTAAAAAAGTATTTATTAATACATAGAATTGTCAAGTTTATATGATTCAACAGAAAATTTAAAAACACGGTATATAAAAAGGTCTTTTTATCTTGAAATTATTATGAAATAAAAAAAGAAAAATTGCTTTCCTAAAATTGTTTACAAATTAATTGTTAAATTTACACAGATTACTTTAGACGTAGAAAAACAAAATTCCGAAGAAAAATAGGATGCATCAACGAAAAATAACATAGCACAATTTTGGAAATTTTCAAAAACTGAAATCTTTTAATTAAGAGAGAGGTGCGCCATAAAATTTCTTTATTAATATCTGTAGTTGGGCGTACATTTGTGACTGTAGATTTGAAGTTTTGTAATTCATGAATGGAGAGATGTTAAAACATTTAATGAAACAGTATGAATATTTTACATATTATTTGTATTTAGACAGATAAATATTTTCTCTTTTTAGGCTAGTGCCATCTCTTTTTCTTTATCACAGCTGAAAGTAAAAGTCTAGGAATTAGAAATGGAAAATATATTCATACTCTGTAAATTAGCAGTAATATAATTTTCCAAAGCAAGACATATTCAAGAACAATTTCAATTTTCCTACTTTTTGAAAAATGAAAAAAAAAATTAGCATGGATTTTGCATTTGCTTTCAGCCATAAATCACGACAAAATGTCATACTAGTAATTATGGAAAGTTTTGAGTTTCTATATTTTTCAGAGTTAATCTTTAAAAAAAAATCAAAGAAGGAACCATTAATAAACAGTTGTGATCCATTTACGGGAAAAATTTTCAATGAGAAAACTTTTCTGAGATCTGATAAAAAAAAAAAAAAATTCTATGAGAAAAGACAGAGGGAAAATTTAATGTAAAACTTCTGAATTTCATTTATGAATTTTATGTTTTGAAGCATCTAAGGCTGGGCGGACCAGAGTTTGTTAGATGGAGCTTATCTCCCCTTTATCTGGTTACGGTCATCATTGACAGTAACAAGAATTATGGTTCTAAGGACCGAGATATTCATAGCATTTTGCACATCCTACTCCCTTCTTGTCCCCCCCCCCCATCCTGGATGAGGAGGGCTGTTTGTACGTATATTGGTAACACTGGTCGGAAAAAAAAATTAAAAAATTCGGGCCCTGACACTATTCCTGTTGATTCTTCTGTAAAATGACCTCCTGAATTCGAATATGACCCTCGTTCCCTCCCCCCATCACCCACCGTCTTTGGGGGAGGCCCCCCACCTATTTTTATCACTTTTTGATAATTTTGAGGTATAAAAAGGATTATTTTAGCCTTCTCATTTCTCCTGAGGGGCTAGAGAAGTGAAAAGTTTCAAAACATGAATTTTTGTAGCAAGGAGTTACATTTGGGGGACAGGAGGAGTTACAGTTTTGTAGCAAGGAGTTACATTTAAGGGGATTTGCCCCCTTAAATTGTAAAAAAACGGTTAAAAAGGATCGATTTTTCCGGTTTTTCGCAATTTTTTTCCCTTATTTTCTACATATTGTCGCTTCCAGCCTCTCTCATCCTCTCCAAAACACCACCAAATAATAAAAATATATAGCAGCAATAATAAAAATGTATAGCAGCAATAATAAAAATGTATAGCAGCAGTTCGGAAGATTCCCTGTACCACGCTGGCGCTCTCAATATCTTGCGCGCACAGGTTTCCACAGGAATCTTCATGCTTTGACAAATTGAAACTTGCATTGCTCTTGTAACTATATTCCTGTACTGTAATCCGTATCTTTCCTTGGTACATCTCTAACGATCGTAGAGTCAACTTGTCCGTGTTCTAGGCGGGGATTCTGTGTTTCCAAGTTGTTTAAATTGTGTAAAACGGAAGAAATTTTTTAAATACATGTAATAGTTCGACATTAACCGCAGTCCCTGAGTTTTTATATATTGATAATGTATTTACATTAAATCTAAATAATAAAAAATATATTACATTATCAATATATAAAAATTCAGGGACTGTAGTTAATGTGGAACTATTACATGTATTTAAGTTATTTAGAAGGGGATTTTCTAACCAAATAAATATTTGTAATTGCTATAGAAAACCTCAATGATTGGTATAATGGGTATAGAGGTGTTATTAAAGGGTAAAAGTGAAGGTCTTTTGAAACTTTATTCAGAATTTCCTTGGCTGTCGAAATAGCACATACAGTAGAACAGGTACACACTAATACATGTTCCTTCGGATGCTTGGTTCAGCAAAGAAAGTGATTAATCTTTCTTAGTATATTAATTAAATTTTAATAAAATAAAATGAATTTAAAACGCCATTTTACCTATTGCATTGTATTATCGATATTACGACCTCCTAGATTCCTATAGGAACAGTGAAATTGAAGTTTTTTTTCTTTCAATATTAATATGTCTTAGATACAATAAATTTACGTATTTTGGGTTCAACGGTAAAGATTCTAAGAAAAATGTGTTTGATATTTATTCATTTGTTTGTGAACATATTAAATCCGAATCGTTTTTTTGGTATATATGTGACGGTGATAAATACTTAAAAAATAGACAAAATTCAGAAATTTTTTATCGCATAATGATTATTAAACATTACATCATTTTAGAACACCAGTGTCAAAATTGAAGCACATGTACGTGGGAATAATAAATGCATAGTATACATAGAAATAAATGCATAGTTTTATTTAAAATGTTAAAGTAGTTGCTACCTTACTGAACAATCATTGAAATACTACAATATTTTTACAATCGTTTCCTGAGACATATTTTGATCCTATAAAGGAAAGGTGGCTGGATCATTTAAAAAAGTAAAATATCAGTCATTAACGTCTTATAAACACAATATAAAGCATAGAGCTTCTGAACTCATAGAAATTTCAGAGAAATAAATCTAGTTATTTCAAAAGTCTGTCTATGGTAAAATCATGGCATTTATTTTTGGAGTATACCTATTGAAAACTGACGGTTTCGACAGTGTTCTGAATTATTGCATATTTGGCCATGTTCGCAAATACCATTTATATAGAAATACCCATACAAAGTCTCGAAATTGATTTTCAGGCATATAGAACAGTTTCTTAATAAAGTGGTTCTTTCCATTAAAATGCAGTTTGCTTTCAGCGTACACATAGATAGTTCAGTGGATAATTAAGAAAGATACTTAAGACCTTTAGATTTTAATTTATTAAATATTTAGGGAACTACACATCTATCTTTGTTATCCGTAATCACGAGTAAAACGAGATGACATGTTTACTCAAAATTACAAATATTTTAAGCAATCGACGTACAAAATTTTAATCCAGCCGCTACTCGCATAAAGTGGATGGACTGAAATTTTCTGTTTTTGAAAATAATTAACTCATAAAACTATATATAGATATACGCAAAAAGAGCCTTGTTATTTAAATACTGCATAAGATTATAAAAATTTAGATATTTTCTGATATTAAGAAGTTACAGTAACATAGTATATGTGCCCCAGGTTCAAGCCAGCCCTCGTATTTACTAGAACGTAGATAATCTACTATTTCAAAATACACTGCTTGACAATTGCTAAGGAACAACTGGTTTTTTCAAACTAGCGTTCCCGACAGCAGACCAATCACAGTAAAATGAAATGCAGAGAGCGTAACAGGGCAGGATCTGTTTTCTGTATAAAATGTAGTGCACGAAAACTCTTTATTCCTTCGAAAGTTCATGCAGTTAGGTGTCTGACGAAAATAGCGCCGTAGGTTGTTGGAAGTTATTTCTGGAAAAATCATCGTGGTGTGGCAATAATTAAGTGCAAAATGTCTGCAAGACATCATTGAGTGCGTACGATCGTGGAAAGCAGTTGGACGACTCGAAGCGGGACAAAGTGTCACTACTGTGGCCAGAGTAATGTGAGTGGCAAAAAGTGTCATATCGCGATAAAAAAAAGGCCGCTGAAGGCGGAAATGCTATTCGAAAGCATGCCAGTGGTCGTGGAAGGAACACCACACCACAAGAGCATCGATATGTATCCCTAGTGGCGAAAAGGAACTGACATCTCTCTCCTAGTCAGATAGCTGCAGACATTTCAACCGCTACCTGTACAAATGTATCAGCCAGAACCATTTCTAGGTGATTAAATCAGGTTGGTTTGTATGCACGGAAGCCTGTTCAATGCATCCCACTTCAACCACGCCATCGTCGAGAAAGATTACGTTGGTGTAAGGAACATATTGGTTGGGGTCAGCAAGAGTGGTCCAGAGTGATGTTCTCTGACGAATCCAGTTTCACTGTGACAAGTGATTCTGGCTAACAGTTAGTGTGGAGAGAGAGGGGAACACGTTATGCACCACAGAATGTTCAGGAACATCATCGGTATGGCCAAGGCGTGATGGTGTGGGTAGGCATTATGCATAATGGCAAAACACCACTTCACATCTTTGAGCGAGGTACCGTTACATCGCAGCGGTACTCATTTATGTACTCATTTATGTACCCCATTGCAGAGAGATTGTTATGGATCAAGTTCATTTTTTTAGGGATGTGGTAGGTCCAGATTTTCTGTTTATGGACGACAGTGCGCGCCTACACAGGACCGCTTAAGTATCGGATACACTAGAAACTGAAAATATTGAACGTATGACATGGCCTGTTTACTATCCTGGCCTAAATCCTATAGAGCATGCCTGGGTTGCTCTTGGCAGACGTGTTTCTCAAAGAACTCGCCCTCCCCGAACCTTGCAAGAACTGAAAATCGCCTTGAGAGAGGAGTGGGACAATATCCCCCAAGGACTCCTCAATACTTTAGTAGACAGCATAATAAAACAGATTCAAAATGTGCACTAGTGTCCGATGAGGTTATACACCTTACTAAGGTACTCATAACTGTTTCATTCTGGCAAGAAGACCCATTTTTCGTGGCTGTTTGGAAATGCTCCAAAGAGAATCCTTTTTGTTTTTCGTTTTCTTCTTTTTCCATGTGGCGTATCTGTACCATTTTGCCTAATAAATAATGCACAGTATCTCTACTAAATATGTATAAGTTTCATTTCTCCAATCAATGTCTATTATGAAATATTCCGAAAAATGTGATTGTTCCTTAGCAATTGTCAAGCAGTGTTGTAAATTGATTATGAGTTTTGTCGCAATTGCCAAATTTCCGTTATTTTTTTAACATACAAATAGAAAATAGATTGGCGCATCGAAAACTTAAATTACAGAGAGAAAAAAATGCGCGCGCTGAATTTCCTTTTCAAGAAATTAGAGGATTTTTTTCAAGAGGTTTTACGATAGAAATTCACATGCATGTTAGCTATGTAACTCTCTGTCCAAAATGAAGTCACTGGATACTGCATTGTACTTGATGTTTTGATTATAGGTCAACTACAAACATTGACAGAGTTGTTGCACCTTTAGTTTTTTTCTTCCTCAGTTGACGGCCATCTAAAAGATCTGGGCTTAGCCGACAGAATAAGCCAGGGGTTACTGTTTTACTGTGAATTGAACTCCTTAAGGCTGCTATGTACTAACCCCATTGGATTCGCTCACTTCAATGTTAACCTATGGAGAAAATTTGTCCACGGATTGCCGACTTGGATTCAAAGATTTTTTTAAAAAATTGTACTCCGTCATAGAGAAAGAAATTTTACATTTGTGTACATTTTTCGTTTTTAAAAAAAAATGCAATTAATATTTTAAAATTTAAATTATTCGGGGAAAAATCTGGTGCAGTGTGTTTTAAACGCTCATAAATTCCTTCGGTGGACGAAATTTATAAAATGAATACTGTAGTGCTTTGCAGAAAAGTTCAGGCTATCTGACAATACCAATTTTATTTGATTATCAGCATTTATGTACCTGTAAATAGTTGACAAAATATATTTTAAATAAAAAATTTGGGGGCAGCGCTTAACCCCCCTATAGAGAGAGAGCCGTTACAATCCCTCAAAATGTCAATCGTAAGGGGGGCGGAATTCTCGAACTGTTAACTGGACCCCTTCCACCACAAGAGTCTGCAAGAAGTGGAAAAGGGAAATACGATTTTTTTTAGTACATAGCAGCCTTAATATACTGCGGCTGGACGCCGAATAGTTTAGGCGGACACTTTCGGATTCAAATGTGTAGGTTCAAATTTCGTGTAGGCAAAGATATTTGCAGCCGGTTCTGTATTGGGTTTAAGGTCTTGATATAATGAACCCTCATATAAGAAATGACAATGGCGCTCTCGGAGGACTAATTTCAATATTCTGCCGTAATGCAGTTAGGTGGTAGTATTCAGAAGTATAGTATCAATGGTATAGTACATGATATTTGAATTAACTGGCTTTCTATTTTCAATGTATTCGATAAATTTAAAGGTCTTCAATTTTTGTTTAAAGTCAAGAATTTCACACCCGTGTGGAAATGTGAGTGAAAAGCTTGTCTACATTTATCATCAAAAACTAACACATGCTTTTGTGTATAACTTGAAAATATTCTTTGGTACTAGATAACAATTGGAACCAGTTCTGTTGCTTACAACTATGTAGTTTTATTACTGTGGTTTTACCATTATGTAAAATTTTACTCTAGTACTTCCCTTAAAATATTCCGTATTTTACGAATAGATATTTATTTATTAAGCAAGTTTTTAAAAATTTTGCTATGTTATTTATGTACTCATATCTTTTATCGTATTTTGTGCATTGTATCCATCGTATCCAAGAAAAATCAGCAAATGGAAGGGCTTCTGTTTCTCAAATATTCTTACCAGTCTCATAGCCAAATGGCTCCTGGAATGAGCTCTTGGCGATGGTCGAATGTCTAGGAAACTGGCATTCGGTACCAGAGTCTGTTGGTTTGAGTCCCATTGTTGGCATGGTTGTTTGTAGCCATTTGAAATCGGATATAAGCAGTAGGTCCCAGTCAAATTAACCCTCGAGTAGCAAAATTGACTGTAGCACTCCCAATCAATAAATCAATCTTATGAATCTCAACTCTACCGAGTTGGCTTTGATATGCTGCAGATAATATTCTTGAATAATACGTATGTACTCCACGCACAGAGTGTTAGCTTTAAATAGTTGATTAGACCTGATCTATGGATCTTTAATGGATTTAAATTTTCGTATGGGAAATTGCTTGTTGAGTCTTTCATGCTTTATATTTCTGTACTGAATCGTCCCTTTCTATTTTTTTAACGAGAAGATTATTTCTGTAAGACAATTTTCAATGCTAGCACAAATATTATAGTATAGCTTTTGATTGTAAAATGGGGATATTTTGAGACTATTCTACATCAACAAATGTTACAAAATTTAAAAAAAAAGGGAAATGTATATATGGAAGATTAGTTTACGCAACGTTGAAACTAATTTAAACTCATATATAGGTGTCCGTGATCTTATCTTTTACATATATTATTTAGAAGATGGCATATTTTACAATAAGATTTATTTCAAGCTAAAGATGTCAACTTGATTTTTTGGAAAGAAGTATCCTTACGCATTCGTGTTCTTCGCACTACAAAATTGGCTTGGTTGCAAACCTCTTCGCACTCTAATATCTTTCATGAAACATTGTTTTCTCACTCATGTAACTACCAATAGGATTTCGGAATTTTATTAGAAATCAATACTACTCATTTCAGTTTAATCTGCTAGAGGATATTGAGTGGAAAATTCAATCACCAAAAATGGTGGAGATAAAAGGAAACTTAGATCAAAAATCAATATCGTAGAGCCTTCCTCTGAAAAGAAAAGACATTGGATTACACGCGCGTAAATATTTGAGAAGTATACGAGTTGCATGAGATTCAAAAATAGGCATTTTAGAAGTCAGTAATGCAATGAAAAGGGTAGAAATTCAGAGAAGCAGTCTTTCAAGTTATATTATGATTGCCGTGAAGGTATATCTTTGACTAATTCAGATAAAAAAAATGGATGGAATGTTTTGACTTTGTGTAAATTGAGGTAAAAAATTACACAAAGGCAGTACATTCCAAAAAAATCACACTCTTTCATAATACTTAGAATCTTGTGTCGAATAACATTTTCTCATTAAAACGGCATCATGAGGTTCAGTTTCTAAGATTCAGTATGCAGGGATAGTAACTAACTAATAGATCATCCCAGAAACTTTAAATAGAGCATAATTTTCAACCTGTGAGGATATTACAAACGAAAACGAGACGTGATGGAAAACGGCAATCATAATCTTTGCAGTAATCTACTATAAATCGTCCAAATTCCCACTAAACATATCAGAAGAAATTTACTTACTTTTTATTTTATTCAGCGATGCAGGATGTTTATAACTATAAAATAAAGTTGTTGTTTTTTAATATCGGAAATAACATAGCTGGTATATTCTGTTTTGTCTTGAAAACCAAGGTTTTATCGATGTTTATGAGAAGGTCATTGAGAGGTTCATGTAAAGATTAGATGAGAAAAGTTTAAATGACCATAGCAAATAATACCGCTGCGTGTATGCAAGGAATGTAATGTTTGTTTACTAGTAGATAGCATCCATTTCTTAGTTTTATTTAGTTTTCTTGAATTTAATCTTACATATTAAAACAAATAATTATAATTTAATATAGAAGAAAAATAAAAATAAAATTCCATGTCATTTATGTAGAAAGCTGTGAACTGAATGGAAAGTTCTTTATCATTCTATGTAAGATGCATAAACAAGCTATGTATTATATAAAGTTCTGTTTTACTTATGTATGATTTTTGTTCTGCGCTTTATCCTTTTAGCAAAATGGGTTTCCAAGCGCTCTCGCTCAGGTGGGTTCCAAAGCCTCATCAGAATAATTGATTTGAATGATCACAAGAGATAAATGACTCAGTTCTTACTCAGATCGTGGCAAGGATATCGACGATAAATATATTCATTTGCCTAGACGCACATGAGGATGTATTATAAACTTTAGAGGAGATTAAAAGGAAGAGACATAAGGCTTTTATTCTTGCTTTTGCTCGTTAACAAGCCTTTATGCCAGTTTTGGTTTTTGAAGCAATATTTCTTTCGAAAGATGTCGATCAATTTCCATTTTTAAAAGGGGAGATCACCTTAAAAGATTAAAAAAACTTCTTTTTTATTATGATTTAATTTTAAAGAATGGAATGTAAGGAATCTTTAAAATAATGAAGTCGATACTACAATTAGAACTGCTTTTATGGCCAAATGTATAAAGCTAATAGTAAAGTAATTTATGGAAACTTTAAACTTTAAGTCTTTAGGAAAAGCCATTTAAACGGTTTTTCTAAAAAGTCTTATTTTCAAAGATGTGCGCTCTATTTCTTCAAAACTAATGGTCCCAAATTTAAAAAAAATTGTATACATGCATATCTAGTACGTTTATGCAATTTATACCTAAATTTAGGTAAGTACATGTTACTAATTTCTTTACAACAATTTTTTGTGAAAAACTTTTATGATATTTCTTGTACATTACAATACATTTGCCTGAAAAAATATTTTTATGTTAAATATGATAATTATTTTTGGTGTAGATTAAAGAATAAACTATGGATAGAATATACATAAATAATTTAATATATATCTTTTATAGTTTTCAAAAAAATCTAAGTTCAATCCATTAAGATTATTATTCATAAACATTAATTTTTTTACATAAAATATTTTTTAATAATCTCCCAACAATTCTGTTTTTGTTTTCTAATAGATAAAGATTTGTACAATTCACCCTAAAAATTGGTTTAAATTAATTACAAATTAACTGATTGGCAAAGCATTAAGCTTGGTAGTAAAATCCGTGTATTTTTGAGAGGGCAAAGGTGATCTCCCCCCTTAAAGATCCAAATTCAGAACATTAGAAAATGTTTTATAAATGCGCAAAAGTAAAAACTTTTCAATGGAAAGGCAATATATTCTGATAATACAAAGATACTTCAATTATGATGTCAAAAGAGCTCAAAAGTAGTCGTTAAGCTGGATGGTTATTAAAAAATGAATTTTCGATTTGTGCTTTATACAGTAAATGAAAAATCACATGGGATACATAAAAGAATACAGTTAGAATCTTGAATTCGTTTTCCCATCATACCATGGAAGATGCAGAAAACTAAAAAAATACACAATGGCAATGCATTCCAAAAAATCAAACTCTTTCAAAATACTTAAAATCCTCAGTACAGAAACCTCGAAATGCAAAAACGGGTGTAGAAATCACTTCTGTTTACCCCCTCCATTATATTTTTCACAGAAAGTGATATTTTATAGAAATAACTTATAGAAAGTTTTACGAAATGAATAATAAAGATCCGAATTCAGAACATTAGAAAATGTTTTATAAATGCGTAAAAGTAAAAACTTTTCAATGGAAAGCTAATATATTCTGATAATACAAAGATACTTCAATTATGATGTCAAAAGAGCTCAAAAGTAGTCATTAAGCTGGATGGATATTAAAAAATGAGTTTTCGATTTGTGCTTTATACAATAAAGGAAAAATCACATGGGATACAGAACAGAATATAGTTAAAATCTTGAATTCGTTTTCTCATCATACCATTGAAGATACAGAAAACTAAAAAAATACACACTGGCAATGCATTCCAAAAAATCAAACTCTTTCAAAATACTTAAAATCTTCAGTACAGAAAACCTCCAAATGCAAAAATGGATGTAGAAATCACTTCTGTTTACCCCTCCATTATATTTTTCATAGAAAGTGATATTTTTTAGAAATAACTTATAGAAATTTTTACGAAATGAATGATAAAGATCCGAATTCAGAACCTTAGAAAATGTTTTATAAATGCGTAGAAAAATATCCTTTTCAATGGAAAGCCAAGATATTATGACAGTACAAAGATTCTTCAATTCTGTTGTCAAATAAACTCAAAAGTCGTCATTAAGCTTGATAGTTATTTCAAAAAATTAGTTTTCAATTTCTGCTTTATACAATGAACTAGCTGAATACCTGTGCTTCGCTACGGAGCACATTCAAATTAAATACAACGGTCAATGTATGCAATTAATGCCAAAAGAAAACAAAAATATTTTTATAAACAAATCGTAACGGGTATTTTTATAGAAAAAATAATATAGAAGAAAATATTGAAATTAAATCTAAAAGAACATACTAAAGAATATTATAGTGCAGTTAATTTAGTACAGTTTGTGGAACATTTCTTTTACTGTATTTTAATATTTTTTGGATAATGTCCAATCGTCTGCCGCATTAGAAAGAAAAAAATATTTTTTTGTCAATTTATTTCGTTGTTATGCAAGTGACGCAAAATTAATTTAAAGTATCACAAAAAGAAAAGAAACCACGTGATCAGCATTTAATAAATTAAATTCTAAAAATTAATCTTTAAAAATTCACCAAAAATCAGAAAATGGAGGTAAAGATTCGAAAAAGATCTCATTTTAAAGGAATTTTTATGATCTTTCTTGTGATATAAATTTTATAACCCTCTGAATATTATTTTAAATGCAAACTTTAAAGAATGTTACAAAAACAGCTTAAAAATTTAATTTAAAAAATCTAAGAAGAATTTTTCAAAAATCTTTCTCAGAGCACCCCTACACTATAAGAAGAATCGCCATGCAAAATTTCAGCCCTTTAGGTCCAGCGGTTTGGTCTGTGTGTTATATGTCAGTCAGTCAGTCAGTTACGGAACTGTTTCATATATATTGATGAAAAACTATATGGGATACACAAAAGGATATGGTTAAAATCATTCTCTCATTATAACATTGAAAATGCAAAAACCAAAAAAGTTACATAATGGCAATGCATTCAACAAAAAATCTAACTCTCTCTCTCTCTCAAAAAAAAAAAAAAAAAATAGAATCTTGAGTACTGAAAACCTCGAAATGCAAAACAGGTGTAAAAATCCATTTCCTTTACCTCATTCAACATATTTTTCATTGAATGTGACATTTTATCAAACTTATAGAAATTATTACGAAATAAATATACACTAGGGAGATAAATTAATTTACTTTGATTTTTATGTGTAGAAAAGGGCTTCTTTAAAGCGAGTTTCCTACATCCTTACCTCCATGAAGACAACGATCAAACATGCACCGATATCTTCTGCAGTACTAAACAGAAAGTATGGCAGCATGATATTTCAATGGATTTCATACTTAGTTAGGTACTCATAGCTGCGTTACAGTTTGGACGGAAGGACCTATAGAAGGACGAATTTCCTGTGGAACGCACAAGTATTATTTGGTTGATAGAATGGAATTAGATGGAATGATTGTGAAGGGAATAATGTAGCTAATTGAATTTTGCTCTCACCTTGCTTAATTTCAGTTATGAACTGAATAACCACTTGTTCTTTCTGAAATCGACAAATCGAAGCCAATATTATTAATTTAATCTTTGTGTTTGATACTTTAATGTTGTTTCAAAATCACTGCAAATAATAATTGTGCAAAATTCATTTCTACTTTAAGCTCATTAAACGGAACTTAAATTTAAACCTTGCCTAAATTAAAATTTTATTTTTTTAATCTAGATAGTTTAATTTTAAAAACCCCTAAATTAAAATTTTTTTATCTTGTCATCCAAGAGTCATGTACTGCTATTTGGCGAATATTAAAAATTGAAGATTTTTTTTTTACCATCATAAATATTAACTACACTTGACAGAATTTACAGTAACACAGTAATAAAATAATGAAAGAAATTAATAAAACATTGATAAAATTAACTATGGTAGTATTTGACAGTTAAGAAAACTTTTAGAAAAAATACACTAATTATCTAATGAGAAGTAAAGTAAATAAGAAAAAAAATTAAAGAGATGGGATTCCAACAAAAAGATTATTCCACTCTTAAAAGACGGGAATGTAAGAAGATTGCAAATAATTTTTAATTAGAAGTAGAAATAAGTAAAACAAAAGTGAAAAAGAAATTCATAACAAATAAAACACTACAAATAAAGCAAAAAATAATAAAAATGCAGTAAACTATTAATAGTAGTAATGTGAGGTAATACTGAAGTCGTTTACAGTCAGAAGCGATGTAGAGAAAATTAAAACATCGTAAGGATGAAGTTAGACCATCCTGAGATTAACACATACCGTCATTTTATTATCCATTTATATTGCTTAAGAGAAATTCGATTCTATTATTACAGGACAAGTGGTTCAAATCCTTGAGCTATTTCTATACTTTTAGGAATTTTAAATAGTATTCAGTAATGGATTCACTTACATAATATGTTAAACATTTCATTTTTATTAATGAGTACTAAGAGAGTACTCAAAGTAGACTAAACAAATTTCAGGTAGTCTCTTCTAACGAAACTACAGCGGGTTATTAACGTAGGATTACTTATCGTTGCTTACCTGTTTTGTATATATATATATATATATATAATATATATATGCATGTGTTATGTGTATATGTATCTATATATGTGTATGTATGTATATATATGTATGTCAAATTTTTGACGCATTTTAGTAATTTTCTGTTTAACTGGTTACTGCTTACCCAAGCGATACAGACTGGGTTTGGCGCTCTGCCATTGGCGCCAGAATTATAACTCGCGATGCAGGACATCTGAAATTTTGCTTTCCGGAGGACCATCATATAGGAACGTAATTCTACTTTAAAATAGACACTGTGTGTGAGAAACTGTTATGTTAATAATTATGCGAAATTGAACTAAAATATGTTACTTTTTGCTGCCTTTTGTTATTTATAAGAGAGGAAACAAAAACTACAATAAGTTCATATTGCAATAGCTGCAATAAGTTCATATGTAAATGCATGAAATATGCAAAAAAGCGTGCATGCGTCTGCAAAGTAACTTGATGAATTATATTTACATTTTTTAAAGTTTTAACGTTTTTTTTTCACTTCCTGTAAAATGTTGATTAAATTATACTTAATGATAAAAAAGAGTTAAGATGCTGGAAGTCTTAAATACGTGGCAAATTCTGTCAGTTGTGAGCTGTCAAAAACGTTCAGAGCCAGATGTACCAGGTGATCGTAATTAAACTTGGCATATTCAGAGCCTTTTGTAGATGTCACTAAAAGACGGATTGAGCTGAAATTTTGCAGATATACAGTTCAAAGAAGGCGCGGAAAGATTCCGCAAAAAAATAGTTCAAAATATGTCCACTAGGGAGCGCATTACAGCCTAAATGCTTGAAAAGTCATGCAATAATTAACTGTGCACAATAAAACGTCATTTAAAACATTTATTTTTGCATTCTCAAGTATTATGATGTTCAAAACTGTTATTTTTACATTTTGAAGCATTATGACGTTACCAAAGTTGATAAATATGGCACTGCAAGTGAAAAAGAAAACAATCTGATTTGCATAAGCATACGAATTCAAAGTGAATTCTACGTATAAAAAGGATGAGATCGAGTGAGTATTATTCATTCAGTTACGATGGCAATTAAATTACAAGAACGTGCATTAATCGTAAAACTTTTTTATCAAAACCAGGGAAATGCTGTTGCAGCTCTTCTCAAATTTCGACGTCAAAAGAAATTGCGTCAGGGTCCATTGTCTCCACAAGATGTGAGAGACATGATATCTCGATTTGAAAACACTGGGTGTTTAAGCGTTCAACGGGGCAGAGGGCGAAAGCCTATCAGCGAAGAAGTCGTTTCAGATGTAGCAACGGCTGTTGTCGAGCAGTCACTGACAAATGATCATGGAGTCAGCAGTACACGTGCAGTGTCACGACAATTAGACGTACCGTATAGTACAGTGCAGAAGATCCTGAGAAAAATAGTGAAATTTTTTCCATATAAGATCAGCCACAACCAGCAACTGCTTTTTACCGACAATGACCATCGCTTATCTTTTGCCCTGACCTTTCTTGCCCGAATGGAAGTCGATGACTCTTGGCCGTGGAATATTCTCTGGTGTAAAGAGACTCATTTTTATCTGAACGGAAGGGGGAACATCCAGAATTGTCAAATTTGGACCTTGGAAAATCCACGTGCCTTCTACACAATTCCGCAACACTCGCCTAAAGTCACCTTCTGGTGTGGATTCCCTTCTCAATTTATCCTGGGACCATTCTTTTTCGAAGAAGTTAAAGATAATGGCCCTGTCACATGTTCTCTAACAGCCCTCAGATATCGTGACATGCTCAACAGTTTCGTTTTACCTCAACTCCAGCAGCGACAATGTCTTGAGTCTATTACTTTTATGCAGGATGGTGCCCCTCCACATAATGGAGTCTGTGTGCGGATGTTTTTGCGACAAAACTTTACGGATGACAGGGGGATTAGCCAATTGTTTTCTACTCCTTGGCCGGCCCGTTCTCCCGATCTTACTCCGTGTGATTTTTGGTTATGGGGCCATTTAAAGAACGTTGTATATAGAGGGAATGTTACAACTTTGGCTCACCTGAAGGACTACATAACATTGTATGTTCGACAGATTACTGGCGACCAGCTGTGGTCCGCTGTTGAACACACTGTTCATCGCCTGCACATTTTATATACTAATGAGGGAGCCCACATTGAACACTTTTCTTTACATCACTTGACAGTGTGTAACAAATAAATTATGCTTGAATTGGAATTTGTAGCTTGTTTAAATTATTTCCATATAATGCGCCCTCTAACAGACATTTTTTGAACTCTTTTTTCTTCGGAATCTTTCCTTTGAATTGTCTATCTGCAAAATTTCAGCTCAATCCTCCTTTTAGTTATAGCTACAGAGGGATCTGAATAGGCCAAGTTTAATTATGATCACCTGGAATTTTTTTGAGTTGTAAACATTATCATTATTTTAATTGTTTGGTGTAATGGGTTAGTTAAAAATTAAATTGGAATTTTATTCTAATAATGCACTATAAATATCTTTCTACCCGTATGAGAAATGTCTTTTCATGGAAACGTGGTAAGGAATAACAGAAATCTTAATTGTCAAGTAAAGTGATCGTTGGTCGATTGCCTTTTATAAAAGATGGAAAACACATGTCTAAAACAAGACTTATTTTACTATAACAATACTATTCGTTAGAACTGTGTTGGAAAAGTTATAGCTTTTTTAAATGCATGCTGTAAAATAAGTAGTGAGGTCTCTATACATTATGATAATTATTTATATCAATCGCCAAAAAATATCCCTTAGTGTAGTTAGATAGTACTTAAGGACTATTTGATCACGTCTCTCATAATTTTTGGATTTCATCGTGGGTTCTCGTTGTTTTGTCTCTTCTGCAATGGAACACACACATTTATATCATTTCAATATCATTAATCGGTTACCAGTGAAAACTTTTAAATGACTGCTTAATTTGTATATGAAGTACTTTTGAATTAACATAAATTTTTTTTCGATGTAGACGGTTCATGATGTTAGGGACTTGAGGAAGATTGTTAGAGTAAGAGTTAGATGGATAATTTTTGGCTCAACAGATAATAAAAAAATGCTAGGTACTTGTAAATGTTAGGAGCCTAGAGAAGCAGTCTAGAGAAGAATCTTTGGACCAGTTTGGTGCCTTTAAGTAACACTGTTACTTAAAGGCGGAAAGCGAGTTATGTCGCTTTCTTGTTACTTAAAAGAGTACAAAATATATCCACAGTGCTTTTTTATTTAAATTTTTTTTATTATGCCCCTTGGCAGGAACAACTCCAAACCAAGTCCATAGATGGCAGCTGGCAGGGGATTATGGGTCCTGTTTTAGACGACATCACGAGGGTTGGTGTTCGATTTGGCCAGGTGCCACCACAATCTTGACCGAGCACCCTCGGGGGCGACATCTGTGGGAGAGGGGTAGGCTCGTGACTTCTCCTACCCTCACTGACCTCGTAGAAGGACTTTCTGTTAACAGATTTAACGTGCCCCTCGTCGGCCTAGACGCGAAGGTATTTGTGTGGAATGGTGTTCGTCAGGATTTGAACCGTGCGCTTCCCGTCCGATGACCAACACGCTACCAGTAGGCTACCTTGGTTTAGTCACAGAAGTCTCGGCAGTGTTACAAAAGCCAGCCAGTATTTGTAGGTTTGGTAGTTTTCTTTCGTATATTCCTTTAGCGATCTTTTTCGAGTGAGTTTGCGTATTGTGAAGAACTTAAATTCCCTACAATTTAGGATTTGATTTCCATCAGTTCTATGATTAAAAATTATACAACATATTTATTAACATCATATACATACATACATACCAAATACAACATATTTATTAACAATATATACATACATACATACATATTACAACATACGCATTGCGTATTACATCATAGCAACAGGAGGTATGCAAATTTTGCAATTAGCAGTCTTGGTATGCATGATCCATTCTCCTTGTGAGTGTTTTAGTAATGGCCGACCTTCCACCAGTTTTTCACCTGAAAATCGGCTTAAATAAATCTCACATAAATTTGTCTAACATCATGATCAACAGTTTGACATCATGCATATTTATTGAAAAGTTTAATTTAATATTTTTATTACCAAGTTTTTATTAACTCGCTTTCTTGTTTGTTTGTTTGTGTGTGTGTTTGTCCAGTACAAATCTTGCAATCGATTTTTAACTAACTTCCCGACTAGCTAGACATTTGAAACTTTTAGAAAATCCCAGAACCCGATGACAATGCATTATTTTAATACTTTTAGCCATCTTTAAGCAGATGGGAATTCATTTTCAGTTAATTTTGTTTTGTAGAATGGTGCAGCCATCTATTAGCCGGGACGGAAACGAAAAGTTAAACGCAAGTTAACTTCCAATTAACTTCATTTTCTTTCAAGTTGATGGGATAATTCATCAAAAAAGTTTTATAAAAGTATTTATTAATATATAGAATTGTCAAGTTTATATGATTCAACAGAAAATTTAAACACATGGTATATAAAAAGTTCTTTTTATCTTGTAATTATTTATAATCACCTTGTTAGATGAAGCACAAGGGATTTTGGTAATTTTGAAAATTTTTCCACTCAAATTTACAAAACAAATTATATAGTATATTATACGGTGTTTATATCTATATTTTTCTACGTCTAAAGAGTTAAAAAAATCAGAATATCATTTACCCCTGTGTTGTAATTATATACTGTAGGTTTCTATATTACCCAAATATTGTTTCGGTAAAGAAATATTAAAACATAAAGAAGAAATATCGAAAGGAAAAATCAGCTATGTGACTGGAACTAAATAAATTGAAAGTCAAAATATAATCACACCCGAAAGTAGTGTTGAGAAAAATGATAGAATTTTTGAAAATATTTCTTAAAACTCTAAAGCTGCTTTCTAACCTAAAATATATGCATGTTTAATGTTTTACCATGCACTATATTTTATTGAGAACCTAATAACCTCTAGATTTTTGTGTGTACACTGTAAGCGTATCTAAGATGCTCACAATAAAGATATTTTTTAATCGTAGTTATTCCTTTGGACTGAATTATGTGAACGGAGAAAACAACATTGTTTCAAAAGTTTAAGTATGCTGTGTACTAACCCTATTGGATTAGCTCACCTCAGTGTTAACTTACGGAGAAAATTTATACAAGGATTGCCAACTTGGATTTAAAGATTTTTTTCAAAAATTATACTCCATAATAGAGAAAAAAAATGTACATCTTGGGGCATTTTTCGCTTTTTTAAAAAAAATGCAGGTAATATTGTAATACTTAAATTATTCAGAGAAAAAATCTGGTGTAGTACATTTTAAACGCTCATAAATTCCTCTGGTGAATAAGTTTAGAAAATGAATCCGGTTGCAAGGAGCAGAAAATTTCAGATTATCTCAAAATGCCAGTTTTATTTGATTATCAGCATTTATGTAGCTGTAAATACACTGGTGGCCATTAAAATTGCAACGCCAGGAAGGAAAGCAACTATAAAAATTTACTTATTGTACGTATACAGCATAGTAGGAAGGAAACCGGATTAAATTTGTAGGCAATTTGGGGGTATACAGGGTCCGAAATTTAGCTGCTGTCTCTGGCAGCTAAAACGACTCTAACTCGACTAGGCATCGAGTCGAACTGGGCTTGGAAGACAGATACGGGCAAGTCGTTCCATCTTGCTTCCAATCTATGCCACACTTCATCAATCGTAGTGGCTGGAGAGCGGTGGCGTCCCAGTATCCCAACAACCCATGACAAGATATTTTCAGTGGGTGAGAGATTTGGAGAACGTGCTGGTCAGAGCAACAGTCGAACACCCTCTATGTCGAGGTAGGTCAGGACACAGCAGGCAACATGCGGTCTTGCTTTATCTTGTTGAAAGATAACTTCTTCGAGGCCTCGAAGATAGGGCACAGCCACCGGCCTTAAGAACTGAAAAATGTAACGCTGACTGCTCAGATTGCCGATGACGTGAAATAGCGGTGGTCGTGTACCCAATAGTTGCCCATGCTATCACACCAGGTGCAGGGTCCGTATGACGATATCGAATGCAAGTAGGCCATGTGCGTTCTCCTCGGTGCCTACAGACATGGTTGCGTCCATCATGATGCTGCGCGCAGAACCGGGACTTATCTGAAAAGACGACGTGGTGCCACTCCTGTATCCAGTTTTGTCGTTGGGCGCACTACTGTCGCCACGTGTCTCAATGCTGCAGTGTCAAGGGAAGCCGAAATAGTGGTCGCCATGGAGACAATTCGTGCTTCTCCAGACCTCGTCGCATTGTCTGTGCGGATGCTTGTCGTGCTACAAACAAGCCCATTTCCTGACTCAAGGTCCGTTATATGACTGTGCGATCCTGCAAGGCCGAACTGACATGTCTGTCCTCATGTTAGTAGCGGGAGGCTGTTAAGATCTTGCATGGCTTTCAGTATGACCCTCATGAACCCGTCGATTCCGTATTCGCATGACATTCATTTGATTCCGACTAATGCGAGTAGCAATATCGCGAAACGATAAACTGCCCTCTCGATAGGTCTCGGTCCTGCCGCTATCGTATTCCAACACTTGCTGGTCGCCGATTCTCCATTTTATACAAGGCATAACACGATCTTCTCACAAACAACCTCAAATGCAATTTCCGAATGAGAAACCCGCTGCGCAACTTTCCTTTTTTACAGAGTTTGAGATGGCGTTTCTCCCTCCTGTGTCGTTCGATTGTGCTTAAATGCTAATTATTTGCATATCCCAGTATTTTCTTCCTTTCATGCGAAATCGACGTTTGTATCATCCCTCCTTCATGGTGCTGCAATTTTAATGCCCAGCAATGTAGTAGATAAATTTTCTCCATAGGTTAACATTAAAGTGAGCGAATCCAGTAGGGTTAGTACACAGCAGCCTTTACACATAGGGTTTGTAGAATTTCGAAGTATGACAAGATTCTATGAAATATAGATTTTTACTTTATAGAAAAGTAGTCGCTTATAGTCGTTACAGTCGAAAAGTTATCGTTTACAAGAATACTTATATAAAAGCTTGAACACTGAAAAAATGCTTTTTTCAAGAAAGAAAAGGAAAGATTGCGTCATCCATGGGCTTTTAAAGACTAAATCTTATTTTTGATGTGCTTGTTAGAGTACATTTTTAGCGAGTAGTTTTTCGCGAAAATGTGGCAACTTCTGATATTGATTACTTCCAATACGAGATGGCATGTATATATGAATGTATATATGAGAGTCACATTTTTATTCTGATAGTTTATTCTCCCTTTTTTGCAAAAACTAACAAGAAATACCTTTTTAAAATTATCCCGAGATTTCTCGGAAAATGCTATTTACTCGCGGGAAATAAAAGTGGCTTCTAAACAACGAGAATCTCGAGTTTCCGGGAGATTAATCTCAATTTCCATCGAGTCTATAGATAGAAGATTACGAAGTTTTCGGTTTTAGACCGACGTGGACTTATTTATCCAAAGAAATGGAGGCTAAAGCTACATGACTTCAGATCGAAGATCGTACATAAAGCTGAAAACATAATTATTTCCTTTTTAGGAGAAGAAATTCCTTTTGCAAGGATAAGACACTGCTTTAGCATTCGTGACTAGTCTTTATTGTTTGAAGTAGTCTCTCAGAGTCTATATATACGGAAAAATGCAATGAAAACCTGAAGAATATTACGTTATGAATAGAATTTTGAACAATATAAGATAATTTATTTACAGAAAATACGGGAATACGACATACATCTCTTCTTCACTCAATTTTCTTCATTTCAGAAATGCTCTCAAAGAAGAAATTTCTTCTATCTCTGGAGGATATTGAAAGCGAACGTTCTGGCAACTGTTGAAACTATTGTAACAGTTTACGTTTGCTATGTATGCATTATACATCAAACTTAACTTTAAGAAAAATAGAAAAATAGAAAGTGATATTATTCGTCTTATAATTTTAAAATTTCTAACTTGTTTAAACACATATTCTATTTTGTAGATTGTTTACATCAAAACCTTTTCTTCCCATCGAGTATTCTTATTTACAAAAAAGATTCACGTGGGAATGTCGTTAACATTTGATACTATTCATTCTTTGAGTTATTTAGACGAAGGACCAAATCAAATTTGTCTTTCGAAAGTGATTTAGATTGTATATACCTTAGATGAAATATACGATAAACGTCTAAAGTTTTCTTTCTATGTAGCTTAAATTTCTATTGGAAATGAGATCTATTGAAAATCCGAATGAAATGTACTTTCTTTCTCTAATTTTAAGGAGATCAGATGTTGCGAAAGAGATGCTGGGCTTTAAGAGATTTGAAAACCATTGTAAACTTTGCAACTCGACTACATAGTAAAATGAATAGATTAGGTGACGTTGGTGGCTCAAAGTAATTGAAATGAAAGAATAGCGAGATCTAGATTTTTTTTCCTAAGTTTGTTTACTAGGATTATGTTCAATTCTGAATATGTGCCCTGGAGGATTGTAGAGGAAGAATAAAGCCCAGAACCTTTTTAACTAATTCTACTTGCACTCAAAGCTTAGAAAAGAAGTACTATAACACTGAGATCTATTGACATTAATTTACAGCTATGAAAAGATTTAAATTAAACATAGAATTCCACTCCTTGGACTAAAGAAAAAAATAGACATTGTTGAATAGCATTTTCCCTTGAAAAGAACGTGATTTCGAATGGTTTGGGACTGCGTCTTTTGTGTAAAGTAATTCCCCCTTATACAACACCTAACATGTGCGATTCTATAGGATTATTGAAAGTCGCGCAATTCAGGAATAATGCAAGATGTTAATGCGTTATGTACAATTATATAAAGATTGGCAATTAAACATATACAGGTTGTAATCATGCTGGAAAAATAAAATATTAATAACAAAACATGGGTGACATATACTGATGTAAAAGGATCCTTTTTTACCTTATTAAAATTTGTAGAAAACTAAGGCACTGATGTTTACAACTGCTGTTGAAGTTTTACATCCCAATATTTTTTTCCTTTTTTGTACTCCTTGGAAACCCCTTATCATAAATATTTTTCATACCAGAGAAATGTTTGTAGTTAATATACTTACTGATATTTTATATTTATATGTTCTGAATGTAAATATAAAATATATATTGACCGTCAATGGGATTAAAAGCAATAGAAGAAGAATGCAAAAATTTACGAAAAATAATATTTAAACTCCCTAACTACGCCCTTGTTAAAAAGTTGAATTAATCTCCCAATATTTTATTCTTACATTTTTGACACGTGTTTTTGTGTTTGTGTTTGTCAATGAAGGGCAGATATCAATAATGACATTCGCCCATAATATGCGAGAATCGTTGATTGCTTTCAATGGGGGTACCGTATATGTGAGCATGTGTGTTTACTTCCCATTTTTTAATTATTATTGTTATTATTTTTTTATGTGCATCCATAAATGTCCTGGCTAGGGGGAAAAACCAGGATAAGAGCGTGTTCCAGAACAGAACGTATTAAATATTCCTACATTCCATCTATTTTTCCTTTCCGTCATATTAAACCTTCCTTTTTTATGTAGTATTTTTTAATGCATTTTTTTTTCAGCCGGGAAAGACAAACTTATAATGTCTTATACCTGGATTTGCCAGATCCGCATCTTCTTGCCCCGTACTTTAAACCTTCAAACAGACTTTTTATTATAAAATCAAATTCATTGTTTTATTTATTTTTTACTGATCTGAAGAAGATATAATCCAAAGGTGGTATAAATAGGATTTTTTCTACACCTTTGTCAAGATGAAAAATATTTGCTATTGATAATTTCTAATGCATTAAAGTCTGTCACGATAAATTGTCATAAGAGGTAAAGTTAAAAAAAATGTTTGATTACCACCGATTTAGAGACCTTTTATCATATTTTCTGAAACTCTAACTGTCCTTTTAGTGTAATCAAAGACTGCATGACCGATTTTTTTAACTTTTTTCTTGAGAGAACTGCTTCAGTGCATTTGACTAACCATCGTCCTAATCTAGCCTGTCTGTCAAATAAGAGAGTTTGTTGAAGAGTTAGCCTGTTCACATAGGAGTCCGTTGCGTTGCGTTAAGGAAAAGATGACGTTGAGATGAAAATAAACCAATCATATGCCTCCAAACGAAATTTTTAACGCCTATGATTGGTTTATTTTCGTCTCAACGTCATCTTTTCCTTAACGCAACGCAACGGACTCCTATGTGAACAGGCCCTTACTTATATGCTTCAATCAAGTATTCGTTTTACCAATGCTGAAATCGTCGACTTGAGAAGCACTGTTTAAACTGATATATTTTTAGCAAAATTCTTCGGCAACAGATGCATTTGAAGCATATAACAGACAGCAACAAAATCACCTTCCACTTGAAAACACGTTATTGCTGTGAAAAAGAAATTTCACTGCCGCTTTGAATACAGCAACATTAAAAACAAACTTCAGATCACAAATTGAACTCAGCTTCTTTGTAACATAGTCTGATTAGGTTTGTTGGTTGGTTAGGGTTTAATGGCGCAAGATCCAATAAGTACAACCTGCGCCAAAACACTACTCGAAAACAGAACCAAAGCGTATGTAAAAAATTAAGTAGTAATTATAAAACACATCAATGGAATAAATGGTGATCAAAACCAAGAAGGTCGAAACAGAAAGTAATAAAAAAGCGACAAAAAGTGTGATATAAAAGAGATAACGGAAGTGATCATATATATATATATATATATATATATATATATATATATATATATATAAACTCTGCACAGCTAGATTCCTCGTTGAGAGTACATAAAAACTGCCCAAAGAAGCGTTCCTGTACGATCCATAGTTTACGAGAAAAATACGAAAAACAAAGTATGACGTCACTGCCAGTGCAAGAAAAAACACTTTATTGAACATATCAACAGCATGCACAATTTAAAGCAGATGTTCAAAGTGTCCGCCGTGCATGTCGAGGCAGGTTTGAGCACGCCGTGGAATGGCTGTCATCACACGTTGCAGAATCGCGGGGTCCACCGAAGTACAAGCAGCATGCAGACGAGCAACTAAGTCCATTTGTGTTGTCACTACGTCTCGATACACCAGTTCCTTGAGATGGCCCCATAGGAAAAAATCCAACGGTATAAGATCTGGCGAACGTGGCGGCTATAGAACCGGACCCACACGTCCGATCCAGCGGCCGGGGTATTCCATATCCAGCCAACCACGTACAGGAGCACAGAAATGCGCCGGAGCCCCATCATGCTGGAACAAAAGTCCCTGTATTGCCGCTAATGGTATGTCATCGAGGAACTCAGTTAAGACCTCATTGAGAAACACCAAGTACGACTGTCCCTAGAGCCTTTCAGGCAACAGATATGGTCCAAGCAGGCGATCCCCGAGTATGCCGGCCCACACGTTAAGAGACCAATGTTCCTGATGTTTCTGCGGCCGGATTGCATGCGGATTGACCTGGGACCACATATGGCTGTTGTGATGGTTGAATACCCCATCACGAGTGAAACATGATTCATCAGTCCACAGGATATGTGCAATGAAACCATTATCTGTGTTCTGTTGCTGCAACAGCCATTCACTGAAGGCCACACGTTTCTGAAAGTCATCTCGTTTCAGACCTTGCACGGTTGTGTACCGAAATGGGTGTAGCCTCTCAGACCGTAAAAGCTTATGCACAGCACTTTTACTCGAAGTCATCTCACGGGCTAATGCGCGTGTGCTTACCTCGGGCGTCTCTTCTACCCGCTGCAGTATTGCATCCGCCTGTGCTACCGTCAGGCCGCTGCGCGGTCTTCCAGTATCGTGAAGATTGGCTGTTGGCAAGACGCTTCCCGTATTTCGCAGTCTGTCGTCCAGCCTACGGATAACGTTGACATCGGGAGGACGGCGGGACGGATATCGACGGGCACACTCCGTAGCAGTTCGTAAGGCATTTCCATTACATCGCCCGTACATCAAGTACATGTCGCAGTAGTCACGAACGGAGTACATGGCCACCATACGAAGACTACCGGTAGTTGCATTATGCAGCCTTTTAAACACCAGTTCAATGGCGGCTTAACGTCATTCCATGGCGCTCGCGTATGCATGACGCGATATGCGCGGCGAACGTTTTAAACATTATCGTCTGGAAAGATATGCAAATATTGTTGTTGATATGTCCAATAAAGTGTTTTTTCTTGCACCGTAAGTGACGTCATACTTTGTTTTTCGTATTTTTCTCGTAAACTATGGATCGTACAGGAACGCTTCTTTGGGCAGTTTTTATGTACTCCCAACGAGGAATCTAGCTGTGCACAGTTTATGCTGTCGTTTTGGGACACCCTGTATATAAGATGACAAAAACAGTAATATGTAAAAACTGATAAAAACTGATTGAAAACAGTGAGATATAAGGCGTCATAAAAAGTCATACGTTTAGAAGGTGAAAAAACAGTCATGATTGAAGGGAGATAAAAACAAACACGATAAAATGAGTCAGATTGAATAAAAAAGATCGATCCGTTTTAAAAAAAGAAATAATATACAAAAGTGAAAGAAGGCAAAAAGGAAACTGTAAAAATCAATAACTTCTGGTTAGGGAAACCCCGATCCAGATTAGAGTAATGTACTAGAAAAAGGCAAAGGAAAAGAAGGAGCGACCGAGTGACCTCCCTATGGATGTTGAGACGCAAAAGATAGAATGTCAATACATTCTGCCTCATCGGTATCGGATATAACGGAAGCATCGATCTCCAGCATGTCTCGAGAAGGTGCTTGAAGATTAGGTTTTTCAAAAAATATTTAGAATTTTTTTGTTTGCTTGATAAGCCAGGTTTATTACGTTGTTCATCAACGACTATTTCGGTTTTCCTGTATTTTGGGATTTTACAGGTGGTAGTGCACGAATGGTTCTATTTCTCTTGGGTTTTAATTCAAGATATTCAGAAGTTTGGATTTTTTTTTTTACTCGATGGGGAAATGGATTGGGATTTATTGGGAACAAAATCTGGTTTCAGAGTGACGGAAGGGGGAGATGAAATGTCGGCTGTTGCTTCGGTTTGTGTAGAGACTGAAGTAAATGCTTTAGCAACGGCATTTGTTGATGATCTATTTTCTTGAGGTGTTCTGGAGGACACCAGTTGCCTGGCCTCTTTGTATGGCATTTTGTTTGTGATCTTAATAGCCGGAACTCCCTTCTCAAATGCCCATTTCGGACAAGACCTTGCGTAATCTAGATGATCGCCTTTACAGTTGATACAACTAACAGCATTGGCGCAGTTCTCTCTTTCATATCCATCATCTGCACAACGAGCGCAGGTGTCAGAACTCCGACAAGACGTCTGGGTGTGACCGAATCTTTGGCATTTGAAGAAGCGTAGAGGGTTATGTATGTATGGTCTAACGGAATAACGCATGTATGTGGCTTTTATGTATTTTGGCAGCTCAGATGAATTGAAAGTGAGTACTAGATGTTTAGAGGGTACTAAAGCTCCGTCGTGACGAATAGTAATTCGGCGAGAATGTACTAAGCCTTCCGATTCTAAATTTTCTTTAATGTCTTCTTCAGGTGAATAGAGAAATTCAGAATGAGAGACAACTCCTCGAGAAAAGTTAAGAGATCGATGAGGAGATACAGAAACAGCAGCCTCTCCGAAAGACTTATTCCCATGATGCATTTAACTTGTGAGGCTTTCAGTATTTCAACAAAAATGTCGCCATACGGCAGTTTGTGGATGTTTTTTTACATCCCCAAGAGCGGACAATATAAATTTATGTATGAAGAATGGATCATCGGTACGAAAGGATCCTTCATTGTTCTTAATTACAAGAAATTTAGTGTTCTCAGTTAGAGTCCCAATGTGCTCCACCCGAAGGGGAGAAACCACGGAGTTATTAAATTTCCATGAAAAAGGGCCAGATATTTGGATCTGACGGCACCATTCACCATGGAGCCTAACAGGGGATGCGGGTTCCTACACTAGTGCTACACAAGTCTATCGGCGCACAGACCGCAGGAGTCCGATAGCTCCAACCCAGAGCAAGTGACAGAAGTCTAACCCACCAGTCGATTGTTACCCAGAGGAACACAGAGTACTTCCCGTTTACCCGATGCAGGGACCGAAGCAGTGTGTTGGGCGACCAAAACTGATCCTCAACTACCAAGATTCCCTTTTCCGGGGACACGGGTCTACACGCAGGCAAACACGTTGGTGATAAAGATCTCAATAGAAGCAAAAAGCAACAGAGCGGCAACAGCTTCTAATGAGGTGCCCTCGCTTCCGAAGATGAACCACGCCAAGGGAGAAAAGAAAGAAAATAGTAGAAGGAAGAGGGAGAGGAAAAAGGAACGGTGAGATAGTTCGCTGGGTTACCTCGGGATTGCGACACCCGTGTTTACCTAAAAAAGGTAAATACCATGAGGGGAGTCTGATTAGGATGTCTGATTTATGATTCTAAAACACTTATGAAACAGTTTTTACTGTTTAAAGTTTTTATAACGTGTCATTTTTATCACTCTGTTTTAAGGGTATAAGAAACAAAATGGCAAAAATTATATACTTGCAGCATTAGTCTAGAAGCAACTTCTTACTAATCCTTTCTTGATTTCATTTTGGAACTTCAGTTTTACGAACTTTGTGAGGTTGTCTCTATTATCAAGTATCAATATATAAAAAGGCAGTTAAAACAAAGCTGATATTAATAGAGAGATATTAAAATAAATGATAAAGGCATTAAAATTCAGAATTAAGATAAGTTTTCCAATAAGTGACCCATTTTTGTAAATTAATGCTATATTAGTTTTATGCTTTCCAATTATTATATTCATTGAAACTATTGTTATATTAATTTTAACAAATGTTATAACATATTTTAAAACATTTTCAAACGACTGTATAATTTTCTCTCATATATCGCATAAAACTTCAACATTATAAATTTTCAAAGATTTTAAGACTAATATTTTAAAAAGTTACGAAACTAGAGTTACTCTTCTGTCATTAGTGTTGTTAGAGAACTACTATTGCCGTCTTCGGGTATAGATGAGGCAAAATTCATTGATTCTTCCAGCTACTTCCAAACGCTGCTCTAACGCATATTTGGAAGATTAATGCAAATATTGCCTTACAAAAATTAATTTAGGAGGCCTTTGTTGAAGGTTAATGTTCCCTGATATGAACATGTCTGTGGAAGGAAACGCTGGAAAGCTAATAATTTTCGCGATATTGATTATTTCCCTAATGGAAAGGCAGTGTTGTTTGGTATAATGTACCTTACTATTACAAGACACACATAACACCATCTAAGAATACTGTTTAACATGCACATGAAGTATCTCAGCGTAAATTATATTACCAATATGTAAACTTATTTTAAAAATATGTTTATTGAAGATATCATTTTCTTCAAAACTGAAAGCTTATATGATGCTTGAAATTCCTCAATAAACACTCAGAAAAAAATACCTTAAGGGAAAATAAATGTTTGAGATTAGTATAACAGGCTATTTTCGTTACTCGCCGAATGTTACATAATTTCACCTTTGATGAAAATGTAGCTCATCTCCATAGTACCAATAGTGCCTGCTTAATCATAAATATCTATATGTTCAGGTTAAAATTTTTAGTTTTTGTGAAGTATCGACTAAAACATGGGAAAACAATCTCTAAACTTATAAATATTAATCATGCAAATAAATATTCTTCAAATTATTAGCATATTCTGTCAGATTAAAAAGAAGTGAAAATATCTTTTATATTTAGGAGTACAACATAAATGTGTTTGAGAAGAAAAAATCCTATAAAATGTTTACTACAAATAAGCAAAAATAAACTTTATACAAGAATGTAAAAAACTGAGACAGGACTTGAATTTTGCGATAAAATTGCTTGCCATTGCTTTCACTGCGTTTGTTTCGTTGATCAACCCTAGAGGTGAAAGCCCTATCGGCCTTTTTAAACTTGCTGAAACATTTCTTTTTACGAGAAATATATTAGCGTATTAATTTACAGCGAATATTTTAAGTTTGTTTTCTTCTCTATCACCAGTTACTTGTTTTGGTGCTGTCGTTTTTATTATCGCGTTAGTCTCTAGGGATGACAAAAAATATGAAAGAGATGACAAATAAAATTATCCCTATATTTATTTTATGTAAAGTCATTTTCCAGAAAATCTGAAACACTGCTAATTTATTTTGATGCATAACATACCTATAGATTTAATATTAAAATCCTCCGGATCGTAAAAGATAACTATGTAGACTAATTATATTGCTATAAAACGATACAACGAGATAGTGAGGAAACAAACAAACAAACACACACACACGCACATACAGTAACCACCGCTTATAGTGATCAGTGGTTATAAGAATCAACCGTTTATAAGAAAACAAAAATATATGTATTATTTCCATGTTGAAATTTTCGCTTTTAAGAATCAATCCACCGGTTTTAAGAATCAGTTTACACTCTTCGCTTTCCTTTCATTTTTCGAAAAAAGCCACTTAAACCCTCAAAAGGCACGAAGTTCTTTCTTTTTTTTAAAGAAAGATTGATAAGATGGGAAGGCATATAGTCATAAAATTCATCCCTTTTTTTGTTAGATATAACATAATAGTTTTCCCTTAAACGTTTTAGCACAAGACTGTCCTATTAGCTTGACCCGGGGCATCTTTACCCGTCCGGGTCCGATCTCACTTTTATCCACTGACAAACAAAAATAGGGTCTCTTTTTTCCCACCTCTCACATCCTCTTTGCGATTTCCTGGACCCTGAAACACATAAATCTTCGGCGAAGTGGCCACTATCACTTAGGCAAACGTGACATTAGTAGATTCAGAACGTTATCACACCGTGAAACGTAAGCTAGAAGGTGAATCTTCGCCTGAGACTATTAGTATTTAAAGAGGTATAAACAGCCTTCTTAAAACTTAATTCCGTCAAACTACCATAGAAAACTTTTTCTTGCTCCCTTCCTGTAGTTGAAATGTTAAAACTGTTAAGCAGGTATGTTGTAACAAATATTGGATTTTTTCTTCTCTTACTATAATCATGTGTATCTACTTATAGGTTTAAAAATTAAGTTGTATTTTTAAAATTATAAAAAATAATTTTAATAAAAGATAATTAACGTAAATTAAACAGAATTTTATGCTAAATTATCTAATATATATACACTGCTGGCCACCCAAATTGCAACACCAAGAAAAACAAGAGATATCACAACAAAATTTATTTTGTAGATAACATGTTGACCAAGTATCAAATGATTAAATTTATAGACTTCTGTGAAGTGTGGTTCCTGCCAAAATCAGTAGCCAGAGTAGCCGCCATTGTTGGAGATCACCGCTGCCACACGCCTCGGCATTCATTCAAAGAGACTTTGGATGAGTTCTTGGGGTACAGCAGACCAAGCAGCTTCCACACGTTTCCAAAGTTGATCTGCTGTGGCAGCTGGGGATGGAATCTGGGTCAATCGTAGAGCAACCATGGACCACATGTTTTCTATCGGCGAAAGATCCGGAGAGCGAGACGGCCACGGAAGCAATTCAATCTGGCGATTGACGAAGAACCGTTGGACAATGCGTGCCACGTGTGGTCGCGCATTATCCTGTTGAAATATGGCTGTGGGCAAGCCCTGAAAGTAAGGAAGGACAACTGGCTCCAACACCTCGGAGATGAAGCGCTGGCTGTTTAAAGTACCGGCAATACGTACTAGAGGTGTGCGAGAGTGATATCCAATACAGCCCCATACCATAATACCCGGTGCAGGACCAGTGTGGCGGTGCATAACGCAGCTGTTCAGCATCCTCTCTTCACGGTGTCTCCAGACTCGAATGCGACCATCGTGGTGTTGCAGACAGAAGCGTGACTCGTCAGTAAAGACAATTTCATTCCATTCTGTCGTCCACATCCTTCTGTCATCGCACCATTGGCGGCGGAGACGTCTGTGGTTCTGCGTCAAGTGTAGACAAAGCAATGGACGTCTTGCGGACAGACCACTCTGCTGTAAACGGCGTCGAATGGTACGCGCAGACACTGGATGATGCGTTACAGACTGCATGTGCTGTGCTATGGTTCGTGATGTGACTGAGCGATCCGTCACTGCCATGCGCACAATTTGCCTGTCATCACATGAAGTGGTGCGCTGAGGTGGATGCGATCGAACACGCCGGTCCGTCGTACCCTCCTGCATCCAACGATCACATATCCGCATTACAGTTGTTTGGTTTCGTCCAACACGACTACCGATTTCCCTGAAAGATAATCCACAATCTCGGTAGGCCACTATCCTTCCTCTGTCGAACTCGGATACTTGATCAAAAGATGATCGCTGTTTTCGACGAGGCATAATTGATCGTTATTTTTAAAAAAACTACAAGAAAAACACAATTGCCGAACTTGAAATCGTCGAAATCTCCAAGCCTTAAATAGCGCTTTGAAGTGGCGCCACAGGCGCGCGTGATGCGCGTCTGCGCTGAAATTCTAATCATTTGCATATCTCACCTCCGCTAATGCATGTTGTAAATTTCATGTTATTTGCATGTTTCCTTCAGGGTGTTGCATTTACAGTGGCCAGCAGTGTATATATAGGTGTGTGTGTGCCTGTCCAAAATCCTAAATTTCGGCTATAAGAATCAACCGCTTATAAGAATCAAAAAGAGTAATAACAAACGTGATTCTTATAAGCGGAAATCACTGCATATATATATATATATATATATATATATATATATATATATATACACACATTTGTATATAAGATACATAAAGATACAGAGACAGAGATAGACATAGAGACAGAGGTCCGATTATATTAATAGTATAATATATATATACAAATGCAGTCTACTGAGTATATACGAATTCGCAATACTATACCATCAATAAGAAGCAGAACTGACTAATCCCATACAACAAACCATTTATCTGGTTTCTTGTAGGGGGTGTAAAAGAAATATTCATCTCATTACTACGAAATACGGCTAGAAGGGATTAATACATGAATGAATATTTAAAGCTTTGTAAAAGGATTTTTGTTTCAGATTTCAGCATTCGAAACTTTTAGTGTATCTTGTACCTCACATGTCAGCTTAACAACTTATGAACAAACGCGAGAAATGATAAACATGAATGTTCATTTTCCAAATTTAAAATAAAATTTGTGAAATATCTGAGTGATACTCGTTTTATTATTTTGTTTCAAATGACTACGAGGTAAAAGGATCTGAGTATATTCTGATTGATAAAACATAAGTGCATAGATAAGGAATCATAACAAAAAAAGAAACATTTGCGTTCAATGTAGCAAATATTTTCTAGAAATAGTGAACTCAAAAAAATACAACATTTTCATGACTTTAGGGTTTGTGAAAAAGTTAAGCTATTATGTCGATAGAATAGGGTTTTCTAGAAAAATTATATATATATATATATATATATATATATATATATATATATATATATATATATATATATATATATATATATATATACATGTCCTGACTTGAACTTACCTAAATGGGGAACAAGTAATTAACGGGAAATTAAGCAGATGGCAGCACCATTTAGATCACTGTAGTTGCTTATATAACATTTTGTGCACGATACTCCAGAGTGCAATCTATGCTACGGGGATTTAAAAAGTAAAGTTCAGAGCCTGGAAAAACGCGTTGCCGAAAGGACATGTGTTATGAAAGATCGAGGTAAATGGTGAAATGAGGATGGTTGAGCTGAGATTTACATATAAAGTTTGAAAAATTAATTAAATTACTTATAAATTAAAGTACTATCATTACCGGCCTCCATATTCGATTGCATCATGAAGGACTAAATTTATACGGATCTAAAGTACCTGTCACGAGCTGGTAAGATTCGAACCAACGCGGGGAAACCCCAATGGATTTCGAAGCCATGAAAGACGAATTTAATGACACTTTATTCCTTTTTCCTCTTCTTCTCTCCTCGCAACAGCATACATTGGGTAGTTTAAACAATTGAAAGAAATTCAGAGGTGCTGGATGATAGTTTAATAGTACAACAGATTGTGAATGATGAGGATAAAATGGCCGCCGATGATGAAACAAACAGAAGCAGTGATAATGAAATCAAAATGGCTGAAGGAAAATGTATAGTTACGACGAAATTGCAGATACTACGTCTCGACAACAAAAACTTAAAGAACATATTGCCATGGATTACCTTATTTGAGGAAGAATGTGAGACATTGGAGTTGGATAACGGCTGGAAAAAGAAGAATATACTTCAGTATGTTGAGGGGGAAATTCAAGAATTAATCATCAACACGCAGCTGTACCATCAAGATTATCGAGAAATCAGGAAGAACTTAATTTCAATAATTTCGAGATCCAGACAGGGCATGATTCAAGAATTCCAGGAGCTAAAATTTGTGCATGGGAGGAATGTTTTCAATTTTTATTAAAGAATGTCGGAGTTAGGAAGATCCATGAATTGAATTGCAGTGACGAGGAAATCGTAGAACCGTTAACTTAAGCCTGTCCACCAAGTATGCGAACATTCTTGTTACTGAAACATATCATCACTCCATGCAGAGACAGCGAGAAAATTCGACATCCAAGACACGCTGCCGGAGAGAAGTGAACTAAGAAGCACACCATTCTGCTCATTGGACGTACAGGTGAATATATTCACCAACCTAGGGGGGGCAACGTGGAGAGGATATATATATATATATATATATACCTTCGTCTTGTTTCTGTAGCTTAAAAAATTTGATTTTTCCGAAGCAGAGCCATTACCGCATCCAATCGTCCATGATAAGCTTAACACGGCGATCCATTTCTACAGGAGCAAAATATTTTATGGCATTAATTAAGGTTATGCTTTTGCCTCATTCATGACAGCATATATATTTTATTCTATTGGTACTTGGTAGTAATCAGTGTACAAATTAATGTGGAGTTATAAGGCTGCAAGGCGGCCATGATCATTCCTGCTAATAAGAAATTTTTTGAAAGAAATTTATCTATTTTCTCGTCCAGAATAAGTGATATTTCTACTAAAGACCTCTTTTGATGGAATTCCCGTGTAAAAATATTCTTATTATTTCGCAAGTTACAGCCAGTTGAATCTCCATTCATTTCGTAATAACAAGTTCTTTTTCTCTATACATGTCCCGTCCTTAATCCAATCATTTTTCTAGAAATCACTTTTGTCTCTTACGAAAAGAAACTGATTAAAAGTAGTTTCAGTGTAGTTCTATGTATATTATAGTAAAACCAATTACAGAAAAGTGTATTGAAATATTTTTGTAATATATTCATCAATAGCATGTTAAGAATGAATTTTTTGTTTCATTATTTCAAAAGACTTGTATAGTTGTTATGAGGGGTACCAGAGATACCCCTTTGCGTTGTGTAAATTTAGGGAGGTGAACTCCAAAGGTAACTATGCATTTATAAATAAAAATAACAACATTTATTATACAATATTTTACAAGAAAAAGGTCGGGTTTACATATTATATTTAAGATCTTGGCTATACATATTTTTAACCGAATCAGGGCATACTTCATCCGCTTCCTGCGGCATAACCATTACGGGTCGAGTGAAATAAAAGTCTCGTAATCTCTCAGAAGGCATGAGCACTATTTAGAGGGGGAATTTATGACCAACCTGGGGAGATTTGAAGAAAACAGCAGAGCATGGCTTCGTTGAGGTACTTCTACAGGAGGAGGATTTAGGCATCGGGTAGAAATTCATGTGGCTCTTCACTGGCGGAAGCAACAGGATTCGGTGCTGGCGGTTGAAGACGGGTATCTCGCCATTTTACGGGGGCGTCTTTCCTTCCCAGGCTCTCTTGCAGCTCGCTACCTCCAATCGCTCCCTCGCACTCTCTCCGAACGTCCTTTCTCCCACACTCGGGGCTCCTACATTCTTCATTATAACCCCTCCCCAGGTTAGTTATTCACGTAAATTTATTGCCTCTTCGAGTTTTTTATTCGAGGGCAGGATGCTCTGACATTCCCATGGTTGACCCACGTGGTACGCTTATTTCCAAGAAAATTGGAAGTCCGTTGAATTTCCTGGAATTTCTTTCCCCCGCCTTGAGGAATTCAGGGGGTGCGATGTTTCTTGGAAAATTGGTGCAGTTCCAATATGGCCGTTTTATGCCCCGTAATCGTGTTGGAAGAACAAAATGGCTATAACGTTGGAAGGAGTTCAAAATGTCCAAATTGTGGATCCTTCACAACAATCTTCGCCTAGTATGCGACTTGAGGCTAATTAACCAAATCTCAGAGCAATACCAATACCCGCTGCCAAAGATCCAAGACATACTCACAAAAATTTCAGGATACAAATATTTCTCGAAATTAGATTTTCATAGCGCATTCAACCAAATTATTTTGCCCGAGTCGGAACGCCCAAAAATGGCTTTTACGTCAGAGTTTGGAAATTTTCATTACAACAGATTAGTTTTCGGGCACAAGAATAGCGCCGCATACTTCCAGCAAGCAATTGATTTATGTTTGAATGGCTTAAATAGTGAGGATATCTACGCATATATAGACGATATAGTCCTGGCGGCCAATTCCTATTCCGAAATGAAAAGAAAACTACTTTTAGTGTTCGATCGGTTGAGAAAATACAACCTCACTTTGTCCCCAGATAAGTGCGAATTTTTTTTAACGAAAATGGAATACCTAGGATTCACCATATCAAACAAAGGCCTTAGCCCTTCGATTCAAAATACAGAAAAAATTTTGTCATTTCAAAGACCTCGCACCCTTAAAAAACTAAAGAAGTTTTTGGGACTCTGTAATTTCTATCGGTCACTCATACCGGATTATGCCGAGCTGTCAGCAACATTAAATAAATTAACTCAGAAAGGGGTAAGATTTAAATGGAGTGTAGAGTGCAACGAAGCTTTCAAAAGCATCCAACGACGGTTCTTTGAAAAACCCTTTATTTTACAGCCGGATTTTAATCAGCCATTTTATCTAAATACAGACGCGTCCAAAACAAGCATCTCCGCCGTCCTTATGCAGAAAGGCGAAAATACACTACAGCCCATACTTTACTATAGTAAAATTCTGAACTCCGCCGAACAGAAATACGCAGCAATAAAATCGGAGTTAATGGCGATCTACTACGGCGTTAAACATTTCAAAAATTTCCTTTACGGATCAAAATTTTTTATACTCTCTGACCACAAACCTTTACAATACCATCTTAGTCTCACTAACCCAGCGAATATGATTTCAAGGTGGTTATTGGAACTGGCCGAGTTTAACTTCGAGTTCATACATGTCCCAGGTAGTGAAAACCTGCTCGCGGATTATATCTCGAGAGATCCTCTGTTAGCGGATCCTGATGACGATGAAGAGCCAAAACACCCGCTGATCAATACGCTCACCTCTTCCCAAGCGGCCGTTACGACAGAACAAATTCTGCAAGAACAACTAAAAGATATTACATTAGGGGCAGTACGCAAAGCTTTAATAATGCGGGATCCCACGATCTCCAAGAATTTGCACAATTATTACATTGACCCGCACACAAATTTATTAATGTTTCGTGCCCAACACACCTATTCCTCGAGGGAATGTAGCATCCCAAAATGGCTATAACGTTGGAAGGAGTTCAAAATGTCCAAATTGTGGATCCTTCACAACAATAGTATTTAAGAATGGAGAGAAAACTTATATAAAAGTTATAATCATAGTTAAATCCAATTTGTCAAATTAATGCTAAATCTCTAGATTCAAGCAGACAAGGATTATCTGTATGTTGTGACAGTAAGATTTTGTTTATGAATAAGAGTGTTTTTAAGCAATTCATGTTTTATGTATAATGCAGGATCGAAATTTCTGATTTTAACTTCCAAAAACTTTAAGGAGGAAAATAATTTTACAGAACATCAGGAGGATTGCTAAATTGTTAAATCCATCTGCAGAACGGTAGCTACCTGGATCAAGTTCCTTTATCGGTAGGTTTTAAGTAGAGTCTTCAGAAGAACAATTAGTGACTATGTGATAATAAATGATAAATTCATGATGAGAGATTGAAATTAGTAGAAAAAAAGGAAAAAATTTAAAACATATTATCCTAATCTTCTTGTCTTTTGAGACGCAAATTATCAGAATTTATTATCAGAAGTCAAATTGATAGTCCACATAATTTTGAGTTACAGCGTACATAGTTATAGTTTAATCTATTTTTTTACAGTTAGTTCACTGGAATATTTTATTATAGTTTAATACTTTAAAATTATTAAGAGACATTACCATCTTTCTTTTCATTTTTACAAATGTAAGGGTTAATAGACGACACACATTTAGGTTCATAAAAGTTCAGTGGCTTGGGTTTTCAACTTACTGCCGTACATTTTTAATATTTTAAGCCCAACCAGACAAATATCATACTTCTTCTGCACAAATTCTGTGATTTATTTTACATAAGTTTTATCTTCTTCGGTTTTATTTCTGAAAATTCCTTAGCACACATTTCCTTATAATAATTCTGATGTACGATGTGTACGATACTCCACAAATTTTTGGGTGGTTTTGCAACTTTATTTTCTATTCTGAAAATATGATATACCTGAGTTCTAAAAGTAGAGGTGTTAAAAGTTGTTGTTCTACATATTACATCAAAAACGTTCTAGTTGTTTATGCTGGTTCTACATCATGAAAAAAATCTTAAAGAATAAATAAATCAAATCCTTGCATCGCCATTGCATCATCTTATATCACCATTTATACAGGAATTTATACACTACAGGTAAAGCAAACGTTCTAAAGTCAAAAACTAATTCCTTTAAATACGAAATTATAAATGAAAATTATAATTAGGTGTAACTGAGCGTAAAATTAATTTTTGTAAACAACAAAACAGAAATTTTTAACTATAATCTGCAGCTTAATCTATAAAGATCAATTTTTGGATTTATTGAAATGATTTCCCATAATTTATAATGATCATGTAATACTTTAGTCTTTTTCTATTTAAACTGCCAAATAAACTTTTAAGTCAGATTAATCACAGCCATTAATATTATTCTGAAACTTGTACGAAGCAAATTTACAAAATTCATAGCTTAAAAAGTGTAAACATCTATAAATTTTGAGGTACCGTGCGCATTTTTAACAGCCAAGTGTTTTAATGAAGATTAAAATCGATATTTAAGTAAGTTATCACTTTTAAAAATGATTATAATCCTGACACTTGTTTAGGAACGTAGTTAATATTTTAGTAAATGTGGCATGGTGATGAAATATGAGAGGAATAAAAACATTGATTTACACGGATTGCAAAATATTAGAATTAAATTAAAACATGCCGTGCAGTAAGTTTTAAAATTTAATAGTCACAAATGCAACTCACAAAAATAGTTAAAAATCATGATAAAGTGATAGAGCTGATTATAGCCACTCTTCGTAAATTATTAAATATATTCTTCTACTTTTAATAGTTTAATAAGATATAATTACAAGATAAAAAGAACTTTTTATATACCATGTTTTTAAATTTTCTGTTGAATCATATAAACTTGACAACTCTATGTATTAATAAATACTTTTTGAAAATTTTTTTGATGAATTATCCCATCAACTTGAAAGAAAATGAAGTTAATTGTAAGTTAACTTGCGTTTAACTTTTCGTTCCCGTTCCGGTCGATAGATGGCTGCACCAGTCTACAAAACAAAATTAACTGAAAGTTAATTCAAATCTGCTTAAAGATGGCTAAAAGTATAAAAAAATGCATTGTCATCGTGTTCTGAGCTATTCTAAAAGTTTCAAATGTCTAGCTAGTCGGTAAGTTAGTTGAAAATCGATTGCAAGATCTGTACTAGACAAACACACAAACACACACACAAACAAACAAGAAAGCGAGTTAATAAAAACATGGAAAAATATACTAAATTTTCTCAGGTTCAGAAGATTGAAGAAATAACTAATTTGCACTGCTTTTTGGCCAAAACCAGTGACCGAAAAGAATATATTATGTAGTGTGTACATAAATGAACATCCCAACTTTGCAGGGCTATTGAAAGAAAACTAAACAAAGTACAAACTTGCTGTTCATTGGAAATCAAAAATAACAGTTGAAATTTTAAATTCGACACAGATATAAGTGTTCAATGTGAGCCCCTTCAGCAACACGAAGGATATCGAGGTGGTACGATAACTCGTCCCACACTCTTTTCATAATTGAAAGACTGAAGATGCGTGTCTTAAGTTCATCAACGTCATTTGGTAGCGGTGGAACAAACACCTGATGTTTGATGTAGTCCCAGAATTATTTTTTATACTTTGTTTAGTTTTCTTTCAATAATCCTGCAAAGTTGGGATATTCATTTATGTACATACTGTATAATGAAGAATATTTCAAATAATAGATTCCCTTTTAAAGTTACAAATGATTTAAAATGGTGACTTTGATATTGCCTTAGAATAGTGAAAAGTCGGCATTATGTGAAGCCACCGGGAATGAAGGATCATTTACTAAAGAATTGCCGTGTTTGGCAAATTTAATGATCTTGAAGACCTCACAAAAAGCTGTGTGGAACTGGTAATAAACTAATGCCAAATCGAGAAAATAATTTTTTTTCTAATTGATAGTCCTAAATATTGTCTGCGTTTGCAGACTAAAGCCACAAATTCAAGAGTCCATTTTTATGTCTTTTAACTGTCCAAACTATACCGTTTGAGTAAATCAAGTTATGCCAAATATCATCAAGGTCTTATAAGGCACTTTTTTTTTGCATACTACTAAGATCTGTTGCCTGTTTTCCTTAATACATTCACAGGAATTAAGAGTCTTTAATAAGACATAACCTATTGACTGTCACCTTCAGATATAAATATAAACCCTTCTAAAACGGTTTTTTCTGCAAAATGAGCCCCAATCTAGAAAGGAGATGCAATCCATCGTCCGTTACCGGTATCATCTTTTGTAAAATAAAAATTCTATTGTGTTTATGTGTTTTTATGCTTTTATTTCCTGCCTTGCCTTCATATGTACACCGGACCGTGGTTTAAGCATTCGTTAGCCCTAGGGACCTCAGTAGCAACAAAAACGAAACGCACCTTTAAAATTGAATATTAATATCGATAGTAGAAGACATTTTTTTATAACTCAAAAAAGAAAAGGATTTTTCTGAGACAATTTTTCTCTTAATATTTTTGCCCCCACTCTGCTGTTCACAAGCCTAGGTAAACTAATTGATGAGAGAAGTATATGTTTGTTTCGTTTTGGAAGCACTGAAATCGGAAACATTGTGTGAAATTCAGTACAGTCTTTTATAAAGTGCCTAATAAATTAGTGATTAGAAAATAAAATTGATCTTGGAGATATTGCTAAGGAAAATTAAGAATGTGAAATTTTCAAGTGCACTAAATAAATTTCCTGTTGCCACCTTGTTTCTAAGTAATGAATTATATTATAAAGAATTACCTGGGTTAAATTCTTTATGCTGCAAAACGTTTTAAAAAAGTTCAGAAATAAACTGAAATTCATTAAAAACTTGAAATCAATTTCTCTGGATATTTTAAATTCCCTTGTTATGACAGGAACTAATTAGCAACCTATTCTTTAGCTAATTGAAAAATAATGCCATTGAATTGCGAAATTGGTGCTTTGGGATTAGTCTTTTTTTACCGTGCCATTGTACTGTTTAACCTAGCACAGTATGAGTGAAAATGTTGCAATTGAACAGCCTTTTATATTCTGCAGAAAACCTTTCGCTGCACAATAACCTTTTATTCTGGATATTTGTCGCAATTAGAAAAGTACTTTAAAAACCAACTTTTTCATCTGAGTACACTGGTTACGGAAAATGAGTTACAAGTGTTTGCTCTTTACTCATTAGGAATAGTATCGACAGCATTGTTTTTGTTTTGGCAGGTTATCGTTTTTTTTACTTTTGGCGATGTTAAAGTGAGTACCACAACAGGAATTTATCTATTGAATTAAGGCTTGAGGAATATCAGGAGATAGTGCAAGTCTCATATACTTTATTAACATTCATCAGTTGGGATTATGGGGATTAATAAAATTGAACAGTTATGTTGGAGGAAATGGCATCTTTTGAAAGCACAGAGGGATGTATTCTTTTAAGTTTGAGGTGTTTTAAAAAATAAAAAAATCTTCAAATAGCAAATAGAAATGCATAGAAATAAAAAAAAACGTGTTTCAGCGTCTCGCATTTAATAAAAAGCATGCACCGATTTGATGTTCTTGTCGTTGTTTCTAATGCTCCCTGGCTGGAAGTTCCTGGCTGCAAGTTCGAGAAAAGGTCCATATAGGCTTCTGGCTGAAGTGTGCGTCTCCGGTTTATACGTATAGCAACACAAGAGTCGAAGTCCGTCTTAGCTAGTTGCCACCTCAATTTTGACCGATCAACCCCCCAGGGGCGACATCTGGGGGGAATCGTGCTTTCTCCCACCCTCAATAAAGGTGAGATTTTGTGTCGAAATATTCCTGTCACAGCAAAGTGACAAGCAAGGTCTTCAAAATTTGCATTCTTGACTATTTTCATAGAATTGTTAATACCAGGGAAATATTTAGGAGGTAATTTTCACATTTTCTGGAAAAAATTTAGACCGATCTGATTAGATCAAAAGAAAATATTTTACTGGAAGAAAAAAATAATACTTAATAACACAAAGAAAAACTCTAAGAAAACATAAATAAGAGATACTGTTATTGTTGTAGTTGTTGTTTCTAATGCCCCATGGTCGGAATTGATTCCAGATCAGGTCCATATAGGCGAGCTGGCCGAGGGATGCGGCTCCGGTTTATAATGGCGGAACATGGGAGTTCAACGCACATATATGAATTTATTTATGGTAAAAGTTCATTCCATCAGTAAGCTGCTATTGCTGATTGAATATTCTTGTTGTTTCTAATGCCACCTGGTGGAGAATAATTATAGACCAGATTCCTATAGGCCAGCGGGCAGAGGATGCGGCTCCGGTTTTATAATGGCACCACAAAGGTCGGAATCCGATTTAGCCAGGTGCCACAACAAGTTTCACCGAGCACCTCCAGGGGTGGCATCTGGGGTATCGTACTCTCTCCCATGATCTCTAACCTCATAGAAGGAATTTCCGGTCTACGGATTCAAGGTGCCCATATCGGGTCTGGACACGGAGGTATTTAATGGCGCGTGTCACGATTCGATCTAAGCACCCTCAACACCGAAAGCAAGCATGCTACCACAAAGCTGCCTCGAGCCCCCAATTTTGATGTTTTCCCCCCAATTTTGATGCTAAATTATTATTTGTTTAATTCTATTAATCTTATTTCGTATTCAGGAATTTTTATTTAAAAACTTCAACAGTGTATTGTACACCATACATGACTCCTTATCTTCCTAAATGTTGGCTGACAGCACTAGAGTAATTTTTTTGCTACACGAGGACTAATTAGACAGCTACCTACAGTTTAAGGACGATTTCTAATGACTATAAACAGTCATGCCAGCGGAATTCGAAGACACAAACTGTGTTACCAAATACATTCTTCCGAAAGAGCGATACCAACTTTGTTTACGAGATCCATTTTAAAACTTCGATAATATATAATGCATTAATATGGATTATATGGATCATAATTCCGACAATATGGATAAAGCGATCGGCGATAATATGGATCAAACTTACAATATTCTGGTCTCAAAATGTTAAATTGAATTTTAAAAATATTTGTATAATTTTTGGCCAAAATCATTAAAAAAGTAGCAAGTTTCTCCTTTGAAAGTATACTGGCTTATTTAAATATATTTTTTAAAAACTTGACAGCAGTCTGAGCTGTAGACATACAATGATTTATGATTTTCGAAGGGATTTAAACTCATTATAATAATCTTTCTTTTACAAATTCCGAACTCTTTTACCAAGAGCAAGAAACTGTACTCTTACATACTCACCACTCACTGATTGATTATCCATAATCATTAATTATACATAATTATCCAAGAGTTTCTGTAATAACAATTATGGCTAGAAACAAAAACATTATGATGTTAGAGAATTTTTGAAACTAATAAAACGATACAGTAATGGAGAAAGCAATAATATTAAGTTCCATCAAGACAAAAGTGATATAAAGTTCAACGTACGTTTATATTCGTTACGTTTTTTTTTATCGGAAAAGCGATTATATTTACTATGTTAAATAATAATATTGGTCTTATTTAAATGAAATATTGACAAATACGTTCTTTTGAATAATTCCATTTTTGCCGTTATTGTGAATCAAAAGCTTTTTGAAATGAGTAAACTTTCTCTGAATAACTTAAATTCTTGAATTCAATTTTCCTTTTTCTGGTTCATTAAATGTCAGATGTTGTAAAATCTTCAAATTACCTTTACTATTCGTATTCTCAAGAAGAAAATATTACATATTTTGAGAGAAAACAATTTGACTCATTCATTTAACAGGGGATGAGGGGGCAAAAGTTGGCAGTATGTACTACTTGACACGGCCCCTAAGTTCCAAATTAACCACGGACAGCAGACGCTCGGCTGTGTGTTCAGAATTGCACACAGTGGTTAGTCATTAGGTCACTCATGCTGTGTACTTTCGGATCTGGGTCGGTTTCAAATTTGTGATTATTCATTTAAAAGTACCGAAAAAAAATTAATTTACCATTTTAACTTTATTTTTACATATGCTTTGAAAGAGTCGAAATATTAAAAGAAAATTAGAAATGCAAATTTGAAAATCAGTACAGTAAAGAAACTTTCTCGAAGATTTTGTTCCGAGTTAAAGCGAAACAAATTGTGTACTGTAACATTATTGTCACTTGTGAAAAACAGTAAATTCGTTAAAATGACTTCGTAAAATCCATTATAGCAAATAAAAGTGAGAACTAGTTTCCAGAATAGGTTAGGGTCTTCTATTATCACATTTGTCTGATGTATGTGTGAGCTGTTTACGGAGACAATCAAATGTTTTTCACTCGGGCCTGGGATGAAGAACTACACCAAGTAGTCGACATTTATCTAGACTAGTCGACATTTATCATTTTCTTTTTTGGATTGTAAGAAGTTATTTTTACTAATTAAATTCAGTGATAAGTCAAAATTCATATGGTATTTTTAAATGTAATTACAAATGACAAGTGATATTCGACTGAGGTAAAACGGATGCACGAACATGTTTTAACCTTTAGATTACGGGGCCCATTTTTGAGATTCCCCCTTTAGAAAGGGAAATTTCATACCCCCTATGTAAGAACGGCCATTAAGGGGTTTATATATATATATGAAATAATAACCTTTCCTTATAATTAAAACGCCTATTCAAAATTATTTCATCTTATCGCAACACAATGCCGCCCCCCCCAAATTAATTTTGACCTAGGGATAACCAAAATAATAGATTAGATTTCCCCTTAAAAAAGCCACGTGCCAACACCGTTATATAACCATTATATAAGAGCGAAACTTCTAGAAAGTCTGACGTTGAGGTGTCTGAGGTAGATGTCTGAGGTAGGTAACGTCAGACTTCTAGAAAGTCTGACGTTAAGACTTTTAATTGGTCAGGTGTCATGATCTGACCAATTAAAAGTCTTAACGTGACAGCACCCCCATTCGCAGATAGCGATTTCTGGGATTTTGTGTGTTCTGTCCCTGTCCTGAAAGGTTGTGTCCTAGCGCGCTATGTCCCTTTTCTTTATATGTGTTCCGGCAAACTCCGGAATAAGTGATTCGTAGAAATGTATCTTCAGAAATTATGTGCCGCTCAACTGATTAGACACAAAAAACTGTCTAGCGGTTGTGCCACCTAATAAATTAGCTTTATGGACGACCAAGCCGTCTCTTCCTTTCTGGAGTTGAATTCAGTTGATTCTCAATTTCGCCTGGCCCCGGTACTATGACTACAATGATCTATGATTATTCCATTCTCAAGTGTATCGCCACCGTTAATATTGAATATATACCGGGTGGTTATAATTAAACTTCCCCTATAAACGGCATCCCACGGCGCAATCGGGTGAACGGAATGCAAACAAATTATGTACATGGGCTATACACGAGATGCGCTCACGGAATTTCGAAAAAAAAATAGTTCCAAAATGTCCACCAGAGGGCACCTTTTCGGGAAAAACATGAAATTTAATATAATAAACGACCAAAACGTAATACAGAAACAATATTAACATTTATTGACTAGTTTATGATCACCTTGTCATCGAACCACATTAAGTAAAGGTAAGGGAGAAACAAAAACAGTTCAGTTTGCAGAAACAAGAACAGATTAGGACGAAATTGCACAAGAGGAGCATTTGTTAATCGTGTCCACGACGATGTAGGGAAAGCTGCTATTTTGTTAAAATCTCTTTAAATCCTGTGTTATATATGTAATTCAGATTTTAAAACATACCAAATTGCGTAGAAGTAAAAAAAAAACTTATAATAAAAAGATTCCTATATATGTCAACAGATGGCGAAACTGATGCTTTCGTCAAACCGGCAATTGAGTGCCCAAACCGTGAGTCTTTCAGAATATGCGGCCCGCATACCTTTAGGGCCTGTTCACATAGGAGTCCGTTGCGTTGCGTTAAGGAAAAGATGACGTTGAGACGAAAATAAACCAATCATATGCCTCCAAACGATTAGCAATGAAATTTTTAACGCCTATGATTGGTTTATTATTACAACGTCATCTTTTCCTTAACGCAACGCAACGGACTCCTATGTGAACAGGCCCTAACGTGATTTGCATAAGATTCAAGAACATAACACCGGCCTCCGCGGTAAGCGTATGCGACTAAGGTTAAATTCACTACTGACTTCCAGTCGTCACGACTGAAATCCCGCTCGACATCAAGTAGCCACCGGCCCCAACACCAGTCCACATCTATAGCCTTGTGCTCAGCAAGGCCAAGATCATAATCCTCTGTCCAGTTCAGCTAACGTGTCCGTCCGCTCGCGTCTTTACGGTCAGAGCTCCCAGGAGCCAATAACTATAAATCTTATTTCTGAACTATTAATTTCTAAGCAGCCACCACCTGCCATCTACATCACTTTCTACATTTATTAGCCAACAAAGATTGCAAGTTTTACAGACGTCCTATACCAATCGTACAGGCAACCCCATTTTCACTGTACCACTTGTACAGCAGGAACAAAGGCGTCTACACACTTCGTGTAAGGCAGAAAAGCAAGTTAACAAAAGTTAAGAAAGCAAATAACAAACAAAGAGATGAGACCTCAAAGTCTCACTGGCCCCGTGGAACCAAAATAAGTATTTTCAATTATCCTATTGATCTCGATACGGTATCGGCTGCAAGCTCTGTCCGTTGGTGCATGCGACGTGTTGAGTTTAGTATCAGTCCCTTGCTGAAACGCTTCACAGTTCCCACATGTCAAACTCCTCTTGAACTTTTCAGTTCCATGTGCTTTCTCAGAACATAACTTGCACTTCTTTTCATTCCCACAGTGCTTCGAAACATGGCTATATTTCCAACACATAAAACAAATGGTGAGTTTATAGTAATCTCTCCAATCGTATCTCAACTAGCCGATATTAATTTCTCTCAGTTTAGCCAGTCCATCATATGCCGCTCCCTCTATACTGAGAATCCAGTTTTGTCCTTTTCTAGACTTTGTGAGACCTCAATTTCTGCATTGGATATTTCCCCATTCTATTTTTTAATCATATGAACCAACTCATCATTTTCGTAGTCCTCCATTATATCAAAAATGGTAATTCGAGGATCCCTCTGTTGGGACATTCGTATCTGATATGACTTATCTAATTCATCAACTTTCCTAAACTCTGCTATTAGAGCCCCGAGATCCTCCTCTGTTTTCGTACTAATCAACACTTTCCCATCTCTAACCTTTCTGCAAGCTTTAATACCAATTCCAAGCCCAACAGGGTCGATATGGCCCTGGACAGCTTTCTTTGTTATTTCCGAGTCCTGTTCTTTATTTAGGACAATCACTATCTCATTCTTGTCCTCTATTACTCTCTTGATTGGTTTTTTCTTTTCCTGCGGGTTTTTTCTTGTCACCAAAACTTAAGCCTTCACGTTTCTCCACCATGCTTATTTGTCCTTTAAGAAATTGTATTATCTTTTGCTGATCTTTAATAGAGCTCGTAATTTCAGCTAAGTCCTCGTTCACCGAACGCTTAGTATCAACTGGCATCTTCGACGTGCTGATTGCATTATTAATTTTCCTGAACTTGAGTTCGACCAGCTCTTCGTTCAGAACTCTCATCTCTTCCATATTATCGCTTTTCATGGCTAGGCTGCGATTAACTTTCACCTGATACCCACGCCCCTCCGGCGTTAGCGATCAGTCTTCGTGTTTTGCATAAAGCTTCCTCTTCTTCCCAAGCATGCAAATCTCGACATTTTTCTCTTACAACTTACAGCTTTTCCCGGTTTTACATTTTATTACTCATAATTCTGGTTCTGGATTGTTAATATTGTATCTGTATTCCGTTTTGGTCGTTTATTGTGTTAAATTTCATGTTTTTCTCAATAAATAACCAGAAATCTTTTTTCTCGGTTTTACATTTTATTACTCATAATTCTGGTTCTGGATTGTTAATATTGTATCTGTATTCCGTTTTGGTCGTTTATTGTGTTAAATTTCATGTTTTTCCCTAAAACGCGCAATCTAGTGGACATTTTTGAACTAAATTTTTTTTTCAAAATTCCGTGTGCGCATCTCGTGTATAGCCCATATACAAAATTTCGTTTCATTCCGTTCACCCGTTTGTGCTGTAGGATGCCGTTTATTGGGGAAGTTAAATTATAACTACTCGGTATATATATATATATATATATATATATATATATATAACAACTGTCAACAAGTTGAGCTCATTTCGTTAAGTAGTTGAGAGAAGGCGAGCATTTGTTGCAGAAGTGAATTTTTTTCATGTTGATTTTTTAAGATGTAGCAAAGAGCTGTAATTAAATTTAACGCAAAATTTGGTAAAAATGCTTCGGAAACATACCAACTCATGATACAAGTTTACGGTGACTGTTATTTAAGTAGATCAAATGCTTTTGTGTGGCACAAACGTTTTTTTGGACGGAAGAGATAGGGTAGAAGATGATCAGCGTAGTGGAAAACCAATTTCATCTAGGACACCTGAAGTTATTGAGAAAGTACGAAATTTCGTAACAAACGATCGCTGTGCATGACGGAGAATGATGGCAGACTATTTAAACATCAACAAAGAAACAATTCGAACCATCCTGCATGAAGATTTGGGCAAAACAAAAGTGTGGGCTAAATTTGTTCCACACACTTTAACCCCTGAAAAAAAAGCAATGAGAAGTGCACATTGCAGAGACATCGTTTCAGCCGTTGAAAACGATCCAAACTTCTTGAAGTCCATTGTTGCAGGTGATGAAACCTGATGTTTCCAATATGATCCTGAAACAAAGCGACAAAGTGCGGAATGGAAGTCACCAAATTCAACGGAAGCCAAAAAAGCAAGAAAAGTTCCATCCAAAATCAAAATAATGTAATTACATTCTTCGATATTAAAGGTATTATCCACAAAGAATTTGTTCCAACTGGACAAACAATTACAGGTCAATACTACTTAGCTGTTTTAAAGCGTTTGATGGCCAGAATTCGTCGCATTCGTCCAGATTACACAAGGACTAAAAGCAGTTGGTGTTTGTTACACGACAATGCACCCAGTCACACCTCCCTTATTGTTCGTCGACTTTTGGCAAAAAATAATGTCTGCGTGTTGAACCATCCACCGTATTCACCTGATTTAGCACCCTGTGACTGCTCCTTATTCCCAAAACTTAAAATGAAGTTAAAAGGGTGTTATTTTGAGGATATTTCGACCATACAAGAAGCATCGACATGTGCTTTGGAGGCCATTCCACAAAGTGATTTACAACAGGCGTTTGATTCATTAATAAATCGTTGTAAAAAGTGCATTGAAGCCCCAGGGTCCTATTTTGAATAAAAAACCAAAACATGTATTAATTTCTTGTTTCCATTTCTTTTTACAGACCCAGTCTTAGAACTTATTTGACGCACTGTGTATATATATATATATATATATATATTCGTTCTTGGGCCCGTATTCTTGGGATACATGCTATCCCACTTCGTAAGGTAAGTGTTAATTGTTTTTAGGGTAGATTTAGAAAAGAAAAGGAAAATATTTCAAATAATGTTTGTGGTGAATATTTTGTTATACAGAATCATACGGACTGTTGTGTTCACACTGAATCCGGAGCGTTACGAAGCACCAGTATTTAAAATTTTAACCAGTCACAGAACTGAGTTCATTGACCACGTGATATGTCAAAATAACAACATGTCATGTCAACAATCTCGGAGACAACGTAATAACATAATAGAACGCTCCGGATGAAATGTGAAAAGACCTAAATTCCTTAAATTAAAATTGATTTACAATTTCTGTTGAATGATAAACAGATTGTAGTCATAGTTAGCCAAATTAAATTTTTTTTATGCTTGAGTGAACGATAACTGTATAAAATTAAAAAAAAGACTTGAAATATTAAACATTCTCTGAATTACTCTGAATTATTTGCAGCACTGGCAAAAGTCCATTGAATTTTTAATGAAAATCCAGGTTCCACAGGGAACAATTTACTAAAGATATAATCTTTATTTTATTCCGATTAAATCATTAAAAGGCCCGTTGATAATTTTGCAAACCATGCCGGATTTACACAAGTACGATCTTAATCCATTTTTACATTAAATAAAGTTCAGGTATTTCTATTAAAAAAAGGAATATTTGGAAGCATCCTTGCTCATTTAGATAAATTAATGAGCTTTAAATGAAGCGTATTTGCATAGAAATAAGATACAAACGCTGTTAAGCATTTTGAAAGATTGCATTAAGTTTGAATTCAAGGATTTAATTCAATAGATTTAAATTTTCGATTTACACTGCAAACAGCTGTGCATTTTCTCTGCTATTCGAACATGTTTTTCAATGTTTATAATGAATTCTTTTGTAGATGTCAATTTTGAACAATTTACATAAGAAAAATTTCTATTTTTTTCGTTTAAAAAGAATGTCTTAAATACAGATAAAATATTCTCTTTGTATAATTTTATTCGAACGCATTGGATGATAACTAAGAAAGTAGTTTGCTTTTATTTTATTTCATTTAAGTCGGATATTTAAACTATAAAAAGTAAATTATGATACATAAAACAGTTCTATTTGACTGAATTGGAGTAAGAAGTTTATGTAAATTGCTTCCTACAGTCAGCTTATACAAAATGAAATGTTTAAAACAACTGCAACTGAAATTTTGAAATCGACCTATTCATTAATCATTTTCTCGTTTGCCTAAAATAAATCAAAGAATCGCAAATAAATAATTGAAATCTGTCAAATATTCTAGAAAAGAAATAAGTTACCTAATTAGTTTAAGTGTTAGTTCAAATCTATAAAAATAATCGGAACTCATGGCAGATGGATATGAAAGTATTTTGTTCATATAATATAACTGATTAGTGTAAACTTACTTTAAATGTAAATGTGGATACGTTTCCTTTAAAACATATTAATTTTTAAAGTAAAGGCGAGTTTAGAAGATCTTACGAGATAAAATTATCCTATACTTTAGGTTACGTGATTGCAATATATGTTCTTTCCTTATCTCGATATTAAAAGAAGTTTTATAAATACGAATGATCTTAAACAGTTTTAGAAGAAAAAATTGTTCATTAAAATTTTGAGAACAAAATCCCTTTTCTGAAGTTTAAGAGGATTTCGGTAAATATTAGATAACGTTTCATCGATGTTAATTAGTTTATCTAGCTATTAACGTTATTCAAATACTGTTACTGGTGATGTTTTTCAAATTTGCCCTAAAAGAGCTTAAAAGCAATTTAAATAATTATTCGTGTTTCTTACTTAAAAATTAGGTTAATAATATTTACTGAACATGAAACACTCAGCAATTTTCTCAGTAGAATTAGCATCATTTTAAAATTAAAGTTATGCTATTATACTGATTCCGTGCTCAAAAGTAAATTTTCAAGTTCTAGGTTTATGCATTATAGAAAAGAAATTTTACTACAATTTTTTATTCCTATTTTAATTATGTGCTGATTTAATATACATTTGATAATTAATATACACGGTATAAAGCTTCAAGGATGGCATAGGCCTTTGTCGTTGTTCAAAATCGGATTTAAACTGTCAACCTATCATTGAGAACTTTTGAATTTTCTAAGGCTTTTCCTCTTAAAACTTTTAGAAACTGAACTTTAAGACACACAGTGTGGCAAGTCTAGCAAAAAGTTTTACTCTTTTAAGCTCCCTATCGTATTTGTAGCTTATACGGAATATAAAATACCCGATTGGTAAATATTTTATTTTTCTTATCGGACAACTTCATCCCGCTTTTCATCTGAGTTACGACACTTTAGTCGTTGATGTAGATGTGTTTTCGTGTGAAATTTGAAACTGAAATTTCTTTTAGACAAAGTCTCTTTCATCAGTAAATGTCAGATTTTGTGTCGAAATATACCTGTCTCAGGAAGGTAACAGGTAAGGTCTTCAAAATTTGCATTCTTGACTATGTTCATAGAATTGTAAATCCCAAGGAAATATTTAGGAAGGAATTTTCACATTTTCTGGAAAAAAATTGGCCCGATCTGATTAGATCAAAAGAATGTAAAATATTTTACTGGAAGTAAATAAATACTCAATAACACAAAGAAAAACTCTAAGAAGACATAAATAAGAGATACTGTTGTTGTTGTTGTTGTTTCTAATGCCCCCCTGGGCGGAAATTATTCCAGATCAGGTCCATATAGGCTAGCGGGCTGATAGATGCGACTCCGCTTTATAATAGCACCACAAGGGTTGGAGTCCGACTGAGCCACGTGCAACCACAAGCTTGACCGAGCACCCCCAGGGGTGGTATCTGGGGGATCGTATCCTCTCCCACTCTCTCTGACCTCATAGAGGGACTTTCCAATCTACGGATTTAACGTGCCCATATCCGGTCTAGACATGGAGGTACTTAATGGCACGCGTCGGGATTCGATCCGAACTTTGAGTCGAACCTTGACCTCCGCATCTAGAGAGGAAATATATACCAATTAAAGTAGCCATTTAAAGTAAGTTTTATTTTTTCCCATCACTCTCATAAAGTCAGCTTTTTATACTTAACTGCAGTTCTTATCTTCTGGATTGAGAGTATGAGGGTAAATTTTGATCTGACTAGGTAGCAATTAAAAGTCTCCAGTGGTTAATTAGTTTTAATCTTGTCCGCTTATTATCATTTCTTCAAACGCCTTGTTTTTACCCTGATAAGAGTGTTAAGTTTTAAAAAGGTATCAACACTGCAAGGAAATGTTCTTTTATGAGCTAGTTTTGCGAAACTGTCATAATTTTATGGTTGCATAGAGTTTAAAAAATTCCGAGAACAAACGAGTATGTGTACTTTCACTCTAATTCTGCAAGTGTTGTTATTCAAAGCTTGTAGATGTTCGTTATGCAAAGACATCGACATGCTGATGTAATTTCCTGAAAAACTAAGGAATGTTTGTCAGTCTGTACGTAAGAAAATTTATTTCTATGAGGGATTTGTCGGGAAACATCGTATTATAGAGTGAAACGCAATATCAAAAGGGCACAATTTTGTTTTATATACGAATCTCTCCACAATATAAAAACTTTCTTAAAAAGTGCTTGTGAAAGATTTCCGTACCTGTTGAAATTCAATACACCATTCCTTTCTTTACAATTCTTTCCTTAGTTCTATCCCCTATTTTAACGAAAAAAATCTCTCGCTTGGTACCAGAGAATATTTCCGTAGTTTTAATCAACTATCTACACTTGATCAAAGCAAATTTTATTTGCAATTCACGAGACTAAAACAAAAGAAACAACCATTTACGCCTGCATGACCTACTTTTGGGAAAACAATTATTCATTGTATGCTTTGAGAAGATTTCTATTCGCATGGATCACTTCACTAGTCTGAAAAAGGAATGCCTTTTTTCCTTCAAACATATGTATAGTACATCAAAAGAGAACATACATTAAAAATCCATTAGTCAAAAATTAAACTAATTTTTTCTCTTTTTAATGAAGCATGTTTAAACATGTTTAAGGACTTTTTATAGACGAGTCGATCCTCAATCTTTAGTGATGCATGATAAATTATATTATCAAAAGCTTTGTTTAACGTTTTTACTTCCTGAAAGTGTTTTGCAAAAAAGTAAAAAAAAAACATTAAAAAAATGTAATTATGAACTGAAAGGATATTAATAAAATGTACAATTGACAGTAACAATATGATGATAATTGTGACTAGCGAGAAAAATGACTGTTAAGAGATGAAAAACTCTAATATATAGCTTAATATACAAATCCGTGTCAGCGATAGGATTAGAAAAAAAAAACTGATAAAATAGGGGATTTTGTTGAACACGGTTGTCATCACTAATGCCTGAAAACGTTCACTAAATAATATAAAAAATTTTTAAATCCTATATTATAAATTTTCATTTTCTTTAAGATGTATTACTTCTGATTATAATACCTTAGCTTTGAGAAGTAGATTAGAAAACTGAAGTGTTTTTGATCTAATTCTTGTTAAGAACGGTCTCCATCCAAGATCTACTTTAACGGAAACCTAATAAATGAAAAGGGTGACTTCTTTTCAAGTTTACTTTGATTTAAGCTCGCCTAACAAACGCGTTAAAACATTAAATTGATAGTGCCTGTCTAACTTGTCGTAACTATCTTAAGGTGTTAAAAGACGTACAGACTTCGTGCCAGGCATCGCGGCATTTAGATTATGTTTTAATCCTTTAAGAACTTTTCCCTGTCGATGCTATGTAATCTTAGATTATAAAAGTTCAATTAACGCAGTTTTTTCCCCCAGAGGAAATGATGCAGTCAGTAATCTTCAAGTTTTAAGATAATAGTTTGCTACAACTTTCTTCTGAATTCATCACTATGATATTAAAAGTAAAATTCTCCAAGGCATATTAGTTTTAAGAAACATAGAAGGGTTCACTGTCCTTATTTAACTTTTTGTTATTTATGTGCTGTAGTTATAGATGTGCATGTATAATTATATAAACAAATATAAGTATGCATGTTTTATGAGGTAGGTGAATTATTAACATGTATGTAAGTCACCGAACGAAGAGTTTACTTTGGACAAAGTTAGTCAAGATGTTCTGAACTCTTTTATAGATTCGTCGTTATGTAAGTCACCGAACGAAGAGTTAACTTTGGACAAAGTTACTCAAGATGTTCTGAACTCTTTAATGAATTCGTCATGCCTTGTTTAGACAGTAAAATATCGCAGCATACATGAAACTTATGAAGGACACGAAGTAAAAGTACACAGCTACTTGAAATCAACTTCAAAAATTAAAAAATAAAGAATAATTATTATAAGTTATTTTCATTATGAACAAGTATGTTACCTATGCTAATTTAAGAACAAATACTCTAGTTATTAAACTATTTGATATTATAGTGGAAACAATGGAATTTCCAGAATAATTTCATCTGTTTGTTCACGTCGTATAGCGTTCCTTCTAAGCTGCCGGCTCGGTTTCGAATCCTGACAAAGGCATGGACGTTCTGGTGCTGTTCCACATAGGGAGCAAAGATGGCCCACCTATAGTGTGCTTCCATAACAAACCAACAAAAATTGACGAGTGGATCAATTGCGTTGGATCAATTGGATTGAGGCGTGGATCAATTGGATCAATTGCCAACCTGTTGCGTTGGAAGAAAGAAAAGAATACCTTCGTGAGTTTTGTCTATCAGAGGAATTTATTATCTTATGCCTACGAATTTGCACACTTGAAATAAAAATTAAAAGACGGCAACTAGTTTCGAAGCAATTGATAGTACCTCTTCAGGCCGGAGAGCATTAGGTGGCATCGTCTCTATGGCTAGTTTACTAATGTAAATATTCTAAAACTTTTAATTAAGGCAACAACAAACATTTCTAAGTGTACAATAAATATATTCTAAGTGTGTGGTAGTCCGAGTAGGACCTTCTGCAAGGGTTTGAGATAGTAAATTTTGCCTCAGAATTCCTCTGTTCAATGAAATAGCTTTCACGTTTCCATTGTACCCGACACTCATTGAGGTCTTCTGAAAAATTCTGTCGTTTTCAAAATTTACATCAAAAAGTTTTGTGATCGTTGTATTTGTGAACAGTCCATTGAGACATTAAAACCTATTGCTTAACGGCCTGAAGAACAAATACAATTCTTAGTTATAAATTGGTTTCCAAATTTTAAAATTTTAAGTTGAAGTTTAGGAAGTTGTGTGTTTCGGCTTTAACAAAATGCTATTTGATTATTTGTCTATCTATTTACAATTCTGCTCTTTACAATTTTTATCTCAAACAGTGTGCGAGATAAGCTAGTGATTGGAAATATTTCAATACTTTACTTCCCATGGAAATATAACCTGTTCGACAACCAATAAATCATGTTCATTCCCGTATCTGCAGTGTCAAGTAAAATTTATGGTAATTCCATTAACTGTCAGTGTATATTTATAGAGAGTAAACTTCATAAAAAATGCATTTTCGTCTATAAAGTTTCCCCTGACGAGACGATGAAGTAATTAAAATTAATAAATCCCAATCTTTTCTTTCTTTATGTCTGAGAAATTTCAAAGTAAAAACATGTGCATAAATTTCCACACATAAAAAAGAAAATACATCTCGTGAGAAATATCCCCGAAAAGACGTAGAAATAAATAATAATGTTATACATTTTTCATCGATTAAGATAAACTTATATATCGGAAGTTTATAACGGTTTTTACTGGCAAGTACAAGTGGAGATAATGCATTGCTGAAATGAATGTGTCTTGAAATATTGTTGGATGGATATTAAGATTAGTTATAACCTTCCTTTATCCATATCTGCATTTTTCTTGAAGATCGTTTGTGTCTTGGAGATACTTACGAAAAGATTCTTCTTTGCGTAGCATACTACAGTAAAGGGAAGCTTTTTAGAAGGATTCCGTTGGCACGTAATTCAGATAGATGGTCCAGTTGGTCATTCTGGAATAGAAGTTCTTTTTCCGAAATTGTTTCGTCCACTTTTATGTAATGGACAAGATGAGAATCACTTTAAAATATTTTACATGATTGAATGTAATATTTTCAGTTTTTTCAGGCTTAAGATTTCTTCCAGATATATTCGAGAGAAAAAAAACCCTGTTAAAGCCAGTATGAAGAGCATCTCACTGCAAATGTCTGGTAAAGTATCAACAAGAGAATATGTGATAGCATATTCCACATTTCATTTCTCTAAGAGAACACAAATTTTCAATAATATTTTCACTTTCGATTTTCCAAGAATGATATTTAAAGGATAAACATTTTTCTTGCAACTACTTTTCCTGACGCATGTTTTGTTTAAACATTCTTGAAAATAAAAGTGCATGATTTTTAAGGCTTCTGGAGATTTTTTTAAAAAACTGAATTGCGACGGAAAACATTGAGCTAAAAAATAAATCATTATAAATAGATCTATAGAGTTAACTATAAATTTTTAGCTTTAAATGAACTTTATACCTGTGATAAATCATATTCCCCCTTCCAGATAGTTTTCAATATAATTTTTTTTCAAAATGCCAGCGCTTATAGACCTAACGTTCTTAGGAACCAACCATTATCGGAGCATTGTGAATACATAGTAATTATAATGAATTGTGTTTTAAAGTTCCCAAACACCCCTTATTTAAATGAGCCTTATCCCTTTTATCTGCTGTCCCCTTTATCTGCTAAGTTTTTTGATGATCCAGTTGCATTTTTTCATTCTTTTGTAGCCTCGGGGTCCGGACAGCATCAGTTTTATCATATGTTAGTCCCGGCATCAAAAGTAACGGTTTCAAAACATTCAAGCTATCCTACAAAAACATCTATACTAACAAACTACATCTAAGTTCCATACTAACAAACTACATCTAAGTTCCATACTAACAAACTACATCTTGTTGGAGCCAACTGAGGCCGTCGGGCAAATATTCCTCTTGATGGGTGAAGTGTTGACCTGAAAGATTCTGCACAACTCCAACTGAAAAAATTCCTATCAACCTTTTACAGATCTCGACGTCATACGATTGTCGTATCAACTTCCCGAAATGACATGTGTCCACATAATTCACACTATCAGTAGCTGAACATTTATAAAGCCACATTACGCTAGCCATAAAATTTTACTACATGGTTTACATAAGAAGAAGAGGTATGGTAAGTTCAACCCAATTAAGAGAGGATAATTCTCCTAACCTACCTGTAAAACGTTAGTCTGTAAACATCAGTCAGATAACTGAGGATTTTTACGAAACAGTTTGAGTACAAAACGTCGCTGCAAAAAAAGTACAACTTGTCCCCCCAAAGACACTGAATCAATTGAGCTTGTAGATCCTAAAAAAATTTGTATTAGAGTTATGGATCAATCCTCAAGTGCTGTCATTCCAGCTATGCTACAGGAATTTCTCCGTTCCAGATTTTGAAACTGAAAGCAAATTAAGGAGTGCATAATTAATATTTTTTGTTAAGTTTAGCTTGTTTATTTTGAAATAAATCATGCACAAAAACAAAAATTTTGTTAAAAAAAGAATTTAAAAAATTAAAAGCACGAGCTTTATTTAGACATTTGATTTCATGTACAATATTATTCAATAGGAATTTGTTAAAGTTTGGTTACAAAGAAACAACTATCACCTAATTCCTCAAATCGTAACATTGGATATATAGAACTGTAAGTTCAGTTGAAGAAGTATTTAACAAAGCACATACCCATCCTTGTTTATTTGATTGAAACAGAAAAGCTGCAATACAAGTTCTTCTACCGAGGCTCTCTTCCCTAAGGATAAATTCGATATTAACTGAGTTGTTACGTTAATTTCTGCGGCAAGTTCCCCAAACTGCTGAACGAATTACTCCGAATTGTGCATTGCAGTCTTGGAGAATACTCCCTGCAATGTTTCTTCAATTCTTTGTATTTGCATCGTTATCAACTCCCCCCCCCCGGGCCAGATAGGAAGTAAGAAAATTAAGATTTACGAGAAATTAGGATACAAGTAAAAATTAGTTGGCATTTAAAAATAGGACGTTTCACAATATCATCTGTTTGGACTTTAAAGACATTTTTATTGTTCATTTTTTTGTATTTCTTATGTTAATTTTATATTTTAATAAATGTTCACTTTTATAAAGTGGCAACATGATAAGCTTTTGAATTCTGTTTAAGTTCCTTTGCAACTTGATTTTGGTCAGTCGTGTAATGTTTAGCACGGTGATGTAGTTTTAATTCAGTGATGATTTTAACGCTGGCGTTTTTTATAACTTAAAATTTTATGGTTATTAAACGCATTTGTATTTGGAACCAGTTCTCCTGATCTTCGTTGTCACTGAGTTGCATTGCTGCCAACTTACAACTTTTATTCTACTCAACACTTAGTGGTCCTGAAACTGGAATAAATATCTTCAAGTGAACTGTGTTTTGATTCTATTTAGCGTATGATCTAAATACTTCGCATTTTTGTGACTCCAGACTACAAGAAAATTGAAGTAAGGATGTTCATTTATGTTAAACCTAATTTTAGTTACTTTCTACATTGGTTGCATGGGAGTCGGTGCTGGGTTGGTTTGAACAACTTCATTTAGTTTCCCGATTTACATACATTTGGCGCTTCCGCCATAATCCACTACCTCTTTAATGGCTTATGTTTCTTTAAACAGATAAAGGGTATACCTATGGGTAATAGCTATTCTAGTGCATTTGCCAACCTATTCTTACATTTTTACGAAACTAAATTTCTTAACTCAAATAATGTTACCGGATTTAGATATATTGATGACCTTATAATTTTTAACTGCAACAATTTGGAATTTCTTAATCAAATCTACCCAAAGGAACTAACTTTAAACCGGACTAACGATAATAATCTTTGTGCGACTTATCTGGATTTAAAAATTAAAATTCAAAATAGAGAAATAAAAATAGGGATATATGATAAAAGGTTAGATTTTAACTTCGAGGTTATTACGTTTACCAATTTCTATAGCAACTTAAACTATAAAATTTATTATAATATTTTTTACTCACAACTTTACAGAATATAAAACATATGTAACAACGCTGGGGATTTTTTCGAGGCATGTAGCATTTTCGAGGAAAACTTAAGAAAAAACGATTTCCCTAAAAATTTCGGCAATTTAAAAGTTTTAAAAAAATGGCATTTAGACTCAGGAATTTTTAAAGATGTTTAGAATAGTATTTGTGCTTTCATTTGGTTAAGCTGTAATGGGGGGTGGCGCTATAGTAATGTTACAATGACGTAACTTTTAGGATAGAATTGGCTGCTGTTTCGCCATAACCGTCACTTACGGAATTAGGGTGTGTACGCATCTTTTACTTTGCATTAGGATTGTCTGTGTGCTTGCATGTAAGGTGCGTTGAGCCCATACTGTAAGTTGTGTTTGTCTTTTAATTTTCTTCCTGACTAATTGCTTCTTTGGGGGACTCGGGGCCTTGGGATGTCTTTTGGGCTTACCTGCATCCTATTCAGAAAGTTCCCCTTGAGGTAACTGTTATGGTTAGGCTCCCTGATGACGAGACCTGACGTTTACCTCTGTTGTTTTATGGTTCAGTTCCGGCACTTATACAGAATCTTGCCGTTGGTGCGTGGATGCCCAGAGTGCTTGATTTCTGTTTGTTTCTTGTCTATATTCGTATTATTTTTATCTATCTCTGTTGGATTATTTATTTATTTATGAAAGCAGACTCTTTAAGAAGAGAGTTTATTTACATAGTTGAAAAAAAAATTAGAATATTAAAATGTATGGGTTTTTAATAAAACAATATCGGAATTACGTTACTTATTACAGTTGTCTTAAAAGGACAATGTTTTCCCGTGTTTAAAAAGTTCCCGTTTTAAACGTTTATAGTTTAAATGCGCCTTTTATATCTTTTATACAATTTAAAAATATCCTACATTACGAGTTAAGTCATTTGCAGCGTAGAAAGATTAGAAATGAATATTTACTTGAACCTCGTCTTCAGGAAGAAATAAATTATGATTATATGTAACGAAATATATATATGCGAGATACTAAACAAAAACATAAAGAGATGACTGAAACAAACATTCTTGTTATTTATTTTCTATGTTGTCATTTATGATCCTTCTCTCTTACATGCCCAAGAACCAAACAAAATTTGGCGAGAAAACGACTGGCATTCGTCATTTTCCGGTTAAGTGATACAGAAATAAAAAAAAGTAGAGGCATCAGACCTTGAAGAGAAAATGTCACGTTCTGTCATCTGGCTTACTCTCTTGAGTGACGATCTTGATAAAAGGATGGGACAGATAAATCGATATTTCTTAAAATATTGACCTAAGAAATATGCATTTTCTAAAATTTTTTTGGAATGGGTAAATAAATAATATAAATGGGTAAGTTATTGTAATGTAATAAAATATATTGTGGTGTTATCACCAAAATTCCTGCAATTTCTTAGTAAGCCTAAATATCAGGCTCGTGCCTATTTTGAAATCTTTTTGGTGAAGCTAATTCTTTCTTCTAAAGAAGAGGTTGACTTTTGCCGTAGTTAGGGACGACATGTTTCTTAGAAAAGAGGGAGAGCCAACTCTCAGGTGCAGATAGCGACATTATTAAGAGGGGAATAGAGAAAACAAGTAACACGAGTACAGTAAGGAAAACAGGCAACGAGTCTTGATCAGCTGCAGTTAATGAACTTGCCAAGTGAAAGTAGAGATGGAGATATCCGGAGTATAAGAAAAATAAGTAGCTAAGGGGCCAAGAAGATAGCAGGGGATCGTTAGTGGAAACAGCGGGGTGCCCTTGCACCGTGAGAAGTTCCAGCGTGGGAAAGGAGGGAGTCGGAAACAGGGCTGATGCCCCTCAGAATTCAGATTGAAGAAATGGAAAGGATAATTTATATGGGACACCCAATGAAAAAAGTTCAGGGGGCTCATTGGTTACAGAGGGTCACCAATGATAGCCAAGAGCGAGAAAGTATTAATGAAGTTAAGAGAGCAAGTTGATAGAGAAAATAGTAATAGTTGTGTCGAAGAGACTGATACTCGAAAGCTGAGATTGAAAGTGACAGTATGATATGTAGATGGTGATGTTAAGATGCCCAGCGGATGGACCCGCGAGAAAGTATTAATGAAGTTAAGAGAAGAAGTTGATAGAGAAAGTAGTAACAGTGGTGTCAAAGAGACTGAGATACTCGAAAGCTGAGATTGAAAGTGACAGTATGATATGTAGATGGTGATATTAAGATGCCCAGCGGACGGATTCAAGCAGATGATTAGAAACTCGTAAGAGGTAGCCCCGTGGAACCCAGGCGGGATCCGAGTACTGAATACAATTGTTCGCCGGCAGATTTGGACAATTGATGAACCAACCCGCGATAACGAATATCCACGGCCGACGCATCCCCAAGGCCGGAGATGACCAAATGAGGAAAGACCGAACAGCAGTATAACTTCCCTTCAAGCCTGTTTCAACGAAGGATGACTAACTTCCGTCTTCAGTGATTTCGTGCCACCGGAGTCCTAGAGCTTAAGCCACACCCGCACTGTTAGCTGCCCACAAGAAGCAAGAGATGTTCGGCGAGGCAGGTCAACCAATCAGTGAGAGGCCCAAACCTACCTATTGAGTATCCAACGGAGAACATCTATTGTTGGAAAGGAGATGCCTCCCATTGTTATGCAGGCGAAGTCGTCCGAGGTAGGGAGAGAGTTTTATGTTTGCTTTCCTGCCAATGCTCAGCTCGTGTAATGCCCGAGTTAGTGATAGGTGGTCAGGTTAATTTATGATTGATAATTATTCATATAGATATATATCACATAGCAGTATTGATTAAAAATGATATTTGCATAAGGTATGATTAAAAATGAAATGTTTATATGTGTATATTGTGATGATACTTAATAAATTGATTGATTAAAGTACATTTGAGTAATTACTCTTAGTTTTACCCAAGTACTGCCACTAATTACAACGATCCCCGTCACAACTTTATTATTAGACAGGCATAACGGTATGGTCTCTCCAAGGAAAAAGTTAAACATGGCCTATTGTTTTTAATCATCCAATTTAAACAAATTAAACGCAGAAGTGAATATTTCTGAAACACAAAACGAGTTTTTTTATCACTTACTTATGTATAAATACTGATTTGTAAAATTTATTATTCATACCATAGAGTATTTTTTTATACTTAACGAAACGTTAAGTTACAGAAAAGAGTATGGAATTAACAAAATTGCATGTCGAACATCTGTATAATAATGGTAAATTCTTTTGAGATTTCTAAATTCGTAATACCACTCTTATGTTCTGCTCATGGATGAAAAAAAATCCAGTAAAAAATATTTTTGTTGCAAGGCACTTTACTAGTCGGAAAAGAGGAAGAGCAAAACTAAGATGGCTCGACTCTGTTGAAACATATTTTAGAGTGATTGGAGTGAGGAACTGGCAGACTAGAAATAGGCTGTCCTGGAGGAATCTTCAACTGAAGGCCCTGGGCTGTCGTGCCAAATATGATGGTGATGTTCTGATCATAGTTTCTTATTGTGTAATCTATTTGAGAAAGCTTAAATAACTTGGAAACCTCAACAGTCATGGCAAAAATTCCCTGATTTAAGAATAAAATACCAAAATTGATTATTAAAAGCCTCCCGCAAAAAGAAAAAAATGCTCTATAATTGAAACTTTATAGAAATCGAAGTGAATTTTACTCATAAAAGTCTATTTTAATCATAATTGTTAAACATTATTTTTTAGTGAATTCAAAAATGAAATGCATTAAAACAAAAACATTGGCGATAACTTGAGATTTATGTATCAGCTACAATAAAATGGGTTTCAAATTTGGATGACGGACAACATAAGAAGTGATGTCCGGATTTTCAGTCGTATTGAAAACATTAATTCCCCATGGTACACATTAAACTGTTATTTTTCTGAGGGAAATAATGAATTACAATCACCATAGAAGAATAGTTCAGAGTCTTTTTGCAAAGAATAAACATTTATATCATATATAAAAAACTTTTATGATCGGTATTCTATAGAGATATGTTGTTTATTGTAGTCTGAGTACATATATTTAGATGGTTATAAAAGAATGTCATTGGTACGAAATTATATATATATACATATATATATATATATATATATATATATATATATATATATATATATATATACTGGTTGCGAATGATCTACACGCCCTACTCAGGAGAAAATATTTTACGAAAAGTGTAAATTGTAAATTATTTTTATGTTACTTTTCTATTGTATAATAGTAAATATTTCTAATAGTTCTTGATATTTCATATATCTGACTTACATATTAGATAGTAAAAATTAAAAGTGAAACCTATGTTAATACTTCATTTATAAATTTTTATAATAGTTTTAATGTAAACCTTTTAACCTTTAAGATGATAATTTTTGGAATTTGTAGGGTAATTACGTAGGGAATTTCATTATCTATAGTTTTACGCTGTCCATTGGCCAAAAGGTTAAGTGCGAATAATTTCAAAATAAAATCGACAAAACTTAAACATTTATCATAAGGCAAATCTTATGGGCTCTCTTCTACACGTAGTCCGTATTGTACTCTGTATTTACTCAATCTCCTAGAAAATACTACATCAATTCCACAAGACCTTGTCGCTAAGATAGGAGAAAAGCCTTCTTCTGACATTCCCGACCATATCCAAAGAAGATGCGCAAATGATGTCGAAGATTTAAGGAGGCAGGCGAAACAGAGGAAGAACAAGATGGTAAACTTTTGCCCGGGTTCAAATTCCCTTATATTAATGTGCACTCTCCGAAGCTTCATTTTTTAAACTGATCTGAATCCTACAAATTTCATGAACAAATAGAGATTATACATGCAGCATGCTAATTCGCTCAACTAAGCTCAACGAAGCTTCATTTTTTAAATTGATGTAAATCCTATAAATTTCCTGAACAAATTGAGATTATACATGCAGCATGTTAATACGCATCATAAGGCAAATCTTATGTCTCTCTGGTACACGTTGTCCGTATTTTACTCTGTATTTACTCAATCTCCTAGAAAATACTACATCAATTCCATAAGACTTTGTCGCTAAGACAGGAGAAAAGCCGTCTTCTGACATTCCCCACCATATCCAAAGAAGATGCGGAAATGCAGTCGATTTAAGGAGTTAGGCGAAACAGAGCAAGGACAAGATGGTAAACTTTTACCCGGGTTCAAATTTCATTATATTAATGGGCACTCTCCGAAGCTTAGTCTTTTAAACTGATGTAAATCCTACAAATTTCCTGAACAAGTAGAGATTATACATGCTGAGAAAAAGATATAAATATGTAAATAGAGTTAAAGTTAACTAAAAACAACGAATTAGTAACAATAACAACATTTTATTTCCCAACAAAGTTGGGCCAGGGTTTTAGGTTCAAGATTCAAGAGTAAAAAATCTTCCGAGTCATCACGCTCGGACTAAACAACAAGAAGTGACAACCCGCGACAGACACCCTCAGGGCATTGACCCGTACAGCGCTATCTGGCGGTGAAAACATACATATTCCCAACACATGCAGCATGTTAATACGCTCAACTAACATAAAAACATTTTAGTTGAGATTATGTTTTTGAAAAGATAACACAAAACTTCGTAGATGGCAATTTTGAAAATGTAAACAAGATGAATTGTTGAGGAATTATGATATCGTAAGCCTCAGATTTTACGTTTTTTATTGTACCAGAAAAATAAATATATAAACCGATTTTCATAGTAATGAGCATAACGGAGGTAAGAAAAACACACACTGTACGAGAAGTAAAAGAATTTTTTTCAGATTTTTAACCAAAATTTTATATAGATAGAATAATCGTTAAAAAATTAGACTGAAAATTGAAGCAAAATCAGTTTATTAAATAAACTAGCGGCCTGTCCCGACTTCGTCCGGGTTGAACAAAATATTATACGAATAAATTTCCAGTTGATAGCCAATAAATTGTATATCTTTTTTTACCTTAAATGTCCAATAAAAAGCGTAGTTCCAAATGTAGTTTTCTTCAATAAACCATTTAACGTTGCCAGTTTCAAAAATCCTTTTTGTATTTATCAATACCTCCTCTACTTGAATCTTAAAAATATTAAACCTTTTCCTTACGGGGTGGGATAGCATATATCCGAAGCACATACTCTCGAAAAATACGGTGTGATGTCGGCAGAGATATAGTCTCGAATTCCACTTCGTTGTGACTTTCCTAACGTCTTTGCCCCCAAAGAACAATTGGGTGACATTCTGGGAACGGGGGGTCAATCTTGCCGAAAAGGACTGAATAATAATCTTTTGTCATTCTAGCTAGAGGCTATTTCTTTTCAGGCGAGAGACATCAGTAGGGCGGTTCACCCGCGGTTCATCCATTTTCAGCCTTTTGAGAGATGAAAGAGGCACGGAGTGCCGATAAACTACTATTGAAATTCTTCTTCAATAGTAAGAAAGCAATAAGAAAGCAATTAACCACTCTTTCCCCTGACCCCCCACGCTGAATGTCCCCCATATAAAATGGGGATAGGAAGTAGATAACATTTTCCCGTTGTAAAGAGCGATTTCGAAAAACGGACCCGTAAGCTAAAGGGTGTTACTATGGTTACTTGACTGCGGTTGACAAAGGAAAAGATGTAAGGTATATTTTAATGTACAAAAGTTGTACATTACCCTCCACATACAAAATCTGCTCTCTCTCTTTGTATATTATTATAGAAGTATAGATACACATTGGTATCCCAAATTAGAATAAGAGATGAAATAAAAATAAAAAATAAAAAATGATTTTAAGTAAAGAATTTTTTTAAAATTATTTTAAGCACCTAAAATAATATTCAAATTAATATTACGTTATTTATTAATTAAAGTTAATTTTTTAAAAGAAAGAGGTGTGCTTGAGACCGTAGTTTTATTGAAAAATAAAAAAGGATTTTAAGTAAAGAATGTATTTTTAATTATTTTAAGCACCTAAAATAGTATTCAAAGTAATATTACGTTAGTTATTAATTAAAGTGAATTTTTTAAAAGAGAGAGGTTAAGAGATGAAATAAAAATACAAAAATAAAAAAAGGATTTTAAGTAAAGAATGTTTTTTTTAAAATAATATTAAATTTTTTTTCAAATAATATTCCTAAAATAATATTCAAATTAATATTACGTTAGTAAATAATTAAAGTTAAATTTTTAAAAGAAAAAGGGCGTGCCGGAGAACGGCTAGGTTCTAACCACTATCGTAAAAACAGAAGCCCACCGCGATAGCACCACGCTAAGGATCGTTGAAGACTTCGGCACAAAAAGTGGTAGAGGACAGTAGCGGTAAGAATGGAGATTGTTAGGATTAAGCCCCTAACTTTATTTCTACTGATCAGATATACATAATATATAGCCTATGTCCATCTGGAATAATGTACCTTTCAAACAGTGAAAGAATTTTTCAAATAGGTGCAGTGGTTCTGGAGATTACCCTCCACGTACAAAATCGCTCTCTCTTTATATGTAAGTATAGATAGATAGATTGTAGAAGTATAGATACACATTGGTATTTCAAAATTAGAGTAAGAGATGAAATAAAAATACAAAAATAAAAAAAGGATTTTAAGTAAAGAATGTTTTTTTAATTATTTTAAGCACCTAAAATAATATTCAAATTGATATTACGTTACTTAATAATTGTGTGCACTCCGCCATCTTGGATTTTTTTGCGCCAACTTGGCGATTTTACCGTGTTTTGAGGAGTGGAAAAATTCTCGCCAATGTGTTTTAAGCGGTGTTTTCAAAACGCTGGACTTTGAATTTTTTAGCTTTTTTAATAAAAACCACCTGTTTAAATTATGAAACTTAGAAAAAATTTTGAAAAATCATTTAAACGTTGGACTTAGATTTATTTTTGGGTTTTTGATAAAAACCAGTTTTTTAAATTATGAAACTTGGAAATTTTTTTGAAAAAATAATTCTCAAATATTGGAAATTTTGGGTTTTTCTTTTAGTTTTTTTAATAAAAACAACCTTTTTAAATTATGAAACTTAGAAATATTTTTGAAAAATCATTTAATCGTTGGACTGAGATTTTCTTTTTGTCATTTTTAATTAAAAACTACCTTTTCAAATTATGATCCATATGAAAAATTTGGTCAAATGAATTTTACTTACAGATAAAATTTCAATGCCATGTATTCAGTTTGCCCTAACTCTTTGACTAATAGCAATGAATCACCAAAATATTATGCCAATATATTGTTAATTAGAAAAAAAATACAGCATTTTCGTACCACCTAAATAACTTGCAATTTAAAAATTATCTCAAATTCAGCTTTGAAAAATGTAAAATAATTATGAACCCATAAATTTATGGTGAGTAACCAGATACTCTTTTTTTTTTTTTTTTTTTTTTTCGGGTTAGGGCATTGTGGTAATGAAATTTTACTTCAGATTTGACCTTAACCAAATATTTGGTGCATACAATAAAATCGGGACAATGATTATTTGACCATTTATCCTGCTGTGTTGGAAATAAGAAAAAAAAACCTTTTTCTAAACCAGTAACTTAACCTTAACTAACTTCTTAACTTAGGTTCCTGGGGAGAGAGAAGTTGAACTTCAGTTATTTAAATTTATTTGTAATCCACTACAACTTGGAATTATAAAATATTTTAAAATATATTGTATTTAAAATGTATACTGTATTTTACATTTTACGAAAAAATGATGGCAGATAATTTTTACTTCAAATAAATGAAATGGTGTATCATTATAGTATACTAATTGACAATCGATAAACAAAATTAAAAGCAACTTAAATTTAAAAAGTTAACGAAAAACTGATAATGGATTCAAAAATTTTCAACAAAAAGACTCTTAGTTTTAAAAATAATTTACTCTTTTGAGTATAGTCAATTTGACTCAGATTTCCAGTTCAAGGCCGAGATCTGACTTAAAATTATTATACTGTAATTAAAAGATCACATCAGAAATAACTGTTTGATCTTAAAATTAGAGAATTTGACATTGGGTTATTTTTACCAGAACGCAATAATTATCGCCATGCGAAATGCGCCAAACCCTGGCGGAAAAATCCAAGATGGCGGCCGTGCACACAAATCTAGAGTATCCCCCTCTAACTTTATTTCTACTGATCAGATATACATAATATATAGCCTATGTCCATCTGGAATAATGTATCTGTCAAATTGTGAAAGAATTTTTCAAATAGGTGCAGTGGTTCCGGAGATTACCCTCCACGTACAAAATCCGATCTCTCTTTATATATTAGTATAGATTTTAAAATAAATTTTTACTCAATTTTATATAATTTTGAAAATAAATGTAATTTTTCTTTATTTGTTCTCGTTTGTAGTCGTTTTGATTTCAAAAGTACACTTGATTACTGACTTTGTTGCTGAAAAGCTTTTAGCGAATTAAATTCATTTTATTTAGCAGAAAAAATGGCAAACGTTCCATAATATACGTATTGTTGTCATCAATGTCGTTGAATGTAAACTTCATTCTATTACAGATTGTTTATAGTTTGAGGTGATCCCATTACTGTGTACTCTTTCAAAAGAATTAGAATAGCTATGTTAGAAGTCTTTTATTAAAATTAATACTTTTATTAGGACCGTTTAGAGTATTAGCTTGTCTGTGCTATTCGATTAATATCTCTTCCAATTTACCAAGCAGGGAGTTTCTTTCTCTTTTATTTAGTCAACATCACTTAATCTCTCTGAATTAATTTAAAATGTGACTTGTTTATTCAACATGGCCTCAAGTGGTGAATTACAATTTTCTATACCAAAATGCGTGGCTCATTTGATTTTGGGACAGAGGGAACAAACATATTTGACAAAGCATTCTGTAAACAAGAAATCTGCAATGAAGGCATGTACCTTTAGAGCAGTCTTTTTCAACCTCCTTTACCTCGCTGCACATTTGAACCTATAGTAGAATTTCCGAGACACTCTTAAATTATGATGGTTAAAAAAGAGTAATAAAAAGTGTAGACCTTTTTTGATTTATTTATTAATACAAGCAAACCGCAACATCACGGCTTAAATACCGCAGACGCGGTATAGCCAGCTACCAACACTGCTAATCATAAGAACCACTGCAGTTTATGACCTCCTATCACCAAACCCAACTCAACATGGTAGATGGTAAGGTCTATCGCTATTATGGTCTATAAAGCTGCCGATAACTAAGACAAAACAATTTACTATGATTTGTAATAAAATTATAATGATAAAAATTCTTACTCATCTATATATATAAAACAGTTCCGTAACTGACTGACTCACTGACTGACATACAACGCACAGACCAAATCGCTGGACCTAAAGGGCTGAAATTTTGCATGGCGATTCTTCTTATGGTGTAGGGGTGCACTAAGAAAGATTTTTGAAAAATTCTTCTTAGATATTTTTAAATTAAAATTTTAAGCTGTTTTAGTGATTTTTTAAGTTTGCATTTAAAATAATAATTTGAGGGTTATAACATTTATATCACAAGAAAGATCATAAAAATTCCTTTAAAATGAAATCTTTTTCGAATCTTTACCTCCATATTCTGATTTTTGGTGAATTTTCAAAGATTAATTTTTAGAATTTAATTTATAAAATGCTGATCACGTGATTTTTTTTTTCTGGTACTTAAAATAATTTTATCGTCACGTGATAACAACGAAATAGACAAAAACATTTTTTTATCGTTCTAATGCAGCAGACGATTGGACCTTATCCAAAAAATATTTAAATACAGTAAAAGATATGTTCCTCAAACTGTACTATATTAACTGTACTATATTCTTTAGTATATCCTATTAGATTTAATTTGAATATTTTCATGTACATTATTTTCTCTTACCCTTAAATATCCCTTACGATTTATATATATATATATATATATATATATATATATATATATATATATATATTACATCAATTGTATACATTGATCATCGTATTTATCATAAATATATATATTTATTTCATTTGGCATTAATTGCATACATTGACCATTGTATTTAATTTGAATGTACTCCGTAGCGAAGTGCGTCTTTTCAGCTAGTAGTATATACATTTAATTGTGCTTTCGACTTCTTTAGAAAATAATTCAATTAATGATCTTTAAAGTGTTTTATATCACACTGGTTGAAAATCACTGCTCCAAAGGCTCTTTATTCACTGTTCTATCAAGAAATACTAAATGAAAGATTACCAGAGGAAAAGATTGAGCACCAGCTCAAAAGACCTGTAGGTGAAGGAAACGGATAAATTGATCTCAAATTGATCTACAAAAATTTTGCCCTCGAAATATAAAGTTTGCAGTGGGGAAACATAGGATTATGGAAACGTATCCAGCGGCAATAAAACACATTATTTGTAGAGGAGATTTATCAGGAGAGAAGAGAATAAACGTACAAAGTGGAAAGACGTAAAATGGAGAAACGCAAAATGGGCGGTTTTGCCTTTTTACGGATGCTAGATATAATACAGTTAAATTTAAATGAAAGTATAAAAAAAATCTTCCTCCAGTCTTGTATCAATTAATAAAGAATATTTATACCTAGAACAGCCAACACCAAATTTACTGGACAATTTAATTAAATGTACTCTTTGGTGTATGTGCTTGTAGTTTTTTGCTGTAGTCACGTTTTTTACTCATCTGTATTGCATGATATTTTACAACTGAAAGTCTAAATTACTTACGCCTTAAACTTCGCTGAAAATTTCTATTGATAGTAATTTTTAGATAAATTTTAAATTAATTTTTCTAGATATGCATTTGAGAATTTAAGTAAAATATATCCTCTATTAGAATTTTCAGAAATTTCTTCAAATTTGCCTTTAAAATATTTTATGAAATAATGCCTTATCAGAATATGTAAGATATTTTGCATAGGAAACTTCTTCTATCATCTTAATATTTTGTATTTATGTGCATTTTATAATATTAGAAATGCATTCAAATTTCAAAACCATCTGTTAGATTCTTTCATTTATCGTTACGAAAGTTTTAAAGCCTATTTTTTCATTTATTGTTATTTAGAAGGTAATGTAACTTTTAAATAAATGTTTTAGTCATGAAGGATATTTGTATTGTAAATATTACTTTTATTAGAGGACGAATGGGTAAATGCATAAATTTTTTAAATGCCAAGTTTATTTCTTATCTTCAGTTGTATTCCCTGTTGTTATAAATTGGATTTCCTTAAAACTTTTCTGGGTGTTATTACCTAGGGGAATACCATTTTCCAAATTTTTCATTTAAAAAATATATGAATTGGAACGAGCGAATAAAAAAGGAATGAACTATACTTTCACATTTCATTCATTTAAAAACATTAGGATGCTTCTATGTTTGAATAAATTTATAATGTCTCATTACTATATCTGTATATGACGAATGAAAGGAATTTTTTTATTTATTTTTTGCTGTATATGCAGAGAGGAATACGTGAAGAAATGGAAATAAAAGCAGTTTGAAACTGTTGTTTCCTGATGTCTGTAACACATGGAATCTAGTCTAGAGATCTTGATTAACTATATTTATTATACATATATACAACATGGTGAACGATGAAAAAGCAAACAGCTCTAAATAAATCCACGCAGCGATACATTGTCCATGCGACTCTCTCGTAAAGGCGGTGGCCAGACATTAATATCCGTTCGAAGACAGAACGGCGCATTGCTAGGCCCTTCGCAAACCTCTTGATCTTGACCTTGAGACGGACTGCTTTACTATACGTAGTGGTATTTTCTTCACAGAAAAATAGGGCCATTCGCTCAAACTCAACAGAAACAAATGTATTACACGATTTGTTCCAGAAACATAAGAAAAGTAAGATATATACAGGGTTCCCACTTATATCCGTTACACCCTCCTTAACTTCTAAACAGTGACAGCTTAGACCATAAAGTTGGTGTCTAGGTATAGTAAAAAGGGTATGCGCTACTCGATGAGACAACTTACAACGCCATCTGTCGGCAAATTTTGGAATTAGCGTTTTTATCTCAAAAGCGGTACGAGATACGGGAAAAAAAGTCAGTTACAAAGCTATTCAGCATCATCGATTTAGTAAGAAAAGACACCTTGGGTACATTAATACTTAAAAGAGAATGTAGAAATTGAACATTTGCTTGGTAACGATTTCGAAAATTGTCATGTCATAAAGAGTGGATGTTGCACAATGTGCAACAAGAAATCCAGTCCAGAGTGCAAATGTGTATAGTGGCTAATGGAGAGCATTTTCAGCAACATAAATAAATAATCCTGGAAATTGGAAAGTGTCTCAGTTTCTTTCGCCCACTCCTTATGACATGACAATTTTCAAAATCGGTACCAAACAAATGTTCCTTTTCTACATTCTACTTTAAGTATTAATGGGTGCAAGGTGTCTTTTCTTACTAAATCGATGATGCTAAACAACTTCGTAATTGTTTTTTTTCCGTATTTCGTACCGTTTTTGAGATAAAAACGCTCATACCAAAATTTGCCCATAGATGGCGTTGTAAGTTGTCTCATCAAGTAGTGCATATATTTTTTACTATACCTAGACACCAATTTTTTGGCCCAAGCTGTCACCGTTTAGAAGTTAAGGGGATGTAACGGATATAGGTAGGAACCCTGTATACCATAGCATGTAGTGTTTGTAGTCTAAAGGCGTATATCATGTATATTATCGTTGTCGTAATTAACAAACCACGCAACTCATTTCCCACTTTTTACAGGATGAACAAAAAAAAACTGATTTATTCGACAGTGAAAAAGACAAATCATTATCGTTTATTCTTAAAAATAAATGTTAAAGTGTTCTGAGATATATATAGGCCACATTGTTATGTAATTAAACATCTTCATAATTAAAGTGGAGTTACAAGCTTAGCAACAGTTAAGTTAAGCAGTTACGAAGTATTGTTTTTCACATTTTTGGGGGATGAATTAAATTTTTTGGAGTTAAGAAGTTTGACAGAATTGTACAGAGACCATAAACCAATGTGATAGCAGGAAAATCACGAAATCGTATTTTTTGGGGGTGGCGTGGTTTGTTAATTAGGCCAACGTTATGATAAATAGTGAGTGTATCTATTAGTGCATATGAAATACAGTATGTATCACAAGTTCAAAATTCAATTAGATAGACTTATCAAACTTTAAGGGGTTGCAAGCGTTTTAGTTTCTTTACAACAGATCAGTAAATCTGGCCCTATATGATTAGAACAATAATTTATTAAAATGCGCACGAACGTGTATTCTTTTATGATAAAAACCAGACTGCATTGACCAGCATTTAGGAGGGAAAAACGGATCGCTTATTCGAACAAATAATATCCTGTTTGTCAAACCCTAAAAAAAATCACTTCGGTAACTGTTGCTCACATATTGAGAAAATATGTAATTCTGTAAAATATTACTCACTAAATGCCATAATTATTATTTTTACCAAATCTTCAATTGATCTGATGTGAATTTTAGTTAGACTACTTTCTGTAAGCCATCTAAAGGTAACTTGAAAGTATTTCGTTTTATTTATTATATCCTGATCAGAGCATTAACATTTCTGTTTTCTATTTTTTAGGGATGACTTTTCGACATTTGAACAAGACGCCTAATTTAGACACAAAACTTTGCTATCTGGAAAACACTTCGAATTTTTACCCTTAAATTATCTCTAAACAAAGTTGCATTTAACTAATCACGTGTAACACTGAATTAAAGAGATGCCATTCACTGTTGTTTACAAAACTTAATAAGGAAAGTAATCAGTATAGGTTGAAATCTAAGTCAACAGTGTTTCGCAGAATCTTCAACACTTGAAGGTATTTTCTGTGAAATTTACAAAGAAAGCAGTTTCGGAATTTTTATTATCGGCAACAAAGTTTATTAGCTTTTTTATTGCTCCATAGATTGTTTTGTTTTTTATTACTATTCCCATGCCCCCGCATGAGTTATTTTGTCAGATTTATGTCAGTGCAGTTAATATATATACCTTGATTACAATTATTGCTTTCAATAAAATTGACCGGTTTAAGTAAATGTATGTTACTTAGAGAAATTAGAGGGAAATTGCTTGGAATTAATAGTAGGGTAAATAGAAGAGAACAGTATTTCCCGTTTACAATAATATCAAAATCTAATGCTTCAACTGTTATAAAGACTCATGGAGTATATCTATTAATATTCAGGTCTTTATAACTCTCTCATAACTGCCATACATTGGCAGAAAAGAAAAATGATTTATTGCCAAAAAAGGCGATGCACGCCAAATCTGGTGTATTGAGCCTGTATTGCGCAGGCGCGAAGTACAGCTTGGCTTGTCAGGCTAGCTTCGAAAAGTAGCGGGAGACAGCCCTTGGACTGGTAAGCGGTTGGGGAATTTTGGGAGCGTGTGTTGAGTGTGGTGGCGAGGAGTATGGCATGGCCGTATACAATTAAGTATTCCCTTTTTCATTATGTTTAATTAAAATAAATTTTCTTATTTGCTCCTTAAACCCCTTGTCTGTAATTTAATTTACTGTGGTAGATTTTGTTTCCTAGGTATGAATAATTTGAGTATTGTAATATGCTTAGCACGTGGGTCAGGCTATATGTAGGGTTAAGTATTTTCTTGCTAAGCTAGGTGCTGTTAACCTAAAGTAAATATTCTACTTAATCTATGTTACCTGAGACAACCTATCTGGGTTATCCTTCATGTCGCTTAGTTACTTGAAGTTAATTCTGTAACTTAATTTAATACACTACGCATTTCATGTTTCACCTTTTTGACTGGCTTAACTATTCGCTAATTTGCTACCACTTGTTCCGATACGGCTTCCCATTTTGGAGTCGTAATTCTCGGCTTCACAACATTTGGTACCGGTTGACCAGTCCTTAAAATTAATTTAATATTTAAGGGTATTTGTCTCATTTATCGGTAACATTTTTAAAATTCTTTAACCTACGTGAGTAATGAGAAAATGCATCTGCTTAATATTCCCCCTGATTATAATGTTGTTCTCTTTATTAATAAGTAATATATGTATGTTAATAATGCTAAAATTTCAGTCATTTTGCTATTTCTGTACCACATGATGCATTTTTTTATAATAGAGCATGAACGAAGCTATGTTTGTTATGTGCAATTATTTAATTATACAGTGATTTTATGAGTATCTGAGTATTTAACATTGAATATTATTTGAGATTGGAATTTGTGTTATATTAATTGATTTTTATGTGTAAAGGATATATTTTATTGCTTTTTGAATTACAATTATTGATTTAAACTTCATTATTGATATAAATTCATTTAATATAAAGTGCTAATTTTGTGTCATTCATGCAACCTATCATATCTATGAGTTCATATAATATTTCTGACTGATAGTTGACTCAAGCATAATATTTGAAAAGTGTATTATTGAATAGTATCCTATTTTTGTGTATACATAACTTTTTATATACCTCTTTTCTTAATTATATCCATAATTCATAAGTCGTTACATTTTGTCATTTGCTGGTTCACGTTATCTCCAATGGAATTCTTATCTTGCATTTTATGGTTCATTGCATTCTGCAAATTTTTTGTTTACATGTTGAATATGTAAAACTCGAAGTATGTTATCTTTTGTGTGATCCTTGAGAATTTTAGTCCAGTTCTTTTACTTTTTGCTTTCTTGGACATGGCTAACGAGGTAGATAATAGATTCAATGTAACCATTCAACCTTTTGAAGGTGATGGAGAATTATTGTCATTTTTCTCTAAGCAAGTCAGGGACTTAGCGAGAGTAAATAATTGGACAGGTGCTGAAACATCTATATTTATCAGGTCGAAATTGGTAGGGTCTGCTCTAAAATATGTCATAAGTACTTCTGAGTTGTTGGACACAGAAGATCATGAATTTTTGTTGCAAGGGTTGAAATCCTTCTTTGATCCTAATCATTCTGTAAACACTGCCTTATTGCACCCTCAGAACACCATAACTCTTTTACCTGCTGAGTCAATTAGAAATCTTGCTCACAGAATTTCAGTTCAGGTTTCAAAATTACATCCATCCGTTAAGAATCCTGATGCCCTTAATGAGATAAAATTTGTCGAGTTGATTAAGGCTGTCCCTCAGAGTATTAAGGTGCAACTATTAAGTGAAAACATAAAATGTTTCCAGGCTGCAGTTGATAGAGCTGATACTTTGCAGCAATTAGAATCTTACAGCAGTTCAGCCCAGTCTGTGGGTAGTACTTTGCAGTTGCAAGAGCTGCTCGCTGAAATTCAGATTATCAAAGAACAGCTCAATTCACTGAATATGACTAAGAACCAAATAAATGCTATTCAATCATCCTCGACTTTGTCATGTGACACTGAATGCAATGAATATATGCAAACACCTTGTTCTTCAAATGAGCCCAGACAGAAGGTTTCAAAGGCTATCTGTCAATATTGCTATAAGACAGGTCACACTTTTGCAAAATGCTATAAGTTTCAAAAAGATTTTCGTAGGGAGCAGTCATCTTCTGCTCCAAATAATAGAAGCAGGCAGTTAAATAACTCTACTAGGCAGAACTCACACACTGTGAGGAACTCGAATCTAAATCCTGAGGCCTCTTCCTTTGTTTATGATTCTTCTAACCCTGCAGTGAGACAATCTAATGCTGATGTACCTTCGTCTCTCCAGTATTCCTCATCAGCCAATGTTAATAGTCCTAATTATGACCTTTATATTCCTAATTATGTCAATCATGGTGATTTGGTACAACAGTGCTCAAATTTTTCTGTAAATAGTAGAGGTACTGATAATCTTAATGTGCAGTGTAATAATAATGTTCAACAAAGTCTTTCTTCTGTTGGTTGTCAAACTTCTGCTGCTATCAAAATTATGAACTCCACTGCTACTCAGTGTGAGATCCCTGTTAATGATAATGCATTGCAGGCTAATAGCAAAATTGTCATCGAAAGGATATGCAGTGCTCAAACTTCTGCTAAATTGCCTATGGTTAATATAAAATTTCCTCAAACAACTATTATTGGATTAATTGACACAGGTTCTTCTATCTCGTTACTCGACCAGTCATTTTTCCACATGAACAAACAATCTCTTAATTATAAAAACATTTCTAGACAGGTGTCTATATCCACCATCAACTCTTCTGTCAATTTCTCTTCATGTATCAATTTATCTTTCAAACTTGAGAAGAAATTCTTCAAACATCCTTTTTTTGTTACAAATTTGAATGATAAGTCTTTTTCTGCCATAATTGGTTATGATTTTCTTACTAAATTTCATGTGGATATTTCAAATTCGCAAGCTTCCATCACATTTGATGATATGGTCATTCCTTTTATTGATTCTGAAAATCAAGGTGTACATTCTCATGTTGTTGTAAATGCTCAGAATGCTACTCTTGTGTCTAAAACTATAATCAAACCAAATTCTTCTTCCTTTGTTAAAATCAGTGCTCCAATAATCAATTCAAATTCTGATTTATTCTTTGAACCTGTTGTTAAAAATCCAAATCTGTTAGTTCATCCATCCATTATTGCAAATAATATATCTGTTGATGAGCAACCAGATTCTATAAGTGATAATAGTTCAACTCCTGCTACTCAACAATCCTCTAAGGTGATTAAATCATTCATTTTAATTGAAAATTTGTCCAATAAGCCAGTTCATGTTAACAAAAATGCTGTGTTGGGTCATGTGTCTTCTTTAGATGAGCAGTTATCTGTTTCACATGCTCGAACTACCTCAGTCAGTGAATCTGTAAACCTTATTACTGCATCTCCTGAAATATTAAATTTAAGAAAGTCAGAATTTAATCTTAATGACTTTAAGCTTTCCCATTTGAATCCTGGAGAAATTTCTCAAATGTCGCAACTGTTGAGCAAATATGCCACTGCTTTTTCTTCGTCGTCTAAGTCTTTAGGACACACTGATAGTGTGATTCCAAATTTGAATTTTGACCATGACTTCCCTCTTAAGACTCTTCCATTTCCCATTCCTCAGTCTTTGCAAGCTGAGACTAAAAAGCAAATTGATGAACTTGTGGAGGCAGGTATCATTGAGAGAACAATCTCTGATTGGGCTTGCCCAATATTGCTTGTTAAAAAGAAGCAATTAAACTCTTCTGCTCCACAAAAGTTCAGACTTGCTTTGGATCTACGTCTCATTAATCAAATAATTAAGAATTCATCTTATCCTTTACCTAAGATTAATGACATAATCTCTAATATAGCTCAGTATCGCTACTTCACCACCTTGGACTTAAAAAGTGCTTACCATCAAATTGACCTACCTGAAAAATTTCAAGACCGCCTGAGTTTCACTTCCATGTGGGGTCAGTTTAAATATAAACGTTTAGTTTTTGGACTGCGTAGTGCAGCATCCTTTTTCCAAGCTCTAGTCGATACTCTCATTGAGGAAACCAATGAGTTGGGTATCTTTGCTTATCAAGATGACATTGTCATCTGTGCGAATTCCTTTCAAGAGTCTTGTCAGAAATTAAAAGCTCTTCTTTCTGTTTTTACTAAAAATAATATTACTGCTTATCCTCCAAAGTGTTCATTCCATCAAACTGAAGTAGACTACCTAGGTTTTAAAGTGTCGCAGAACACTATAAGTCCAATTTCTTCTAACATCATAAAGGTGACTTCATTTCCAACTCCAAAAACTAAAAAACAGTTGAAACGTTTCCTAGGTGTTTGTAATTATTATAGACACTTAATTCCACGCTTTTCTAATTTGGTTGCCCCTCTGGTTTCAATGACTTCTATGTCTGTACCTTTTAATTGGACTGATGAAGCTTCTAATGCATTCCAGGCACTACAAAAGATTTTCTTTTCTTCGCCTTTTATCAGACAACCTAATTTTGATAATACCTTTTATGTTAACACTGATGCTTCCAAAGAAGCAATTTCTGCAGTGCTGTTACAAGACTTTGATGGTCAGCTATTACCTGTCTCTTACTTTAGTAAATCATTAAATAAAGCTGAGAGGAATTATCCTGCTCTCAAATTAGAACTCATGGCTATAGCAAAAGGTGTGCAATCCTTCAAACAGTACTTGTATAATAGAGAATTTTTTGTGTTATCAGATAGTAAACCTCTTATGCACTATAAGAAAACAACTTCTCCTGCATCCATCACCACAAGATGGTTAATGTCTCTATCTGAGTATTCTTTTAAATTTATTCATGTCAGTGGAACTTCTAATGTGTTACCAGATTATTTTTCTCGCACACCTAATGTTATAACCCAAGACCTTAATACCAATGCTAATTTAATTAATTCAAAGCAAATTTTACCTGTAGTTACTTTGGATTCTGAGGAACCTGCTCAGTATGATAAAGTACTTAATAATAATAATAGTAATATGTTGTATGATAATAGTGATTCTATAGAGGTAGATAATTCACCTCATAAGGTATCTCATGTAAATGCTATAAATAATGTCAATAGCAATAACACTTGTATTTCTACTCATGTTGTAAAGCCTAGTTCTTGCTCTAACTCATATTTTTCTGTACCTGATAATACCCATGCTAAGGTAATTAATTGTACTTCTGCTCTGACCCACAATAGTAATGTTCATATTAAACCTAATTTGCCTCCCTTTGCTGCCTCCTCCCACTCCTCCACCACTCCTCAGGATGTAAACACACACAGTTCAATCTCTAAGTGTGAAGCTGCAAAGCAGCTACAAAAGATATTCACCATTATAACGTCAGAAGTTGCTGACCCAGAGAATGAAATCTCTTCTGCAACAATCCTGAAGGAACTGCTCAGGGATGAGGATTTGTCCCAGCTTTTCAACAAAGTAATCAACAGGGCAAAGGATGTGCCCAAGAACTTTTTTGTTCACCCAGAGTCAAACCTATTGTTTTACGCAGGAAAGACGGGATTTGTCGAGAGAAGAGTACATTGTGTTACCGTCAGCTCTCAGGCCAAAGGCACTTCGCTTGGCCCTTTTGTCCCACTTTGGGTTGAAGAAGACGTACGAGGCCCTCGCCAAAAGGTATTGGTGGCGAGGGGCATACATGGATTGTGCAAATTATGTTGCCTCATGTAAAGAATGCATTCTTCACAAAAAAAGAAGAGTGGCGGTTGCTCCTGTCCAGTCTGCACCACTTCCTACTGCACCAGGCCAACTTGTATCACTTGATCTTGTTGGTCCCTTCCGCAATGGTCACTCGGTCCTCACCATAATTGACCACTTCAGTCGCTTTTTGGTCCTAGAGGACATGCCGTCAACCACAGCTGACAGAGTAACCAAGGCTATATTTAGGTACATTGCCATGTTTGGCAGACCAAGCCATATTCTTACTGATCTTGGCCCACAATTTACCTCTGTGGTATTCAAAAGGCTATTGGATATGGCTGGAATCAGATTGGCACACTCATCACCTGGCCATCCTGAGGCAAATGGAGTCTCTGAAAGGATTAATGCCTCTATCAAGTCGTCGATCTCAACTTTGCAAGCCCAAGGTGTACCATTTGACACAGCCATCCTAATACATGCCTCACTATACAACTCTACCATCCACTCTACGACAGGTCACTCCCCTGCAGTCGTCCATTTTGGAAGAGCTTTAGCCCTCTTAACTGATTCGGAGAGATTCTTCGATGACTTTCCTCATCTTGACAAAGGGTCCCTCATTGATAATATTGTGGCACAAACTAAAGCCATTTGGTCACTGTGCTTCAACAATACATCCATAAGTCAAGCAAACTCTCACAGGAAGCTCAATAGAGCAAGAAGAGACACAAGGCTAAAGGAGGGTGACATTGTGTATGTAAAATATAAAACTCACTTCACCCAATTTCTCAAGGGACCATTTGTACTTGAGAAATTCCGCTCAAATGTGACTGTGGTCATTAGACCACTGGAAGATAGAATATCACAGGCTTCGCTCATCCATGTGAACAGGCTGATAAAGGCCCCAGCTCGTAAAGGGCATTTATTAGAGAGGCAGACGAATCCATCTCCCACTACTAATGATTCTGTGTGCCCTAGTTCTCTTCATCCAGTTGCCCAGATGCCTGTTCCAGCGTCCAATCCTTCAGATCCAGTGCTGGACTCCAGTCGTTCAAGGGTTCCAGAGGATGACCATTCCATAGATGCCACTGAGGGGTACTTTCCTGATGGAGAACTGTTTCCTCCTGCTCCAGATGATGAGTTCCAGGTCCCAGAAGCAAGTCTAGCAGACGAGCAGTTGTCATTCCACCAGCCATCAATGCTTCTTGAAACTCCTCAGCTCCAGATAGAATCGACTGAAATCCAGGATCCAGTTGGTCTCTCCCATGCCAGTCCTCCACCGCCAGAAACAACAGACCCCAAGATGCCAGAAATTCCTACTGCAGTGAAGAAGCCCTGCCCCTACAACCTCAGGCCGAGAAGATGAGGTTCTGGTAAAGATGTTTGCGCGCACGTCTTCTCCAGTTGATGGACAACCCAGCGATTGGCACGTCCAACTCTTCTTCTGCCTGTCTTCCTGTATGGACTATGACTCTTGCTGCATATGGTATACCTCTGTATATTTTTAAAGTTTTTAATATCTGTGAAGTTACTCCATTCATAATATATCTGTTAATTATGCACAACCTTGTTCTTTAACCTCTATAAGCTGATAATAGTTGTCACTCTTAATTCTAAAGTTCTGTTGTTATTGAGTCTACCAATACTAAAGTAAAATGCTAATTTAACCACTTTGTTGATACAAAATATAATAATATGGAACTAAAATCATTTGGTTCTCCCATATACCATAGTAAATAACCTAGCAATAGTCAATAATTAAGTTTTCTTTCACACTTTGCCTGAATTGCAGGAAACATCATCTGATATCATCTATCAGTTTTTTATTTGTGAGTTTCCTTGAATATGTTCTTTTTTTGTACCTTATGTGCAACCTGTGATATTTTAATCAGCCAAAAGATTCTCGATTTTGTCTTTCGAGAAATGAAGCCAAGTTTTTTATTGCTCAAGGCAATTTTTTTCCATTTCTCAGGAATATGTCCTCATATTTTGTAAATATATGTATTGTATTAACTTATTCTTTTGTGTATTTTTTTATGGGTGACCAGCTTTCCAGAAAAGTATTGAAGCCTGTTATGTACTGTATACAGGTTTGAAGGTTCTCGACCTCAACATGGTCACTATCTCCTGCAGTTGTACATCACCTGCTGCATATAGGTGAAGTCTTTATAAGTTTAATATTGAATATAACTCACCTGTTAGCTTTGTGAAGTGGGTAATGCATCAACTGTTTCTTGTATATAATCATGTATTTTTGTGTTATATTGTTTTATTTGTTTGTGAATAATGTTATTATAGTGTCCTACAATTTATGATTCTAGAGTATATACTCACCATAATGTATATCCCAACACAAATTTTGCACTTGTTTTTTTTAAGTTTTTATGCACATTTGTTTTTATTGTTTGTAATATGCATGGTACAGTGTGATACACTGTGTTACAAGTTGTTTTCTTCATCCAAGGTATCTTGAAACTTTTCTCATAGTAATGACACTCTTGTGTATGACACCATGCTCTCTGTCACAATGTTGACTGTTATTAGTGCTTGCACTTTGTCCATCCATGACACTTTGTCTATCTAGGACACATAGGTTTTGCAATTGACATTAATCGCTTTTCAATGTAACTTTAATTTTTTTCTAAGTGAATTTTTACAGGGTTGTTTTTTTTGTGTTTTTCTGTGTTTTCAATGGCTGGCCAGCCGACGTGAAGTGTTTAATGTTCTTTTATACAATGTACATACCCTGTGTAATGTTATAGTCATTTAATCAAAATTAGGAGCAAAAATTTTTTTTCCTCATTTAGGATCTCCAATGTATACCATTGTAAACTAGACTCAATATGGGCATTAATGAATATTTTTTCCCTCATCTAGGGTCTTCAATGTAATACATTGTAATGCACTGGTGTAATCACATTTTTCCAAAGGATCTTCAATGTAACTTTTTGTAAGCCTGCCAGCTCCCACTCCTAGCACATTGTTAATTCTAACTCAGCTCTCTTTGGGAAATGTTCCCTCATTTGTTTTTTTCTTCACTTGGTGAAGGGGGAGAGTGTTATAAAGACTCATGGAGTATATCTATTAATATTCAGGTCTTTATAACTCTCTCATAACTGCCATACATTGGCAGAAAAGAAAAATGATTTATTGCCAAAAAAGGCGATGCACGCCAAATCTGGTGTATTGAGCCTGTATTGCGCAGGCGCGAAGTACAGCTTGGCTTGTCAGGCTAGCTTCGAAAAGTAGCGGGAGACAGCCCTTGGACTGGTAAGCGGTTGGGGAATTTTGGGAGCGTGTGTTGAGTGTGGTGGCGAGGAGTATGGCATGGCCGTATACAATTAAGTATTCCCTTTTTCATTATGTTTAATTAAAATAAATTTTCTTATTTGCTCCTTAAACCCCTTGTCTGTAATTTAATTTACTGTGGTAGATTTTGTTTCCTAGGTATGAATAATTTGAGTATTGTAATATGCTTAGCACGTGGGTCAGGCTATATGTAGGGTTAAGTATTTTCTTGCTAAGCTAGGTGCTGTTAACCTAAAGTAAATATTCTACTTAATCTATGTTACCTGAGACAACCTATCTGGGTTATCCTTCATGTCGCTTAGTTACTTGAAGTTAATTCTGTAACTTAATTTAATACACAACGCATTTCATGTTTCGCCTTTTTGACTGGCTTAACTATTCGCTAATTTGCTACCACTTGTTCCGATACGGCTTCCCATTTTGGAGTCGTAATTCTCGGCTTCACAACATCAACCTTTATTAAAAGCATAAAATATTTAGCTGTTTTAATGTTTACAAAATAGCACCGACTACAGGTATTCCTCGACTTACGACCGCTCGCACTTACGACCGAAATTTTAAATTAAAGAAAATTATATTTTCTCAAAAGTACTGTTCCTCTAATGTACAGTACATACCTATATGTACTACATAATTATTGAAAAATATGATGCAATATTCTGCAATACTGCAAAAATTTATGACGCTATAATAAAAATGCATGATGCAATAGTTTCGATATCCACACGATAAATCACATAAACCTTCGTTTGCTTCAGAAATGGTATCAGCTTTTCATTATACAGAGGCTGTTCGCACATTTTTTAGACGATTTTGGTAAGCGGTAATAAAAAATCGTTTGCTGCAAAAAGAAATAATTGCAATTGTACTATGTTTTTAAAAGTCAAAATTATCGTCTACGACTTGAAAGTTTTGTTTTTATTCAAAATGGCGTTTTTAACAAAGCAGTGGTTGGAAGGCTACATTTATGCTCTTTCCGAAGAGAAATATACATACTCCGTTATCCAAAAACGATGTGAGAGTCATGGTTTTGTGATATCTAAAGCGTCGATAGGTAATATCGTCAACAAGAAAGGAAAAATACGTCAAATTGGAGCCTCAAGTGGGACAAAAATTCCAAACAAGTATCCCAGGAAAAAACGGACATCTTCGAATATTGCAAAGGTACGTTGTTTAATGTTAAAAGAAAATCCCCCTAGTCAAAGGACAGTTGCAAATTCATTAAAATGCTCGGTGTCCACTGTAAACAAAATGATAAACGTTGATTTAAATCTTAAGAAAGAGAAAAAACGCAATATGCAGCGTCTTCTTCCAAATCATATCGCTGAACGCAGGACACGCTGCAGAATTCTATATGAGAAACACTTATCCAAAGAAAAATGGAAAACAATTGTCACAATAGATGAATCATGGGTGTATTTAAATGATTGCAACAAAAAAAGAGCCATTTATTATCATAAAAGGGGAGAAAAAAATTTAAGTACATGCTTCAAGGAATCGAAAGAAAGTTTTTCTAAGGGATTCATGATTGTTGCTGGTTTTTCTTATAATTTTCTATAGTTAAAAATAAAGTGAGTGGAAAAAAAATGTCAAAATTAACTCAAAATACTATCAGGAACATATTTTATCGCCAATTTTTCTGAATGAAATACCATCGCTTTACCCACAGTGCCATCAATCTGTGAGACTCCATCAGGACAAAGCTAGCAGTCACACATCAAAATCCACTGTAAATTTCCTAAAAGAAATGGAACAAAAAACTGGTATCAAGGCCATACCCTTGAATGATATCCCTAATAAATCTCCCGATGTATCACCTATGGATTTTTGCGCTTTCGGACTTTTAAAATCTGCATTATCCAAACGTCGTCCCAAAACCCTTACAGGACTCTGGAAAGCTGTTCAGGAGGAATGGGATAGAATACCTCTTCTAACACTTCAAAAGGCATTATTATCCTGGAAATTGCGGTGTCGAAAGATAGTTCAGAATAAGGGATGTCAAATAGAACATTTAAAACACAAGAATTTTATGTAATTTAGTTTTGTGAATACAATATACATCGTCTAAAAATGTGTGAACAGCCTCTGTATTAATAAAGGACTCCAAAAATTAGAAGCAATGGTTCCCAATGATGAAAGATTCACAAGTGTAGATCGTCGTATTCAGGAAAATTGGGCTTGCTACCAGACAATATACAAGGAAAAAAGACGCAAACTATTCAAACTACTTTGGATGATAAAAAAAACCTTTGTTAAAAAAGCTTGCAACGTGTCTTCTGTCGCAAATTCTGAACCAATGGATTTACTAATATAAGTAATGATGACGAAGAATAATTTATGTCTTCTAAATACAATGTATTTTAAATTACGTATGTATGTATGAAAGTAAAAATATATCTATGTATATATACAAAAAAATAATTGTTTGAAACTCGACTTACGACCAACTCAACTTACGACCAATTTCTCGGTCCCTATCTCTGTCGTAAGTCGAGGAATACCTGTACTGTGATTATTTAATAGAAACTTAACAGTTCCAAAAAAAATCCTATCAAATTTAAAACTGTTCAGATTTAAACAGATCTAATGATTTTGAAATTCCAGTGAAATTTCCTGAAAAATATTGATGAAATGGAAAACTAGGAAATGAGTTGAAGAAATATTGTCAAGTTTAAAGAAAGTTAATCGATAATGTGACATGACTGATATTTGCTAGGCCTAAACTATGTATGTATGTATGTGTGTGCTTGTGGGAGTTAGAGAAGGAAACCGGAGGCATGGAGATTTTATGAATATATCCAGTGGTGGGATTCAAATAAATTAACAACAGGTTCTGTGTCCTAATGACCATTATACCAAAATATATACCGAAAGGTAATTTAATAATTCATGCATTAATTACCCAGATAAAAACAATAAAGAATTGCACAAAACTAGATTATGTTTTAAGAAAGAGTTTTAAAATATTAAATGCCTGACAAACTATTATTGAAGATATATTCATATTGCTGTTTGATTAGCTTCCTCACTTTCAATTTTCTTTTCTTTTATCATAAGCTATGCGATTTATTCTTAACAATCTTTGCTCTGTAGGAGTAGGATTCCGTTCCTTTCATTCAGACTGGACCAGCCACCCGGTGTAGGGTAGGGTTTATTTTTTATGAAAGGTCAGTCGTGTGAACGATGCAGCTGGCGCTGATTAGCAAACGATTTGCAGAACCGATACCTACATTAGGTATCGGTTCTACAGAACCGGTGCGAACCGGCCCAATCCCACCTTTGAATATAATCCAGTGAAGGGATAAATGCACTTTTGAAACTCCGTATTCCATTTCTTGAGGTATCTGAATGGCAACAAGCTCAAGACATGAAGTTAAATTTTAACACACGTGAGACTCTAAATAACGTTTATTTCATATTGAGAAGTTTCATCAGAATTGGATGAATTGGGAAGATGCATGTACAGAATAACTTAAATAATATGAAGGAGTTCAATGTGCCCGAAATCAGTAGCATATAAAACGAATTCAAGGGCTTCGAGGTAGCCTGTTGATAGCGCGTCGACTCTCCGTACTGAGGATGCTCGGATCAAATCCCGACAAGCACCATTAAATATCTCCTTGTCTAGGCCGGATATGGGCACATTAAATCCTTAGACCTGAAATTCCTTCTACGAGGTCAGTGGGTGAGGAAGGTACGATCCCCCAGATGTCAATTCTGGGGGGGGGGGAAGGGGGCTCGGTCAAAATTGTGATGGCACTTAGTCAAGTCGGACTCCAACCCTTGCGGTGCTATTATAAACCGGAGCCGCAATACTCAGCCGGAAGCCTATATGGACTTTGTCTGGAACTTACGGTCAGGGGGCATTAGAAACAACAACACCAAAACGAATTTACAAATAATTTTTGGCATTTTGGTTCGTGTAGAGGCAGTTACAGATTTGACGGAATTATTATACTTTAAAATATCCATTTAGATAAGAATATTGAGAGGTAGATTTCTTTTTGGGAATTTACATTTCTCTTGATTAATTAACAAAAAGTTCAATTCATTCACTAGCACTTTCTGGTCTAAATATCTGTTAATATCAACACATAATAGTTTTCCATAGATTGGTTTTGTTAAAATTGTAGGAAAAAATATCAAATATGTTTGTGATCGAAAATGCAATTTCAAGAGATGACAGTAAAATGTAGATACATTGTTTTTTATTTACATGAAAAATTTTGACTTTTAAAAAACTACGTGCAGTCTAGTCACATTTCTTGCAGAAGCCAATTACAAAATAATCATATTGTTCGAATGAGATAAACCAATTTGAAGAGATTTAAAATCATGAAATTGCATAGTAATTTTGAAATTTCGAAAGTTTCTCCTTAGAATATTTATAAGAACGTTATTATTTCATATCCACGACAAAGAACTGAGGTGAAAATCTACTTGAATTCTCACTTTTGAGCTTGTTAAACCGCTTAAAATTTCATGCGAAAACAGGATCATTAACTTTTTTTTAAGGATTTACAAATTTCGTTTTCCAAGGATGGGACGTCACTGATTTTAAACAAAAGAAATTTTTCCTGTTGTTGAAAAATACTAGACGACATTTCTAAAGTATATAGTTGAGAAAAAAAAATATTAATTTTCTGCTTGCGCATTAATTTGTGTATTATCCTTCAATTTTTAGATAGGCAGGTATTTATAATAACGCAGAATCGGGGGATATGATCATTTAAGGAAAAATAGAGTTATTTAAATTTTTGCGAAATATTTTTCCTGTTTTAACTGGGACAGGGACAAAAAATTCGTTAAAAGAAAACAAAACAAAAAAAACTTCTAATTTTCTTTGCTTATTGCATACTTTGGAGCTTATAGACTTTAACAAAACTAGCTACATGCTTACAGTTTGCGCTTCTACAATGACTATGCTGTTATGTACAATACTTTTGTGTAGTACTTTCTGTAAGTACCCTCCTGAACATACGAACTTCAAGACTACGACAAAATACATAGTAAATCCTCACGTGGCAGGACTTACAATAAGCCTATATTTCTCTCGGAATGGAATTTCTCATGCTTTAGCATCTTTCCAAGGATAATATCTACAATTCCTTGATAGGTATCTTTGTAAAAAAATTGCACAGCGGTTCTCCATTCCATTTTCATTACACTGGTACCAGAATTTTGAGTTTAGAGTAAATATATTGAAAAAAATATTCCTCTGAAGCAAAAATTACATTGAAAAAAAAAAGATTTTATGTTTATTGAAGAGAGAATTTTTTTTATTTACAAATGCAGATGAGATATTCATTTGAAACTTTCCCTATGCAGGGGAGGAAAATTATGCAAAAAGAGAAACTGGTCCAACAAATATATAAAAAAATTAAAGAGCCTGAAACTTAATTTTTTAAAAGCAACTTCAGTTTGAAGCACTTTAAGCCTTTTTTATATGTATAGTGTATTCAGATAAAGCGTTATTTGAAAAATAAGATAAAAGTAACAAAATGGAAAAAATTATAACTTTGTTTCGAGAATTTCCCTTCAACAAAAAATATCCTTATTTCACCTCCTCTGACAATCCATATTTATGAGACATGAAGGGAACTGTCTTGAAATATACTTCTTGAAATGTGGGCATTTCATTTGGTATTCGAACAAAAGGAATGGCCGTTTCAAACCAGTGAAGCACACCCCAAACGGGATAGAAATGGTACATTAGAATATATAGTTACCATTACAATATATAGTCCCAATCATTTGAGAAATAGTTTCACAATGGTCTATGAATTATTCAGTCGAGCTTAAATATTGAGCTCGGGAGATGAGCGGCAACAATAAGCGGAACTGCTATATTTTTAAAAGCTGATGAATATTATGACACGGTAGATCAGTACGTGATGAATGACATTTCAGATGAGATCTTTTAGATCTCCATGTCGCTGGCCCGGCACTTAAGGAATTTTGAGTTGAAACTTTCACAAAAATTAGTACCTAATTGCACATTCGAATACGCTATAACTCGTGATCCTGATGGATACTAATGCTAGTATTTTGGTACTAATTTGTACTAATTGGGTAATAATTTTTGTGATGGTTTCAGCTCGAAATTCCAAAAGTGCCGGGCCAGAGACATGGTAGCCCGGCAGAATCGGATACGCTATAACTCGTGATCCTGATGGGTACTAATTCTAATATTTTGGTACTAATTAGTACTAATTAGGTACTAATTATTGTGAAAGTTTCAACTTGAAATTCCAAAGCGTCTGGCTTGGAAGTGACATGATTGTCGGTGGCCCGGCACAATCGAATACGCTATAACTCGTGATCCTGATGGATACTAATTCTAATATTTTGGTACTAATTGGTACTAATTAGGTACTAATTTTTGTGAAAGGTTCAACTCGAAAATCCAAAAGTGCCGGGCTACCATGTCGCTGTCCCGGTAGAATCGGACACGCTATAACTCTCGATCCTGATGGGTACTAATTCTGATATTTTGGTACTAATTGGTACTAATTAGGTACTAATTTTTGTGAAAGGTTCAACTCAAAATTCCATAAGTGCCGGGCGCCAGCGACATGGACCTATCTTTTAGCACGTTTGAGTTACATAACATATTAATGCTCAGTAAGCATCGGTGGTTTTAGTCGAGTTCGAATCGAATCATAATATACTCTTAGGCACACATACACAAAAAAATCATGCTCGAAGAACTCTTTATTATCAGTTTCAATAATTTATATTTATAAAAGAGTTCCGTGACTTACTGACAGATAACGCACAGATCAAACCGCTGGCTGGACGTAAAGGGCTGAAATTTTGCATGGCGATTCTTCTTATAGTGTAGGGTTGCACTAAGAAAGATGTTTGAAAAATTCCTTTTAAATATTTTTAAATTCAATTTTTAAGCTGTTTTTGTAACATTCTTTTAAGTTTGTATTTAAAATAGTAATTTGAGGGTTATAAAATTTATATCACATTACAGATCATAAAAATTCCTTTAAAATAAAATCTTTTTCTAATCTTTACCTCCATTTTCTGATTTTTGGGGATTTTTTAAAGATTAATTTTTAGAATTTAATTTGCTAAATGCTAATCACGTGGTTTCTTTTCTTTTTTGTGATACTTTAAACAAATTTTGCATCACGTGCATAACAACGAAATAAATTGACAAAAAATATTGAAATGCGGTAAACGATAAAATTTAACCCCTAGACTAGCTGAGATGGAAGTTATTTAAGAACTTAATTCAAAGTAGTATGTTTTATGGATATTAAACATACAAATTAATTGCATACATTGACTGTTGTATTTAATTTGAATATTTTCTTCTACATTATTTTGTCTCTAAAAATATCCGTTACGATTTTTTCATATATATATATATATATATATGTATATGTATGTGACATTATAAGTTGAATCTCGTATATTTCTATAATTCGGGTCCCCACATCTGTTAAGAGAGGACCCTTTTCTCAGAATTAGCCCACCCAACAGCAAGTGAACATCTGCAAATTCCAGTGGGGCAAACAACACAATAAATTCTTTTCAGTTGATAGGAACATATAGCCGTGCCGCCCAGAAGGAGTAACAAAACCCCGTCTCTAGTCATCTAAAATCCGCAGTTCACAATATCTCAGAGATAATGGCTGCAGGTGCCAGAGATAAAGGATCAAAAGTGTCATACAATACCATAAAGATAAAGCGCACCCAATGTGCTTCTTAGTAGTATAGCACCCACGACAAACATCTGTGTTGATGTAAACAGTCGCTGACTTTGGTACAGCCCCTGACTAAGAGAGCAGGCATTCTGTTGTGGGCTGTGTATGTGAAAAGACATGGATGTTTCGCGTCATGTTAGAAAGACGCTCTGATATCCGCTATCAACTCTTGTGAAATGAAGAACTGTTCTTCTTCAGTTGTGCATATTGTGTGTTATTATCGAAAATCATGTGGTGAAATGCCACACACACACGTATATATATATATATATATATATATATATATTGATTGGTATTAATTGCATATATTGACCGTTGTATTTAATTTGAATGTGCTCCGTAGCGAAGCACGGGTATTCAGCTATTCCCTTATAAAATAACTATATGCAGCTCACTTTAAACCTCAGAAAAGTTACGACATTTCATGGTACACCTGGATTATCTTAGTTGGTCCTCAGTTTTCTGAGTTCACTCATTTATAAATTAGTTCAAGTATTGAAAAGTTGAGTGGATTTTTTTGCCACTAATTACCATTATCTGCGAGAGGTATTTACAGAAAGTTTATTTTTTTTTAAACAGTTACTGTAAATGTAAGAGTGTGTATTACTGAAATTATATTTTAGCGCATATTTTAATACCTCTTGTTTATGTATATTTCTTGTTTGTGGAAATAAATGGCGGGAGAATATGTAGGGGAAAGATTTACCGTGATGAATCAACAGGAAGTGTTGAAATAAACGGCAGGGAAATATGTAGGGGAGAAGTTTACCGAAATGAATAATCAGAAAGCTTTTTCTGTTTTTTTTTCTGGATTGTTTAAGCCTACATTTCTGTGTGTTTGCAATAAATGATATTAATACTGATGAACTTGACCTGATTAGACAAAATATTTATTATGTTAGAGCCCTCATAAAATGCATAGTACCATTACTTATGAGTGTAATCAAGTGGAAAAATGAAGGTTATAAATCTGAGTCATATTTGATGCTGGTATGGGAAAGCTGTTTGATTAATCATTGAAATCATCGATGAGGAATCATTCAGGTCATCCCTGAAAACGTCAAAAACAATGAAATAGATTGGTTTCCAAGGCTATGAAGGATGACCAAGCACAAATAATTTTTTCAATCCCAGAAAAGATAAAACAATATATAAGTACTGTATAAACTTCGTAATAGAGAAACAAAAGTGAAAGAAATGAAATGCAGGGTTAAGGAAGGAGATCAAGCTTCTTAATATTAAGTAAAGCTATAAAAATGCTAATATCCTAGGCAATTTATCAATAATTGCGTATAATATTACTTAGGGTATTTTTGAAAAAGTATGAAACTGAAGTTAAATAAGGATATTTGTCAAAAGTGTTGTCATTAACGAAGTGCTAACGAACAAGTGTATAAAAATTTAGATATTTGATAAAAAAAGGACAGAACTAATGAAAGCTCTTTTTTGTTGTAAAGGATATTACAGACCTAATCGTGAAAGTTCTTCATCACTCAGTCAAAACAATTGCATTTTAACGAATTTTTTTTATTTTAAAAGGTCCACATTATTATGTATATGAAGTTTAATAATTGATGAATCTTAAAAAGGTAGAAGTAAATGATTATCTGAGATTGTTTAGTTAAATAATCAGATTGCCAGTTTGAGAACACTAAATCATAACGCGAAAAAGTCAATTCAAGGTTACTATTTAAACACAACATATCCTACATAATAAACACTCACAAACGGTAAAACATTTAGCTGCTGTTTTAATTCATTTAACCATCTTTGGACAATTTCCCAGGATGAATTAAAGCAATTAGAATGAAATTCGAAAAAAAAATTTAACTGAATATACGGAGATATATAAGAATCTTCGTGAAGAAGATCCCTAAAAAACTTTTACACATTTCAAACGACTCTGATCTGTTATTAATTAACGAGTAAACCGAATCTACTGGAACAAACAAAAGTGGATGGTAAAATCATAATTCGAAAACAGTTTGCTATGGCTCTATTCAAGGCTTGGTTACATAACGAAAATTCAATATCCGAAGCAGTCAAAAACAACGAAACAAATAGAAAAACTTCAAATGATAAAAAGTTGATCCCTCAATTTACCAATAAAAAGTATATTACTAGCTTTTATGAAAAAATGCTCAATGTAAACTTAGCTATTTTGATTTCTACTAACATTGATTGAATAATATTTCAAAATGAATGTACATATACTAAGCCATTTCATTTTGGAATCTAGTAATTTTCAGTGACTAACAAGGTATCCCATGAAAATAAAAACAGTATTAGTTAGCTACCACGGGAGAGCAAAAAATATTTATGCTAAAATTTTATAAGTTGTATGTCCATAAGATTTAATGTTTGTGATCTTTGGAAGTCACATCCAGTTAACAAAATATCAGTTATACATCTATCAAAATTATCATCTCAGGAAATTGAAATATATGTTACAGTTGGAAAACTAGCTTAAGCCCTTACTAACTCTGTATGCATTTAAAAACGAGATGCACCCAACGATAAATTTTCGGCCTAGAAAATTTGATTAACATATATCTATCAATCAACCATTTACGGAGTTACATCCAGGAAAAAATTGGAAATAACTGACACTTTGTATAAAATATTTACTGTTATCTTGTCTTGAAAACGTCAAGTTCTGCATAGTGTATTTTAATGTGCAGCTTCATGAAAGTAGATTTAATTTCTTTTCACAAAAGGAATTTTGTGATATAAAATAACTCAAGCGCAGAATATTACAAAAAGCGTGACCAATAAAAATTTTCTTTATAACACATTTTAATAAACACTTTGACAGCACTTACGGAATCTTCGGATTTTTACATTCTTATATACCGATGCTCATAAATATTTATAACACTCCTATTTGCTATTTGCGCGCAATATATTTCTTCCTCTAAACTTCTGTGCTTGCTGATCATATAAAATTCCATCTGTGACGTATATGAAATATGATATATTTAATGAGAAATATTTCTAGCCGAGTGAATATTGGTACATAGGTGACATGAGTTATGGATAAAGGCAAAAATAAGATTTAAATGTCACATGTTTAAATAAAACCCATAAGTTATAAAAATAGAATGTTGATAACATATGTTCTAAATTTGTATGTTGGACGGAAAATATCTACCAAAAATTTAAACAGCGCAAATGAACAAAAGAGTCATAAAAAATTTTGTTGATTATTCGGAAACACCACATTTCGTTAATCATAATTTTGGGACAAAATGCGTAATTTATCCCGAATAAACGATTCCCTTGACAGCTTTTACAGTTGAGAGAGATTATGGATGCTACATGTTTTCTGGACTTTCTTAGTATACAGGTGTTTATGTGTGTATATGTATCAATCTATCTGCTATCTATCAACTATTTATATCTATATCTGTATCGATATGATTATATTTATAACTTAATCTGTATCGATCTATTTCTATCTCTCTCTTAGTATGTCATTATCTATATATACAGCTATATCTCTCTGCTCCTCTCTCTGTATATATATATATATATATATATATATATATATATATATCCTCAGATTATTATTTAAAATGCTAACTTTAAAGAATGTTACAAAAACAGCTTAAAAATTTAATTAAAAAAATATAAGAAAATTTTTTCAAAAATATTTCCTAGTGCACCCTTACACTATAAGAAGAATCTCCATGCAAAATTTCAACTCTTTAGGTCCAGCGGTTTCGTCTGTGCGTTATCTGTCAGTCAGTTACCAAACTGTTATACACTGAAGTGCCACTGAATTAGGGATAGCAAAGCCTATGCAAATTGTGTAGCGCTGCGCATCATATATGCGCAAGTGAGGGCGCTGTGGGCACTGCATATATAGCGCGTACTGTGGTGGTTCTGAATTAGTTGTTGGAATTGCCAGTATGGGTAAACTGCCTGATTTACACGCCTTCGATCGCGGACAAATCGTAGGTGCGCGACGCATGGGCCATTCAATTTCCGAAATCGTCAGACAGCTAGGATTTTCAAGGTCGACAGTGTCAAGAGTATAACAACAATACATGGATGGTGGAAAAAAAACTCGCGATCGGGCAAACTGCAAGGGACAATTAGCCTTGACAGTGCGTGGTGAGAGACGGCCCAGGCGTATTGTACGTAGCCAGCGAAGCCAAACATTAGCTCAAATTACCACCCAGTTTAATGATGGTGCCAGTCGTACAGTCAGTAAACGGACTGTGCAACGCTCGCTTCACCGTATGGGTTTCGGGAGCCGTCGACCTACGAGAGTACCATTGCTCTATACTCGCCATCGGGCTGCACATCTTGCCTGGGCAAGAGAGCACAGAGACTGGAGTGTAGAGGACTGGAAACGAGTAGTATGGAGTGATGAGTCTCAATTCCGACTACTTAACGCCGACGGGAGGCTGAGAATATGGCGTCAGGCTCATGAAGCCATAGATCCTGCATGCCTGGCTGGAACTGTACAAGGGCATGGTGGCTCAATCATGGTCTGGGGTGTTTTTTCGTGGCACAGTTTGGAACTTTGGTGTGTGTACCAACCTCCCTCAATGCAATTCGGTACGTAGAGTTGCTGGGTGATCACCTCCATCCGTTTATGCTGTTCTGTTATCCGCACAGTAATGGAGTTTTCCAGCAAGACAACTGTACCTCTCACAAGTCCCGGTTGGCTACTGGCTGATTGGATGAGCATTCCTCTGACTTCTTTGTCATGAATTGGCCACCTAGAAGCCCAAACTTAAATCCTATTGAGCATCTTTGGGATGTTTTGGAACAAGGCGTGAAAGGCCATCACACAGCACCAAAGAACCTTACTGAATTATGGACAGCTTTAGCTAATATTTGGCAAGCCATTCCCGTGGAACGTTTCCAGAAACTTGTTGAATCTATGCCTCGTAGTGTGGCAGCCGTTATCAAGGCCAGAGGACGCTCAACTCGTTACTAGGTATGTATCCCTAATTCAGTGGCACTTCAGTGTGTATATATATATATATATATATATATATACATACTCACGCTGGGAACACTCGTTTGCAAATGGGTAACATGCACAGTGACATAAAGACAGATAGAGAAAAGGAAATGAAAAAGTTAATATGGGAGTAAGTGAAATTTGTATAGTTTTTCAGAGAATTAACAGTAATTCGAGTTAGGATTAAGCAAAATAATGCTATGATTCAGGACTTTTAAAAATTAAAAAAGATAATCGTTAGCTTATTAAATAAAAAGTTTTCAATCCAGTTCGGATAAAAATTAACTTACTTTCTTCTGATGGCTGGATATAATTTCACTTAGCCCGATTTTGTCTGCATTTCTAATTTTACGTCATTATCCGAGGTTTGCAATACGGATTAAACCGAAGTTAAGATATGAATTTTCATTTTTAATGTAGAAAAAGAAATTTGTTTGCTTTTTATTAGGCTTTTTTTATTAGCTTTCGAACTGGATTATCGGCATCTCATTAAAATTTCACAAGTTTGATGCGTAAAGATTGCAGTAGCTTACTTTGATATTTATGCATATTCATAGACTTTTATTATTTTTGTTCCGTTCTAAAAAGGCTTTTTAAGTTCTTTACTAGGAACAGAATTAAATTAATGGCATATTCGGACTGGGTATTGCCCCAAGCATTTAACGTATGCATATATTTAATTAATTTAAAAATTAGAAGATTAACTCATCCTTTTTAAATATAACTTTCTATAAGATTATCCTTTAGAAAAACCTTAAAAGAATATTCCCGTTTATTAGAAATTGTTTAATGAACATATAAAAAGATGTTTAATACATTCTTCCTTACGTCCTATAATTTAAAGGATAATTAATGCTTTAAGTCTCTAGTCGTGCCTTAATTAACCCATAAAGAATTTTATTACCATTATATTTAAAACTACACATTGTAACATATTCCGTGCTTGGTGTCAAAGCCGACACGCTAGGTAGCGTCACACCGGTTATGTTTAGTGATAAACAGCTTACTAATAAGAACTTTTTACAATGAATATCAATTTATAAGAGATTCTGGATTAAATACTTCACGATTAGGTCGTGTTCTGGAACATACATTTTACATTAATAATGTCCTTTGAAGTCTGCGATGCACGTTAAAGATTGTCCGTTCAGCTGGATGGCTGCTCTGTCGCTACGGATCGTAGATCGGGCCTTCAGGCAATAAAGCTCTAATTGCAGAAGTCTCAGTTGCTGAGAACGGATTCCACTCGTCGGAACAGGCTGGAATGAGGCGAACTCGAACTCCAGACGCAGTGTGATCTAATTATCACAGAGTAGTGGACGGTTCGTCCCACGTTATCACCAAAGAAGCTAGCTGCTTCGAAAGAATGGAAGATCAAGCTTGATCTCCAAACGATCCTTCTCAGCGAGAAATAGGTCTTCTTCACACAGGGGGCTGAGCCTCCAAAAATATCGAAGTCACTCAAAGTGAGTGGAGCTAGGAGATCAGCTATCACTCCTAAACTCAGGCTTCGAATCTCGTCTCAAAACTCGTCTCTCCTCTAAAAATCTCCTGCATCCGCATTTAAAACTTTTTTCCCTGACGGGATCCGTAAGAACCCCGCTCTTTGATCTGGGGCTCTGATAGGTCCTTGGCCGTGAACCGTGTGCAAAACTATATTTGTTCTTTATATCGGCAGCACACGTTTGGTCATTAGGACGTCTCATCAGGGGGATGGTCTGCCTTTGTTAGTCTTTTGTGTTATAGTGTCTTCGCTGTAGACATCGGGGCGCCTTGCTATTGTCAAGTCGCTCCTCGCTTGCGAGTCGAAATTTGACTCCTTTTGTAAGTCACCCCTCGGCAGGGGGAACTATTCTTTTCGCATTCCGCCGCTGGGCCATGAGGAGGGGAAATCTCACAGCCCCTCCCCCCCTTTGAAAAAGATTTTGCAGTTCCTGCAAAATCTGAAATGCAAGGATTAGGTACAGGGGATTCACTTGTATTCCATCTCTAGAGGCATCCCTGTCAATTTTAATCGATGCATCAACGTTTGTTACAGACCAACTTTTACATTTACACTATACTTTCCTTAACATTACAGTTAATTTATAGTAGAAGAAATATGTTACATTAGCTCAATACCTTGATTTAAAAGACATTAGATTTCATTTATAATTATCTAAAAAAACATTTACGTTTACAACATTACCTTACTAAAAAGAGAAAAAACTTTATCCTAGTACAACTTTTAATTCATAACAATACACTTATTTACAAATATAATAAGAAATAAAAATGTTACAATTCAAGTAATTTCAGCTTATTCCGCTCTACTGAGACAGTTAGCATGTTTGTTTTGTGATCCTGGTCTATGAACAATTTTGTAGTTAAAAGGTTGAATAGCTAGAGACCACCGCATAAGCCTATGGTTGTTACCGGCATTATTTTACCTATTCGCTGACACGGGTCGCAAGTTTTTACGAACATCTCCGCGTCTTTGATGCACTGGGGCCAATAATAATAACGCAATAGCTCATTTTTCGTTCTGAGGACCCCCATATGTCCCCTTAATCCCTCGTGAGTCAAAATTAAGATTCTGGCTCGGAGACATTTAGGAATGACTAACTGCCTCCGTTCTTTGCCTCTGTGATCCGTGGATCTTCTAAACAACAACCCTTTTTCAACCAAATATTCGGTTGTGGCTTTATTTTTAACCCTATTCCAGAGGGGCTCTAGTTCATTACACCTCTCTTGCTCTTTTCGAAAAATTTCTGAGCTTACACCCGCTAAATCCATTTCTGCGCTCCCTTCTCCCGGGGGCAGTACTAATTCGCTCTCGACCTGGACCGTTCCCTCTTCACTCTGACCAGTTTCGGTTTCAACTCCTACGGCGGGAATTGAATTTTCTAGTTTTTCTCCACGACTTACTATGGCTAGCGACCGGTTTCGCGTAACGATGCCGTTCACGGACTGGGGTTCGCTTTTGAGCCTCTCTATGAGTTCCTGGGTATAATTTCCCATTAAGTAATGGTTCATTACCACTGACTTTCCTACCACGGCTGCTTTCGTGAGCAGATCCCCATATTTTCCCCTTTCTATTCGCACTCTAGCGACCGGTAAACTCCGCAATGCATTTTCTAAGGCTGTGCGGACCCATACCCTTTCTCCTGTAAAATCTGCGGCGTTTATTAATTTAATAGGGGCTAAATCAAAACTCGAACCACTGTCCCTGAGAATGGTGGTCTCGATACCGTTTATTTTTGCCTTACTTAAGTATGGCTTGAACACTGGTTCAAAGATCTCCGCAGTAGCTACACTGTTTACACGCTCGGCAGTTTGCCTGTGTAATTCGGGGCACTTTGGTCTCAGATGCTCGGTCGACCCACACTGATAACAAGCCGGGGGCTTACGTTTTTCGAACTCGCGTGTGCGCCAGTTATTCCCACCTGATCCTTGGCTCCTCCCGTTAAAAGAGTTAGACCTTTCCCTGTCTCCCTTTTTATCCTCATTTATCTCCTCGGCGATTTTGGGTTTCTCTGCCGCCTTTTTCTCTGGTGGTTTTAAATTAAGGGGTTTTCGAATAGAGCGTCGCGTTGCTTCGTACTCATCTAATTTCTTTACTAAGATGTTAGGGTCCATGATAGCTCCCCAATCATCTAAAAAGTGTTCTCGAATTTCCGCCGGGACGCGTCTTTTAATCTGGTCTGCAACCATGAGATTCTTAAGGGCTTCAAAATCTTTTACATTTACCCCTTCAAGCCATCCCTCTAAATAGTTTCTCAGCTCGAAAATTAAATCTTTCCATAGGGCACCTGGCCGCCTCTGGTGTTGATTTAGTTTAACTCTAAAAGTCTCCGGACTTACCATAAAACGGCTCAGAAGTAATTTCTTTACCTGATCGTAATCATCTGCTACCTCGACGGGTTCGCGAATAATTATTTCAGCGATCTCCGTGGGTAATAATGAAAGCAAATGCATCATTCGCTCCTCGTCCTCAACCTGAGCCTTGCGAGCCTGACGTTCGAAAAGAGTTAGGAAGAGCGAAATGTCCGACTTTTCCGGATCATATTTCTGCATTAGGGCTTTGAAATTTCGTACTGGCCTAGCGCTATCAATCCGGGATGAAGCTACACTGGCGGTTTCGGCTGCGTGAGTCAACCGCAACCTTTCCAGTTCAAATTCTCTTTGTCTAGCTTCGCGTTCTAATTCTAAGTGTCTGAGCTCGGTTTTTTCGCGCTCTTCTTTAATGATTTTTATTTGAGCCCTAACGCTCTCTTCATCATATTTCGCACTGGACAAAATTCTGTCACATAGGTCACATTTCTGATCGTGATCCTCGAAATCAATCCCTAGATCATCTGAAAGAACCTGGAGATCTTCTTTCTTATAAGTCATTAAAAATGCCATTTTTCCTATCTCAATATAACCCAATTACACTAGTCCAAAACCAATTCTCCAAAATAATACACTCTAATACAATACGTTAATAAAGAATAATAAAAATGCACTTTTCTTAATTTCTAGCACAAATACACTTAATACTCAAAACACGATATGCAATCTCGGTTCAATAACATGTTACACAATTCTACTCAGAAAAAATTTCATGTAATACATTTCCCCACAATAACATACACTTGCAAAAAATTCTATGTTTTCAATAGATACACTTTACTAAATTTTGTAACACTTCGCGACTTGTTCATAAACCAGATCACATATAAAACCACAATGTCTCGAATTTCTCGGACTCAAGAAAAATATTACTAACGAGCTGATGCTCTATCGTTTTTCGAATTTCTCGAATTTTGTTAACTATAGAGTTAATTATTAAAACAACTATTTTGTCGACTTTCTCGACCACTCAATTAACTACAGACTTAATTATTGAAACAAATATTTTGTCGACTTTCTCGACCAATTAATCAACTAAAGAGTTAATAATTAAAACAAATATGTTGTCGACTTTCTCGACCATTTAATTAACTAAAGAGTTAATAATTAAAAAAAACACTTCAAATACACATTTGCCTCTAGAGAATGAAAAAACAAGTACCTGTCCTCGAAGCTTGCTTCACTCTTCGGGTATGCTGGCTTTCTCGGCTTAGTAGGAATGGCTCCACACTAGTCAGGCACTGTTGAAAGTTCGAATTATCGTACGCGCACACACTCACAGTCTTGCACAATCACTCACTAAAGCTGGATTCGGTCTAACGCTGCCACCATAAATTCTAATATTAGTTTAGCTGTAACATATTCAATTTTTGGTGTCAAAGCCGACACGCTAGGTAGCGTCACACCGGTTATGTTTAGTGATAAACAGCTTACTAATAAGAACTTTTTACAATGAATATCAATTTATTAGAGATTCTGGATTAAATACTTCACGATTAGGTCGTGTTCTGGAACATACATTTTACATTAATAATGTCCTTTGAAGTCTGCGATGCACGTAAAAGATTGTCCGTTCAGCTGGATGGCTGCTCTGTCGCTACGGATCGTAGATCGGGCCTTCAGGCAATAAAGCTCTAATTGCAGAAGTCTCAGTTGCTGAGAACGGATTCCACTCGTCGGAACAGGCTGGAATGAGGCGAACTCGAACTCCAGACGCAGTGTGATCTAATTATCACAGAGTAGTGGACGGTTCGTCCCACGTTATCACCAAAGAAGCTAGCTGCTTCGAAAGGATGGAAGATCAAGCTTGATCTCCAAACGACCCTTCTCAGCGAGAAATAGGTCTTCTTCACACAGGGGGCTGAGCCTCCAAAGATATCGAAGTCACTCAAAGTGAGTGGAGCTAGGAGATCAGCTATCACTCCTAAACTCAGGCTTCGAATCTCGTCTCAAAACTCGTCTCTCCTCTAAAAATCTCCTGCATCCGCATTTAAAACTTTTTTCCCTGGCGGGCTCCGTAACAACCCCGCTCTTTGATCTGGGGCTCTGATAGGTCCTTGGCCGTGAACCGTGTGCAAAACTATATTTGTTCTTTATATCGGCAGCACACGTTGGGTCATTAGGACGTCTCATCAGGGGGATGGTCTGCCTTTGTTAGTCTTTTGTGTTATAGTGTCTTCGCTGTAGACATCGGGGCGCCTCGCTATTGTCAAGTCGCTCCTCGTTTGCGAGTCGAAAGTTGACTCCTTTTGTAAGTCACCCCTCGGCAGGGGGAACTATTCTTTTCGCATTCCGCCGCTGGGCCATGAGGAGGGGAAATCTCACAACATACACACGCACACACACACACACATATATATATATATTATATGTATATATATATATATATAATTACAAACACATAATGAACCATGCAAGTAACACGAAATTCGTTTTAATATACATATATCCTCTGACAACCGTCTTGAAAAAAAAGGGCATTCGAGTTCAGCACTTTTCCATTCAATATCCACTGGTACTGAGCTACAGATAATTTTTTTGTCTTTGATGTGCGTGCACCAATAGTGCAAAAGATTATAATAAAACAAATTTTATGAATATATTAAAAATGAAATCCCTATAACTTATACTGTCCTGAGTACCAAAATTGATTAATTCTAAAATGTGATTAATGACAGAGAATAATATTTGCAGGAGCATTTTGACATAGGATAATATTTATATGATTATTTTAATACTAATTAAAATTCTTTATTTTAATAAAATTTCGACATAGTCTGGCTGTTTTCAATTAAGTTTTCGTTCTGAGGCACGACCTCTATCATGTTCTAATTCCATTTTATTTTTACAATATAATATCTTAGATAAGAATCACCGAAAAAAAAGGAAATTGATACGCCTGAAATTGAAACAGCTACGCACTGGAAAGTAAAGAGTTTAATGGAAATATGGATGGCATATTTGAAAGTAATAATCGTAAGACAATGATGAAGCATTTTTAACCCAAAAGTTAAGGTGAGAATTATTCCTTTTATATACAAATTCATGCTATTTTGGCATACAGGTAGATATATAATTATATACTTTAGAATTTTTTGAATTCTTAGATTTTGAGAATTACTTTTGAATAAAATAAAGACTTATCTTATTTTAGAATGCATATATCTATTATCTATCTATCTATCTATCTATCTATCTATCTATATCTATATATATTTGATAATTATGTACAAAAATAAAATTAGTTAACTTATCGAAAGCTTTCGTGTTACTAATATGTAATAGACAGCACGAGTTATGATGACAGCGCTTTTGGTAGCTCCTTCTGACCTGTAATTCGATATAAAGTAGTACATCCATTTTCTAATAACATTACAAACGTAACCCTAAAATATTTTTTGCAACCAAAATCATAATAGTTTGATCGTGCGAATGTTCAATTATAATTGAAGTTATTATACATTTCATCAAATAATTATTTGGATGAAATATACACAAACTTGAATCAGGGCATTCCTAAAATGAATATCACAAGTTGGAAGTAAAGTCATTTTCATAGATTGCACACGTTGCACTATACAGGGAGTTCCAAAATTCGACCGACAAATTCAGAGGGGTGACAGTAGGAATCAAAACGAGCAATAATCACATAGGAGTGTATGACCGGAAATACAAACTTGACGCAGACACAAACAAAGATGCAGAGATTTTGGCTTTTCATTTCTGCATCTTCGTTTATCCTCTAGCTAGATGATCAGGTTCGCGGTTTCGGTCATACATTCCTATGTGATTCTGTTTTGTTTTTGAGTTTTCTACCTCCTCCAGACAACAGCGCCCTCCAGCGTCAGGTTTGCGTTTCCTAGCATACATTCCTTTGTGATTACTCCTCGTCTTGAAGCCTACTATCACCCCTCTGAATTTTCCGTCGAATTTTGGAACACCCTGTATAAGCTTCCCGAAGTTACCTTGAAGAGCTTAACGTTTCAGCCTTAACACTACCATCCCAATAGAAACTAAGCTAATTTCATTGAAATATCTGTACAGTGGTGCCTCGACTTACGAGTTTAATTCCTTCCATGACGGAGCTCGTAACTCGAAATACTCCTCGAATCAATTTTCCCCATTGAAATGAATGGAAAAGCCATTAATTCGTTCCGGGCTCCCCCAAAGAACCGCAATTTTTTGTTACATGTTTTTAAATAATAGAAATGTGCTTATAAATGATGAACATTGTATAAAAACGTAATACAATAGAATGTACTGCAATAAACTTGTATTATTAAGTGTAATGTACAACATTTACCTTGCAGATCAGACATGAAGATGCTGATGTCAGAGGAGGAGAAATGCTGAACTGAATAATTATATCTCATTCTTTGATTTTAACCAAGGTCATCCCATCCCCTAGACCCCATGGGGGTTCCAGTGTGGGGGAGGGAATTGAAGCTATTTATCTGTGAGAGAGGTTGGACGCTGTTCGGTTTCGGATGGCGACTCAAGTGTGGACAGAGCAAGCTGCCCGGGTGATAATTGTTGAGTGTTAATCTCTCGGTTTAAGACTGGATAGTAGTCTTAGAATAATATTATACAATTATATAATAATTGTACATAAAGCTTGTAAATATTATATGCTTCTCGGATTCTCATTTAATGAGCACGTAACATGGCGTTCGCTGCGCAAACTAGCGGTGGGGTATCTGAAGCTTGCTCGTAACCCGAATTTAGCTCGTAACTCGAAGCAAAAAATCTGCCAAGTGAATTCTCGTATCTCCAAAAACTCGTAAGTCGAGTCACTCGTAAGTCTAGGTACCACTGTTATTTTACATCATGTTTTTATGTAAAGGATCACTGACATGTAAAAGCAAACCAATTTCTTTTACAAATTAAAATTCAGTGAAAAGGAAACGTGATACTAAGAAACAAGTGGTTTAAGACTTTTACAAATATTGAAAGCTGTGGGTTTCGTAATGCTGACAAATTTTTTACTTCTTGTTAGTCTGAAAAGAGTAAAAGTTAGTCTAGATATTTTTAGCTTAAAGGGGGTACTTTTTTATCATCATGACATTAACATCTCTAAATATGTTGTAAAATATTTGACATAAATTGGCTGAAAACGTTTTATTAAGAATCTTATTTAATTACTCTCCTTACAAAGGAAATGTATTTATAGCTTCTTCCAGGAAATAAATTAATATCCTAAGTTTCTTTCTTCGGATTGTCCTGGTTTTATCCTCAAGAAATTAAGCTAAACGAATTTTATCTAAACTAAATAAAAACCGCTTTTCCTCCCAAGATATTGTTTTTTGAAACATTTTACTAAAGTTTAATTAATCAAAGAGACAAAACTGTCAGAAAAGCTGAAAATGCTCAAAATAGTTGTTGTTGCAAAAGGAAATATTCAGTGCTTCAAGGCTTATGATGTCATGAAATTCCTTTCTGCAAAACTGAAGGAACTATTTTTAGTTTTATTACATTAATTCTCTTAATTATTTCGTCACAGCTACAATTTAGCTGAAGAATTTTGCTCGAATGCAGGAAATGAACACTTAAATGAGCTGAAAATTTTATTATCTCGTTTTATGAAGGCAGAATTACTGATATTCGTGATTTTGACAGTGAACAGGAAAATAAATACGCATAATAACTGGATTATTTATCACTGGTTGTATAAATTGCTTATATAATTAAGAGGAATTAAGAGAGAGTTAGAGATTTCTTTTTAAATATTTGCATGGTGGTGAATATTAGGTATCTAGTTAAGTATTGCAGAAATGTAATAAAAGAATGTAAAAATGATGGCTAACGAAACCGTGTCAGTTAAAGCATCATATTTAATATGATTTATCTCACATTCCTCTGACAGTGAATCCACCAATGACAGTTAGGCAAATTATTGTAAAGAAACTTCATCATTTTAATACAACTTTCATACTGACTATTGAAATTTTTTGTAACTATTTTGAGCAAACTCATATCTGCTTTCTTAAGTTCCTATTAGCTATTTTGTCCATTTCAATTTCTTTTTCATCCTTTAATTTACCAAGTTCCTACTGCTCTGTCTAAATTTAGAAACAAATTATATATTGGATTGTCAGGAAACTACTTTTGTTTACCGGACCAACTGAAATTGATAATGACAAATTAAAAGCACTGGTTAAATCTGATCGTGACATAACTTGACGTGAACTTTCTGAGAGCCCAAATTCCTTTAAACAACCACTGATAACTATTTGAAAAAGCTTGATTACGGAAAAGAGCTTCATGTTTGGATCCCTTATAAACTTAAAGACATTCCTTTAACACAGCGTATCAGCATATGTGATTTGCTTTTGAAACGTAACCAAAGTGATCCATTTTTGAAACGATTGGTAACTGGCGAGGAAAAATGGATTACTTATAGTAATACTGAAGGCAAAAAGTAATGTTACAAGCCTAGTGAGCAAGCTCAAACAACACCAAAAGCTGATATTCACCAGAAGAATGTCAAGTTATCAGTTTGGTGGGATTATTAGGGAACTGACTGTTTAAAGCTTTTACCAAAATAAAACCCGAAGTGATCAATTCCAAAGTGTACTGTCAACATCTAGCAAAACTGAAAGATGTTTTGCAACAGAAACGTCCAGAATTAGTGAAATGTAAAGGTATTGTGTGGCATTATGATAACGCCAAACCATATACACCTTCAGTCACTCGTCAAAAATTATTGGAACTTTGTTGGAATTTGTTACTGCAATCAACCATAGAGCCCTGATATTGCACTATCAGACAACTATTTGTTTCGTGCACTTCAAATTTCCTTGTCAGTTAAACCTCAAATTTACATAACAGTGTAAAATGCCACTTACAATTTTTTAAAAATTTAATTAATTAATTAATTAATTATTATTATTATTATTTTTGCAGAAAAAGATCAGAAGTTCTTTGAAAGTGGAATCATGAAACTGCCTGTAGGATGGCAAATGGTTATTGGGGCAAATGGTCAATACATTGCTAATAGTTGTTTCTTCACATAAAAAGTTTTTTTTTCATTTTAATGAAAAAAAAGTAGCTTTCCCAAAAGTAGAAATATTTTAAACGGATGATTAAACCTGCAATTTATGTTAGTTTTCCAACTTATTTAATACAGGCTTTCTTAAAATTCATATTGAATATTCAAAGTTTCTAATAATGCAATTAACTAAATATCAAACCGACTGTATATAATTCAAAATTTTTTTGCCCTATATATATATATATATATATATATATATATATATATATATATATATATATATATATATATATATATATATATATATATATAAATTGAAATAATTTAAAAAATGCTAATGCTGGGTGGTTTTACTGGGTTTTCTGCCGTTTAAAGTTTTATAGATTACAGTTATAATATTGGCAGGGTTTCATTATTGTTTACTGCTTACCCGTTACCCAGGTTCGTTTTTAATCCCAGCGTGTAAGTCACTATAGAAAAGATAGACACAACTTAAATGTTTTATAAATGATGAGGACCAATATTTACAAATTAACAACGAATATTTATTACACAAATAAACAGTTAAATTACAGTATTAAAATGATTATTCAAATAACTACATGGATAATAAATAATGTGCTAAAATGATTAATATTCTTTCAAATAACAAATTGGGTCCTCACCGGATTAACATGTAAAGGCATGTATCATTTAAAGAGATATTTAATTTAAATTTAAATCTTAAAATAGTACTGTCAATATCAACATAATTGCAAAGACTGACTTACCCCAAAATCGGCTCGCTAAGCATCGCTCATGGTTGTAGGTAAAAGGGGCAAGGTGGACTCGAGAGTCCACCACAGGGCAAGCCCGTAGGCTATTCGCCCTCTGCACACATCTGATCCTCTGCACACTCTCTCTCTGTCTCTGTATGTTTCTACCCCTTAATATTCATCTCAACGTTTTGCATATAAGTTTCCACCTTCCAATCACAATATTTTCTTCTCCACATAAACTCCACCTACGTCTTAAAACCTTTTTCTAGTGGCCCTAATATTTCTCTTTTATTAAAATCACACTTCTCATTGGACCTATACTGAACATTTTCATATTCTTTCACATTTTTCCCCTGTTCCTTTCTACATTTTTCTTATATTTTATTTTCTAACACCTGGTCAGTTTTATAACATCTTTTCCTGACCATGATCCGACAATACTGCTACTGTTGCGTAAATTCCACTATAATCCTTTCAATTCTTATTCCTTATTCTAAAGGGGCTTTTTCGACTGACCCTCGTCCAACGCAACTCTTTTATCATGGGGCCTTTTAACTAACCGCAATTCTACTTTACTACTGAGCCTTTTCTTATGGGGCCTTTATATGGGAGCGGCGGCTATTTCCAAACCTTCCCCTCTCTACCATAAATATATTTTTATTGCGTACGTTTCCCTTTTCTAACAATCTTTTAAACTTATGTAAAAGGCCTTTTCTTATGCAGACCACTATACAGGGCTAACTCCTGAATCTACCCTTCCTCTGCGTATCCAATTTATAGCTGACTCTTTTTTTATCCTTTCACTACGTTTTACAATGCATAAAGAATCTTAAACATGACTTGCAGCTGTTGATTTCTCCTAGAAACCCTTTTGCTGGCTTAAAGAGCCAGCAATACTCACAAAAGGCACAGAAAAAGAAAAAAAAATTTAAAAAAAAAGAAAAAAAAATTGTAAGTCCCGATTTGAGACTTAATACCTAATTGGTTGAGAGACCTACTACTAGATGGTGGAGGACCCCAATTTGAATGATAAACTTACATATATAGCAAAAAAATACCAGGTTATATATATACAACACACAAAAAAAATTATCAAATTCTAATCAATGTAAAAGTAGACTCGTTAGGATAATATTCTTAGTAAAATTGAACACTTTCAACCAAGATAAATGGCTTCTTTTTCCAAAATTAATCCTGATAGTAACACTTGTACTTAGGTATTAATATAGGGGAAAATTATCCAGTAATAATGTAATATAAAGCATAAATAAGAATGAATAAATTAAAAGAGTACAATAAAATTATAAATAATGCCCACACACAAAATTTGAGTTGCTGAAAAAAAAATTGATATAACCAATGTTAAAATAAGCTGACTAGAAGCAACTCGTAGCGTATATGCATATTGGTAACCAACCTAAATAACATTTTGTAGCTAAAATATAATTAAAAGTAACTCTTGGGCTTGAGAAAGACACAAAAAAATTAGTATAAAAATTAGCCTAATCATAATATATATGAGTTGCTTGAAAAATAAATGAAACAGATAATTCTGAGTTATATATATAATAAAAAAAAATTATTTTCCACAGTGTAAATGATTGGAAAATAAATTGCCAATAGCATAATCGAAGAATGCAATGCAAACTACAATAAAACCATAATGAAACAAAATTCTTAGTAAAATCAATACTGATAACCCTCAGAAATAACATTTCATTCCTAAAAATAATTAATGCTAATTCTTGAGCTGAAGGTATGCAAAAGAAATGGGTATAAGAATTAGAGCATCATAATAACATATAAAGTGCAAATAAAAATAACTGATTTAAAATAGAGAAATGGATTTAAAATAATTAATGTCCTGAGTATATATTTAGTGAGATATACAACATCAGATAGTGATTGTTGAGAAGACTTGTACGAAACGTCGGTTTCACTGGAAGGCTAAGTGTTCTAAGTAATATATATAAAGTTCTTGAAATGACAGAAGTCACAACTGAAAATTCTGAAATTATATAGCTAAAATGTCAACGGATTAAGAGCTAGGTTCTGGTGAACACACAGTTTCTTGGACAGGAAAATTCGCCGTGGATCATGTTGAATTACTCCAACAACGTCTACAGTGCAATCGTAAGACCTAAAGAGTTGGGTAACACTCATACACTAATGTATAATTAGTGTTCAAGTTTTCCTTCAATTATATATATCATTGAAGGAATCATATATTTCCTTCAATTAGATATTCAAGTTTCCCTTCAAAAAGGATGATCGTAGCAAAGCGACTTCCCGATTCGAAGTTTGAACGGCAGCAGGATGCATAACAGTCTGTGTCAGTAAAGAAGTAGCTCTTGCTTCTAATTTAGAGCGGACCATTGATTGATCGGCGAAAACAACCACTTGAAAACTATCTGGAAGCACGCAGCCGATGAGAAGGAGCACCGCGGACGCTAGTCGATCACTACGGGCCTGTATGAAGGTGAACAGGATGCACGTCCCTTCTCCGTGGCATGAACCGCTCGCCCGGTAAATAACCCGTACACGACACTGCTGGCCTTAAAACTCGGCCACATTATGGAGATTTTACAAGTTCTCGCTACGAGAGCAACCTCACTCATGTGACTTCATGATGAGAGCTGTAAACAGCAACTAAATAGTCGAAGAAAATTTGTGGTGCATAGGATAGCACCAAAGTAAGAAACATTGAGCTATAGGGTAAAGTCTATCTTACAAATCATGTTGAATTGACAGTACAAAAAAAAAATTCTTAGTCGTATAAAGGGTAAAATTAAAATAACTGTATATTTAATAATTGTTAGTCATTAAATTAAGACATTATTCTCTTATAATGTAAAATACAAAAATTTCCCCTTATATTTCTAAAGAATCAGGGAACAAATGATTAATTATCTAAATGAATATCTATTATGGCATACCTTTGTATAAAACAACCAAATATCTAATGATATTGTAACACATCATAATTATCATTATTAATAATACTACTATTATTATACACACATTATATATACACATTTCTGTAGAATGCCTGTTTATGCATTCATGTACTGTGTTAGGAAAAAAAAAGAAAATATTTATAATAAAGAAAGTGAACGCAAAATCTATATATACGAACAACAATGACAGGTGATGAGTCCGCCAAAACAAGATATATTAGAAGTTACATCCAAAATTTTAAAATTTATTTAGTTTTTGATTTGTAACATATTTTAGAGTTAAACAAAAATGCAGACTAAATTTTTGAAACATGAGATGAGTAATAAAAGCAAAAAGGAAGGAGAAAAGAAAAATTGTATATTTTCGATTTCTAACAAAAAAAATAATAAAAGAAAACCCTAGTATAATGATAGGGAAAATTATGATGAGAGAGAAAAAAAATTATGTGTTATAACTCTCTTATTGACATGACAATTGGCATTCGATTAAAGTTAAGGCTAAGAAACGACAGATAATTGTCTAATTTAAAATGCATTAAATATTTACAAAAAGAAATTAATTAATAACAAATTGAAATTAAACAATAATAATAAACATATATAAATAATAAATAGCAAAAGAAAGAAACGTATGTAAGAACAAGAAAAAAAATTGAAAAAATAAAAGATAACGCTAAGAGGTGCGTTCGCATCTCCATGCATAAGAAATTTAAATTTAAATCTTAAAATAGTACTGTCAATATCAACATAATTGCAAAGACTGACTTACCCCAAAATCGGCTCGCTAAGCATCGCTCATGGTTGTAGGTAAAAGGGGCAGGGTGGACTCGAGAGTCCACCACAGGGCAAGCCCGTAGGCTATTCGCCCTCTGCACACCTCTGATCCTCTGCACACTCTCTCTCTGTCTCTGTATGTTTCTACCCCTTAATATTCATCTCAACGTTTTGCATATAAGTTTCCACCTTCCAATCACAATATTTTCTTCTCCACATAAACTCCACCTACGTCTTAAAACCCTTTTCTAGTGGCCCTAATATTTCGCTTTTATTAAAATCACACTTCTCATTGGACCTATACTGAACATTTTCATATTCTTTCACATTTTTCCCCTGTTCCTTTCTACATTTTTCTTATATTTTATTTTCTAACACCTGGTCAGTTTTATAACATCTTTTCCTGACCATGATCCGACAATACTGCTACTGTTGCGTAAATTCCACTATAATCCTTTCAATTCTTATTCCTTATTCTAAAGGGGCTTTTTCGACTGACCCTCGTCCAACGCAACTCTTTTATCGTGGGGCCTTTTAACTAACCGCAATTCTACTTTACTACTGAGCCTTTTCTTATGGGGCCTTTATATGGGAGCGGCGGCTATTTCCAAACCTTCCCCTCTCTACCATAAATATATTTTTATTGCGTACGTTTCCCTTTTCTAACAATCTTTTAAACTTATGTAAAAGGCCTTTTCTTATGCTGACCACTATACAGGGCTAACTCCTGAATCTACCCTTCCTCTGCGTATCCAATTTATAGCTGACTCTTTTTTTATCCTTTCACTACGTTTTACAATGCATAAAGAATCTTAAACATGACTTGCAGCTGTTGATTTCTCCTAGAAACCCTTTTGCTGGCTTAAAGAGCCAGCACTAATACGTCAAACTTTGTTATACTAGAATTTGGTATAGTTGTATCGAGGTTTAAGCTTAAAATGTAGACCTAGCACCTGAAAACTGAGCGAAACATAATGAAATTAATATTTTAAAGGGAAAAAAATTTTTACTCCCTCTATTTAATAAAAAAATGTGTATGAGAGTTACGAAATTTATTAGTAATATTACTTTGAAATAAGCTATAATCCAAAACTTCAAACTTATGTGTATAGAATATGTGTTTAAATCACAAACACTTTTATACCTTCCCATTTTTATTTTAATAACAGCATTGAATGCAGTATTATTATACCAATACTGATTACATTAGATCTTATTGAGAATACAAGATTAAGCAGTATAAAACTTCTGTTAATAAAGAAATATAACATTTCAATCACGTAAAATCCAATTTATTTCTGAAATAATAGAATGAAGATGGATTACAAAGGACAAAATTAGCTATCGTATCGAGAGTAGCTTGCATTTCTGTTTTAATTAATTAATACGATGACTATGTTTTAATTAATTCAAGATTTAATTTTCATCCCTAGAATTGATTGAACTTTATTTGCACAGACATAATGCTCCCCCTGGATTGTTTCTTCTGTAAAAAATGTAAACATAAATTTAATTTGCATGATATATATCGATGGTCTAATTGAAAGTTTACTTTCATTAACATGAAAGAAATTTTAATTCTAAATGAAAGTTTACTTTCATTTAGAACTCATATTATTGCATTGCGCATATAATAAGATCAAACAAAGTTTAAGTCTTACCTTATAAATGAAAGAAAAGTAATTTGAATCATTTTTAGACAGTTGATACTGATTCAGTGAGCATAATTCGCTGACAATGTCATGGAAACGATGCAAAGTAATATCTCAACAACTGTGTGGAAGATGGCTGGAGAAGTGTAAACCAATCCCACTTTGTCTTAGCTTGACAACATTTTGTTGCATATCGTGAACCGATGACGTCACTTCAACATCGGTTTTTATAATTTAAGTTTATTTCTTTTGTTTTGCCAAAGTGACAATGTTTATTTTAACCCCATCCGTCGACCAATTAGAATCAACCATGTCCTGTATAAATACTTGATTCCCTTATTTGCTTTTACGGTTTTTGCTGCTGTACTAATCATCATGCTTTTTCTCCTCTGTGTGTCTTACTTGTTTATGCTGTTTGTTGCTGTATCTCATCATCATTTTTTTTGCCTTCTTGCTTACTGAATAAAAGATAATGTTTTTTTTAATTAAATAAAAGAGTATTTAATTGTACCTGCTGTCTGCATTAGAAGTTTTTTAAATTTTTGACATTACTTTTGCCATTACATTTCATAAAGCACATGATGCAACTTGAGTTACACAAAACAATTTTATTAATTTCTAACTCCAATGTTACAAGACTCTATATACACTGCTGGCCACTGTAAATGCAACACTCTGAAGGAAACATGCAAATAACATGAAATTTACAACATACATTAGCGGAGGTGAGATATGCAAATGATTAGAATTTCAGCGCAGACGCACATCACGCGCGGCCTGTGGCGCCACTTCAAAGTGCTATTTAAGGCTTCGAGATTTCGACGATTTCAAGTTCGGCAATTGTGTTTTTCTTGTGGTTTTTTTTAAAAATACGATCAATTATGCCTCGTCGAAAACAGCGATCATCTTTTGATCAAGTATCCGAGTTCGACAGAGGAAGGATAGTGGCCTACCGAGATTGTGAATTATCTTTCAAGGAAATCGGTAGTCGTGTTGGACGAAACCAAACAACTGTAATGTGGATATGTGATCGTTGGATGCAGGAGGGTACGACGGACCGGCGTGTTCGATCGCATCCACCTCAGCGCACCACTTCACGTGATGACAGGCAAATTGTGCGCATGGCAGTGACGGATCGCTCAGTCACATCACGAACCATAGCACAGCACATGCAGTCTGTAACGTATCATCCAGTGTCTGCGCGTACCATTCGACGCCGTTTACAGCAGAGTGGTCTGTCCGCAAGACGTCCATTGCTTTGTCTACACTTGACGCAGAACCACAGACGTCTCCGCCGCCAATGGTTCGATGACAGAAGGATGTGGACGGCAGAATTGAATGAAATTTCCTTTACTGACGAGTCACGCCTCTGTCTGCAACACCACGATGGTCGCATTCGAGTCGAGAGACACCGTGAAGAGAGGATGCTGAACAGCTGCGTTATGCACCGCCACACTGGTCCTGCACCGGGTATTATGGTATAGGGCGGTATTGGATATCACTCTCGCACACCTCTAGTACGCATTGTCAGTACTTTAAACAGCCAGCGCTACATCTCCGAGGTGTTGGAGCCAGTTGTCCTTCCTTAACTTCAGGGCTTGCCCACAGCCATATTTCAACAAGATAATGCGCGACCACACGTGGCACGCATTTTCCAACGGTTCTTTGTCAATCGCCAGATTGAATTGCTTCCCTGGCCGCCTCTCTCTCCGGATCTTTCGCCGATAGAAAACATGTGGTCCATGGTTGTTCTACGATTGACCCAGATTCCATCCCCAGCTGCCACAGCAGATCAACTTTGGCAACGTGTGGAACCTGCTTGGTCTGCTGTATCCCAGGAACTCATCCAAAGTCTCTTTGAATCAATGCCGAGGCGTGTGGCAGCGGTGATCTCCAACAATGGCGGCTACTCTGGCTACTGATTTTGGCAGGAACCACACTTCACAGAAGTCTATAAATTTAATCATTTGATACTTGGTCAACATGTTATCTACAAAATAAATTTTGTTGTGATATGTCTTGTCTTTCTTGGTGTTGCAATTTGGGTGGCCAGCAGTGTATTTAGTTGCTAAGCCGACTTTTTGGGCAGTCCGTGAGATAAATCTACTGAATCAATTTACTTCCTTTTGGTCCTAAACGAAAGATTGTAATCTGTAGATTTGTCAAATTTGGGTTTTGTAACCACAATTTCTTTTAATTAGCGATAATTTACAATTAAAAATTGATTTCTGCGCATTCTCAGTGGCATGATTAACTCTGGCTTTAGAAACTCACCGTTTCTTTGAATGCTCAGTGACATGTTTTAATGATAAACACGTTTATTCCGAGGACTCACTCTAGATCTCTCTCTACCATTTATATTTTTATAATAATTATGTTTGTGAAGCATAAGTTTAAACCTGATGGAAATTGTTTATTTCGAGCTGTTTAATTAGCGATAATTGACAATTAAAAAAATTGCTTTCTGCGCATGCTTAGTGACATTGTGAAATCTGGCTTTAGATACTCACTAAGCACGAGGCCGCTTAAACACATTAATTTGTTTCTGCGCATTAGTAAGATTTTCTGCATTTGGCAATGATGTGTTGAGTATAATTTGTGTGTTAGTGCACTTATTTACTATCTAGCCGTCATACTTTGATGGGTACCAACTAGTGTTACTTTACTTAACTGATAGTTAAATTAAAACTTTAGTAAAAGATAAAAATTCATTTGTGCGCACACGATTACAGGTTAACTTTCCTGCTTAAACAATCGGACTATTCACCCTTCATGGCTGTTTAAAATTAATGCGAACATTTGTTCTACCTGTCTCGAGCTCCGAGATTGTCAAGGAAGGAATTGGAGTTTAAAAGAGGAGTTCCTTGGTGTTGGCAACTTTATCTACTGCAGCAAGGTATATATTTTAAGATACAAGTGCTCAGTCATTAAAAAATTTGAAGTTAAGAAAAAATAGAAAATGGGATTAAATGTTTAAAGATGGTTTTAAAATAATAACACACAGTATTTAATTGAGAGAATGAAATTTAAATCAAATATTTAAAAATTTAAAGAATAAAGAAAATAAAAAGTGAAAAATTAAGTTATCCAGGTTTTAAAGATTTAAAGATAGAGATTGGCCCATAGCAGAATGCAAGATATTAAAAAATAAAACCTATTTAAATAAGAAGTACTATTAATAAGGAGAAAAAGTCCCTCTTCAGGGTTATACAAGAGTTCGTGTTGAGATAATTGTAGAGTTCCATGGGGGAAGCTATAAAAAGCAAGGGAGAAATTTGAAAAAAAATAAGCGACACTATCGAGGTACGAACCCACGACCAGACCAGCACGCTGGCACAGCGTAACGAGATTAGTCAGGAAGCCGGAAAGAATATCGCTATAGGAGAATTAATGTTAGATCCTAAGAAGATATGCCCTCGGGCGTTTACTGTTAACACGAAGGGTATAACCGTAGTCAGGAAATTCAGCAATAATCTCATTACGAAGATTTGGAATATCCTTCAAGATCGTCATAAATAAAATTGAATTCCTCGTAAATAAAATAATTCTTCATTTTAAAATTCCTTAGAAATTTTATGCGCCTGCTGCGAAAACGACAAAAAGCTGAAGTCTATTCTGATAATTTTGCTGGAGAGCTCACGAAAAGCACGACGAATTCGCCTGAGAGTTTAGTTCTGAACAGCTTCCAGTTTATCTATATGGCTATTAGCAGCAGAGATCCATACGGGAATAGCATACAGTGCGATGGGTAGTATAATTTTCTTAAAACGAAGTACTTTATTTTTCACGTAGAGACGGGGGCCATAGATTAAACTACGGAGTTGCATTATGACAGCATAGTACTTCTTGATATTATTGGTGATGTCGGAATTCTAAGTTAGTCTACTGTCAACAGTAACTCCAGAATACTTGACTGTGTTTTTCCATTCGATCGGAGAATTGTGAAGATAGAGACGCTGTGAATTTCGGTAACAATTAGTGAAATAAATCTCGTGACACTTCGAGGGATTGAGTTTAATTTTCCAAAGCGTAAGCCAATGCGTGTATGTGACGATGAATTTGAATAGAGAGGTAGCTGGTGTTATGGGAAGCAGAAAGGATAGCAGTGTCGTCCGCATACAAAGATAGAAGGGTATTAACTCCTCTAGGAATATCGTTTACATAGAGAAGCTTGTCAAATCACTGGCGAACAGACTTTTATACTTGAGGCTACGACATTCAATGCGTGAGCAACCCCTCAAGTAGTTTGTTTCTTCGAACGGATATCGAGCTCACTACAACTGTATGTATATTATATTAACTCTAGAAAAACAACTGTTTTAATCATCTTTGATTTTATTTTCGTATGGAAAGTTCATTGAATTTTTTAACAAATTTTTCTATTGTATAAACTACAGGTACTACAAACATATATATGGCGGAGACGAGAATGATTTTATGAAGTTAATTGAGTAGAGAATAGAGATGCATAATTTTATGCGTAGGCATAATCTAAAATGCACGTTTTTCAAATTTCGTATATTATATTTTTAAAATTTTTAAAGATTTTTGTCATTAATATTTTAAAACAATGCAGTATCCAAAAGAGTAACATTTAGAGGTACTCGATACCTCACGCATTTTCAATTTTTTCGGATATTGAGACCAAACGTACTGTTGTTAACTCTGTGCCAATCAACTGAGAATGCGATGTTTCCATATAATTTTGTCTTTATACAAATATTTGGCCGTAATGTTATAAGAATTTTTGTTTGGAAGTATCAGCTTCAAAGGTAATCTTCTTTTAGGAAAAAATAAACTTTTTAATGGCTAAGACATGATTATTGATGTTTTAAACATTTTATTATTACCTAAGATTTTAGTCTAAATGAAATATTTTTCTTGATTTTGTCTAAGGGAAAATATATTTTATATTTTACTGCCCATAAAAGAAGTTTATATTCGCTTGAAAAGGATTGTAGAAGTCCAGTGTTACCATACATAAAACTGTCCAGTTTGTTTCTTATAAAAGCAAAAGTGAATATGGATTGAATACCATGAAAATATTCATAATATAATTGAAACTGATTAAAAGATGTTGTATTTGGGTAACAAAACAGTGAATATCATTTTGATGACAGAATTTTATTGGTCATAACAACATATAGCGTTAAAGAATTCACCTTATTTCTTTCCAATGTTAGGTTCAAAATTTCTCTTCCCTTTGACCTTTTCCTATGAATACCAATTATTTCAGAGTAATATATAACAATGGATTCTATGAATAAAACAATATATTGATCGGAATATTTTATAGGTATATTTTGCCCCAGTGATGACTCTCGAGGAGGTATTAGGTATTTTATATTTCATGCAATACAAATTTTAGTAAAAAATTTTTCTAGAACTCCTCTTCCCTAAAATTTAATTTTTGACAGTTTTACATAAAATTGTGATAAAATGTTCTCAAATTATAACAAAATTAAATTATCAGAAAATCTAATTTTTAATGTTGTAAAAGTAACATTTTTTCATAAAAGAGGTTAAAAAAGCACTTTAAAAGAAAACGGTTTAATACTGAAGTTTAGATTAAAACTGCTCGTATTGTGCATACATAATGAATAAGGAAGCGCCTTACCTTCGCATGATTTACAGTAGTGAATTTATCCCGCTCTTTGAAGATCGAAAAATTACTTTAATACTGTTATCAAAAATTCAGTTCTCAACTTCAGATTGTAAGTTAAAACGTCTTAAATCCCCCCCCCCTTCAAAAAAAAAGACGAAAAAAAACCACTGTCCCCCATTTCAAAGAACAGTATTTTATTTTAATTTTTTTTCTCTGAGATATCAGCTTAATAATTTTTTTATGTTAGATTTGAATGTAAACAGTTCTCCAGATTGAGAGTTTCTAGATAAAATGAAAACAGGAAATATTTGTCTTTATTCCTCACAGTTGTAAAGCAAACAACTATGGATAAACATTCGTAGTTTTTTTTTACTCAAACGAAGTTTAAAGTAAAAGAAATTTTGAAACTTAAAAACTTGTGTTCTTTTCAACAAAAAATTAAGTAAGAACGAATGACTTTTAAAATACGTCGTAAATAACATAACTGACTATACGAATAGGAAGATTCGTAATTTATTATTGCTAGACTATTCCAAGTGAATATTCATTAAGCCAATCTTCTCCATTTATGCTTTTATTGATGTTGTTCAGGGTATTAAAGGTCTTTGGAGTGTTTCTTTGATTTAATATTATATCTCTATCAACGAGAAGTAATACATGATAAAATTCCCTTCTGGAGAAAAAAAAATTCTATTTTATTGTTCCTCTGGTTATTTTTTAAAAATAATTATATATATATATATATATATATATATATATATATATATATATATATATATATATTTATATATACATATTGAAAAAGACATTTGTGTGATTGAAAGTACTTATGTGTGCGTATGTGTGTGAATGTGTGAGAAATTTCTTAAATGTAAACGACGTAATTTTCTCTAGTATTTTTTTTACTAGATCATTTTCATTAAAAGCTTATGGAGAGAACAAAGTGTTTCAGAAAAGAATATTGTACAAAAGTTAATCATAAGTAGAAAGGGTTAAACTATTTTTGTGTTTTTTCTTACGGTTTCTCATCCAGCTTTTTCATTAAGACAGAATCTGTTCTCCATATCTGAAGACTTAAATATGTATACTTCTCCTTAGTTTTGATATGCAATGCAATTTGATATGTGATGTGAACCATTTTTACGTAATAGAATTTGGTTGAGATGGAGATTTTGAGATTAGTGAAATATGTTTATTTTTTAATCAAAAATTAAAACTTTTTTATTTGCAAAATAAAAAAAAGCAAAATGTTGTTATTGTTGCCAAGAACAAATGCATGCATGCTAACGAAAATATCTCTTAAACAAATCTTATTTTTGATTTAATTTTCAAAGACACTTGTATACCATCATTGTTATGTCAGCACATCAACTCTAATTGGTTCCATCTAACTCTACACAACTTAATGAAAATTAGCACAATAAGGCCGAAATTAACGTTTAAAGAAGAAGACGAGTTACTTGAAGAATCACGAAAAGGCTTTTAAGATTTAAACATCAAATCTTTTTACAATATGTGATGAAGAAATGTCTTATTTTTTTATTTTCCTTTTTTTCATTAAAAAATCCACTTCAGAGTTATTCAGTTCAAGGAAATTGGTTTTTAATGATTTGTTTACAACATCTTAAATTCTATTCGTGTATTTTCAAGAAGCTAGAATTTTTAAATTTTTCGAAGGAATTTATTTGTTGCAAACCTGAATATATCTTCTGTTTCTGAAAATTGCCTTATGAAAATATAGAAAAATAAACATATTTAATATGTGGTACATTTAACCCAAGGCCTATGATTTTATTTTTAAAGAGATTAAAATATCGCTAGTGTACGTAACATTTAAATTCTAGTGTAAACTGATGCCAGGTATTGTTTTTTAAAGGAAACTGTAGCTTAGAATGTTTCCTTCTTCTGGCTTGATATGTATTTTATATAAAACTAGCTGAAAACCCGCACTTCGCTACGGAGTACATTCAAATTAAATACAACGGTCAATGTATGCAATTAATGCCAATATATATATATATATATATATTTATTTATTTATATACATATATTTATAATAAATACGACGATCAATGTATACAATTGATGTAAAAAAAATCTATTTATAAAAAAAATCGTAAGGGATATTTTTATAGACACAATAATGTAGAAGAAAATATTCAAATTAAATCTAATAGGACATACTAAAGAATGTACTACAGTTAATATAGTACAGGGAGAGATACCAATTGAAATAAATAAGAATTAATTAACAAACTATTAAATTTGAGTACTGATATAATAAAAAGGGTTAACACAATCATTTGAAATAGTGATTAGCATTTCAAGCCCTTTCGAAATAAATTTTTTTTTCAAAATAAATTCTTCTTCTTGTTTGAGGAACATATCTTTTACTGTATTTTAATATTTTTGTGTAGTTTAATGTCCAATCGTCTGCCACATTAGCAAGAAAAAAAATATTTTTTTGTCTATTTCGTTATTATGCATATGACGATAAATTTATTTAAAGTACCAGAAAAAGAAATCACGTGATCAGCTTTCAATAAATTAAATTATAAAAATTAATCTTTAAAAATTCACTAAAAACCAGAAAATGGAGGTAAAGATTCGAAAAATATTTCATTTTAAAGTAATTTTTATGATCTTTCTTGTGATATAAATTTTATAACCCTCAAGTTATTATTTGAATGCAAACTTAAAAACAGCTTAAAAATTTCATTTTAAAAATATAAGAATTTTTCAAAAATCTTTCTTAGTGCACCCCTACACTATAAGAAGAATCGCCATGCAAAATTTCAGCCCTTTAGGTCCAGCTGTTTGGTTTGTGCGTCGCATGCCAGTCAGTCAATCAGTCAGTCAGTTACAGAACTGTTTTATATATATAGATGAGCACATAATAAAGCTTTTTGACTATCCCGCGTTATTTTTGAAAGCTGATTGTGAATATGCGGGGAATTCGAGACTATTATTTCCTTAAACAATATCCAGCATTCTTTTCTTTCTAATTGCATTTGAGCTGGCTTATTTCAGAAATAATGTCTCAATTTTCCCTTTTTTTTAAACTTTAGACTGGCTTAGAGTAAATCCCAATTTATTGTTGCAATAGGCCGTAAAGTTGAACTGTGAAAAATTAAAAGTCTTCCAAAATTATATTTCAGATTTCTTAATCTGTCTGTTTAATTTTTAAATGTAATAGATTGGTTGAGAATTCCTTATGTATGTGATGCATGTATCATTATAATTTAACTGAGTTTATAACACAAATATAACATAAAAATATCGGTACTTTTTTATCCTTTAAGTGTGTCATAAATATTACCACAGTGTTTAAAAACACAAGTTATATTTGATGCTATGAAATCCAGTTTCGTGTGAATGATTTTTAATATCCCCACGATATATTTAAAAGCTATAAATAAGTGTCAGTAACGATAACTTTCGTACATTTTTTATAGGCACAGTATTAAATGTGTTCCTAACAATAAGTGCAACATTTTATTTACAGGTAACATTTCTGTAGCATCTGCAGCAGAATCTCTCCATAGAGCACAACTAAAGAAAATTTCTGGGACCTTGAATTAAGCAAATCTGAGAAATTAATGGAAACCCCCTGAAATATAAAACTCAGTTTCTGTGTAATGAATTTTTCATTAACTGAATAAAAATTCAAAATTGTTATAATTGTTTTTATGTATCAAAAATACAGTTTTTATAGTTTTCTATAACGTATATAGGTCTTTTATGTGGTAATGTTGGGCTTAAGAATGCTTATTCAAAGATAGTAAAAAAAATTATGAACAAAACGCTCTTTAAAAGTTATTTGTACAGATATGGATTAGAGATTGTTTAAAAACATTTTTGGATTGCACATTTCGACCCTATCCTATGCTGGTTAACGAATCAAGATTTTCCCGTGTGAGCACGGATTCAAATCCGAACTATGGAATCTGAACTAGTATATAAGAAGATTGCCCCTTCATTGGTAATAACTCTTTGGCTCTCTTTTGGGTGATCCAGTATTTGTCAATTTAAAGGCAGTAAGTATTGAAGTAAGTATTTCCGAACTAGGGTTTGAATGTAAGTAGATCCGAACTATGGTTTGAATGTAAGTAGATCCGAACATTGGTTTGAATGTAAGTAGATCTGAAATGTAAGCAAGTAGATCTGAATTGTATGCAAGTAAATTGTCCCTTGATAGGGAATAACTCTTTGACTCTCTTTTGAATGATCCAGTATATACGAATTTAGTTGTAGTATTGTTTGGATGTAAGTATATCCGAACCATGGTTTAAACTTAGTTAAATTCGAACTGTGATTTGAATGTAAGTAAATTGTCCCTTCAAAAGGAGTAACTCTTTTGTTCTCTTTTGGGTAATACAGTATTTACGAGTTCAGTAGTAGTCGTGGTGCGTTTCAGTAGTAAAGATAAGTGCAAGCCAAATATAAGCAATGCTTACGGACGTTGTAAATCTGACCTAGCAATCTTGTGTGAAATGTTGGAAATCATCCGCAATTTTGCGGAACGTTTAGGTTTTACTTTACGAATTTTATTTTTAGACAGTTTTTTAAATTTTCTATTCATTTAAAAATAATTCAGTTTTTAGAATAATTTTAAGTTGCATCATTGTTATTAAATCAGTTTTTTATAGAATTTAAACTCAATTCTTCATAATCGAAATGAGTTTATTTAAACATTTGGGGTTTTACTAGATGCCTGCTTAGTTTTTAAAACTCTTCCATTTTTTTAAATATTTGGGTATTTAAAACTTAATTTTTAATCTACGAAATTTTTTATAAAGAAGTTTTTACGAGGAATATTGAGATTTCGCTAAGTAGAGGCTCAACCACAGTATCATCTGTTGATGCAAAAAAATAAATAAATAATAATTAAACAAATGCCAGGGCGCTGACCATCAGGACATCATGCAAAGAGCTCTCCAATATTTTTTAACAGTACAGTCCAAATCATTTAGAGCAGAACACTCGTCCAGATGATCAGCAGTCATCAAGACAAGACACAATCAGGTCAATTAGTCAAATTTAAAACGAAACAAATGGGCCCTAACACAATCGTGCCCAGTCAAAAGTCTAAACTTGGCAATTGCAGCTGCACGGGCTGAATCCAGGACACAGTGACATATGCATCTACAAAGCCCACTCCAGGACCTATCTCCAGCAGCATGGGAAGCCACGCTACGAAACGATTGTTTGAAGATTTTCTTTATCTCTAATTTAGCAGAATAGAGTGGCAGAAGAATAGAAGTGGAAGATAGAGTGGTTGAAGAATATCAGTTCCTTTTTTTGCCAAACAGTCCGCCATCTCAGTTTCCCCAAAGTCTACAGTGAGATGGTACCCATTGGAAGGCAACTTTTCCCTGAATCCTCATCAGTAGCTCCCTGCAGCTAAGTATTTGGAAACTCCTAATCTCCTGGTTGCTTGATAAAGCCCGAAGGGCAGAGATAGAATCTGAAAATATTACAGCTTTATCAAGAGGGGAAAGACGAACAGCAATTTGTTGGAGTGCAATATGGATGGCTTCTAATTCACCATCGAAATGACTTGTATATGAGTCAACATGTAGGTAAAAGAAAAAAGGGTCACATAAAACATCAGTGCCAGCACCCTGAGAAAAATTCAACAGGGACCCATCAGTGTAGATTTGAAGCCACTTGTCAGAATAGGTAATGAGTGTTAATAGTTTCTAGGGCAATAGCGCAGAGTGCAATAGGACTAAGGTCACGTTTTATCACATTCAGAACCAAGTCCAATCTGACATCGAGTACCAAATGCCCCAATGGATTCTCAAAAGACATTAGTTCATAGGGTACATCATTAATGACCTTAAAATAGGAATTTTCAGGAACTCGTTGGATGAGCCCCCCCCCCCTCCCCCCGCGTCTTACGTGCTTTGCCACAGTCGTAATCTCGCCAGATGGAATTATTTGGGAGTCTAATTAGTCTATGATAAAGAATAGCTACCTTCTTCTGAATAAATTAGTCAATGGCTGTTGGTCACAAAGTAATTGTATAGCAAACATGGGAATAGTTCTTACTCCTCCGGAGATCATGCGATGTGGCTGGTTTTGGAAAGTATCAAGGAGCTTCAACACTTTATCCGGGACAGAGATCAATACTTCACTGCAATAATTCAGAACCGGTTGAATATAGATCTTGTAGGTTGTATTCAGCGCAATTCTATTGCAGCCCCATTTAACTCTTGCCAATCTTTTAAGAGTGGGAAGTCAAAAAAATATAATATACGTTACAAAGATTACGTCTACAGTGTAGAAAAGAATGTCAGGCAAATGTTACTTTGTATATATTTGTGAAAAACTAAACAGTTTTTAAAATGCCTTACTAAAATGCTTCCACTTTAATATTTTTATTTTTATTTTATTCTGCTAAATTTTAAGCTTTATAGTTTCTGCTATACATTTTCATGCAGATTATTTGCTTTGTGCATCATATAAATGTTTACCTCGAGGCTTGGAGAGTGAGAAACTGTTATAAATATTTTTTTCAATATTTATCTTCTACAGAACAGTGATAAAGCAGCGTAGATTTTATGACATAAAATCTGAAGATCAGATTTTATTCCAGAATAAGACGATTTTGCTTTATCCTGCGTTTGTAAAATTAGAAGCACTTCAAAAATTCTAGCGCATGTTAACATCGAAATTTTTTTAAAACGTTTGAAATCTGCATTTAAATATCTTTCCGTCCGACAAAAATAAATTTTTTAAAGCAGAATAGTCACTTTGAATTCTTGAAACCAGATATGTTATTGTAGAAATATTTCTGTCTATCTACGGGACTGAAACATGAGATAATTTTTTCTCATATCTTATTTGCCCAAAATAATCTCAAGTATCGTAATGCATTAGTGATGCACTATAAATATTATGACAATTTTCGCATACATAACAGAGAGGAATAAATTTCCAGAGGAAAAGTATTGAAATCGATCTTTTTTATTTTTAAAGTTTGATGTTCATAAGTTTCATCTTTATATAGCTTTTCTTGTTTTGTTTTTTCAAAATTGGGGGAGCCACGCTGAGATTAACGATAATTTTAAAAATACTAAAAAAAAAAAAGAATCTGCTTCAAAATCGCTCTTTTCGGATTAAAAATTTTGAAGTAGATTTTAAGGAATATTTTAATTGATATCTCGCTCTATTGTAATATTTTGGACAATATATACGAAGGAGTAGATCTCTTTTCTTTCTGTCTAGAAGTCTTCTATTTGAGAGTAAGAACTTGCCATAATTGGTGCGATTAGTTGTGGCGCTTAGTAGCCTTCATCTAATCGATGAAAATTTTCCACTGGTGAACATCCAATAAATACATTTATTTTCACTCCTTTTTCAGGGCTGCATCTTGTTTAAAAAATGAGTGCAAAAGCCTTATTTTAAAGGTACAGAAATGAGATAAAATTTTGAATCAAATAAAATTGGAACAAGTTAGATTAAAGTTGAAACAAATTAGATCTCTTGGAAATATCGTTAAAGGGGGATTAAAGGGAATAGAATAAGAAAAGGAAACACTGAGTTTTAGGGTCATGTTATCTGGGATGGAGATGCATGGATGCAGTGAATACGCAGATTTACCTCTATAGCTCAGTTCTAAGTGAAAAAAAGTTTAAAATGGGGCTACTTTTCTTATTTATACTCCAGCATAGAATCAAGAAATAGAGTCCGAAGTTTCGAATGTGACATTATTGCTCGTACAATGTCAAAAGAGGAATTTCTAACTGCTGAAGGTGCAAATGTAACTGGTTGAAAACGGATGCCATGCAAATAAATGCACTCCAAACCATTGCAAAACTACTAAAAGTTTCAGAGACGGAAACAGATACTCCGGAAAATAAGTTTCATTCATCTGACACAACACACGTGTTTCCTAGTTTGCAGAAAAACTGAAGAATGGGAATTTCCTTGAGTATCTTTAGTGTTATGAAAGTCGACAGTATCTTATGATCTTTAGAGTTATGAAAGACGGCAGGAAAATCCTTACCTGTGAAATACAAATGAAAGCATTTACTGAGATGATGCAATCATTACTTCGATGCATGTTAATATGTGGGAAAAATTCAAGACTGGCCACTAGAAACTAATTTAAACTTTGGTCTACAATATGTATAGTTGAATTATGCAGTCGTTTTGCCTAACAGAAGATTCTAATCTCTCGCCGTAACACATGTCATTGCGTTACGTGGCCTAAAGATAACGCACAGTAAAATATACGAGAGTCGATGGATGTCATGGTCAAGGAAATTCACGTTCTCCCGTTTTTCTGAAAACTAGACAACACGTGTGTTGTGTCATACGAATGAAACTTATTTTCCGGAGTATTTGTTTCCATCTGTGAAACTTTTGGTAGTTTTGCAATGGTCTGGAGTGCATTTATTTGCATGGCATTTGTTTTCAACCAGTTTTAGAAGAGAAGGGAACAGTTAATAATACACGTTATTGTTTAGGTTTGAAAATATTTTTGTCCAAAACTGTCAAAATTTTCAGATGCGCATACATTTACGTGTAAACGAGATAATTTTCCCATTCCTTGTGCAAATTTGGTCTCTCTGTGAGCTTTGGAAGTTTCGCTTCGACTGTGAGGTGACATATCGGGTGTTGTCTTCTAGACTTTTACTTTTGAACATTTATGAGGCGAGTATTTATCTTCGAACGAGCTGTCAGTCAATGGCCATTGCTTCCAAGGATCAAAGACGAATTTATTAAGTTTCTGTTGGACAAATGGTGTAAAATACTCCCTGTTGAAGTCAAAAATAGGATTGACAGAAAAGGAATGTAGCCTCTACTGTGTTCTTAAGTAGTACAGAGTACATTAATAAAAATGGCGGTGGCTTAGCGGTAACGCATCTGCTTTCGGTGCGGAGGGTGCTCCGATCGAATCACGACAAGCACCATTAAATACCACCGTGCCTATGCCGGATATGAGCAAATTAAATCCGTAGACCGTAAAAGTCCCTCTATGAGGTCAGAGAAGATGGGAGAGGGTACTATCCCCCATGGGGGTGCTCTGTCAAAATTGCGGTGGCACCTGCCTAAATCAGACGCCGACCCCTGTGGTGCTATTATAAAACCGGAGCAGCATCCCTCAGCCCTCTAGTCTATATGGATCTGGTCTGGAATAAACTACGGGGGGGGGGCATTAGAAACAACAACAACAACATCAATAAAAATGGTGGAGCATCGCTATATTCATAAAAAATGTTAGGTGCTGTCTGTTTTTTAGTGTGGCTTTTCGAGTGATATAGAGACCATCAAAGAGGTATAAGGCTTCATATTTTTGCCTACCATTAGACGTGTCTGAAAATAACTTATTATAATGAAAAAAAAACTTATCTTTTAAACTTCTAGCCCCTTTTAGTTTCTATTATAAATTGCTTAGAGTTTATAAAATACGTTCTCTTGGGCTTTACAGAAATATTTGTAAATGTAAATTTTCAGTGGTCATTTTTAAGGTATCGTATATAATTATCGTTTCTCTGAACTTCCATACTTTGCACTCTATTACAATTTGTTTCGATGTGAAAATTACTTTTAACAAGGATTGATTACCAAAATAACTTCATAGAACGACGAATATTCTACCACACTTTCTAACATTTATCATATACTTGAAAACAACCGCCTAGTTGGAATTCCCAAGTTCGAAATCTTAAGCTTTTCACATAAGCAGCTTTTTTTAAACGGCTGGGTCTTGCTACCGATTTTTCAGACTAAGCTAGTAAGCATCTTAATACTCACGTTTTTAAGCATTTTGTAGAAAATGGTTCTCGAGCTGTTTTGAGTTAAATTTTAATATCTGAGAGTATCTAAGCATTTATTTTCTGTAATACAAAAAGAAACAATTGGCACATTTTTTTTGTATCGGGTACAAACAGTAATGTACATGAGTACTAAACAGGTATTATTTCACGTGTTTATGTTTTGTTTCAACTAAAATACGAATGAATATATACCCATTTCAAACACATAAAAGATTTACGCATTCCCATTTTGCTTTCACGAAATGCAATATCCATCCAAGGCTTTTATTGCCCATGAGGTTAACCGGAGTGCTTTTAAGAGCTAATGCATGAGAGCTAATGCAACATATTTTAAAAGTCTTTCTCTTGAAATATTAATACTCTTGCTGATGAGGAAGGACATAAAACTTGTAAACCGTAAAAAACACTTTGCATGCAAATTCAAATTCGGTGGCAAAAATGCATTCGGTTTATACTTAAAAGTTATTAATCTCACTAAAAACGAAAAAAATGGTAAGAGGTCAATTTTGTCGAAATTCTTCCGGTATTTACTGAAAAATATATTCAGAATTCTTTAGTATTGTGAAGCCTGATAATATCTGAATGTAAAAAAATTAGAATCCTTCAAACATCAAAATTATTCAGCATAATCTTGAACATTGTTAAATTAATTAATTTATAAATAGGCAGGAGTCATAAAATATTTTAGTTTTACTTCAAATTATTAGATTTATAAATTGTTGTACATAACAGTTTCTGAGATATTCATATAAAAATATTTTAAAATACTTTATCTCAGATGCTGTTACGAGTGAATTATAATTCTCTTCTTAAAAATTTAAATAAAAAAATATATATATTTTCTATGTTTTATATCATTTAATACACCAATATTATTAAACATAGAAAAACAAATGTTATTTAATCGAAATTCTTCCGGTCTCTATGGAATATATTCAGCACTCTTTGATATTGTGAAGTCTGTTAATATTTGAATGTAAAATTTTTATAATCCTTCAAAAATTACAATTGTTCAACATAATCTTGAATATTGTTAAATTAAATATTTTATAAATAGGCAGGAGTCATATTTTTTTTAAAATTTTGCTTCAAATTATTAAATTTATAAATTGTTGTACATAACATTTTCTGAGATATATTCATAGAAAAATATTTTTAAATATAGTTCATATACTGTTATGAGTGAATTATAATTCTCTTCTATTTAAAACTTTTAATAGAAAAGATTTTTTTTCTATGTTTAATAATATTGAAAACACCTTTCCAGTGCGAAAATCTTTCTGTAGTGTCAACTCTGTTTTCCGGTTAACGTTATCTTGAAAAATAGGTCTTATAAAAGATTTATAATTTGATTAAATATTACTTGATGTATACATTAACCTTATAATATTTTCACTATATTAATCTAAAATGCATTTATAATTTTCCTATAGACTAAAATGGTGATTTGCAAATTTTCAACTTTGGAAAAGAAGTTCTTTTTCCAATATTTCCTGTAGACAGCGGATGATTCTATATACCTTAAAAGATTTTGATTGAAATACTTCGATAATTGTTTAAATATTTAAACCTGTACTTGATCATCACCCGAAACGAGAACAAAATTACTATTACACGAGTTATTACGAAAGTTCAGTTAAAACATAGTAAGAGAATTTCTAAAGGGCTGTGTGTTAATTATTGAGATCTACATGCTTTAGCGAGTGTCACCAAGTGATAGTCTTGGAAAAAGAATTTGCAGGAGGACTCATTTCATGGCAAAGGAATCTGAAGTGAAATATTACGGTTTGTTGAAAGGAAGCAAGTTCTGGGAGAGCTAAGTAATAGAACGTAATTATGTGCCAGGTTAGAAATGGTGTTGCGTTATAGAAAGGAATTTAAATAATTCTAGTAAGATAGTAGTGCAAAATTTTGTTACATTTTTAATAACTTTTAGATTTTGTTGAGTAGTAATATCTGTTAAATGGAAAAGTTATGTAAAAATTTCGTTATACAGAAAGAGGAGACAGTGACAATCATTAGCGACAATAAAGTACGAAGTCAGTAATAAGGGTTTTCTTTTTGCCTTCGACGGGAGTTTATCTCAAATAACAATAATGCTGGTTGAAATTACCTCATGCAACTTGCCACGGCGAACCCACGATACATACAGAGGCTGTTCACAGATTTTTAGACGATGTATATTGTATTCACAAAACTAAATTACATAAAATTCTTGTGTTTTAAATGTTCTATTTGACATCCCTTATTCTGAACCGCATCCCTTATTTCGACACCGCAATTTCCAGGATAATGATGCCTTTTGAAGTGTCAGAAGAGGTATTCTATCCCATTCCTCCTGAACAGCTTTCCAGAGTCCTGTAAGGGTTTTGGGACGACGTTTGGATAATGCAGATTTTAAAAGTTCGAAAGCACAAAAATCCATAGATGATACATAGGGAGATTTAGTAGGAGGGATATCAGTGAAGGGTATGGCCTTGATACCAGTTTTTTGTTCCATTTCTTTTAGGAAATTTACAGTGGATTTTAATGTGTGACTGCTAGCTTTGTTCTGATGGAGTCTCACAGATTGATGGCACTGTGGGTAAAGCGATGGTATTTCATTCAGAAAAATTGGCGATAAAATATGTTCCTGATAGTATTTGGAGTTAATCTTGACATTTTTTTCCACTCTCTTTATTTTTAACTTGCCATTATAAGAAAAACCAGAAACAATCATGAATCCCTTAGAAAAACTTTCTTTCGATTCTTTGAACCATGTACTTAAATTTTTTTCTCCCCTTTTATGATAATAAATGGCTCGTTTTTTGTTGCAATCATTTAAATACACATATGATTCATCTATTGTGACAATTGTTTTCTATTTTTCTTTGGATAAGTGTTTATCATATAGAATTCTGCAATGTGTCCTGCGTTCAGCGATATGATTTGGAAGAAGACGCTGCACATTGCGTTTTTTCACTTTCTTAAGATTTAAATAACGTTTATCGTTTTGTTTACAGTAGACACCGAGCATTTTAATGATTTTGCAACTGTCCTTTGACTAGGGGGTTTTCTTTTAACATTAAACAACGTACCTTTGCAATAGTCGAAGATGTCCGTTTTTTCCTTGGATACTTGTTTGGAATTTTTGTCCCACTTGAGGCTCCAATTTGATGTTTTTTTCCTTTCTTGTTGACGATATTACCTATCGACGCTTTAGATATCACAAAACCATGACTCTCACATCGTTTTTGGATAACGGAGTATGCATATTTCTCTTCGGAAAGAGCATAAATGTAGCCTTCGAACCACTGCTTTGTTAAAAATGCCATTTTGAATAAAAACAAAACTTTCAAGACGTAGACGATAATTTTGACTTTTAAAAACATAGTACAATTGCAATTATTTCTTTTGCAGCAAACGATTTTTTATTACCGCTTACCAAAATCGTCTAAAAAATGTGCGAACAGCCTCTGTAATGCGGTACAAATGTCACATCTCAATGGTGATGACAATGCTGTTCTCCTTTCTCCCCAAAATGTAAAGCTTCTTATTAACATCACCGTGCTGATAAAGTTGTCAACGTGTGAATTGACATGTTGTGTTGCGAATGTGTGAAGACAGAATGACGTCCTAATGTAAAGTCACGAAAAGGATTCTTTAACAAACACATTTACAAAAGGAGGTAGCATGTTAGTAACGACGTGCGATATCAGTGTTGGGACCTAATATTACTTTTTACTTAAGTCATAGCATTATACGGTACGTATTAATTTAAAACAGAGCAGTTAATTGTGTATGTATCAGTTCAGCTTGAATATCCCAATATTTTGTTCTTCAAGCCTACATTTAAGTCTAAACGCTTTTTTTATTATTTTCCAATATGAATAGCTTGTGTTTGTATTTGAATAAATACTTATTTAAGTCCCTAACTACAATGACTAATAAATGCTTGTAAAAAATTAAAGAAATTTATTTTTTTTGAAATTTTTACACCACCGACGTACTGATTGTTGTGAGAAGAAAATTAATGAGAGTGTATATATCAAAAGTTAGTAGACTCTTATTCAATTTGTTTCAAATTTAAAATTTTCATCGCATTCTAAGTGAGTCAAATCCAGCAGGATACAAAATATATTTTATTTAAATTCACAGGAATCAATGTAACGAATGTTTATATTTTTATTCGTCTGACAAATCATTAAGAAATGGATTATTGTTAGATCATTAGGAAAGATGATAACACATTTCAGTAGTCTAATGGAACAATACACGTTTGAAGAAAGAAAGATATTAACCAGTTGTCTTCTAAGGTAATCATATTTCAGGAATAAGAGAAACTGTTCTAGAGTTGTCGTTATAACAAGTAGTATAGAAGATAGATTATAGTTAAAAAAATTACTCACAGGTACACGAGAAAATGTAAACAATTGCGAATATGTAAAAAATATAATGAATAGAGAAATTTAAAATTGTAAAATATTTAAGCAAAGAGAATTTTCTTGGTTTTACATATTTTTGCAAAATTATTTAAATTTGATTCTCAATTGAAAATTTTATACGGATACGCAATTTGTAGTTTCTAAAAGAGACATTTTTAAAAGCAGTAGAAAATCGTCTATTTTAACTTATGCAAAAACATTTACAGTTATTAAAAAGAACAAACTATTCCCGAAAATCAGTAAATGACCCGTGGATCAGCAGGTGCCGACACCTGCAGTATATTACCATACGAAGCGAAGTAAATGTTAGAAAATCACTTGAGGATAGAAAAGCTATAAATACAAAAATTAGAGAATCGTACCAAAACTGATACAGTTGAATAAACAAAGTCATCACACTTTGTTATGAGCAATTTCATTGAGGATAATTTTTGTTCCGAATGGAAAGTTACATGGATTATTTAACGTTCCGCCGTTAAATAGCCTTTTGTCATGAGCAATTTCATTACGCATAATTTGTGTCTTAAGTGGAAAGTTACATGGATTATTTACTGTTTCGAGGTTAAATAATCACGAAAGCGAGATGATATTGAGGTAATGGAATCTCTATATCTTTGCAATGTTCGAGCTTTAACAAAATATCAAAGCATTGATATTGAGCTTTACGACACGCATAAACATGCATTGATATGTTAATAACCCTTATGTGAAAGCTTTTTTTTCTCTTACATTAAGTTAATTGCTGAAGCGTATTATTCTCAAAAGGCAAGTTACGTAGAGGGAAAGTCTTTCATGGCCCCAAGAGCTCTGAAATTACTAGATGCGTCAGAGAGAGAGAGAGAGAGAGACTGAGAGGAGAGTGGAGAATAGAGAGTGATATAATGCAGTGGTTCTCAACCTGGGGGCACCCCCTGGAAAGGCGTGTGTGATATTCAGGGGGAGGAAGCGTGGAGAGGATTGCAAAAAATATATGTAGAACGTATTTTACTCGCATTAAGTTTTTAGGCTTCGGGGAGGGAGGATGTAAGATCAGAAAATCGTCCCAAAAGTGTGTGTGTGTGTGGGGGGGGCGGGGGGGGGTTGGCGGAGATATAAAAAGGTTGAGAATCACTGATATATAGTCACTAGATTACGTCCACATAGTATAGTGGTTAGCGTTCTAAGCTACCACCCAGTGGGTTTGGGTTCAAATCCAGAATAAGGCTTGGTTGTTTCCGTGTCGTCCCCCTCATAGGTGGCAATGCTGTCTCACCTATATAGTGCTCCCATGATGATGATGATGATGATGTTGTTGTTGTTGTTGCTAATGCCCCCTTGTTGGAGGTTCCATTCACCAGGTCCTAATAGGCTACTGGGCTGAAAGGGGCGGCTCCTGTTTTGAATTAGCGCCAGAAGGGTTGGAGTCCGACTTGGCTAAAGGACCGGTCCCATAATTTTGAACCGAGTCAAGTGACGAGACCGAAAAACTTGACCCCAAACATCCAAAGGTAAATCTGAGAACTTGGAGGACATTGCAGCCAGGACCTATTTTTGGTGGATTGCAGCAACGAGCATCGAACCAGGGACGTTCAGATAATTGGCCCGCTGCTCTTGCCAACTTGGCCACCGCGCCCATGTGCTCCCATAATAAAGTAGCCAGCAAAACTTCACAGGTATTCATGGGCGAATGTCAGAGTAGTAGTTACTGTCAGAGACAAGTGCCTGCCGCATTCAAGAAAAAAATAAACGTCCAGATATTCTTCTGAGCTCTTACCCGAAAAAGTATGGCTTTGGATACCCATGGATACCTCTGCGTTCCAACTTCTAGACCCCAAGGAGTAATCGCGCTTGGGAGTGATGAGAGTCGAATTGGCCCTCAGAGTGTCAGGCGGAGTGGAGGCTATGCTAGCACACCACGCTGCCAGGGTGTTTCGTTCGGAGGTCAACTCCTATGCGCACAAATCAAGTAACCCGGGGTGTATTCGGAGGCAATCCGAATTAGAATGCTATATCTCGGTTTTTCTAAGAAAGGAGAGTAAACCTTTTGTTGTCAGTTAACGTTTCTGTACAGTTGTACATATTGTATATAACTGTAAATAACTGCAGTAAATGTGTCCAAATTCAAATGACTCGGGTCTTTAACTGACTACGTTACGACGAATCCTTAACCTTTCAGGGGCAACAACCTCCCCAGTTTGCACGGTGAAGATTTTTTCCCGATTTTTTTAACCTGAAGAATCTTGAAAAATTTTCAAATTAAAAGTTTCAAAATGTTTTTACTTCTTTAAACTGGTATCAGATGGCAGTACAAATCATTTTTCTGCTCATTTAACAATACAATGAATGCAAGTGAAAAAAGTCTAGATTTATGCTTTTGGACTATGCAAACGGCGCCCCTCAAAGGGTTAAGCGTGCTTTTCGAGGGAATAACGTATCCAGGATAAAATATACGCATGCTCAACCCCATAATTACTCGGATAAATCAGTAATTTAAGATACATTACACTATATTTAATTTCAAGATATTATGAATCGTTTATGAAATGCAATTTAATGGAATTTTATGAATTTTATAAAATGTTATATTAAAGTTAATAAATTCACTGTTTGGAATTAATAATCGCATGGACTAATAACTCGTCTGGAATTAATACTCGCATCCACTATATTTGCTCACGTTTCTCATTTAAATTACGAAATAGGAAATGCATTTTTAATTAAGAAATATTCTAAAAATACTTAATTCTACAACGAAAATATATCAGTAAACTTATGTCTACATAACGTCACTCTACTGTAAGTAATAAGTTACATACACGAAAAAACAAAAGTAAAATAATACATGGCTGTATAACAAGGCGGAAGAACAGCATAGATAGATCATAAATCTGAAATTTTCTCATAGTTCTTTACTACGAATACTCCCATATATAATCCTTATAGATATTCTAGTGAGTGATGCTACTTAAGAACATAGGACTTGCTATTTTGTATTCAACTCCCGCATTCATCCGTCTCACGATCAGTCGTTGAACGGTTGAGTGAACCCTATTCCTCTACAGTTCGTCTCAAAGGTAATTGGATACAAGTTTATCGACATGAAATGAAAGAAGTTCTTAATAATTTATGTGATTCTGTGATTCGAATAATAAGCATTTGATAGAGACCCGAATGAACTTGTATTATGGAAGGAGAAAGATTTATTTATTCCTTTTGGATGCATTTTCATATGAAGCGGAATAGTACCCTGGTACTTATATTCTTCAATGCACTTGAGTTAAAGCTTGAAAAATTGTTAAAGCTTAGTTTATCGAACATTTATGCATTAAGGTAACCGACTATGTTTTAAACGTCGATTTTGATGAAAATTACAAAATTTCTTTTATTGCTGTTTTTTAAAGAATGTCAATTTCTATTCCTAAATACACTTTATTTCTTTCTTACGATTATTAGAAAGGAAATACGAGCGATTTAAAGATGAGCGGCGGTAGTACATTTCAATGCTGACGAAAACTTTAACTGCCTTTACTGAAGAATTATTTTTTCACTAAAAATGTATACGACTATTGTTATAAATCAAAATAGAATCATGATATGTATATGAAATTTTTCAGGCATGTTTTTCAAAAAAGTAAGAATGTAATGAACTACAGATTGGACTCTAGATATATTATTTGTTGATTCGTAGCTGTTTTATAAAAAATATCACGAGATATGACTGAAATTTTAAATGTCATTGCATGTAATGACCTGAAATTTAGCGTAGGATTACGATTATCCTTAAAGGGCCTCCGGAAAGCAAAATTTCAGATATCTTTCATCGCTAGTTATAATTTTTGCATCGCGCCAAACCCAGTTTGTATCGTTTGGAGAAGCAGTAAACAGTTAAACATAAAAGTACCAAAATGCGTCACAATTTTGACATATACACTCATGGACAAAAAAATTATCGCACCAAGAAGGAGTCGTCAAAATGAAACGAAATTTTACATACGTAATGACTACTTTGATATAAGTAAATGATAAGAAAATCAAAGAAAAAGGATAATTTATTTCAGAGAAAAAGGCAAAAGAACGGAGGAGTTAATACTCCGTTGGACCCACTCTAGATCGAATACACGATGCGATACGATCAGGCATTGAGTCATACAAGTTCTGTATGATGTCTTGAGACATTTCGTTCCATATTTGCTGCAACCTTTCCTCTAGTTCGTTCAAACTCGTGGGATGCCCAATTCGTCGTCCCAAATGATCCCAGATATGCTCGATTGGAGACAAATCTGGAGATCAGGCAGGCCAAGGAAGGGTAGTAACAGTCCGGAGACAGTCTTGTGACACCCTTGCCGTATGAGGCCGAGCATTGTCTTGTTGAAAAATGGCTTCTGGGAGCCGTTGCATGAGTGGCAACATTGGTTGCAGGATTTCATGAACATACCGCTGGGCTGTCATGGTGCCACGGAACAATACTATGGGTGACCGTGTATTGTAGGCAATGGCACCCCATACCATCACACCAGCTGTGGGAGCGATGTGTCGCTGTACAGCAAAGGCAGGATTGAAGCGTTCACCACGGGCTCTCCACACACGAACACGATTGTCATCACTGCCGAGATTGAATCTGGATTCGTCGTTAAAGACGACCTGGTTTCATTCCGCTGCAGTCCAGTTTCCTCGTGCGCGGCAAAACTCCAAACGGAGGCGTCGATGGGTGGGCGTCAAGGGCAGCACACGTAATGGGCGCCGCGATACCAACTGTCCTTCAGCCAGGCGCCTTCGTATGGTTCGAGAAGACACAGAGGCCCCCAATGAAGGTGCTACCTGTGCCTGGATGACGGCCGATGAAGCAGTTGGCTGTACGCATGCATTTCTTACGATGTGGCGGTCTTCTCGACGACTGGTCTGTCGAGGGCGTCCTGAGCCTGGTCTTCGTGTACATGACATCTCTCGGGTCCACTGGTCCCAACACCTCCTCACAACACAATCAGAGCAGCCTAATTGACGAGCTACTCGCCTAGCTGACCACCCAGCTTCCATCATCCCGACGATTCTCCCCCTCTCAAACTGCGACAACTGCTTATATTGTCTTCGAACACGGCGTAATGGCATGTCTATCTCAGCTCTTCCTTTGTAAATGATTCAGCACACTCAAACAAGCTTTGGTTACCTGTTTTATACTCCACAGAGTACGATGTTCAACGCCCTCTACCGGCTATACGTAATGCGCAATCACGCTGCATTTCTAATCATTTGCATATCTCCCCGACATGTACCTTCATTGCAAGTTTTGTTACGATCCCGCAATTATTTCTTGGTGCGCTAATTTTTTTGTCCATGAGTGTATATATACACTCAAGAGCCAAAACATTATGACCACCTGTCAATAACGAGTTGGCCCACCTTTGGCGCGCAACACAGCTTCAACCCGCCTTGGCATGGATGCCACAAGTCCTTGGTAGATGGCAGGAGACAGATTGTACCAGATGTTTAAGCAGCGGTCACTCAAATCCGAGATATTGCGAATTGGTGGTCTTTGAACTCTGAGCTGCCGTCCCATGACATCCCAAATGTGTTCTATCGGATTGAGATCCGGTGAGTTAGGCTGCCAGGACATTAACTGGAATTCAGCATCATGTTCCTGGAACCACTCCAACACAATTTTAGCCTTGTGACACGGGGCGTTGTCCTGTTGGAACATTCCATTTCCAGCTGAAAAAACAGACGCCATGTAAGGGTGCAACTGGTCCGCAATGATGTTCAGATACCCTGTAGCATTCATGGTCTGCTCTACGACTACCACGGGTCCCAGAGACGCCCAAGAGAACGTCCCCCAAAGCATAATACCGCCACCACCGGACTGTGTATTACTGTACATTGAGGGAGCAACAGTTCGCCTGGAAGACGGCGTATCCTGACACTGACATCGGCGTGATGAATGACAAACCGTGATTCATCTGACCAGGCAACTCTCTCCCACTGATCCATGGACCAGTCGCGATGTTCCCGGGCCCAGCGCAGGCGCAGTTGGCGATGACGCTTGGTCAGCAAAGGCACACGAGTTTGCTGCGTAGCCCCATATCCAACAGTGTCCGCTGAACAGTGTGCTGCGATACTATTCTACTTGGCCCTGCATTGTATTGGGCTGTCAGCTGAGCCACTGTCTGGCTCCGGTTTTGCTTCACCATGCGAGACAGTCTCCAACGACCTTTTTCTTTGAGAGCGTGTGGACGTCCAACACCATGTCGTCTACTGCTGGTTTCACCGTCATTAATCCACTTTGCATAAGTACTAACAACTGTAGGTCGCGAACAACCCACGAGTCGTGCAGTTTCGGAAATACTTATTCCGAGCCTTCGAGCCTTTACAATCTACCCTCTATGAAAGTCGCTTAGATCCGCAGCCTTTCCCATCACAGACAGAAGTAAGTGTAAGAATGATTCTTCAGACTCTCCAGCAGCAGTTAAAAACCACTTCCACCTGATCACGTGCCTTCCACGTCATCCAGGCGAATTCATTGCAAAATGTAGGGGTGATCATAATGTTTTGGCTCTTTAGTGTATATATATATATATATATAGATACATAGATAGATAGATAGATAGATACATATATATACTTAACACATAATACCAGTATACATACAAACGAGGTAAGCCAATATAAGTAAACCTACGTTGCATTCCCTTGGTAGTTTCGTTAGAAGAAATGACTTGAAGTTTTTTTTTAGATTTCACGGAATTGAATCGTTTTTACTTCATGGCACTCTTTAGGACTTTATGTACATATGATAAAAATAAATTAATGTTACATGTATCTTGTTTTCTAGAGCTAGAGCCGTTTGTGTAAAAATTTATTGAATTTCGGCCAAAACTCTTTAATTTTGTAAAATGTTGCACAGTTAAGATAAATTTTTTCATCATTTTCCTATTTCAGTGTTATATTCTCGCAAAAAATAGCACACATATTTTCTCAAGTTTATGGAAATAATAAGGCACCGAACATAGTCGGAAACCTTAATACTTATCGTTTCATTTATATCTGCTCTCTGTTTTTATATCTGGGCAATTTGATCAAGGTTTGTCCGGTATGATGTTTAATTTTATTCCTACCATAATAAAATTTCTATAATATGGTTAACAATTACATAACATAAAATCTTAAAAAACGAATCTCTGATTTGTCTTCTGGCTAATTTTATTGCAATGGAGTTCTTATTGTATCTTATAGCTCAAACAATTTGATCAAAGAAAAAGTATTACTTTTTTTTCGGAAACCTAATCTTCTTACTTTATTTTAACTTTCTTCCACAGTTAAAAGTTAATCATTTAATGCGTCAAAAGAAGTCTTCTTGACAAAGTATTGCATTTATCCTATCTCAGGAAGTCTGAAACTCATTTGTCTTTCCAAAGTTTACCTTGGCTTAGTATCATGACGTTTATTTTCAGAATGCTTCTCTTCAGATACATACTTCATTAATTTATACATTTTCCCTTCTCACTAGGGATTAAGAACGTCAAATCATCTACCGTACATATTTAATCAGTTTCGTAATCAATGAAACTTTCTTTTTGTTTAAGCAGTATTATCCTTTCATTAATAATTGATGAAATTTCTACAAATTCATTTCTCAACAGAATATAATTTTTTCTAGTTCTTTACTCATACTAAGATAATTATTTTTTAATTAAGTTTTTTGAGAATACAGCATCAGCAGTAATAGTTAAGAATTATTTACTTGTTGAAAAGCATATAAAAAACAAGTTAGAAAACGTCATTCGCATGGTCAGCGCCTGTACATCCATTCATACTTTCCGAGTGTTTTGCACAGCATTAAACATGAAATCGATTTCACAGTTGATGGAGTTTCAATTTCTTTTTTGGTCATATTTTGTTCATCTCTTATCTGATGCATGAAACTTCATTTCTTATAATACACGTGGGAAAAATAATATGGCAAAAGGTCGCGCATTTGCAGCATATTTGGTAATTCGAAATTTTGTTATATATTCAAAATTTCATAATAAGAAATTTTGATACTGAATATATTTTACGCTTATCAGCATAATACAATTTAAAAAATTCATAAAAGCACTCAGAATTCCAAATGGAATGTTAGGGTGTACACTTTAAGCCCAGAATTTTTGCAGGAAAAGTTATTATATTAACGGACTTTGAGTAGGAGAGAAGAGCTGTTCATGTATTATGGTTTGACAAGGTAAGAAATGTTACTGATGCATACATTTACTGCGATATTTTTTAGTCAATAATAAAAAAAAAACCTACTACTGTGAATTTCTTAGGAAATTTAAGCACAGTTTAATATATATATATATATATATATATATATATATATATATATATATATATATACAGGTGGTTATCAAAATAATGGAAACACCTATCAATATTAGTTGTGCTTATGGATGTGCTTCGTATTCCTTAAAAAACAGATCTGGACACCGGTATTTTTTATATAATATAGTGTATGTATTATTCTAATGGCAGGTAGCAGTAATGAAGCTAAGGGCATCGTGCTTTTGAGGAGAACAGCGTAAAATATCAAACCTTGCAGACCTTGCGAAAAGGGCAAATTGTTGAAGAGCATTTAAATTGGAGTATCTGTTGCTGCAACCCCCAAGCTAATGGGTATTTTTCGAGCTATGGTATCGAAAGTCATGATAGCATACAGAGTGCACGGAAAAACATCCTTTGCCAAATAGAATAGTGGACGAAAGGGAGTGAAAGAGACGAACGAGGTATTGAAACGGATTGCGACATGAAGAATAAAAACAACTGCAACCAAAATGACCGAAGAGTTCAATCTGCATCTGCATGTTCCGGTATCAACTATTAGAGGTAGAAGTGAACTTCACAAACAAAGCATTTCGGAAGAGTAGCTATTCCCTAGCAAATTTTAATTGATGCCAATACAAAATATCGTCCACAATTCCTGTACAATTCCCCCGACTATATATCATCCAACTACTGTGATCTGCATAAGCGGATAGAGCCAGGTATGGATATCCACAGCAGCATCTCTACAGGAACTTTCATGATCTTTCCCTGAAAAATGGTATAATATATTCCTAACCACTATTCATGACTTGTATAATCCAATTCCAAAATTAATCAGGTGGAATTACATGACAAAGGTGACCCTGTGCCGTATTAATAAAGGTTTTCATGGTGTTTCTTAGTATTTCCATTATTTTGATAACCACCTGTATATATATATATATATATATATATATATATATATATATATATATATATATATATATATATATATATATATATATAAATATATATATATATATATATATACATGCACACACACGTTATCTACCAATAAGTATTTAGACACCCATGGTCTACGGTCATGATACACGTCACGCAATCCACCGTTAAATATCGTGTGGGAAACAACATTGGCATTAGTCGCATGCAAGATGCCACGAAGTGCAGAGTTATCTGATTTTGAAACAGGTGTAATCATCGGGTATCACAGAAATGGCCGATCCCTAAGGGACATATCTAGCGAGCTGAATTACCCAAAATCGACAGTGGCCTATGAAATTCAGAATTGGAAGGTGACCGGTGATTGTTGGAATGTGCCCTGAGTTGGCAGACATACGAAACTGGGAAATAGAGACCGACGGATGATGTCTAGAGGAATTCAAGACAACCACACCTATCGTATGGCGAACATACTAAAGGAGTTTCAACAGACATGCGGTGTTGTTTCGATAAATACCATCCGTAAGGAAGCACATATTCTTGGTTTTCATGGTCAAGCTGCCACCCATAAGCCTTTGATCACAAAGTCCAGCCTCGCTGTTCGGTTAATGTGGTGCAAATCACGTCGAAAGTGGACTATAGATTAGTGGAAATGGGTTCTCTGGAGCAACGAATCAAGGTTCACCCTTTTCCTTTCGGTTGGCAGGGTCTGGGTCTGGTATGCTGCTTGCCAGTATGCATTGTGCCCACAGTAAAGTTTGGCGGAGGTGGAATTATGGTCTCGGGGTGTTACTCCTCGTATGGATTATGACCCTTGGTCCCAATTCATCGTAAGATCAACGCCGACGCCTAATGCACTATTTTAGATGACAGTGTGCTTCCTACGTTGTCGCAGTTTTACGGGTTTAACCGATGATACTTCCAGAAAGACAACGTCAGCTGTAATGTTGCGAGGTCCACCATGGATTGGTTTGGTGACAATGGGGTTAACCGAATGTACTGGCCTGCCCAGCCCAAATTCTCGATCTAAACGCTATCGAGAACTTCTGGGACGAGTTGAATTAAGGGGTGCAACAACCGTCCAAAATCGGTGAAGGAACTTACATGTCTTCTCCAAGCCTAGTGGAAGAAAATACCACTAGCCGTCATACAAGGACTTGTGGAAACCATTCCCCGTAGGGTTGAGACTGTAAGTGCCTCTCGTGGAGGCTCTATCTTATTTATTGAATAGAATAAATTGTGTCTTTCTTTCTGTCACAAGTGTCCAAATACTTATTGGTAGATAGTGTATATATATATATATATATATATATATATATATATATATATATATATATATATATATATATATATATATATATATATATATATATATATATATATATATATATATATATATAAATATATATATATGTGTGTGTGTGTGTAATGAAAGTATTGTATACTCGGGGTGAAGTCGTTGAGTTCTGTAGAACGAGTGGCTGGCAGTGTCCGTAGGATAAGGAATGCATGCACGGCGATCTCTCGGCGTTTCAAGATATTTCGGGGTTTTTAGAGTAGTCGCGGAGTGCTACTGGGGAAGACACATAGACATTTTCATGTTAAACGTCTTTTATTCTAGACTCAATCACTGGACAGCTTGAAAACTGGTAGGCCTTACACTTTGGCACAGATAATTCATACATTTTACAGTCAAGTACTCCGGAAGCCGCCGGAGCTGTACAAAATGGTTAAAAAAACCGCAGCGCAAATTACGCCATATTATCAGGACTAGAGCAGAAGGCGGAAAACTTAGTTGGATGCCCTTGACTCGGCGCATTTAACTTTCCTGATTGGTTAGAAATTAACACCTGATTATCACGCCATATTTCGTCATGGCTTCTAGAACAATTCGCGTTACATAATTTCTGTCAGCACGTGTATTTCGGGGGAAAACTAATTGATTATTTCGGGTCAAATTGAGGGATAATGCTGTATTGCAATAGGACAAAGTTAATAAAGGGAAACGTTATTCTTTCAATTTCTCCCCCCCCCCCTCTGGAAAAGACTTGCGAGAAGGGCCGGCTCCCTCAGCAAGGCTCTCCATCAGGCGAGAAACGCGTATACAAAAGAGTAATTTTGACTAAAATTTTGAAGAGTAATTTTGAATAAAATTTTGACTCAGGTGTTGAAAATTTAAATTTTGATTAACTATTATCCTAGTGTGTCTGCTCAGGTCATGAAATATGCAAAATATCAAAAAATATCACTAAACAAAATAAAAAAATATCAGTTCACTTAAATTGCTTGTTAGGGTGAGTATGGCAATATTTCAAATTCGCTTTAAAACACAAAAAAATATAGAAACATTGAATGTTGATATTACTAACTAATAATGTGACAAGTAACATATTATAAAATTTTCAACCTTCTCCACATAGTCCTTGTTATGCAAATGGTAAGGGAAGGTTCATCATTACAACATAAGAACTATATAACATTTCACAAAATAAAATGTTATGAAGATTTAAATACACTAAAATTATATCTTAGGATGACCATGGTAACACTTCAATATTCACTAAAAATTTAATCTAAAATGGAATGTAAAAATGAAAAAACATTTTATTAAGGAACACAATATATCACAATGTTTGTTTTTGTAAAGGTGTTTGTGTTTGTGTGTGTGTACCCCACAATTGCCTTAGCTTCAAATTATTTCATAACTCTACTACTAAGGAGTGAGTGGGTGTGTAGTTGTTTGCGTAAAAGTGTAAGTGGCCATACTGTGGACCCACCGTTATTCTCCCACAGGACATGACATATATATATATATATATATATATATATAAACGCGAACGATACGGGAGCTAGTGTCATTAGAAAACATCATTTGTGCATCAAAACATTTTTCCCAAATTCAATTAATGAATTGCAGCATAGTGGTTACTAAAAAAAACTAAATGCAAAATTCAGGATACATAGAAAAATATTATTGTAATACACAGACTTCAAAACTTTATAATGAAGACATATGATGATGGTTTCAATTTTTATTCAGTTAAAATAATTAAACTCTGTGTAAAAATGTGATAAAATATAAAATAATTCTCTGATATAATGTTTAAAATATGATTTATAATTTTTCCTGCCTTACTGCTATTATAACTTAAACTCGTCTCTACACTGATATTGTATAAAAGGAATGAAAAAAACCTCTGATTAATAAATTTGTGACACTCTAAATGATTATTATGGATATATGATAGGAACACTATCGCAAATAAGATTCTACAGATCTAATAACTGTAAGAGAAATCAGAGATATTTAAAATTAGTTTTGTTTAGTTTTTTTCCCGATGGGCAATCAAGGATGTGTGTCATGCAAAAATATTACCACTGAGTAGACGGGTGGATATATTAAAGCTATTTTTAACTTTAACAAGGAGGTAGAAAAAGGAAAGTTTAAGGCCTAGGGGATTTTTTCGTCTTTAAACCCACATAATTTTCTCTTACTAATAAATCCTATTCTTTATTCAAAATTGAGTTCCTCCCCTCCCGTGAGCAAACTTTTAGAAAGATGATCACTACAAATCAATAGTAGCACTTAATATATGAGTGTTAATCAGAATTTTTTTTCAAGGTATCCGACTACGTTTGAAACGTCGATTTTGAGGAAAATTCCGAATTTTTCTTAAAATTCATGTTGCTTCAAGAAAATAAATTTCTGTTTCTATATCTTCTTTAATTTTTTCTGTTCGATCATTAGAAAGGAAACCAGAGTGATTTAGAGAAGAGCAAAAGCTGTCAATTACAATACACGGGAAAACTTTAGTGTTTCCTGAAGACCTGGTTCATCAAAAATTTAAACGAGTATTGTGATTACTTAAAATATAATCATAATATGTCTATGCAATTTTTCAGGTAGGTTTTTTTACATATTACTGAAAATATAATGAACTGCAGATTTGGTTCTTGGTCTATTATTTATTTATTTATAGCTGCATTTATAATAAATCTCACGAGAAAAGACTGAAATTTTATATGTGATTGCATATAATCGCCTTTATTTCTGTTACATTTCATAATATCTATTAGCTTTTAAGTCATGACACTCACGAGTGTTTTACGCACATATCATAAAAAGAAATGAATGATATGAAGGCGTTATTTGAACAGTGTTCCAACTTCATTCTTATTCATTTTGAGATTCAGAACCTTAAATTCTAATAAGTTCTGAGAAATTACTGCTGATGTCTGATTTGTAATGCCCTCTGTTGGCAGCAGAAATGAGCTGGAGGTGTACCAATCTATATATTTAAGTTGCTAAGCTGACGTTTTGGGCAGTCCGTGAGAGAAAGCTACTGCATCAATTTAATTCATTTTGGTCTTAAACGAAAGATTGTAATCTGTAGATTTGTCAAATGTGGTTTTTGTAACCGCAATTTCTATTAATGAGCGATAATTTGCGATTAAAAAATTATTTCTGCACATGCTCAGTGGCATGTTTCAATCTGGCTTTAAAAACCACTGTTTCTGCGCATGGTCAGTTGCATGTTTTAATGATAAACATGTTTATTAATAGGAGCCTTTCTAGATCTCTCTCTGACATTTTTATTTTTATGATAATTACGTTTGTGAAATATGAAATTAATTGTTTATTTCGCGTTGTTTAGTTAGCGATAATTTACAATTTCAAAAAATGCTTTCTGCGCATGCTCAGTGACGTTTTTAAATCTGTCTTTAGATACTCACTAAGCACGAGGCCACTTAAACACATTAATTTGTTTCTGCGCATTATGATTTTCAACATTTGGCAATGATGTGTTGAGTATAATTTGTGTATTAGTGCATTTATTTACTATCTAGCCGTCATGTTTTGACGGGTACCAACTAGTTTAATAATAAGATAGAAATGACTTGTATGAACATGAAAGTGAGGCTAACTGTATTTTTTTTAAAAGTGGAGTTGGACCACTATTCAAATAAGTCCTTTATATATGCATAACTTTTTGTTGTAGAGCTAGAGTCGTTTGTGTAAAAATTTGCTCAATTTCGACAAAAAAGGTGAACAGTTATTGTCTGAAAAAGGTATTGAAAATGGTGAGCAGTTATGGTCTATTAATTTTCACATTATCGTATTTTGGGGCTATATTCTCTCCGCAAGTATGACTGAAATTTTCGCAAGTGCAGGTCTGAATGTGGATCTCTACAACCGATTTTGAGTCCCAAAATATCCTAATTTTGAGTCCCTAATTTTGAGTCCCAAAATATCTTATCTGATTAAATTATAAAATTTTCAAACACAAGAAATATGTTTAAAGCTGAATATCTTTAAAGCCTGGAGTAGCAAAAAAAGGTTTTAAAGTAGACAAATCAGATAAAATATTTTCTAAGAAAATTACATAAATATTATAGTCTTGTGTTCTTCCTTGGTAGGATATACTCAGTTAAAGAAGTGTAGCACTTGCTCATAAGTACTGTAGCAAAATTCATTACCTGATTGTCCATAAATTACATCGCGGGTATTTGAGCTAAAGATAAACTACTGTTGTTACGTGTTCGAAACTATTTTGTTTCACCAGCAATTACAGTCAAAATTTTTTTTCTCAAAAAAGGCCTTTCACGACAATTTATTCGTTACACCTTTCTTATAAAAAAAAGTATTGGGAAGAATTGCTCGTTCTACATATGACGTCCGTTAATGGAGAAGTTTACAGCAATTACGTGGGGGATAAAAAATTTATTAACTAAATTTTATATCATGTGACATGCCTAAAATGAAAAAGCTTAGACAGTTTTAAAATGCAAGGAAGTATGAACATTTTTGTCAGCAGAAATGGGCAAACCAGTGTGTTTCGACAAATGCCATCGAATTTAAAAAAATGAGCCTACAGGCTTGTGATTTTAAAATAAGGTATTTTGAGCTAATGGAATGATTATTTAAGCGAAACTCATTTAAATGGAAAATTGTTCTTCAGAGTTTATTGAAATAGCCTGTGGCATGTTTTATTTATAGTTAGTTAAAAGAATTATATTTAATACTTTTGGGAACATAATTTTAAACCCCTTCTAAATTTAGTTTTAAAATCAGAATAAATTTTTGTTGAAAAGTATCTCAATAAAGAAATTCAGTATAATATATTTTACGGAATATGCTTTTATTCTAAATTATTATTTCACTCGAAAAATTGAAAAATTGAAGTTAATTTCCTTTTTACCATGTTTTTATTAACTTGTTTTCTTGTTTGTTTATGTGTTTGTTCCTTAGAAATCTTGCAATCGATTTTTAACTAACTTCCCAACTAGCTAGACATTTGAAACTTTTAGAATAGCTCAGAACACGATGACAATGCATTTTTTAATACTTTTAGCCATCTTTAAGCAGAATTAAATTTATTTTTAGTTATTTTCAGTTATATTCGTTTTGTAGACTGGTGCAGCCATCTATCGGCCGGGACGGGAACGAAAATTTAAACGCAAGTTAACTTCCAATTAACTTCATTTTCTTTCAAGTTGATGGGATGATTCATCAAAAAATTTAAAAAAAAGTATTTATTAATACATAGAATTGTCAAGTTTATATGATTCAACAGAAAATTTAAAAACATGGTATATAAAAAGTTTCTTTAATCTTGTAATTATTCTGTTTAAATTTATTTCCAAGCAAAAACTGATATTTACTATAATTGCTAATTTCAATTCTAGAATTAATTTATTAGCATATGCTTTATATGTAATTTCTCAGCTTCTAAATATGGAGTTTACTTTCATCTCAAAATAAGAAGGCATAATAACAAGTCGATATTTAACAGTTGAGTGGATATTTTATTTCTGGACCTATCCTATGTTCTCTCAACTACTCTTAAAATGGCTAATAACGAGAAATGAAACTTAATTTGTTTCGCAGTCCAAATGTTTTTCCCATTTTTTTGTAATTCTGTATCGTTTAAAAAAAGTGAGAGGGAACTTACATAGCCTTTGCTAACACAGGGTTGTGTGTGACGCTGTTCGCCAAAACGGAATAAGACCGAACGCTGATTACAGGCGATATCAAGGTTTCTGAATCAGACTTGGAGCTGCAAAGCAGAATGCTGTTTTAGTGAGAATTTCTCAGTAAGTCGCGTTAAAGTTTTAAGGAGAGGGAGTTGGTACAACACATTTAAAATCATACAGTGTGTGTGCTATTTGTAAGTTTGTAAGTGTATAGAGAACATGCACTTCTACCCTAACTTTGGGTATGTATATCTTGAAGTGGCACTCTAAATAATTTCATTCAAACATAGTTCTTACATAACAACAATGTTTATTCAAATATTTGCAATTATAAATTTTGCTTTTCAACTTAAAGCAATCGCACTACTAGTACGAGATATATAATATTTATGCAAGGGAAATACAATTCAATATATTTTCTGGTATAACTATTCATGCAATGACAATAAAAACTTGAGATACTCACAAATACTTCGGAAAGTCGACCATCAATGCTGCTTCGTAAGCTTTGGGCCTAACAAGAACTCGCGTAGGTTTGATGCAACCTAGCTATACCTCGAGCGGCTGCTCGCAAACCTCAACTATTATTTAAAAAGACTCTAAGCCTAGCTCCAGCTCTATACTTCGCTTCGTCAGCTCTACTCCTCCTTTCACCTCCTCTCACTTCGTCATCCGCACTTCCTAGCTCCTTCCTCTTTTTTATCTAGCTGCTCGGTATTTATACCAACCGCGTATGCCGCAGTTAGCATATCTTAAGCGTCTTCTTTAACTTTATTCACCTAAAAGTTCGATTATTGTGTATCGAATCTTATGTAAACATTACAACTGTGCGCCGCCCACGATTCATAATGGTTAGCGTTCTCAGCTAGCACGCTTGGGTTCAAATACCGAATAAGGTCTAGTCCTTTCCGTGTTGCCCAAATCATAGGAAGCAATGCTGGCTAACCTAAAGGGTAATCCTATAATAAAGTAGTCAGCAAAATTCCGAGGGTCTTCATGGGCCAATCAAACATACGCGGGTCTTTATGGGCATGTCAGAGAAGTACCTATTGTCTAAGACAAGTATCTGAACAAGTACCATTGAAAAAGATGTTTGTAACTGTTGTTGCTATAATTTTAATTTAGTATGGAAGCAGAGGGTTTCTAGCAGGGTGTACTTTAAGAATTATCGTTAACGATACCCTTGAATACTTAAGGGCAATAAAATTTATACTTTAGATAAATAGCAGGGTTCTAGCAGGGTGTAGTTTAAGAATTATCGTTAACGATACCCTTGAATACTTAGGGGAAATAAAATATATACTTTAGATAAATAGCTAAACACTTTTTAACGCTTTACGTTTTCGACTTACACTAAAAATTAAAAATCCATGTTTTTTCGAGATAATAATAATAATAAATCCTATTGCCACTTTATATGAAATACCCTTCGCAGCACAGACGTCTCTGATTAGGAGACGGGTAACCATGTGTTCCAATACACAGGTATTTAATTTATCAACTTCTTCCCTTCGGCACGTGTCAATCAAAGAAGATGAGCAAAACCATTAAAATATTTTGGGCATGGCAAGGCAGTTCGTGTCAGACAGTCAGGAGTCAGTCCTGAAACTTTTAATACACTTGGGATTTATAAAATACATTGGAGATTAATACAATTACTCTTGTGCAATAATAATTTCGCAACTCTCGTAAAAGTAGCTTTTTTTTATCATAAATTTATTTATAATAAGGTGTATAAGGTGTAAGTTAAATTCTCACTGGTTTTGTATATATCAGTGTTAACATTTATTTTTAGTTTAAGGGGACAAAGGAAACTCAAAATTATTTTTCTAATTTTCAGAACATTTTAAAAACATGACCATTTTTCTGGTAATAAGCTCAAGCAACCATGATCAAACTAATGATTTGAGATAATGAAAATGCTCTCAGTTATTAAAATTTCGATGATTAGAAATAAAATATAACGTATTTAAAATTTTCTCACGAAATGCTAAATCTTTTATTTGTAATGTACATTTCATATTCTAGAATCCTATTTAGCCTTTATTGTAAATATTCTTTGCATTTACAACGAATTTTTTTTCCTTTAAAAGTCCTTTGTTGCTCTTCAAAATACCAACATCAACTGCAAATAAATTTTTACAAAAAGCACATCTGTATTACAATTATATTTACCAGGTTTATCTAAAACTGTATATAAATTATTAATTTGCGACGAATATGGAATGTAGAAATGTGTATAAAGGATTAAAAAAATAAATATAAAAATTAATCAAGGCACTTCAATTGAGAAAAATCTAAAACAATAGAAAAAAATTAATCGAAATTTTTTTGAATTACAGTAGGATTTGAAAACAGATAGTTTTAAATACACCTAAAAATATGAGTAAATTTTATTTACCTATGGGCTTAAAACTTATGTATATACTATAAAATTCAATTATCTCCTTTGCAAATTTTGTTTAGATATTGAAATGATGTGTATCTAAATATGTGGTGGGTGTGCATGTAGGATTATGAGATGCGAATAAGCATGTTTGTATTTGCTAAATTTTTAGATATACATAATATTGCTGAAATATTTTGTTCTGTAATAAATCACAGCAAATGATTTCAGAATATTACAGAAAACTAAGTTATTTATAACAACAGTGCATGAATTCTTAGCAGTATTTCACCTCACAAAGAGGTGTACAAAACTTTGATTATAGTGATTATTTGATCTCTTTATATGCCTCCCACTTTCTCCAAATATATAATCTCTATTTGAAAGGTTGTTTATATGCTCGTATTGAATAAACAGGAGATTCTACTATCAATGGTGAGCAAGCGCAATTTTCTTTGCAAGGAATCTTCATAACAGGAAAATAATTTCTTCGTACGATACACTTTCATTAGTTTTTTTTCCAGAGAACGTGGGATGGGATTTTGCTAACAGGAGTTGATAATAGATTTCTATACTTGGGAGTTGAAAGGAACGTTTTGTATTTGATACAGAAATTAGGGTTAAACAATAGAAATTTCATGTAACAGCGCCTATCTCTTTGTAAACTTTCCGTAATTATGTTCATATTTTGGTTCTTAGGTATAAACATTGATGAATTTACAGGCTGATTAGCTTCCAGCAAATTACTGTTTATGAAATACACAAAATGCAATGATAATACAGGCGAAATTTAATAACAAAACAGTTTCCCTATTCATTGAAAAATAATAGCTGTATGCAACACTTCATGCAACACATTTAAGAAATATCTGCTTATAAGAAGTAGAAAAGTAAATGTCTTTTAACATGTCTAAAGTTACAGTCTTCTGTTCCTTTTTTAATTACTGCAAAAATTGAAGTTTCTTTTGCAATCTAAATATGTTTCATCTACTTGATTTTCCGTTGGTTCTCAAATATCACGTCGATATTATAGGAATATAATTTATAATGTAGTATAATAGTTTAAAATTCACATTATATAAATGGGTATTTTTTTAATATAGATGAATTTTACAATAGAAACTATCTTTTTAACCAGTATCAACAGGGAATCTTTTGTTGATACTGGTTTGAAACTTGTACATTAGAAAAACAGCCCGAGTTTTTGAAATTTAAACTTTATGTACACGTATGATTATACAATCGAGTCTTACTATTGTGTAAAGCCAGGAACTTTAAATGAAACGTTAAAGTTGGGAAATGTTGATATAAAAGAACACCCAGAAGAAAAGAAATTTGAAGAATATTTAGAAAAATCAACCTCATTAATAGGGGAGATTTGAAAACAAAAGATGGTCTGATAGTACAGTTGCACATTCTACAACTTTCAGGTAATTTAATAAATTTAAAGTCATCGGAACCTCTATAGTCAAAGATAATGACACAGACATCTAAGCATACTGCGACAGAAGTTAACCTTAAAATCGGCTGTTGTTAGTGCTATAAAATATTACCAAATCTCAGTGCATCAAAGTGGAACTTTGAGGACTTCCATTAGACTTTGGTGTATAATCATTAACAATTGTGTATCTCAGTTGTGCTGGTTTAATTTAACTCTTGGACAGAAGGATGTGGTTGTGGAAGAAATTACAAGTCCACTTTGATGATGACAGAGACACGTGGAGAGATATCACGGAGGGATCACGGTAGCTCACGGAGTGGGATCAAGATTCACGTTTTTTACAAGTGAGACTTGATCTCACTGCGTGAGTCTTAGGCCTTGTTCTAATTGTTTCCATCAGCGTCCACGTTATTCACATAAAAATATTTTTTAACCAATAACAGATCTCCAAACAATTAGCCATGGATTGTTAAATTTCGATGCGAGTAACATTGATGTTAATGGACGCAGTGTGAACAAAGCCCTATTCCTATGTCGAGTTCCGATACGACACCACAGAATTAAAACGACAGCTTTCGCAGAGAGGTCAGAGATTATTCTAAAAATGTTTTTAAAGAATGGTTTGTGATTGTGACTATTCCTAAAAAGTATATGAGATAGTCGATCTCGCTTGACAAAAGCCATGACTTCAGAATCTACCTTTATCAATCTACCTACATAAATAATATCAGTTATTTGTTCAGTATTTTTTAATAAGATTTTATGTTATGAGACTTAAAAGAGAAGTTAATAAAAATTTAGAAAAAAAACTTAATGTGTATACTTAATATGTAAATAGTAATAAATGATTATTTAGTTTCACAAAGTTATTTCTATTAAAAATGTTCGTTTTATTTACTTACAATAAAATATTCAATGAGATGTCATAAAGGGACTTTACCATTCGGATAAATGTAAAACTCTTATAAAAGTTACGCTATGTTGAAACACCTATGTTTAGCAAATGGTAGCCATGCAAGTAATTGATTCATCGATAGATATAAGAAGATAAATTCCTAGTTATGTTATAAATAGCCGAACAAAATATATCTGTGAACTTGTAACAGCTTGAAGAAAAAATAATATAAATTAAGTTATCCTTGCATAATAATTGTTATAGTGCTCTTTAGATAGCGAGGAAACACTTTGACTTAAAATTGAAATAAATAGAGCGTTAAAGAGGATAATTGTTATTAGCATGAGCTAGCATCGCTCTGAAATGGGCTTCATATTTCTGCAGTTGTTAAGCGCATTAGTAACTTTTATATGCGTGTAATTTACAGAGTAAAACCTAAGCAAGTTAATATGGCATTTTCATTTTGAGTGTATCGTTATGTAATACATAACTTGAATAAAGTTCATTAAAAAGTCGTAAAGTAAACTTCCGGAAACAATATTAAGTTCATAGAATTATCCTTTTTCTAGCTAGAAGAATTTTTTGTATTACGTTCTTCATTAGTTGAGCCTAAAATTTAGTACAGAATTGTTTATGTAATAAAATATTTCCCGCAATTTAAGATTTGATAAGCAATTGCTCAACCAGAAAAATCGTCTTTCCGACTTGTAAATATTTGATAGAAGTAACTCATTTGCAAATATCAATAAAATTTGCAAGATTCCTCTCACAGAAGACAGATTGAAACTAGTGTTCAAAACGTCGAGGCTGGTGAAACAGGAATACAAAGTAAAGGTAAGACACCGGAAGAATATGGTAAAGACCGGTGTTCTTACAACTACACCATTATTGTAATTAAAAAAATGTACAGAAAAATACATTCAGGGAAATGTATTATTCGAAGAGACATCTTTTAATCCGACAAGCGTCACATAACCTGAGAACATTCGACCATTCACTCTACTAGTTTTGTTGTCTACTTTATCATGCGTTCACCAGATAGGCAAATCAACGTTGTTTTCTATAAGTTGGAATTATTCCTGCCTTGGGGGGGGGATCCCAACCTAGGTCAACGTGGTGGTAGCCTTCGACATGAATCACGACAGAATGTGGGCCGCGTATTCTAAGAAAAAATCTTTTCGTTTAAATAACAAAGATAGAATACCAGTCTCCTATCTTACATACGATATTTGTATCTTTCATAGTTTCTGAACTCACAAATATATATAAGCTAATTTTTGTACGAGTGAGTATGCTCCAGAAACAGGACAGCACGAACAACAAATAATAGTTTGTATATAGTCCTTCCATTACTTGAAGATTAGATAGGACATTTAGTTGGAGAAGCAAAGAGATGATTCAAAATTTAAAAAAAAGATATATTACCACGTTATACCTATTGAAAAAGTGAAAATTAAATAATTAAATCCAAAATTTCCCATTATACATGCTTTTACTATGAGTTTTCTATCCCTTCAGGCACAGATACAACTATTCCTTCTGAGGGAGGACTATAAAGGGAAAAAATAATCAAGGGTATATTAAAATAATATTAGCCTTTAAAAAGAGATTTAATAGAATTTATAATAGAACTTTCATAGATAATAAATGTTTTACCAGCTTATCAGACAGTCGTTGTTCTTTGTATACCTGTCGTATAATTCTAGTCCACAATATGGAGTACATTTGTACATAGCAGATTTTGTTTCAGAATGTAAAAAGTAAATTTGAAAGATTCATAAGTAGTATATGTATGGTCGTTCATAAGATGCATGTTCTGTGCATTATGCGCAGATAAAAATTTAAAAGCAAACCCTCCATTAAAGGCAATATTTAACATTTTGAAATCACTCAATGAATGCTGTACTGCAGGTAGCAAAAGTTAAACTGAACAAAGACCGATGTTTGACAAAAGAGAAGAGCATGAACATTTTCTTTAGTTAAATGCCAGTTTAGTCGAAATTTATAAATCTTTCCTTTGCAGAAACTTTTTTTTTGTATAGTAAACATACCATAAAAATATTATACGATGCATACTGGTATTTAAATTCATTGATACTCACAAGATGCTTAAGAAAAATCAAAAAAGTAGTGTTAATAACTTCTTAAATCCACAATGTATTATATGATTTTTGTCTATATATATATATATATATATATATATAAATAAAGAGAGACTGACTTCATTAAACCTTCACTGAATTTACAGAAATCTCTAAATTATAAAGAGCGAAATTAATAGTAGTTGTTTATATAAAGATGTCCCTTTTTTGTATATCCAATGATATCAGTATCTTAATTATGTACGTATTCAACTTCACAATTAGTCATAAATTAAGTTGAAAATCCATGTTGCAAAGGATTCACATACCTTTTATAAACAGGGCAATTAAGCGCCATACATTTTTATTTATTGCTCTTCTTGGTCTTTTATACATTGACGAAATCGTATTTATCTCTGGAACATAATTATACGTTGTATCAAACGAAGAAGATAGCACGAAAGTATAGTATCGAATGTGTCAGATATTATCATCGAACTGGATTAAGAGTGACAAAGGAGAAATCTCATCATCTATGTGCTTATACTGTCTTTTTTTTCATAGCCGGTAAGGAAGAACCGATCCTGTCTTTTATATTTGAAATGTGTGATGGATTACTGATCGCAGTAGGTGAAGGAATAATAAACCATGCAAATTATAGTTATATTCAGAAAAAATAGCAAATTCTCTCATATTGACATGCGTTTCAGGTGTTAAAACCAATGACTCACGATAGTTCTAGTAATGGTACATCGATGCAAAAAGCGTTCGATTTATTAAACATTAACTATTTTCTAGTTTAAGGCTTTAATTCTAAAGTTTGTGTTGACTTGAAACCTTTGCACTGTTTCTTCTTCTGAGTATGAATTTTTTCCTCTTGCCAGTCTCATTACATGATCTAAGTAACTATATAAACTCTCTTCGCACTAGTCAGTAATAGTGTCTAAATCAGTGGTATTCAACCTGGTCCCAACCGCCCACTAGTGGGCAATTCAAGCTTTCATGGTGGGCGGTGAGAATTTTTGTCCGTCGTTACAAATTTTGTTCTTCCTCCATATATCGAATACACTGCTGACACATTCGCGAGTTTCACATTTTAAGATATGCTTTTACAATTTACTTTTGAATTCTATCTATAAACTTGGATAACAGGTAATAATTCACCAGACACTTCTCGAAGTTTACTCGTAGACAAGGGAGCAACGAATTAGCTCCGTGGCCATCCGTAGCTATTTATGTATATATATACATAAAGAATAAATAAAAAGATAAATTTAAGTACATATTTTTTGAAAACCCTCCCTTCTAAAATTTACTTCTCACTTGCGCTAAATTTAGTCACTGTGGATATGCACCAGTGGGCGGTAAAGAAACTTTGCCATCAACAAAGATACAAAAGTGGGCGGTAGGTATTAAAAAGTTGACGACCCCTGGTCTAAATCATTTCTTTTCTGTCACTTATGTAAACAGCTCAGAACGAAAAGCAATCTTTCAGTTCACTCATTCTGACCAGTACGGTCACGGGAAACCTCCGCGCTGAGTTCAAATCTCGGCTTTTCGAAAAGCTAAGGTAATACCACTGCGTCCTAGATGTAGATTTGTATCTAGATGGCATTGTTACCACTTACCTGAGGCAAAGGCTCTCCACAAAGGCTCAGCCAGCATGTGAGCCCCCAAAGCCCACATATCTCTAAAGCTTTGTGCCAAAAAAGCTTTTCTTCCCTTTAAATCATTCTATAAATACTCTTATCGAGTATGATGTCACCATCCATAAACATGATAGTGCAGTCTAGAAAAAGGGCTGCATAAAATGAAAGAGTTGGGGCTTGTTCACATAGCATCCATCAGCGTCTGCGTAAAAAATTTAAACCAATCATATGCCAATCACTGACTCATTTAACCAATCAGCGCCAACGGAATCTTTAACGCTGAAGCAGACGGATTTTATGTGAACAGGCCCTTATGCCGTAAGGAGAGAAAATGACACGTGAACATTTATGGCGCAGTAGCCATAAATATTTAGTAATATTTATGGCATGCCACGCAAATTCAGCTTATTGTACATGAATACACGCACAAATCTTGAAGTGGACAATAATGCTACTGTGTTCTGTTGACATGCTTGTATTCCGGGAAAAAGATTTCTTTTATATGTATTAATCTTAAATTTTATCTCACTTCTTACAATACATGTAGTCCTTGTCTACGCCGGATATGGGCCCGTTAAATACGTAGACCGGATAGTCCCTCTATGAGGTTAGAGAGGGTGGGAGTAGGTCCGATCCCCCCCAAATGTCACCCGTAGGGAGGATCGATCAAAATTGAGTTGGCACTTGGCTAAATCGGACTCTGACTTTATGGAGCAATTATAAACCAGAGCCGCACCCCTCAGTCCTCTAGCCTGTATGGACCTGGCTAGGAAAATTTCCTGCTAGGGAGGATTAAGAATAATAAGAACAGCAGACATGTAGTGCGTATTTCTTTCTATTGACTGAGAACTCTTCGTATTCATTAAATTTAAATTGTACAATTCTTATAACTATACACTGCTGCATAACAATCCATTATTCAATTAACAGTACGTTGTGAGTATTAAACTAAATCTAAATAAACCGAACTTCAAAAGGAGGTAATAAGATAGAAAATTTTGACTCATAATAATGAAAAATAATATAACATAGATATATATATATACCTTAATACATATTTTGATATTTTTATACCAAAATCTATAGATTCATTCAGTACCCAAACACTTCTTTTATATTTATTCTGAAGCCATCAAGCGGAAAAATTTAACACACTACATAGTGAGTTTTAATATAAAAAATTCTTTTCATGTTTTTGTTTTTAGAATTTTTTATGTCCCTCATTTTAATATCTGTATAACGGATGCAGGAATTTTTTTTTTCCTCTTTGGTGAAAGTTTTATAAGTTTGAAATCCTTTATAATGGAATCGCTGTTGTAGTTTAAATTCATATACTGGATTATAATATCATTAAAAGTTGAAAATAATTCTAAATTAAAAAATTCACATATATGATGTTAGTAAAATAATATGTTAGAAATATAATATGCAAATATATAATATGAAAATAATATATAATATGTAAAATTCTGCGAATTTCTCTTATTTACATAATTTTTTAATTAAGAATTTTTCAGCTGTATTTAGTATTAAATATTCTATTTTTTATGTTAAATTTTAATTAGAATTGTGTAAAAAAATTTCACTATGAATATTATTTTTTTTGTGTGTGAAAATAAATATTGCCAAATATTTAAATTACTATCTCTTTTCCCTGACTCTCCATTAAAACTTACACGCATTTGGAATGCAATTTTTAATGAAATTGAGAATTATTTCTTGAAAAATTTGGTTGAGTTTGAAGCATTGTTTAAAAGTTTCGACGTTTGAAAAAAAAATTAAATTTTGGCTTTCTTCTCACATTCATATTAGTTTAATTTCATGTAAATATTCAAATATTAATTTTTAGATAGTCAAATTAATTTTTCCTTTATTACCTTAATTAATTTAGGTAAAACCTCAATTGACACAGGTTTTTTTTTTAAAGCTCGAGTTTGTTTATAAAATTAAAGTCTTTTGTTTTAGCGTTTTCTCCATTTCAAGACTCGACTGACAGGACCAGCCATTAAATTAGATCCCATGTGGTGAGTTGAGAAGAATTACTAAGAGGTTGTGCAACATAAAATATCCATTAAACGGGATTGTTAGGGAGCTAATAGTGAAGGAAAAAGAAATTTTCTTCGAAGGGAAGTTAAAATAACTAAGTCTGAACCCAAACGTCTTAAGTAAAAGGGCCTAAAATAATACTTAAGATATTAGCTCTGAAACGTTTAGATTTAATTCAGTAGAGAGAAAAAGATTTTAGTGGGCAACAAAAATTTTCGATTGCATTTATTTCTTAGAGAAAAATTATTAGTATATGCATGATACATTAGGTCAAGATTAGATAATCTATTGAAAGATAACAACAGAGAAAATATTGAAACAATCTAGTTAAAATCTAGTTCTTAAGAATTTGGAGTAAAAGTGACAATTAAAAGTTTTAGAAGTCGATGTTAGCCTTCAGCATTCGACCTACGTGAATATTATCTGAGATTCAAATGATCTATGTATTTATTCTGTTTATTGAAGGGTACTATCCATAGAAAGGAAATAAGGAAGAGTGTGCTGACTCGCTGGCCAAGGAAAAGAGGACATTGGCCCAGACCTCTTCTTCCATCACACTTGCAGATGTCAACGGAGTGGCCAGGTGCAGATTATCCAACTAGCCCCTAAAGAAACCATTCATTTCAGACTTTAACTGTACCAGAACAATTGTTTCTACAATAGCTAGACTAAGAATTAACCTCTTTAAGGCTATGAAAAACTATCTTGACAGTACAAGATCATTTATCAACTGTATAAAGTGTCCAGAAACTCAGCTTTCTCCAGACTACATCTTTGACTGCCCAGCCATCGTGGCGGACCTTTTCAAACTCGTTTTGTCTCCGCAAGAACTCCTCTACAGATTACAGGCACCAGATCTGGCAGCTGCCATCCTTTCGGTTCTATCTAGACTTTTTCCTTCTGCGGTATTCGTAGACACGACAATAATATTGAATGGTGCAATGTAATGAATATCATTTTGGACTGAAAAAATTTACTTTGTGTTTCACTTTATTTCATATTTTTTTTATAATTCATTCATCTCGGATCTTTTCCATCTGTCGGTGACACACTAACTTTTCCCCTTTTTTTCTGAGCTGGAATTAGACCTAGGGCCTTTGTATCTCAAAACGGAATGCTCTGCCAACTATGAAAAGAACTTTAAAATAGTATATTTTTATCACATTTCTCAAAGAAGTCTACCATTATTCTTTCTTCATTAGCTACAACAATAGTAGACACACGATATCAAGTGTCCAAATTTGATACACTTTATTTTAAATATTTAGTTGTCTCAGTAAGAAATGGCATAGCCACGCAGTTTTGGGGTAACTGAAAGTATTAGTATTTCTTAAAATCCTCTTGAATTTTATTTTTATTTTACTTCCATTAGAATAGTTCTTTAAATTAAACAAAAATACTGGGGTCTTGAGGAAGCAACAATGCTTTTTGCTCCGACCAGTTATTTCATTTTACAATTAATCTTAACTTGCCAACTGGCACTTTATTTCATATTTTGTATAATTTATTCATCTCGGATATTTTCCATCTGTCGGCGACACACTAACTTTTCCCCTTTTTTCTTCTTAGCTGGAATTAGACCTAGGGTCTTTGTACCTCAAAACAGATGCTCTTGCAACTCTGAAAAGTACTTTAAAAAAGTCTATTTTTATCACATTTCTCAAAGAATTATATTTTACTTCTATTACAATTGTTCTTTAAATTAACAAAAATACTGGGATATTGAGGACTCAACAAATAAAGTTTCCTTATGCAAAATACCATTAAGTATGTAAATATACTCAAAACTTCTCTCATGAGGTATTTAGACAGCTTATAAGAATAAAAATGCAACAAAATTATTTATCTCCTCCTTTAAAATCAGTATATTGCAAACCTTGTTTTTCTCAGTTAGTTCAAATTAGTCGTTATTAAATTAAGGGAAGGATTTTCTCCTGTAATATGAATTCTTTCAATTTCTTACATCGTTCTTTCGCATCACGAAATTTTATGTCAAAGTTACATCTACAGGAATTTTAAATATCAAAGGTGATATCTTTAGCACCTATCGTGAAAAGAATCAATAAAGCTGCGGTAGAAATCTTGAGTCATGTTAAATATTGTTGTGTCAAAAAAATAAAGAAAAGTACTGATTTAAAAGCACGATGCATGAATTTTATTTTTAAATGAACTACAATTTGAGTAAATATTTAACTATGTTCAACTATTTCAACATAAAATTCGTTTTAAAAATGTTCGCAAATAAAAATGATCTAAGTTGTAATTAGAATTATCTAATATAGTGAAAAATGTAGGAAACGAAATTAAATTATTATATGGTTACTGTTAATACATACAATTTTATATTTTATGCTTTGTAAACACAAGACTTAGTGCTCGTCCAATTTTTGGCGCATATAAAAGAAATTGAATCTTGTACTGACTAATTTTTGTTCTGAGTGTGGGTAAAATGAAATTAAGATTTAAATAGGCAAGTTCTTGTCCACCCAGAAATGTTTGTGACGTGTAAACATATGGTCCGTTAGAGCCTGTAGATGGAAAATTAGAATTCTTGGTTTGTGTTTCATTTTAATTGAAAGCGTGACAGTGGCTCACCATGTCTAAATTTGTACATTCTAAGAAATAATGTGTTCGCCATTTTGACATTTTACAATGTTCCACAAGTATACCGGTAAGTAAACCACAAGTATACAAAGTATACCGGTGATAAAGTACATATGTGAGATAAAATTTCACCATCTAATGACGAAACCACGCTATGAAACATAGAAGAGTCCTCTTCAATGCCAGAAATTATAAAAGGTGACTCTATTTAGACAAACGTAAGGTCATGATTAGCACGCCAAATGGGGCACGAAATGCAATCCTAGAAATTTCACCCTGGTCTCCCTTAGCATCAGCTGAAGCCATTATAAGACCTTACTTTGAAAAAAATTTAAATCTTTACCAGCAACTTCGATTAAAACAGTTTCAATATTTGTAACACTGTAAACATATAGATCTTCAATAAGTTAAAGATTACAAAAAAAAAAAGCAAAATACTTAATCCGTCAACAGCACCGTTCAATGTCTTCTCTTGCCCTGCAATAATGGCTGCAATGCACCAGATGAGTGATAGTCCCCAACAGGACCTTTATGCGGACAATTGCCTCCAGATAACTGAGGCTGTGTGGACCGCCCACGGTGTCATCTAGCTTGACTGTATGGACACGACAACCAACCAACCAACCAACCAACAAACAGTCCCGTTCTGGTGCGACATTCCATGAAAAAGTGACTCATATACTTGAAGTCAGTCATCTTCAATTCATCAAAGAAACATAGTTCTCTAAACGAAGATTATAAACCAGTTATATGCTAGAAATGCTGTGCTGCCATTTAAAACGAATGCCTAGGATCCGGTTGCAGCCACATTACAGGAACATCCGCAGTATTAGTTTGAGGACTGAAAAAAAACTTAACTCGCTTTAGAACTTTAACAAAGTTTTAAAACAAATAATAACAACTTAAAAGTTACAGTTAAGTCTCCATTTTTAGGGTATACAAATAAGCATCTGCGGAAGGCGGAGCTTGACTGACACACAGTTCTGTTACTGATGAAAAAACTGCATTTGGTGGAAAAATATACATAACGCCAAAATATTTCTAATATATATTGTCCCCCATAACATAAATAATATGAAGGTTATGAGAAATGTGTAAATAAGCACAATGAATGGCCAACATTAATAAGCTTTAAACAAAATTATTATAATAATCAAAAACAATTTAATTCATTATTACTGCACATTTAAATATATTTATTATCACGTTTATAAAATTATATATTTATTATAACGTTTATAAAATGTTTGCTTGCTTTTTCCTACAACGTTCCATAATAATTTTGAAAAAAAAAACAACTATTTCTTTAAGAAAAATTGCTTGGAAATTAATATTTTTAGCTGAATTGACTAATTAAGTCTTACGGAAACATTATAGTCTGAGTCGCAAGAGTACTTTTAAAAAGAATTTTCATCTCGGCGGTCAGGAGCACTCTGATGTTTGTTCTGAAACGTAAAGGGGAGAGAGTCTTGTCATGTTACACTTCCTTGATTTCAAACTTAATTGATACGTTGATGGCAAAATTTTCTTTCCTCAAACTATCATATTGTTACGAATTTTGCAAATTAATCTATGTCTTTAACTTAAATTACCGTTCAAATTGTTATTCTGCTTGTAAAATAATGCATTATTATCGTTTGTTCAATGTAATTAGTCGTATTAGCTAAATTTCTTCAGTACGATGCATTTAACATAGGGTTTCTACGGTATCTCGCCAAATTGGAGAGATAGTGGCTTGTTGGCGACAAATTTTTTTGACGACAAGTTTTTTTGGTGACAAATTTGGCAACTTTTCCAAGCCTGTTATTTTCTGGATCATTGTTCAAATCCCCAGACTCTCGAGAAGCTATAAATACAGCCTCGATTCGGGGTACAGTTCAGAGTTCCGATATCAGTTTTGAGTTTTACTTCGACCTTGTCAAAAGCACATCTGTTAGCTGTGAGATTTTCTTCGGAGAATTGCTGAGATTTATGCCGCGATAAGTGCGACTTCGTGCAGCGTCTTTTGTGTTGAGTATTTTCATACTTCTGTGATCTAGAGATTGTGTTAGAAGCACTGTAGTCAGTTTCTGATAATCTATAAGCTGTAATATTTCAACTTCCTGTAAATAAAATTTTGTTTTTATTCTCTCTTATTCAAAGTCCATTCAATCGCCGAACACAAACTGGGGATTCGTAACAATATTCATATTTTGTATTAACGTATTTACCTTACTGAAACCTTATTTACGTAGATAGAAACAAAAGTATGTAACTTTCAATGTAGTTCTAAACGGCTTTCGTCAGAGATATTTGTAAGAACTTTTAAAATAAGCATCTTTCTCCAAAGGCAGTTGTAGCTCCTTCTATTAAAGCATATCTTTCCAGTTATAGCAGAAACTGAAAGAACCGTTTCCCAAGTCCACGTTCTTTAATTCTCTTTTCTTTGGCAAATCTCATGTTAAAATTCAAGCCGCCTTTGAGCATTCATTGAATTATTTGTTTTACATATTTAATTAATAGGCCCAATGCGTCCTATAAAGCTCATTATAGCACCTCACATGATCAGATGTCAAGGTTCAAGGTATTTCACTCAATGACTGAAGTATTTCAATTCTGTGAGCATTTCTGTGTTCCCACTGTTTCCTTTTCGTTTGCACATTTAAAAATTTCCCTAAAACTCGCCAATTCACTTTTTCTCCTCCTAGCTTCCGACTGACTGATGAGCTGCTTTTTTAATTTGCAACATCTTAAAATAACCGAGAAAACAAAATAAGAATAGCAACTAGTTTCGAACTAATGAATGAAGTTCTGAATCAGGTTGGTAAACACTAGGAATGATTGTCTCTACATAAATCATTCCCAAAGAAAACAAAGAAGTATATGTATAAGTTCGAAATTAGTTTCCTAATCATTTTTTTTTGTGCTGTAGATTATGAAAAAGGCCGTGTGTTAATAGAGTTCTTCAAAACTTTTATAAGCGCCAAGCCACAAATATTTAAAAGTGTTTCTTTGCTGAATATGAAGTACTACCTCAAAAAATGGTTTAATTAACATATATTTTCTTACAATATGACATGTTTATTATAGCTATAAATCTGTCAAATGATTTTGTATAAAAATAAGAATATGTAATTTCAATCAAATGTGAACTTTGATTTTTTTGTCAGAAAATATACTCACATAAACGTTTTCGTCGCTGCTAATGAATTTCATTAAAATAAGGTGTATATTTTTATGTATTTGGAAACTTTTTTTATTTGAATATCTACTGTTAGGGTGCCAAATTATATAACCATTGACAGGTCTTTCTTAATTAGTCCTATGAAAAAATAACCAATCGTAAGGGCTGTAGATAATTAAATTTAAAATAAACAAGTAAATAACTCTGTGTTCATTAAGAATCCTTATTAGGCAACAAAAATGACTGGATTTATACACTTGAAGACTCTTGCTCAAGCACTTCTATGGAGACAGGCTATTTTCTTCCAAACACACCATGATTACAAACTTATATCATGCTTTTATATACTTTGGTCTTATCTTCCTACAAAAATGACACATTCACATTGTGCTTACATAAGGTGGATTCTATGTAGAAAATTTCGAGAAGGAATTATGATTAAAGGCTACCGTCCTTTGAATTCGCAGTTTGTGCTTCGGATCTCAGTAGTTTGTCCCTAATCTGTAATATAGATTAAGTATCAATAAAATTGCTGTAAGAAAATAACTAGTTTGCTCAAGACAAAGACTAGCATTTGCAACGTTCTGCATTTATAACATACTTATGAGTGTGCGTCTACAATGCATATAGTTTTTAAACTTTCTATTGTAACTGATAAAAAAAAGGATACTGCTAATATCAGCTTGCTTGGAGCTGAGTAAAAGATCTTTTATTTTAACTCATCTTAGTTTGGTTGCAACGATCGACATAAATATAACTGATAATAAATTTAGAATTATAAAGAGGCAGATGCATGATTATTACCTTTAAAGTTAATGACCCATAGACCAATCTGAATGCACATGTTTCTTGATATATGTCAGATAAACTACTTCTTTCTATGGTTATTTTAGTCAAGCGATTGATATAAAAAGTTAGATGCTCTTTCTTTAAAGAAAAGATGCTTGTAGGTTGAAACCCTGTTAAAACCATGAGAGAGAATTTTGATGTATGGTCGTGTATTATCGTGTATTTTGAAAAAGAATTGCATATATACATATATATTATATATAATACATATATAATGCATATATATATATATATATATATTTATATATATATATATATATATATATATATATATATATATATATATATATATATATATATATATATATATATATATATATATATATATATATAAACGTGTATTTTATAACAAAAAATAACAATAGGCTTTCTTTCGAATTGTATCTGTTCATTTTAAAAGTTTTGATTTATTTTATTCTGTTTTTGAAAAGTATTTAAATGAGAGATATATTCAACAATGGCAATTTTAATTGCCAAATTACAAATTATAACGTGTTTCCATTTCTTTCAACTTATTATATTTAATTTGTTTTAAGATTTAATAAGAGCTTACTCTCTCTAATAATGGGTTTCTTTCGAAAGCCTACCTCTTACACCACAGTGGTTGATTTCATGTTGATTTGAACACAGTAACATTTTGCTGCTCAGACAGGAATTTAGACAGCTACCAATACCCATGCCGCCCACGTTATACGGCACATCATAGTAAAATCGCACCTTTTTACTTTAGAATTTCTGATTTCTAAAGAGGACAATTTTAGCATTTGTCGATAAATGGGCTGGTCGCTAATCAACTGAGATATATGATTTCCTTCATCGAAAAACGATAAATTACTTTCACTCAGAATGATCTGTCAAGTGAAAACAAATTTCCAAGATATATTATATTGTTCATCAAAATATATTACCTTGAGCAAACTCATATATGTAGTTTGAAAAGCTTAATGTATACGTTCTTTTGTTGCATACTGTAAATATTGAAACAACAAGGTATTCTAAAGAGCTATTTACAAATTATGGTGGAAAGAAAACATCCGATTTTTCGTTTATGAGAGAAAAGTTCAGAGTCTAGCCTTAATTTTCGTTGAAATATTTATTAAATGGATACTTTTTTCCCTTTGTCATCCTTTTCATCGTTGCTAGTTTTATTTTATGCCTTCAAAATGTGCCTTTTGCGTGTTTGGTATATTATAGTGATGTGTTGGAAGACAAATGACGATGTAGCAGTCGGAGAAAATAATCGAAATCGCTAAGCGTAAAGCTGTATAAATATATTATTTTTTTATGATTTTTGGAATGATTTTGGCCATGGATTTTCATAGACCAATTTTCTTCCTTTCGTGACCATTCATATCTGCGCTTTTATTGAATCCAGGGAATGAAAAATTGGAAGTATTATTACTTGAGCATATTAATTTGTGGCTGAATGAAGACCAATAATTGGTTTTTCCGCTTTGACCTTATATAAATATACTTTGATAAAAAAAACTTATACGTGCCACCACATGAAACTTTACTCCACAATTGCTATGAACAACACAAACTGTCTAAATTGCCGTACACTGTCTGAATTTGATTCTAGAAAAATACTGTTATAATTCATATCTTCCACATTTAATATCCCGAATCGATCCAGGGTAGTGATATGGGGATAAAAAAATTAGTAAATTATTAATACATTAATTGTACATTTACTCATTATTAGACTATATTTGCAGTCTGCATAAAAAATTAACCTCATTAATGGGATGTTATGAAATATGAGAAGTTTTAATAACATTTTAAGTACTCGACTCGTATAAGTTAATAAAACGATCAAATAAGTGACTTCTATTTTAGTGTCAGACTTTTGTCAAAAGTAGGACAAAATTGATATTGATGAATCAGTTTACAAATAAGTAGAAATTAATCTTCAAAACTGTATTTTTCATAAATTGCGGTACTGTCTAAAGCGGAAAGCTATCCGAGCTGATGCGTCGGACATTTAGTAGTGGCCAACTGAAATCGGCATTTTAATCTGATGCTTATAAAAGCTTTCTTTTAACTTTTTTAGTCTTTTCTTAAATTATCAGTTTTTATAGAAACTAATATATTTGAGTTTTTAAAGATCATTGAAGTACGGAAATTAAATATATTCCCCTCTTAGTGTCCCTAAATTCGAATTATAATATCAGTAAAATTTAAAACGTTTAAATAGTCGCTTCGGTTTAATTGGAAACTTTCATTTGAAAGAAAGACTATTTACATTGAATAAGGTATTGGCATGTATGTATGTAACATATTAGTTTAGATAATTATATAGTTGAATTTGTAATGTAACCGAATAGGGAAAATTTAGCATCGATGCTTTGTAAATAGCTGTTGAAATAGCAACAAAGGTAATGTCGTGGCGTACGTTTTGGTGAGAGCGGGAAACAAGATGGAGGCTTATGAGCCCATCTGGTTATTTGATGTTTAAAATGAGTTCTGATGAGGCTGTAACCATCTACGTTTTCAATGAATAGTGCTTAACGTTCCTTTCTTTTCAACGTGGAGCCATAACGGGTTTTACTAATAAAGAACATGGGGGGTGTATTTCAGTCACTTTAGTGCAATGTTAGTTGCTCTAATTTTAAAATTAGAAAAAAATTTAAAACGTAACGTCCAAGAAAACCACTGAAACTAAAAAGTCTTGCACAGTATGTAGGAGAAAACCCCATTATTTGAAGCATTCCAAATTGTACAAACTTTTGTGAAATTGGAGCACTTTAAGTAAAAGTGCAATACAATGGACACCCAGGATATTGGTGGTGGTGTCATTTTCGGAAGCAGTTGATCAACTCGACAATAGCTCTAGGTCAACTGAGATGTTCTTATGAGATAATCTCGATCGTTTGGAGTCATTTCTGTAGACAGATGAGTCAAAGTTCACATTCTACAATTCCTGATAGTACCGAGTGTGGCAGTTTCTACCAACTATATCGCCCCAATAATGCAATCTGACGGAGGCTGCGTCATAGCATAGAGAGCTGCTTCTCAGTGCCTGAAATGATCTTATTTCTCCATATTACGGACAAAACTATAAATTTACACATTACTTAGAGAACTTGAGTAATTATGCACTGCCAGCATTAAGGCACTACTTAGCAAATGACCTTTTGTTCTACCAGCTATGTTATAGCTATGTTATAGACTATTGATACGAAATTCATGGAGTATTGTGAGAACAATAGGTATGTAATGAATACACAGCAATAGACTCAGTGGGTTAAACTAATGACTGGAATACATGTAACCTAAGACGATTAAAGATACAATGATAATTTATAGCTTTGTTAATAGCTGAGTGAAGAAAAATTTCTCTTAATAGTTTTAAAAGCGGTCAATGTAGAGTTTGCTTTGAAAAGTAAAATTCTTTATACAGGATAAAGTTTCAACAAGTATTAGAGACGCAATATATCGCGTCTGAAAATTAGTAGTTTGCTTATTAAACTTATATATATATATATATATATATATATATATATATATATATATAAATAAATTAATAAGTTATTTATGACATAGTAGACATATTAATGCATTCCCTGATTTTAATGTTTTCAAATTTTGAACATTACTTAAATTACCTGAGGCAAGAGGGTAGTCATTAATCTAATCTAGATAAAATATATATATCAGGGTCAGAAACCTATGATTCATTGTTGGTCGTTAAGTGACACGCGGAGGAAATTAGCCTGATAAAATCAGAAATTGGGGAAATAAATAAATCATTTAAAATTTATAGACTTAAAAAAGAATTAATTTGTTACAGAAATCTTTCGTTTATTTACAGTGACTGGAGTCAACTTACTCGACATTCGTACCTTTTAATTTTATTTAATTGTTTTCACATTAGGAAATGCTCTGAAAACTCAAGGAATTTATAGGATAATTTTTTTTCTAAAACTTTTTCACTGTGGTATCCAAGCCATTAGCCCTGAAGTATAAAATAGATATGAAATCCTTTAAGAAGCACACTAACGTTTGAGACAAATTTAGAAGTAATTTCCATATAAAAGTTTCTAGTCACAAACCAAATGAGATAGCTTTAAAAAAATAAATGACTGAGTATATTATTAAAAATTTATTTGAAATAGTGTTCTTTTTATATATTTTATGAATTTATATTTTATAAAAAAATATTTTTGTATATTATTTTATTTTATAGATTATATTCATACTACTCATCGTTATTATTGTAACTAATTTTATTGCTTAACTGCTTTTGTATAATCCCTGCTTTTCTACGTAGAAGAGTTTGGTTGAAATAGTAAGTATAATCTTTTATTTTATTTTACTACACGCTCGCGCATATACGTATATGTATATATATATATATATATATATATATATATGTGTGTGTGTGTGTGTGTGTATATATATATATATATATATATGTGTCTGGGGGGGGAGGGGGGTGTAGCTATGAGCAAAAGACTCGTGAGTAAAAGACGAAATGTAAATCACAAAATTTGATAAAGCGACGAACCCTGATCTTGAAAATAGTTTCTATTGTTAAAGATATAACCTTTACTTCACACTGAAATTACGTCCAAAATTAACTCTCTCCGTTTATTGAAGGAATATCATCGGATGGAGAAGTGAAACTGTTACGACTTCAGGGAACGTAACTTATTAATAGGAAATAAATGGTATTCGTATTCGAATGGACATTAATGTACACCAACTATTAAGATGATAGAAATAACAGCAGTTAGTCATTTCTCTTAATGCTTGTTAACTTCAGACTTGTCAGTGGACGTCTAAGGACCTATTACCGAGTGCCTTTCCGTCTGACTGCAGGCGACAGGAGATAAATCACCAATTATCTTCAGTAGCAAAAATGTGCTTTGTTTTCTTTTTGTCTTTCGGAATACCTTAGCTTGTGGCCTGAAACTGTCTGCACTATCTGTATCTGTCTGATGGATTTCCAGAAGCTGTTTTCAATTTACTACGCCGTGAATGAATGTCATTAAGATTCTCATACTTGAACCTATTTGTTTGCTTAATGACCAAGTTAGGCAAGTGAAAGAATTTGCGTCTTAAATACTATGATTAATTAAAACGATAAAAAGACACATTTGAAAGACGTAAAATAAGAATTGAAGAAGAGGAATGGTCCCCAGAAAATATAATTTATACAAAACATAAGTTTCTATAGAACGATCATCTCATTATCAAGGTTTTCTATTAAACAAAATTTGTCGTGGAACTTTTAAACTGTTTTCGGCACAAAAATATTTGATATAATTGGATGTAGATTACAATTTCAAGAAATTGTTTCAGCTTAGTACAAGCACGTGGAACTGAAAAAAAAACAGCGCTTTTCAATAGATATTTGTACAACCCCATTTTTTTTTTCTAATTTGAAATCCATATCGTGGTCGAAAAATACCACATTTATTGCTATCACGTTTAAAATTTCTTAAATTGCTTCATTAAAGAAAGTTTCTTTTCCTGTAATGTAATTTAATTCAACTGAATTTTTTTTTATGGTGAACTTCTAAGAAATATATAAAATAAAAATTTTAGAAAATACTTAGTTCGGTTCACTAACGATAAATGTCTTAATCTTTTGACTTTCCACAAACCGACCACGCTTTTCCGAATTGTAAAGCTTTTAATGCTTCCCTTATATTCTTTGTTGGAAAGTATTAAAACCTTTTTAACGCTATAGAAGAACCCTTAATTAAGTCATTTGGTTTTATCCAAAGAACATAAAAAGAGAATCTTTTATCACAGAAGAATATACATCAATCAGCTTTACTTTATAAGAAAGTACTATACTACACACACACACGCGTATATATATATATATATATATATATATATATATATATATATATATATATATATATATATATATATATATATATATATATATACATGAGAGAGAGAGATGAAACTTTAATAGTGGCAACACTGTTGTAAAGCCCCCAAGAAGCAGAACCCATGAAGGCAGCTTATACTACACGTACGCCAAAATACCTGCCTTATCTCAGAGCGTATGAGCTCTCACCAAAAACATTACACGCCTGCACAGTGACAGGATGAACAGCCATATTTTAGTTACCGGTTTATTATGCAAAATAATTTGTTGCATCGCATTGATGGAAAGAAAATGCTTGTGCGCACACTGTGGCTGATGTGTTTGCTCTCTGGGACTGGGAAGTGCTCTACAGTCCCCCGTATTCCCCGAACTTAGATCACTGTGACTTTGATTCCATCCCCAAAAACGAAGGAACCTCTCAATGGATTCCACCAGAGATTTTGCAGGCTGTATGCTGCCAACGGCATACTGCAGCTTCCGGGACGTTAGCAACGGGTGCTAAACAATTCTGGTTACTACTTTGAAGGGCTATAAAAGTTTTACCCCTGCATCTCTTCTGTATAATTTGTACATACCTAGTTGCCTGCCACTGTTAAAGTTCCATCATACATACATATATATATATATATATATATATATATATATATATATATATATATATATATATATATATATATATATATATATATATATATATACAGTACAACCTCCAAAATCCGGAATCGTTCAGGACACGGCAATTCCGGATTTGGGAATTTTCCGGATTTGAGAGGTTTCTAAATAACATTATAAAATTTTAGGAAAAAATAAAAATAAGCACATTTAAAAAACAACAACATATAAAATGATTTAATTATTAAATAAACCTGAATAGAGAACATATAATCTATACTAATATATAAAGAGAGAGCAGATTTTGTACGTGGAGGGTAATCTCCGGAACCACTGCACCTATTTGAAAAATTCTTTCACTGTTTGAAAGGTATATTATTCCAGATGGACATAGGCTATATATTATGTATATCTGATCAGTAGAAATAAAGTTAGGGGGAATACTCTAGATTTGTGTGCACGGCCGCCATCTTGGATTTTTCCGCCAGGGTTTGGCGCATTTCGCATGGCGATAATTATTGCGTTCTGGTAAAAATAACCCAATGTCAAATTCTCTAATTTTAAGATCAAACAGTTATTTCTGATGTGATCTTTTAATTACAGTATAATAATTTTAGGTCAGATCTTGGCCTTGACCTGGAAATCTGAGTCAAATTGACTAGACTCAAAAGAGTAAATTATTTTTAAAACTAAGAGTCTTTTTGTTGAAAAATTTTGAATCCATTATCAGTTTTTCGTTAACTTATTAAATTTAAGTTGCTTTTAATTTTGTTTATCGATTGTCAATTAGTATACTATAATGATACACCATTTCATTTATTTGAAGTAAAAATTATCTGCCATCATTTTTTCGTAAAATGTAAAATACAGTATACATTTTAAATACAATATATTTTAAAATATTGTATAATTCCAAGTTGTAGTGGATTACAAATAAATTTAAATAACTGAAGTTCAACTTCTCTCTCCCGAGGAACCTAAGTTAAAAAGTTAGTTAAGGTTAAGTTATTGGTTTAGGAAAAGGGTTTTTTTTTTTCTTATTTCCAACACAGCAGGATAAATGGTCAAATAATCCTTGTCCCGATTTTATTGTATGCACCAAATATTTGGTTAAGGTCAAATCTGAAGTAAAATTTCATTACCACAATGCCCTAACAACAACAAAAAAAAAAAAGAAAAAAAAAAAAGAGAGGATCTGGTTACTCACCATAAATTTATGGGTTCATAATTATTTTACATTTTTCAAAGCTGAATTTTAGATAATTTTTAAATTGCAAGTTATTTAGGTGGTACGAAAATGCTGTATTTTTTTCTAATTAACAATATATTGGCATAATATTTTGGTGATTCATTGCTATTAGTCAAAGAGTTAGGGCAAACTGAATAGATGGCATTGAAATTTTATCTGTAAGTAAAATTCATTTGACCAAATTTTCATATGGATCATAATTTGAAAAGGTAGTTTTTAATTAAAAATGACAAAAAAAAATCTCAGTCCAACGATTAAATGATTTTCAAAAATATTTCTAAATTTCACAATTTAAAAAGGTCGTTTTTATTAAAAAAGCTAAAAGAAAAACCCAAAATTTCCAATATTTGAGAACGATTTTTTCAGAAAAAAGTGGTTTTTATCAAAACCAAACAATAAATCTAAGTCCAACGTTTAAATGATTTTTCAAAAATTTTTCTAAGTTTCATAATTTAAACAGGTGGTTTTTATTAAAATAGCTAAAAAAATTCAAAGTCCAGCGTTTTGAAAACACCGCTTAAAACACATTGGCGAGAATTTTTCCACTCCTCAAAACACGGTAAAATCGCCAAGTTGGCGCAAAAAAATCCAAGATGGCGGACGTGCACACAATTATTAAGTAACGTAATATTAATTTGAATATTATTTTAGGTGCTTAAAATAATTAAAAAAACATTCTTTACTTAAAATCCTTTTTTTATTTTTGTATTTTTATTTCATCTCTTACTCTAATTTTGAGATACCAATGTGTATCTATAAACATTTGTCAATTGTAAACGTTTATATTGTAAACGTCTATATTGTAAACGTTTTGTCAATTAAACGTTTCTCCAAGTGACAAACGTTTAATCTATATCTATCTATATATATAAAACAGTTCCGTAACTGACTCATTCATTCACTGACTGACTGACTGACTGACATACAACGCACAGACCAAACCGCTGGACCTAAAGGGCTGAAATTTTGCATGGCGATTTTTCTAATAGTGTAGGGGTGCATTAAGAAAGATTTTTCATAAATTCTTAGATTTTTTTAAATTAAATTTTTAAGCTGTTTTTTAAACTTTTTTTACGTTTGCATTTAAAATAATACATTGAGGGTTATAAAATTTATATCACGAGAAAGATCATAAAAAATCCTTCAAAATGAAATTTTTTTCGAATTTTTACCTCCATTTCCTGATTTTTCGTGAATTTTTAAAGATTAATTTTTAGAATTTAATTCATTAAATGCTGATCACGTGATTTCTTTTTCTGGTACTTTCAATAATTTTATCGTCACGTGCGTAACAACTAAATAGACAAAAAAAATATTTTTTTCTCTTTCTAATGCAGCAGACGATTGGATATTATCAAAAAAAATGCATATCCCTTACGATTTTTTTTTATAAATATATATATATATATAGATAGATATATATTTTACATCAATTGTATACATTGATCATCGCATTTATTATATATATATATATTTATTTTTTGGCATAAATTGCATACGTTGACCGTGGTATTTAATTTGAATGTACTCCGTAGCGAAGCGCGGGTTTTCAGCTAGTTAGATTATAATTTAAACATTTCAGTCAATGTTTGCTGCTTTAGTTTTGGCTTATTAGAAAATATTTTTTCTGGAATTCGATATACTGCCATAATTTCATGTTCCGAGATAAAATTCCGCTGTTCTAAGCCTAATATTGTTTTATCTAACGATTTTATCAGGTCTTCCGTTGACATTTTTTCATTATCGAGGGATTCTGAATCACTTTCATGATCGCTGTCATCATAACCTTTGTTGTTTACCACACTATCAATAATTTCAGAATCGCTCAGAGAAGCCACGATCGGCACATTTTCGTCGATGTCTAAAACTTCCTGTATGTCCGACTTATCCAAGTTAATGTTGCCTTTCTTTGCACATTCTACTAATTCTGCTATTTCAGCTTCTTTCCCAGACTCTTGAAAGCCTTCAAAAGCGTTGCTGTCATCATCGTCATAATCGGCGAAAACCAATGTAAGCAACAAGTTATGCCAAGAATTTTTTAAAAGTTCCGCATTTACAGTGGACCAAGCATTTGTAAAACACCACAATGCATCCTTCACATTAAATTCTTTCACGAAATCTTTTAGAGTTTTACCACCATTCACGTGGTTTAACATTTTTCGGAAAAAATCATTTTTATACCGGCATTTCAAACCATTCAACAATCCCATATCCATACGCTGTATCAGCGATGTGCAATTCGGTGGCAAAAATTTAACTTCAACATTTTCTTTATTTAGAACTGCCGAATCAGGATGGGCAGAACAATTATCTATAATTAAGAGAATTTTTGAATCACTGGGAAGTCCTTTTGCGACACAATGGGCTCGAGCTTGGGGTACGAAATAATGTTCAAACCATTCTTGGAAGATATCTTTAGTAATCCAAGCTCTTTTGTTGGCTCGGTAAATCACGGGATATACGGTAATACCTTTCAAGCATCCAGGTTTTTTACTTTTGCCAATAACCAATAATTTTAATTTGTGACTTCCCGAGGCATTAGCACAAGCAAAAACAGTCAATCTTTCTTTTATGTCTTTTAATCCAGTGGCACTCTTTTATTCTGCCGTTGCCAATGTTTTTCGGGGAACATAACGCCAAAACAATGATGTTTCATCGGCATTATAGATTAATTCATGGGAAATATTTTCTTTAAGTATTTTTTCTGAAAATTCGTTTACAAATGATGCACTGGCTTCGTCATCAGCACTTGCTTTTTCTCCGCATATACGTAATTGGCGGATTCCGTGTCGTTTTTGGAATTTATGTAGCCATCCAGAAGAATAGTTGCATGGAGAATCCACTTCCATCTTTTGATGAAACATTTTCGCCTGCTCTATAATCATATGCCCGGTAAGTGGTATATTTTCACTTCGTTTCTGCCGAATCCACTCCATCAAAACGTTGTCCAAATCAACATTATTTGGCGGTCGTAATATTTTTCTCTTCTTCATTTCTACTTTTGCGACGCTTTCACTGTAAAACTGCATAAATTTTTCTTTCTGTTTGATGATATCATACACTGTAGATTTTCCAATTGAATAATTCATGCACAGATTCTGGACTGGCGTTCCTTTTCCATATTCTTTTAATAGCTCAACTTTTTGCGCAATTGAAAGAGAAATATGTTTTCTCTTTTTACCTGCTACTGTAGCTGACATAATCACTAAAATAATTACTTATTAACGAAAGAATGAAAATTAAATAAATGATCTACAATACAAATGGAACCAGAAAGAAAACACGTGCTGACGAACAGTAAAGCAAAGTGTTATGACTTAGGGTAGGGCTCTTATGTTCACATAGGAGTCCGGTAGCGGAGAGTAAAGTATTGAAATATATTTAACCAATGACAAACCTCCAAACAATTAGCAACGAAATTTTTAACGCCTTTGATTGATTTATTTTCGTCTGAGCACCATCTTTCCTCTTATTCTTCCGCTATCGGACTCCTATTCACCGATCATTTTGGTAGCGACATCTATCGGTAAAATGGAAAAGTAATATTGGCCATTTATGGAAACATTCCGGATTTGGGAGGTAGTACTATATATATATATATATATATATATATATATATATATATATATATATATATATATATATATATATATATATATATATATATATATATATATATATATATCATAATAACGTTCCATCTTTATTAATTAACGCATATTCTAAATTTTCCCGTTAATGTTTCAATAAAGTATAGCCCCCTATTTCAAATTATGACCTAAGGATAAGCGAATTAACTAGCTAAATTATCCCTTAACGCACATGTGCCAAACAATAAGAATTGTTTTCAAAACATGATTAACCATCACGAGTTTTTCTCGCGCCTTTCGAAACATCATACGACTTCTGATACACGAGGTTAGATGGTCACCGATAACCAATTAGAAGCTTTTGGCCCCCTGGTGTAGAAGGTCATAAACTCTTCGCATAAGTGAGAGCAAGGGTTTTCTGTGGCTTTTTTCGTGACTATCCTCGTATGTTGATGTTGTCCCGTCAATGCTTTGCGTCATCTCCGCATTCTTTTGTATTGTGTGCTCTATCGCCGCGCGCCACTTCCCTTCTCCGTCCATCAATATGTAACATACTTAAATACGCCGGTAGGTCCAGAATTTACATGTGATTTTATATGTTCTGTAACGTACTTCAAAACACCTTCCTTGTGTATCCAGTATAAATACAATTCTAAAAATCTATGGAGGTTCCTTTCTACACGACTACAGAACGAATGCCTACAGTTACCGACTATTTCATATATATGTTATTGAAAGTTATAAATAGAGATACTACAATATGTTAAAGAAATGTTAATTTTTTCTGTAATGAATGAATGAATTTTAATTATCAAAGACATGACCAGTTGATGCACTACTAAAATATATGAGAGTGAGTGCGTAAACGACATGAAAATTTTCATTCCCTTTTCAAATTTCATTGATATAGTCTCACCCTACATGAAGAAATTTACGTAATCGACCTTCACAATTGAAAATTTAAAAAAAACTATCTAATTACATGTTTTTATTAACTCGCTTTCTTGTTTGTCTGTGTGTTTGTGTGTTTATGTGCTTGTCCAGTTCAAATCTTGCAATCGATTTTTAACTAACTTCCCGACTAGCTAGACATTTGAAACTTTTAGAATATCTTTTTGAACACGATGACAATGTATTCTTTTGATACTTTTAGCCATCTTTAAGCAGATTAATTCATTTTCAGTTAATTTTGTTTTGTAGACTGGTGAAGCCATCTATCGGCCGGGACGAGAACGAAAAGTTAAACTCAAGTTAATTTCCAATTAACTTCATTTTCTTTCAAGTTGATGGGGTAATTGATCAAAAGATTTTTTAAAGTATTTATTAATACATAGAATCGTCACGTTTATATGATTCAACAGAAAATTTAAAAACATGGTATATAAAAGGCTCTTTTTATCTTGTAATTATTTATTATTAAAGACAACAGTGCTCCTAAAATAGCTGCATAAACAGCAAAGTCCTCGTACCCAACATTTTTGAAGGACCTGTAAAAAGTCTTTCATTCCAATTTTTACATTTCGTAAAACTTTTCTTCCTTTTGAAAGCATGCTCAGATGTTCGAGGTAGCCCTCGGTTCGAATTTTGATGCACGCTATTAAGTACCTTTGTGACTAGGCCGGATTTGGGTACGTTAAATCTGTAGACCGAAAAGTCATTTATTTTAGTCAGTGGGTGGGAGAAAGTATAAGCCCCCAGATGTCGCCTTTGTGGTACTCGATCAAAATTGAGGTGGCATCTGGCTAAAGTTGAACTTCAACCTTGTGGTGCCATTGTAAACAGGAGTTGCACTCTTCTGCCCGCAGTCGAGACCTGGTCTGGCATGTTCCGGCCAGGGAGACATAAGTCACGGGAGCAAGGATATGTTCCCGTGACTTATGTCTCCCTGGCCGGTCTTTGACATGTCTTTTAGGATGTTTTAGGCTCCTGTTAGGAATTTTAGGATGTAATCCTTCAAATTAATCCTCATACTAAAAAGTTGGGCTTTTACTACTTAAACAAATCTCCTGTGAAATTTCGAATTCTTTTAAGAAATACTTTTATGTATAGAAAAGACATTTGCAATTTGGTGACTTCTACTCTGTCTATCTTTCTGTTTTGTTTCTTTTGGTAAAGTTTATTATTTTTATATAATTTAAGTATAACGTTAAAACAAATAGCAGTAACATGTTTTTAATTTTTCATTTCATACTCCTACATTAGATAGATAAGTAGCAATATTGGAAAGAAAATGGTCTGCTGAATAATTTGTGTCTCTTTGAAATAAGTAGTGACAAAATGTCTTAGAACATTCTTGTGTGAAACAAGTCTTATTTATATGTTCTCCTTTGGCTTTTGATCTTTATTCGCAAATATTGAATAATTTCAAAGGTTACGTCGACCGGGACGTTCAGTCCTTACGACAATGTCAAACTGGAGACCGGAGCTGCGTAGCAAGTCCTGCAAATTCAGCCGAAGATTGATATCCCTGTTCGGTTTATGAATAGTATAGGCCTGGTCGCCGTACGGACAGTACAGATCTGACGACCAATTCGAGCAACCCTGGGCTCCTCTCATATTGAATAAATTGTATCAAAAATAGCACATGAAATTTATTTTAATAATATTTCTACAGGGTGAGATGTAGCTTGTGGGAAGCGTGTGGTTTTCGGTACTGAGGGTGCTCGTATCGATTCCCGACAAGCGCCGTTAAATATCTTCGTGTCTACGCCGGATATGGGCACATTAAAACCGCTTTCTGAAAAGTCCTTCTGTGAGGTCAATTGGCGGGGAAGGCACGATCCCCAGATGTCGCCTCTGAGGGTTACTCCGTCAAGATTGTGGGGGCACCTAGCCAAGACGGACTCCGACCCTTGTGGTGCTATTATAAACCGGAGCCGCACAACTAAGCCCGAAGCCTACATAGACCTGGTCTGGCACTTCTGGCAAGGGGGGATTAGGAACAACAATAATGTTACATCTAAGCAATTCCTATTCTTTTAACCTTAGGATTACGTTCCTCCATAACGGTCCTTCGGAAAGCAAAGTTTCGGACGCTAACACCGTCCATCGTCGCGAGTTATAATTTTGGCTGCACGCCAAACCTAGTCTGTATTGCTTAGGCAAGCAGTAAACAGTTAAACAGAAAAGTACTAAAATCCGTCAAAATTTTGACATAGTTACATATACATATATATATATATATATATATATATATATATATATATATATATATATATATATACACTGAAGTGCCACTGAATTAGGGATACCTACCTAGTAACGAGTTGGGCCTCCTCTGGCCTTGATAACGGCTTCCACACGACGAGGCATAGATTTAACAAGTTTCTGGAAACGTTCCACGGGAATGGCTTGCCAAATATTGGCTAAAGCTATCCATAATTCAGTAAGGTAATTTGGTGCTGTGTGATGGCCTTTCACGCCTTGTTCCAAAACATCACAAAGATGCTCAATAGAATTTAACACTGGGCTTCTAGGTGGCCAATTCATGACAGAGAAGTCAGAGGAATGCTCATCCAACCAGCCAGTAGCCAACCGGGACTTGTGAGAGGTACAGATGTCTTGCTGGAAAACTCCATAACCGTGCGGATAACAGAACAGCATAAACGGATGGAGGTGATCACCCAGCAACTCTACGTACCAAATTGCATTGAGGGAGGTTGGTACACGCACCAAATATCCCAAACTGTGCCACGAAAAAACACCCCAGACCATGATTGAGCCACCATGCCCTTGTACAGTTCCAGCCAGGCATGCAGTATCCATGGCTTCATGAGCCTGACGCCATATTCTCAGCCTCCCGTCGTCGTTAAGTAGTCGGAATCGAGAATCATCACTCCATGCTACTCGTTTCCAGTCCTCTACACTCCAGTCTCTATGCTCTCTTGCCCAGGCAAGACGTGAAGCCCGATGGCGAGTATAGAGCAATGATACTCTCGTAGGTCGACGGCTCCCGAAACCCATACGGTGAAGCGAGCGTTGCACAGTCCGTTTACTGACTGTACGACTGGCACCGTCATTAAACTAGGTGGTAATCTGAGCTAATGCTTGGCTTCGCTGGCTACGTACAATACGCCTGAGCCGTCTCTCAAGACGCACTGTCAAGGCTAATTGTCCTTTGCAATTTGCCCGATCGCTAGTTTTTTTTCCACCATCCACGTATTCTTGGTATACTCTTGACACTGTCGGCCTTGAAAATCCTAGCTGTCTGACGATTTCGGAAATTGAATGGCCCATGCGTTCCGCACCTACGATTTGTCCGCGATCGAAGGCGTCTAAATCAGGCAGTTTACCCATACTGGCAATTCCAACAACTAATTCAGAACAACCACAGTAAGCGCTATAAATGCAGTTACCACAGCGCTCCCACTTGCGCATACATGATGCGCAGCGCTACACAATTTGCATAGGCTTTGCTATCCCTAATTCAGCGGCACTTCAGTGTATATATATATATATATATATATATATATATATATATATATATATATAATATTAAAAACTAGTAATTTCTTAATTCAACACTCTTAACATTTAAAAACTGTTAATTCCTCACTTTACTATTCCAAATTACAAACCCTTTTTTAATCCCTTAAACTATTTTATTCCCTTTGGGCATTGGCGTTAAATTCCATTATTACAGCCTTAGGCAAAATCATTCAAGATGGTTGTCTTTTTTAACTAAAGAGACGCTGCGTGGCGTCAGTGCAAGTTTAAATCAGTTCTGCACATCAACAACAACTTTAAACCAATCAACCATTAAGACACACCCTTTAATCACTTGATGGACTGAAGTCTATATAAGAGTTGACATCCGGAAGTAGGACGGATTCCTGTACTTTCTCTTGCTGCACCCATACCGCCGGATAGGTCGGTGATCTCAATAAAAATGTTCCCGTAACAAGCCCGTGGTTGTCGTATTTGGTCATGGAGTAAATTTATTCTCTAATAACTGCATCTTCTCACAGTAGCATGGGAGACTAGATATCTTCTGCGCCTGCGTTCTGTCTCCCATGTTACACACATATATATATATATATATATATATATATATATATATATATATATATATATATAATATATATATATATACATATATATTAGGGCGGAGCGTAAAAGAAAAGTTTTCGATTTTGTTTTTGCCCTATTGCGGAAAAGTTGGGTACTGGTGGGTAGGTTACATATGCAAAGTTTTGGGAAAAACAAAAAATATCTTCCGTCTCCATTTCGGCCGTGATTTTTAGCAGATTTTTACCATAGAGTTACAAATGCGTATTTCCATTGTTTTGTATGCAACTCGTCATTTTGTTCTTAAATAAAATACAGAGGTAATTCGAAACTTAATACAGAAAGGCAGCAGCTGACACACTGCGTTCATAAAGGTAAAGAAATATTTTGGCATGAAAACATTGTCAACAACTTTAGAAACGAAGCTTAAAACCTTCGTGACGCGCGGAAATTGTTCGACATTTCTTCATGTAAGTGTGTTTCTTTTAACAAATGTTCTTGCCTAAAGCATAATAGGATCCCTGAAATGGAAAGAACTTTTCTTATAGACCAACGGGCACTTAGGAAAATGTCCATAGGAACAGTTGACTTTAAGAAACTGACTTTAAGAAACTGAAAGCTGAGGAAATGAGCCGATACGAAGCAGAAAGAGACAGAAGCATTAAGTCTTAAAATAAACGTTTCTCCATCTGTTTCTCCATGTAGGCTCATATTTCCTGATCCAGATTCTGACGTGGATCCACATAACTCCGATAGTGACACAGAATACTTGAAGCCTTCCCCATCCACATCCAGGAGGACTCAATCTGAAGGGAAAAAGACGTTACGATCTAGTCGATACCCAGAAGTAGCTATAGCTTGTGACAGAACCGGAGTTTCAGATCGGGATGGAGCCATCATTGCAAGCACTGTTTTGGAAGATTTGGGGATGATTACCGAAACAGACACTTTAATTGTAATTGATAGACATAAAATAAGAAGAGAGAGGGAAAAAATTCGGAAAGAATATCAGCAAGGAAATGAAAGACAGCTGGAACCACTGAAGAGACTTTATTTTGACGGAAGGAAGGACAAAACTCTAATGCAAGAGAGCGTAGGGGGAATGATGTACAAGAAAACAGTCCTGGAAGAACACGTTACAATGATTAAGGAACCTGGAAAAAAGTACCTCGGACACATAGCACTAACCTCTTCATTAGCTTTGAGTATTTCTCAAATGATGCTGCAATTCATGGAGAATAAGAATATCGACATTCATCAACTAGTAGCAATAGGGTGCTATGAAACAGTCGGTAATACTGGCTATAAAATTGGCGTGATTCGCCTTTCTTGGGAAGCCACTGGGAAACCCTTGCACTGGTTTATCTGCCAGTTACACGCAAATGAGTTGCCACTCCGACATTTAGTGCAGCATTTGAATGGTGGAACGAGTGGCCCAAATGCATTTTCTGGTCCTACTGGGAAAGCATTGGCAAATTGTAAAAACCTCCCAGTTGAGAGATTTGTAGAGATTTCGAGCGAATTTTCGAAAATCGACATAAAGTATCTTAGCACACACAAGCGATAGCTTTGGGATATTTGTCAAGCTGTCACAAATAGAAACTGCTTATCAAGTTTGTCACAAAAGCACCCTGGGAAAATGTCTCATAAACGTTGGCTAACAACCGCAAATTGAATAAAGCGTTTATACATTAGCTCGTCAAAGCCTTCAAATCAACTTCAAACCCTGGCAGAGTTCATCATGAAATTGTACCCACCTATGTAGCTTACAGTTAAAATAAATTCATATTGCACGTATGGTCCACGAAATTTGTGGAAGACAATAAACGTCTCGCGCTATCTTAAAAACGATTTAAAGACTGTGGTCGATCCCATTATCCAGAGAAATGGCTATTTCGGCCACCCGGAAGCAATAATCTTGTCAATGATCACAGGCGACAGACAGTCCATTCGAGAACTTGGAATACGTAGGATTTTACGATCAAGAAAGGAAAAAAAGGAAGGAATCAGACACTACAACATTCCGTCACTCAACTTCGAGGAAGTTTCATATATAGACCTTACTGATTGGCTGAAATGTAATTTGACCGAATACCCAATAACATCTCACTTGACAGAAGATGATTTGAGAAATTTGATTTCCAGTGGAGAGTCTGTAGCTCAACACCTGGGAAGCCTAAAATTTCCCTGTCACACCCAAAGTGTTGAACGTTTCGTGAAACTATTAACAGAGGTTTCTGCGGCTGTGTATGGAGAAAATAAGCGTGACGGTTTAGTTAGAACCCGAACAGAGTCGAGAAAAGCTATGCTATCATTTGAAACCAAATGCGAGTACCGAGTAAATCTGGAATAACTGCAAGGGCAAAGGAGTTAAGTGCCGATATGGTTGGGTGGATGGGTGGGCACGGGTGGAACTCGCAATGATGTTTTTTCTGAATTTTATATCAGAAAAAACATCATTGCGGTTTTTTTCTGAATTTTATATCAGAAAAAGCGAAAAGCTGCATACAAAACAATGAAAATCCACATTTTTAACTCTATGGTAAAAATCTGCGAAAAATCACGGCCAAAATGGAGACGGAAGATATTTTTTGTTTTTCACAAAACTTTACATACGGGACCTACCCACCAGTACCCAACTTTTCCGCACTAGGGCAAAAACAAAATCGAAAGCTTTTTTTTTACGCTCCGCCCTAATATATATATATACATATATACATATATATATACATATATACATATATATATATACATATATATATATATATATATATATATATATATATATATATATATATATATATATATATATAAATATATATATATATATATATATATATATATATATATATATATATATATATATATATATATATATATATATTATATATATATATATATATATATATATATATATATATATATATATATATATATATATATATTTATATATGTATATATGTATATATATATAAATATATATATATATATATATATATATATATATATATATATATATATATATATATATATATATATATATATATATACCGGGTGGCTATAATAAAACTGACAGTGCTCACAGTGTTCTGTAGCGCGATCTATTTGCGAGAATGACGCCACATTTTGTAGGAAGATTAAACAAGAAGGGAGACGAAGGATTCCGCGGAAAAATAAATTAGTTCCAAAAGTCACCGCTACGGGAATATTTGGCGCTGTGTAATAGAAAATAGAGTGTTAACAAATGCAAATCAATACGGAAATTACCTTTTATTTTGCATTCAAATGAGGTTCAATGTGGCTGCCGTTGTTGTGGACCACATATTGTATTCTGTGCACAGTATGCACAACAGCAGAAAGTAACATGTCTGCAGAAATCTCCCGTACAGTCCGTGATATGTTATCCTGCAACGTAGCCAGGTCCTGGACCACTCCTTGATACACCTTAGACTTAAGGTAACCCCATAGCCATAAGTCGCATGGGGTAAGATCAGGCGACCGAGGTGGCCATGCAGTTGGAAAGTAGCGGCTAATGACTCTTTCTGTTGTGAATTTCTGTCGTAGCAGCTGTTGCACCCGTACAACAACGTGTGGAGGGGCTCCATCTTGCATGAAAATGGTTTCCCCCAGGCATTGTCTTTGCTGAAGTGCCGGAATGACAAAGCTGTTCAACATGTGGCGATATTTCTCTCCGGTAACAGAACAGGTTTCCGGTCCTGTCGGGGTAATGTTCTCATAGAAGAATGGACCTACGATAAATTCCGCTGTGAACCCACACCAAACAGTTACCTTTGGTGAATGTAAGGGAATTTCTGTGACTGCATGTGGTGATTTGTCATCCCAAATTCGGCAGTTCTGGGTATTCACAGTTCCATGCAGGTAAAAGTGGGCCTCGTCTCCCCATAAGATTTTCCACGGCCAAGCATCATCCACCTCCATTCTGGCAAGAACTGTGAGAGCAAAAGTCAATCGCTTATCATGGTCGGGGACAGTAACTCCTGTACACGGCTGATCTTATACGGATAGAAGTTGATAATCTTTCGTAAGATTTTCCATACCGTACTGTAAGGCATATCCATATTCCGAGCTAATCCACGTGCGCTAGAGGTGGCAGCAATATTGTCTGGTCCTCTGTCGACAATCGCCGTGGCAACTGCTTCGATTGTATCTTCTGGTACAGGTTTTCGTCCTCTGCCTGACTGAACCTCCAGAGAACCTGTTTTCTCAAACGTCGCAACCATTGATTTTAGCCTATTAACTGACACAGGACCCGTTACCTTTACGCATTTTTTTGTGCGTACTAAAAGCACGAAGAGCTCTGACGCGTTGCACTGGTTGAGGTAAAAGAATTTGACCAGTAACGCACGCTCGACTAAAGAAGGAGGCATTGCACATAAACTTTCAATCCGATTGATTCGAAAAGTAACACATTGCCTTTTAAAACCCAAGCAGCTGGCACTGTGCCAATGGATGCAACGTAAAATTTGAATAAAGAACTTCTTCTGCTCAGCGTATGTGATATTGCAGATCAAGAGACTTTATCGGTGTTTATGTAGATTTTACGCTTTTTTAAAAGTGTTGCCATATTGTACTTGAACTAAATAAGAAAATGTGCATAATAAAAGGTAATTTTATTCCGTATTAATTTGCATTTGTTAACACTCTATTATACAGCGCCAAGTATTCCCCTAGCGGTGACTTTTGGAACTAATTTATTTTTTCGCGGAATCCTTCGTTCTTCGTCTTGTTTAATCTTCCTACAAAATGTGGCGTCATTCTCGCAAATAGATCGGGCTACAGAACACAGTGAGCACTGTCAGTTTAATTATGGCCACCCGGTATATATATATATATATATATATATATATATATATATATATATATGACGCGGAGCTTATTGCTACCCATCTACATTATGTCGTCTTCTATCCAACGCTACTCTTAAGTACACTTATTTCCAAATACTAACCTACCCCGATTCAATCTGTTAATTATTTTCCAAGAAATCATCTCGATTCCTGTGATGCGTGACTAAACTGATTGAAATCCTTTCCCGCTCTGCTGAAAAACCCTATTGTTTTAAACCATCTAAAGCCATAGCACATGCGCGTGCCGTATACATCAGAGACGAGGCCGAGGCATGGGCATAACTGTCAATCAAATCCAACCATAAAAACGGGGATTCCCCTAGATTCATGCCGTGTTTCGAAATAGATATGAAAATATTGGCGAATAGCGCCGCGAAATTGACTACCTTGAAGCCCCCTGTAAATTATTTAATTATTGTTCTTTTCCTAATTAATTCTTTACATATATATTATATATATATATATATATATATAATACACACACACACACACATATATATATATATATATATATATATATATATATATATATATAAGTGAAATAAATGTACTAAATTCTTTCTCAATATTTATCATATTTAATTTCTTATATAAACACTATAACTTTCATAAATAACACGATATTTTTATTTAATCTTACTACTAGCATTTTGGTATGGATCCTCCTGTTGTATAACCTCTTACCTCTTAAAAACATACATCTCTTTTTATCATATATGAAACATTACTTTTTTTGTTTCTATTTATTTATCCTTTATCATTTTGAGAATTTTCTGGAATGGGCACTTCCTCTATAGCAGACGGATGTTAATATTCAACCGTGGCATATGGGACGCTTAGTAGATTATAGAAGAGCTCCGTTCCTATACTGTTATAGATAACTGCTCTTTGAAATTTCTACTGTACCAGAAAATCTCCTGAAAAACATATTACTCTCCTACCTTTATTTAACCTTCAACGATTTAATATACTCATGAGGATTCAAAACCATATACCTTTTTTCAATTTACGATGTAAAAAAGTACAATGTTTAGGTAACTTGTGAAAAATACTAAGTTAGCAATGTTTGTACTTTAATATTTCAGTAATATAAAACAATTTTTTATACGCTTATAACTTCTTAAAATAGATTACAAACCATTTACATAAATTGATAAATATTTTTGAGGATAAATTTAAAATTTAACTATTCATTATTTTAATTAATTTTTATTCATCTCTATCTGCATCCATATCCAACTATAAATTTAGAAATCGAAACCTATCTGCTTACACCATGGGAAAAAAAGAGAAAAAATATCTAATGATCAAAACATCAAAATAAAAGCTTCAGCTTCTACCCGCTTCGAGTACATCCAAAGCGACGAGGACTAAATTTATTACTCTCCTCTGGGTGAAAAGTTACCTTTTACCCTCCATATGTTGATAGCACAGCGCGGCACGGTAAATTCGGAGGATTGACCTACTTTTTCCATTCCCCTCTTTTCGCGTAGATAACGTTACTGAAAGATTCTCTTTTGCGGTTAAAACTAATATTGAATTTACATTTAGCAACATATGATTAAATTAGATCAAATTGGCTTTAGAGTATCAATATTATTAAGAACACAATATTTAAACATTAAATGCAATTTTACCTAAAATTTTTATGCACTTCCAACATAAGTTTAATTTATACTTTAACAAAATTCAGGTTCAACACTTAATCATGAGAAACACATATGACATTTATAGACACTTTGTCTTACCTTTAATTTATGTTTATTTATTTATTTATTTATTATTATCATTAATTTTTTTCTCGTCGGCGTAAATTAATTTTAATTTAGTCTCTTAACAGATGATTACAAATTTTTTAACAAGGCAAAAGTTCTTGGGAATGAACTGTTGCTGGCGGAAGTTGCTAGCGTATTTCTTCTTATTGCAGCACAAAACAGACCAATGTAGAACACAAGCCGTACATATGAACACCACATTGCACAACATAATTTAGTAGCAGAATTTTCACGATTGGAGTAATTCAAAACACATCAAGACGTTGTGGGAAGCTGAAGAAGGCGGAATAATTTTATACTGTAAAATTCACCTCACTGAAGATAGGAGAAGCGTGTAAATGCGGAATTGAGCACACAGATTGATAAAAAGGTTGATCCGTTGAGATGAAGAAGTAGACATCGCATAAATTTCTTGTGTGAAATATTATCATTTAAAGATTTTAAAACAACTTTGGAAATTCTTGTATGGAATTAAACACTTGAAATCCAGCGGGGTTAACACAAATAACAATATGAAGAAACTGCACAAATTTTTCAGGATTGGAGCACATGACTTAAAGACTCTTGAAAATTTTCATTTTATGGAAGATATTCGCTGAAGTGAATACGTTGCATACATAAAATTTTCATCGTAAATCACAATTATAATTAATCACGCGAAAATCGTAGGGCACCCCGGACAAGAATAAAATCCTGTCGACTTTATAAATGTGATAATAATCACATTTGGAAAATTTAGCACAATGGGATTGACGCGTAGAACTTATGTGAGATGCAGTTGGTACGAGGAGTGATGCAGTCGGGCTGAGTGTTCATTCAGGAAAACAATTACGAAATTTAGGAGAGTAACACACGCGGAGCCATAGAAGATGAACATACATTTCCGACGATATCCAGTAAATCACCTTTATTCAATTATCGAGCACCGCGAAGGTATTAGCTGCAGTGGCCACATGACTTGTTCGGCGTCCATGCCAGGACGGGACGTTTTAACAGCAGTGTTTACATGCCAGAGTTAAGAGAAAAACGTTGTAACCACCGGACTGTGGACAGTAGGTCTGACAGCAACAAGAGTTAGAAATGAAGAGAGAAAAGTCTTCTGTTCATGCAATATTAACTGGATGTTTTGCGATATTGTCGCCAGAGGGCCTAAACTACTTAATTTTTAATTGGGTGACTTTAGATTCGTGGCGTTCACGTGTCCACTTAAGTTTATCGGGGACTTTACTGCTAGATCCCGCGCTTGTTAGAACCGTGAACTGTTGACCTGGGCGTAGGATAAGTGACCATAAAGTTCTTGCAAAGTGGGGTTTTTGACGTTATAGAATACATAACTTCAGAGTGGTTCGAGGGCTCTTCAAGAATTTTGACACTATACTGACATTCGGAATCTCATAAACTTCTAACACTCATATCTGGGGATGTTATTGAGTTCATATAATTCACATGCCTGCTTAATGATCTGCATTGCTACTATAAATTATACTTACTTTACTTTTAGGTTGCAATTTTGGAAAAGGGGGTCGTGCTTTATTAAAAAGAGAATTTAGAATACGCTGTAAATGTAAATTTAAAGAAGGACGGTATTTCTTGCTACATATATATATATATGTATGTATATATATATATATATATATATATATGTAGATACACATACATAACACATTCATATATACGTACAAAAGAAGTAAGCAACGATAAGTAATCCTACGTTAATAGCACGCGGTAGTTTCGTTAGAAGAGACTACCTGAATTTTTTTGTATTAGAATCTCATATGATAAGTCAAAAACATCTGTTTTGTATTTTTAGCGAAAGATATAAAAATCTAAACTCATTTCAACCGCGTTTGTATAAACATAGATAGAACTTACTAACACTATGAATTATTACATGTAGGTATTTTAGTTTAAAACATATAAAAGCAAAATATTAATGAAAAAAAATAGTTTGAAGGTTATGAAAAAATTGCAAGAGAATTTCAAATAACTCATTTATGACTTCCAAAAAGGGAGATAGAAAAATAGATATCACACCCACACGTACATGTGCTCAAAGAAGATATCATTAATGCAAGAAAAATAATTTATATTTTTATCTTTAAATTTTTTTTCTTAACTTCTCCCACATGCTTAGAAAATCCGAAGAAAATTTTCTTGGCATTCAGCTCAAAAGACGGTGATTAAAGGAATCGAATAAAACACGGTAACGATAAAATATCATTTTCTCATCCTTTCTCTCGGTAAAAAAAAATGTGGGGATAAAACTTTCTCTTTTTTACGAAACTATTTAAAATATACTGCCTTGGAGTTTATATATCAGTTTGAATATAGGTTAATTAGAGAGAATGATTGTAATTTTTACTTCGCGACAGTTTAGAAATAAAATACTTAGAGTATTTTATGGTATTTTATGGTAAAGTATTTAATGCGTATTTTGAATAAAATTAGTGGAACGGTCTTAAAATATTTGATGCAAAATTATTTTCTTTCACCGTGAATTACTGATATTTCTATAATACATTTTGTAGTATTCATCAGTTTTTAAATTTCTTCCCCAGAGAACCCTTTATCGTATTCCCTTTTATACACTAATAATTTTTTATCATCTTATTTTTGCAGATAGCATCTATATATTTAAGTTGATAAGCCGACTCTATGAGCAGTCCATGAGAAAAAACTACTGCACCATTTTCCTTCATTTTTGGTCTTAAAAGAAAGATTTTAATCTCGAGAGGTGTCAAATTTGGCTTTTGTAACCACAATTTCTATTAATTTGTGGTAATTTACAGTTAAAAAATTGCTTTCTGTTCACGCTCAGAAATATGTTTAAATCTGGCTCACTAGGCTGCATAAACACATTTTGCTTTTGCGCATGCGCAGTCACATGTTTAAATCTGGATTTAGATACTGTCTAAACATGTAATGGTCTAATGAGGTGCATACAGTGGTTAGTACCGTGGTCTAAGTTGTCAATTTGAGGTGAATTACCAATCATTAATTATGCACTCACTATCTACTTGTTCGACCACGCTGTTCGTATCTGCGTTGTGTTTATGAAGAATGACAGATTATCTGATTGATAAATTACAGATGGATTTATTAAAAACAGAACACTCATACACATTATTTAAATCAACACATTATCTTTAGTATGTAAGTTTTATACTTAATTCATTTATGAACATTATTACACAATTCACTTTCTCGTATTCGTAAACCTTCTATGTTAATACTCTACTTTCAATTAGTTAATTACGAGGTATTCCCTCTAAGAAACAATTATCAACTTTTGCTTAATACATTTAATCATTATCATTATTCCTCAATAGTTATCATCACAATTACATTAACCATTTACATAACACGTTCATACATTTATTATTTATTTAAGGGGTTAGCTACCCAAATAGCCATTTTATAATATCAATTCATGTAACTCTTATACATTAACTATCATTATCTGAATCAAGGATGAGAGGCACACTTTATACACGTTAAATATATATCAATTATAGACAGCACAATACCTTCATTGACGATTCTTTCCAATCTTTTGACCATGTGCCCACTACGAATGGCAATCACTGGCTGGTGGGGGTTTTCTGTGACATTCTGCACGCTCCTTCAGAAAATCGTTCCATTGTCCGTCTCGTTGGCTAGATGTCGTATCTCGCTAATAGCTCCTTGGGATGTGGGCACTCCTCTCGTCTTGTTGTCGGTTCGGGGCTTATTCACAGGATTTCTGCTGGCTGGAGATTATTTTCGTCTTCCGTCGCTCTTTCAAATTGACCATCATCTAGAGGGGTTTCTCTGCTTATTGTGGACTCGAGGCATTCGGGTTAATAATTTCCCGTCATTCCCATCAATAGCTGTCTGGTTGCCGTCCACAGTACTAGTGCTCTCTGCATAAAAAATGTCTAACGCCGCTACTTCGCTGCCAGCTCGCGAGTCGTCATTTCATAATTCTCTAGCATGAATGAATCTTTTTCTTGCGTGTCTATTTTTTTAGTCCACCACCTTCTTCCCCCCTTGCATTTTGGATCCGCTCATTCCTTTGTTTTCTTATTGGTCAGATATATTTTATTCCTATTCTATTGGGCTACTCATTTCTTTCCAGAATCTTCTTTTTCTCCGCCTTCTCGTAGGTGGGGCCACTCGCCTCCCATCATCATTATTCCCACGGCAATATTCCCATCTGTTCGAATATCATCTGTTTCCGATTTTCCACCATTTAGCTCAAACCACCACTATTCAAAGCATTTTCCTCGTTAGCGTTCTTTCCCCTCTTCCTATACCTTTCACATCTGCATCTGGTCTAAGCATACCCCACATTGTAAATTTCCTTTGGCGGTTTCTTTTTCATCCTTAATGGCACTTAAACATCCTGTTTCTTTTCTAAACTATGTCCACGTCCCTCGCTTATTTATCACTCGTCATTGCTTCTCTTAACTCGATCATTTCTTAATTTATTCCTTCATCTGTGCCTAATGTTGCGGTGCTTTTGAACCGTAACAAAGTACGAGGCCACATACACGTTAATTTGCTTATTTCGAGGAATCTTTCTAGCTCTCTGTCTGCCATTTTTATTTTTAAATATGGCTGGGCGATGTAGAATTAAACCTGAAGAAAATTGTTTATTTCGCACTGTTGAGTAACCCCATTTTTTACTATTGTGTTCAATAGTAATTTTTTAAAGTATATTTCTCTATTCTTAATATCATTATTTTAAACATTTGGCAATGATCTGTTGAGTATAATTTGTGTATAAGTATATACACAAATCCAGCCGTCGTGTTTTCACGGATACCAACTAGTATGTTCTAATTTTGCTTAGGGGTTATAATAATTTCTGTTCAATGAAGTTAAAATTAAATTTCAAAACACGAATAAGTGATAAAGGTTTCATAAAAGGGTTTTTTAAGACTCTCGACTTTGAACTGTGAGGAAACGAAGAAACGAGGCCATAGGCATGAGTCCCACTGTTGGGATGGATGTTTATAACTGTTCGCCATAGGTTTTAAAAAGTAGGTTCGTCTAATTAACACCCTTGTAGCAAGAAGTTGATGGTACCGTTCTGAAACAACTCAAGTCAAACGTTGACTGTGCGTTAGTCCCAGAACTAGTGGTGATATTACCTCTAGTAAAATTCGAATAACTATGAAAAAATGTAGACTATAGAATAACTATAGCGAAAGTTACATGGTTATTCTTTTACTTTTCTACAATTCTCGACAGTTATTCTATAGTATAAAGTAATTATCGAAAAGACTCTATGTATATTACGAGTTTATACAAAACAAAGTACTGTAGAATGCCCATAAAAGATTATCACTAAAAATACTTCTTGTGAGATACAAAGGCTAAACGAGAAAAAAAATCTAAATTAAAATCTAGAAACCTACTTGCAAAAATATTGACCGTTATCCCCAGCGAATCACATTACTAGAGGCTTGTTCTCTGGAGTATATCTACTTAGAAAGTTATAGACCTCATGGAATGTCTAGGCTAGCTACCTGATAGCCTTATTAGCTGCGTTTACATGGACAACAATAATACCCGGGATTTACCCGCTAATAGGGAAAACCTTCGAAGCCCGTTTACATGGGACCACATTTTCACCCTGCTTTTACCCGTCTTACCGGAAGTAAAGGCCGTCACATGATTCGGCGGAAGTGATCCTCATACACCATCATTCCTTGTAAATCACGTTATGGGTTCGATCCCAGCCGGTGTCATACTTTTCCAAATTCACTGTATTGCTATTTTTAGCTTTCCATCTTCGAACTCCGCATTTATCTCGTTACGAAGTGTATGGTCCTGGGGAAGGCCTTTTTTTTCCCAATTGCTGTTCTTTTGACCTCGTATTCTTAAATTTTAAAAATAACAACAACAAAAAAATCATAAAACTTTAAAAATCCAAAAAGATTGAAAAACTTACAAAAATATTTTTTGTATTCTTATGATATCTGCTTTTCTGGGCCTCTTAATATTATTACTTTTTTGTTTTCCGTGGATTATTAGTCTTATCTAATTTTTCTTCTAAATTTTCTTAACTTGTAAGTCTATATTTTTTCTGTTAAAATTAACTTTTTTGTTTTAATTTAACTTTTCTATTAATTTTTTTTCTTTTACCCGCGTTATTCTTACCTTAATATTTTAATTCATTACTTAAAATTTTAACTACTGAGCACTCCCACCTTGATTACATATATCTTGCTTACAGGAGATAAAGTCGACACGACCAATGCACTCCTCTTCTAAAACACAATTACGTCTGCGTCTATTTGTTATTTAAATGCAGCATATGTCAGTCGCTGTTGATAATTATAGAACGTTTACTGTTGTTTTTAAAAATAAATTTAGAAAATAGATAGGAAAAAAGGAATATAAGAACTAGAAGATTGATGCGGATATTAGATATAATCGTACGATCTATGGCTTCATCGCTAAATTTAGTTTTTCCACAACAAAGAATGTGGGCAAAATTACGAAGCTCTGTTTGGTGGGAAGAAATTATTTTAAATTCCTGAAGCAATAAAGACTGGAAAGAAAATTTTCCAATCGATAGGTGCATTTTTTTTTAAATTATAAGATTAATTGTAAGATACTTATTCTTTTAATAAATCCTTTTATAAAATCAAAATGTAATTTTGATTTCAATTTTGTTTCAGTAATTTTTAGTCTTATATAAATAAAAAAATCATAAATAGATATAAATAAATTTTTATCTGTGAATTCTAAAATAATTAATGTATAAATAAATTTTAATGTTACGTTTAATTATTGATTATACTTATTAAATTTATTAATTTTACCATAACACTTTAAATGAAAATGTTACTGAAATTTTATTGAAATGAAATTTTATTTCTTATTTTACATACCAGATGGCAGTACCATTCTATTTATAATGTAATTGGGGATGGTTCAGATCAAGAAATAAATGAAATCCTTCGGAAAAAAATAGGCACTTTTCTACTGTTTTCTTGAAAATTATGCGATCGTTAAGGGGTTCCAGATCCTTCCATCGATTATTTAGCTGCATTTTCATGGATTCACACAAGTTCAAATCCGCCATGTTATTTACTCCCAGCTTCGAAATGCATCATGGGTAATTAGCGGGTTTTATCCTGGGTCGAAGCAGGGTCGAAAATCCACCCTGCATTTTTCCCTATCGTAGGGAAAAAGTAAGAAACGACCCTGCTTTTACCCGGGTTTTTGGCACATGTAAACGGCACTATTAGTGCCGTTTAATCTTATAATTTAAAAAAAAATGCACCTATCGATTGGAAAATTTTCTTTCCAGTCTTTATTACTTCAGGAATTTAAAATAATTTCTTCCCACCAAACAGAGCTTCGTAATTTTGCCCACATTCTTTGTTGTGGAAAAACTAAATTTAGCGATGAAGCCATAGATCGTACGATTATATCTAATATCCGCATCAATCTTCTAGTTCTTATATTCCTTTTTTCCTATCTATTTTCTAAATTTATTTTTAAAAACAACAGTAAACGTTCTATAATTATCAACAGCGACTGACATATGCTGCATTTAAATAACAAATAGACGCAGACGTAATTGTGTTTTAGAAGAGGAGTGCATTGGTCGTGTCGACTTTATCTCCTGTAAGCAAGATAGATGTAATCAAGGTGGGAGTGCTCAGTAGTTAAAATTTTAAGTAATGAATTAAAATATTAAGGTAAGAATAACGCGGGTAAAAGAAAAAAAATTAATAGAAAAGTTAAATTAAAACAAAAAAGTTAATTTTAACAGAAAAAATATAGACTTACAAGTTAAGAAAATTTAGAAGAAAAATTAGATAAGACTAATAATCCACGGAAAACAAAAAAGTAATAATATTAAGAGGCCCAGAAAAGCAGATATCATAAGAATACAAAAAATATTTTTGTAAGTTTTTCAATCTTTTTGGATTTTTAAAGTTTTATGATTTTTTTGTTGTTGTTATTTTTAAAATTTAAGAATACGAGGTCAAAAGAACAGCAATTGGGAAAAAAAAGGCCTTCCCCAGGACCATACACTTCGTAACGAGATAAATGCGGAGTTCGAAGATGGAAAGCTAAAAATAGCAATACAATGAATTTGGAAAAGTATGACACCGGCTGGGATCGAACCCATAACGTGATTTACAAGGAATGATGGTGTATGAGGATCACTTCCGCCGAATCATGTGACGGCCTTTACTTCCGGTAAGACGGGTAAAAGCAGGGTGAAAATGTGGTCCCATGTAAACGGGCTTCGAAGGTTTTCCCTATTAGCGGGTAAATCCCGGGTATTATTGTTGTCCATGTAAACGCAGCTAATATATCTCTTAAATGCATCGCTTACTTCTCCTTAATTTAAACCCGTGGTTCCCAACCGGTGGTCCGCGAGAGCCTCGGGAGTGGTCCGGCATCACATATAGAATAAAGTTGGCAAATAAATGGGGATTTTGAAAGCAATGTTCATTGAACTAAATGGGCGGAATACATCCGATGACTATCAAGTGTTGAATTAAAATTTCTTAAAAGTTTAACATAATTATTTTATTACTAGAATATGATACGTGAGAATGCTAGCACATTTATCCAGTATTCCTTTTGCCTGAGGCATATTTTATACCCCCCATAACACTCGGAAGATTCCCTCCCCTCAAGTCAGTGGGGAAAGGGGTCCGCACGTGGTTCAATTTCTGGCTTAGTGGTCCGCATACTTCTACAGGTTGGGACCCATTGATCTAAACTAACCATTGAGATAAACTTGCATTTCTGTTGATTACTCTTCCACCTTTGACTCTTATCTCTAATATCCATGTAAGCAATTTTCAGAGTGACCTCGTATACACAAGATCGTTCCCACTCACACTCATTTCTTTCCATTGTAAATTGAAATCACGGTTACATAACTACGTACAGTACACTCATTCTAAACGTCATTTAGTCTTTCATCAGCCTAAGCATCTGCCTTTTGTCATTACTATCGAAGTTTCCCCACTGGAATAATGCTATTGTACTTAGGTAACAGTAATTCTATATTTGTTGTTATATAATTCTGAATCCATATGGAAGGTGTATTATTTTTCTTGAGGGTCTGTTCTTGCTTTTACACAATTTCAATTGAGAGAAGAATGTTTCTTAATGTTCTCCACTTCTTAAAAGTTTCATTTTAGTGGAATTAAAAATTTTGTTCGAATTAAATTATAGAGAATACATTTTATTGTGTTTTTGTTTATGTCTTAAATGGCCCTTTTAAAGTAAATATGCTGAGTTGGAAGGGGGTTGGGCGAGGGGAATGTGTGGAAACCATTTATGGGATTCTGAAAAATAAAGTTGGGAAACACTGTGTTATATTATCAGCTGAATGGAATGCAATGAAAGGTATTTTAGAAGTGAAAACGATGCAATCGAAAGACATCATATGCAAGAAATGACTGGTTAGGACAGTGAACGGCACCCGTAGAAATAAGTTTAGAACTTTGGGCACCCTCGTTAATATTTGATTTATTTTAATTTTTTAAATATTAATCAAAGTCGACTGTAAATCAGGAGCATGTTAAATTAAAGTTCAAATATGACTGCCTTATTTGAATATTGGTCCAACTCCACTTTATTTTAAAAATGGAATTAGCCTCACGTTCATGTTCATATAAGTCATTTCTATCTTATTTTTATGCTGGTACACCTCCAGCTGATTTCTGCTGATAACAGAGGGCATTTCAAATCAGACTTCAGCAGTCATATGTAGTCAGGTTATGTATCTCAAAATGAACAAGATTGGAGTTTGACCAATGTTCAAATAAGGCCTTCATATATACTTGCTCTATTTCTAATTTTATTTATTTATTCAAAGCTATAAGTAACAAACACCAGAACAGCAGATAATAATACAGTCTTAAAAATATTAAGATATTCTTTATATTATTGCATGGAGGACTACAATAGAAATCGCTAAAAAGAATTTTGTCTTATTAATGCGAGAATTGGGATTTGGGCTTAGTTCACTAACGTTGCACCATGAGTTTGATACAAGGCCTAACAAGCGTGATATCAAACGTATTTTTGGGTGTGAGAGTAACTAATTCATCCTCAGGAATGAATGCATCTATCTGTGTCGCAATCTGTTGGGCATAAGAGTAATTAATTCAATTTAGTATTTATTTTTAGTGGGCCCTACTAATATTTTTTTGATTATCCCCCAAAAATGTCGCGGACCCCTGGCCGATCTCACGGCACCCCTGAGGTGCCGCGGCACACTGGTTGGAAATCACTGGGATAGGCATTAAAAAATGAAGATTCTCATAATTCGTTCAATAAATAAAATGTTTCACACAAAAACACTGGTCCTAAATCAATGCAACACAATTTACGAGTACAGTAAAACCTCATTTATCCGGACTAACTGGGACCATAGACAATCCGGATAATCCGGGTAATATGAGTAATAAGCAAAACAAAATTCTTAACTAAGAAGACTTACCGTTTATTAGAATAAAAAAAACTATGTTTTGAAACAAAATTACATAGTATTGTTTACCAGACATTAAAAAATATGAGAATAACTTTTCACATCATTTCTTAACAAAGAATTGGTAAGTCTAGTAAACTCAACAAAAAACATTTTATTACCATTATTAATTGTACAATCTATACAGGAATTGTAAATTGAATCAAACAAAAAAGCGAATATTTGGCGTACTTGTAGTTAAGTTCTTGCTATCATGGTTAAAAATTATTATCTAATGTGAACACTAAATAAAAATAATGTCTACAAATCTGATTCGGATTATTCAGAGATTCAGAGATTCGGATTATTCAGAGAAAACGAGGTTTTTCTGTACGTTATTATTTCACGTATCAAAGATATGCAATAATATCAAAATGTATCACATTTCATTTGAAATTTGAGCATCAATGAACATTGAAAAACGATATTTATTCGGTACCGTCATTATAGGCAAACTTGACTGCTGTATGCAGTAAAAGTTAATGGAATCAAAATAAGGAAGCATAAAGAAAATAGCTTGAGATAGAGGTCAAGGATGTATTCGTTTCATTTACGTGAGAACATTTTTTCCGCTATCGGAATTACTGTACTTTTTGGTCTGATAAATGTTGCAAAATGCTCTGCTGCAATCGATGTGAAGAACGTAAGATTTCCTGGGGGATTTCCGTTTTTTGTGAGAAGGATTGGTATATTGAATAAAATAGTTTAATGGAAAAATGTAGTAGATATGGGAGTTCACTGTCTGCAATGAAGGTATTTTGAAATCCAGTTAGAAAAAATTGTATCTTACTGAAGTTTATTAAAGTTTTACAAAGAAGAACGAAGTTTGATATGAAAAATTACTTGTTCTTCAGCATTGTTATATCAATGATTGTTTTTTTCCAGATCTGAAAAAGGTTTCATTTCATTGCAAAGCACCATAGGATAAATAATTTCACTAATGTCTCTTTCGGAATACCTTATCTGAATGCACATGGATTATTTTCATTCTTAAACCATCTGACAAAAAAACTTAAAGTTATTCCGCAAAATTTTACCTTCTCATCAGAATTTTTTAAAGTTATAAGGCTTAAAAGCGCCCCGGTGGCGTATTGATTAAAAGCGCCCAGCTGCCACCCTACAGGTCCAGGGTTCGACCCTGCGACTGGGTAAGGTCGACTTAGTCTGTTATCCCTTGAGTGGGTCGATAAAATGAGGATCAAGCATGCTTGGGAACTAAACTCTGGGAGTCCCACGTCAGGTTGACCACCTGACTGAGACATATGCTGTATGGCGTGGTTTTCTCGTGGTTTTTTTCAAATCCTATTGTAACCCTAAAAGGGAGATTGAATGGGAATAACTAAATCGAAATTTTAGCTCACTAGTCCATCGTATGGTGCAAACATTGTTTCTTGCAGGAGATGGCGATCTGTAGGAGGATAATCCCCCTATACATACAGCTAAATCTATCAAGTATTGGTTTGAAGAGCATGAAAAAGAAGTCAAATATCTTATCTTGCCCTGTACAATTCCCCCGACTATATATAATCCAACCACTCTGATCTATAAGAGGATAGACCCAGGTATCGATATCCACCACAGCATCTCATGAAATTCTCACAAGAAATTTCATGATTTTTGCCTGAAAAATGGCATAATATATTCTTAACCATTATTCATGACTTGTATAATCCAATTCCAAGGTGAATCAAGCGGTATTACATAACAAAGGTGATCCTGCGCCGTATTAATAAAGGTTTTCATGATGTTTCTTAGTGTTTACATTATTTTGATAACCACCTGCATATATATATATATATATATATATATATATATATATATTCATTCTTAGGGGCCCGTACTCCTGGGATACATGCTATACCACCCCGTAAGGAAAAGATTAATAAACATAATGATCCTCGGAATCTGAGAAATCGTTATAGTTTGATCCGATAACAATTTCTTTACAAATTTATCTGTGATTCTATTTATAGTCTAAATTTTTTCTTTAATTTTATACATCATGAAATTTATTTTGGGACAGCAGATTGTAATCCATGTTTTGCAAGAATATTCCTATTCTGAACTAAAAAAATGTCATTAATTAAATAAAAAAGGTAAACGTTTTCTATGCCTTTAAGTTTATATAAACCGAAATAACTGCAGCCTTGCATTAGCTAAAGGAGAGAAAATATGGCATATATATGTATAGTAACAACACAGGAGCAGGAAATTACTTTTTCCATTATCGTCCTATGAGAACACAATCTTGCGTTAATGGATATCCTGCAAGGTGTTCTATTTTTATTCACCCTATCGTTTTAATTCTCAGTATGGGGTCCGGATTAGCAAGAAAGTCAGTAGTTTCAACTGTCTTTCCCTGTTGAGTAAAGTTTAAGTGCTTCTTCCCACTGTATTTTTTTTCCAAGGCGGAGGCATTTCCCACTGTATTTTATTAGCTTTAGTTTCCGCAGAGAAAACTAAGAATTTTTTAAAGAGTTGTATATTTTTACCATTTGAAATTCCAACCGTAATTATTTTTAACTATTAGGAGACACTATCCTACAAGATAGGTACTTAATATGATATTCAAATGTAAATACTGTAGAAGCAGCATGGAAATATTTGTGCAATTTTTTTTCTATAAAATATTATAAAACATAAATAATTATGATAATATTTGATTTTATATGGATCACAATATATTTATATTAGATACAATACATTGAGATTTGAAGTATCGTGAGTTTCATGTATTATTATTTTGTTTTGATGCTTTAAATTATTATAGCTCAAGATTATCCACGCAATCAAGGAAAACTATGTTTTGTCTTTTCGTTGATTTTTGACATTAGCTCTACATGTATTGCTCCTTAATGAGATAAACGTCTACCCCCCTCACTCAGATGGTATAAAAATATTACTATGTTGCTTAACACTAGAACAGAAGGTGCGGTTCAAATTGAACCAAATCGATGTTTATACTTAGTCACCCCGCGAAAAGTACACTGCTGGCCATTAACATTCCAACACCAGGATGGAAAGCAAATAACAAAATTTTACTTATTGTACGTATACAGCATAGTAGAAAAAAAAAGATTAAATGTGTAAACAATTTGACGGTATACAATGTCCGAAATTAGTAAACACAACTGCTACCTCTGGAAGCTAAAACAACTCTAACCCGGTTAGGCATCGAGACGAACTGGGCTTGGATGACAGACACGGGAAAGTCATCCCATGCTGCTTCAAGTCTATGCCACACTTCATCAATCGTAGTGGCTGGAGAGCGGTTGCGGACTAGTCTCTCAGCAACCCATGACAAGATGTTTTCAATGGGAGAGAGACTTGGAGAACGTGCTGGCCAGAGCAACAGTCAAACACCCTCTGAGTCGAGGTAAGTCAGGACACGACCGGCAACGTGCGGTCTTGCGTTATCTTGTTGAAAGATTACGCTTCTGAGGCCTCGAAGAGAGGGTACATCCATCGACTTTAAGATTTGAGAAAAGTAATGCTGGCTGTTCAGAGTAGCAACGACGCGAGCAAGAGGGGTTCGTGTCGTGTACCCATACCATCACGATCGTGTCGTGGCTGCCCATACCATCACATCAGATACAGGGCCCGTATGACCACTTGCGTTCTCCTCGGCGCCTCCAGACACGAATACGTCTATTATGATGCGGAATTGGCGGAGAACGTATGGCTCCGTTCTCCTCGGGATTTTAAAAATCTCGCAAATTCCAGTATCTTAGCGGTTCTCCGACACCCGAAGTGTGAGGGGCATGTTGGATCGTTCTGAAAGCTCCTCACTTCTTCGATCGATTGCGGGAATCTCGGTAATTTCGATGATCTGCCGTTAGCACTTTTACGGTTAAAGTAATAACATGAAGCATATCTATGAAAACGATCTTGAATATTTCGGCCAGGAGGCATAAAACACAACAACAACAACAAAGGAATAACAGAAGAATCAGGGTTTTTTTATCATGAAGTATAACTATCAGGGTTTTGGGATACATTTCTTTTTTATCAAAATGCGAGCTTTATTTCCAGTGGTCTAGTAGTGAATTCAGTTTCTAAAGTTTGCAGCTCACATTGTATAGTAAAGTGAAGAACAACTTTGGGTCGCGAAAATTTGTAGGTGTCGTGGATAGTTTGAAGTAAATTGATATTATATTGAATTATTAAATTTAAAATACCTACTAATATTTAAATAATATATGTTAATCACATGAGATTTACTAAAGTATAGAAGAAGGCAAAATATAGAAGTGTAAAAAGTAAATAAGGCTTTGTTTTTTTTTTGTTATTATGGAAATTAAATACATACCCAAAATCTACGGTATATTGTTTAAAAAAAATTTGTAAAAATGTGTTTATTCCTTTTCTCTATTTTTTGTAAACATTTTCGTAATTTTATAAAAGATTTGCAAATGTCACACACTGTTAATTAGGGTCAAGTGATTTTTCCTATAAAGAATGGTACAGTGTTTAGTGTCAAGAGCTTCCTTAGATTGAACTCGTGACACCCGATTAAGACATGCCCCTTTATGTGATGACCCCTGACAGGGAATGGTGCAGGTATAATTATACGATGCTCCCATATTAAAAAAGACAAAATATTTGCCTTCTGGAATGGTAAAATTTCGAAACACAAGTGCATATAGTGTTTGAAAAAAGATGCGCTTAGTCTGAATACGCAGCAAACATAAAAGAAATACATACCTAAATTGTTGTGAATAGGTAATCTTTTTAATTCTTGACATGAGGTATTAACAAAGTGGCGGAATGTCTCCCTGGATGCTCTAAAATGCTTAATCTCTCTTAAGTCTTTAAACTGCACCAACTTTACTGAGAGCTTTCTCACTCAAAAAAACTTTAATTAAAAAAACGAAAGCTTGCGATTAGTGAATCAGTGTCTCAGAAGAGGTCATGGTGTAAAAAGGAGGATCGTAAATAATTTTGTGCCTTTTTAGAGCGGAATGGAATTCCAAGTCCTGTTTATGAACCAGAAATTATATGCTTATGCTATGTTAGTGTAATCCCAGGGTATTTAAGCTTAGAATTTCAGAAGGGGAAATTAACAAGAAGCATTATATTGATAAGTATCCCCTAGAGAGAGGAAAAAAATGGATTGCGATAAATTTAAAAAGTCTTAGCTTCAAGAAAGGGTATTAGAAAGAAAGTTAGAAAGGGAAATTAAAATCAGATACCCCATTTATATAATGTCATACCTTCGTGCAGTCACACACACACACACACACACACACACACACACACACACACAAGCACACACACACACATATATATATATATATATATATATATATATATATATATATATATATATATATATATATATATATATATATACGCTGAAGAGCAAAAAAACTGGCACAGACAAGCGTATGCAAATAAAAGAGATATGCATCCAATCAGCGTTACGCAATGCGATCGGCAGTGCCTACATAAAACAATAGGTATTATCACGATTTATGTGACTTTGAACGTAGCGTTATAGTCGGCGCACGAGAAATCAAACATGGCATCTCCGAGCTAGCGATGCAATTTGGATTTTTGCTCTCTATCGTTTCATGTGTTATCTTGAATATCAGATATCCGGTAAGACATCAAATCTTTGATAGCGGTGAGGCCGGAAAAAGACCTTGAATAAAAGGGACTGTCGATGACTGACGATAATGCTTAAACGAAATAGATGTGCAACACTTCCTCAAATTGCAGCGGATTTCAGTGGTGGGGCATCAAGAAGTGTCAGCGTGCAAACTGTTCAACGGTCCGTCATTGATAGGTGGTTTCGAAGCCTCAGGCTCACTCGTGTACCGTTAATGACTGAACATAGCTTTATGCCTCACCTGGGCCCGCCAACACCTCCATTGGACTGTTGATGACAGGAAAAACGTTGTCTGGTCTGGCGAAGGTCGTTTCCAATTGTATCGGGCGGATGGACGCGTATGGTATGGAGGCAACCTCTTGAATCCATGGGCCGTACATATCAACAGGGGACTGTTCAAGCTGCAGGAGCCTCTGTGATGGTATGGCATGTGTGCATTTTGCGTGATATGGGACCCCTGATACTTCCAGAGACGACTCTGATAGGTGACGGGTACATACGTTTCCTGTTCGATCACCTACACCCATTCATGTCTATTGTACATTCCGACAGACTTCAACAATGTTCATCAGACTGTTCAATGAAGGACAATGTGACACCTCACTTATCAATACTTTCTACCGAATGGCTCTAGGATCACACTTATGACTTTAGACAGTTCCATTAGTCACATAGTCCCCAAACATGAATATTATTGAGCATATCTGCGATGCCTTGCAACGTGCTGTTCAGAACAGATATCTTAAGGATTTCTGGACTACCCTGCAGGATTCATGGTGTGAATTAACTCCAGGATACCCTTAGATATTTGTCGAGTCCATGCCCCGTCGTGTCGCAGCACTTCTGCGTGCTCGTGATGGCCCTACACGGTATTAGGCATGTGTACTAGTTTTTCTGGGTCTTCAGTGTATTTCTTGCTACAGAGGGAACGATGTTGGTAGAAAATCATCTATGAATCATTGCTTCACATTACTACCAAAAAGACTGTTCAATGATAATCAGCGTTTGGTTTTGGAGGAAACTCAAAGCATTCGATGAGGAAATGAATTGTTGATACTTAGTTTGTTCATTCAACGGATGTTAAATCAAATATTTTTCTTTCTAAATGTAATTGCGTCATAAACGCGGGCTCTGCGATGTTGGTCAAAGTTCATTTACTGGAACTAAACCCATCATAAAATCAATTATGTCAACACGACTCAAAATGTAATGGGTATAAAAGATAAGAGAGTAGCGAAATTGGGTCGCAAAATGTCATGAAATAGCCATAAAACTTTTACTGTCAATTCACTCAGAAAATTGCTTCTCTAAAAGATGTTTCCCGTCGATTTCGACAAATAAGCGAAATTCGACGGAGAGAAATTGGAGTGATATAATTTAACATTTTCAGACTAATATTTATTATATTTTTTTCCAAATTTAGTGTAGCATAAATATTTGGAGATCCTACTCTGCTAGCTAAATACAACTTATCATTTTATGGCAAATTTTCTCATAAACTTCTGAAATAGGTGTTCCATTTTGACATATATGGTATAATAATATTCTGTTTTTAGTAAATTTGAATAAGAATTTTCATGGAAAATATTCATAAACGATAGAACTAAAAAATCTAGTAAAATAAAGATTACTTTGGGAAGATGGTGATTTTGCATATTTTTAATATTATATTCCAGGTAGTATCATCGTTGTGCATAATATTCGTATTTTTATTATGCTTTGAACATAAAAGGATTAATTGGGTTAAGGGTTAGTGTAATGTACATAGGATATACGGGTTAATTTATAATTGCTTTCAAGCATAAGGGACAGGAAAGGAAGCTACAGGAAAGAAAGACAAATCCATATTGTAGTTATATCGTTAACAATTCAAGATAGAATTTTGAAGGAAAAACTGAGAATCCTGTTAATATCAAGTCAAGACAAGAATGTCATTCTGAAAGATAATGCATAATGTTTGCAAATTATTACTGAGGCAGAATTTTACCATGCACGCTCAAGTTTTGACGTATTGCAGGGATTTTGAAAATATGATTTACGGATCCCAGACAACAATAATTTTAAATCCGTAAGAAAATGACTGGTGGTGAAGCAGTTTTTCTCCTATAAACGTCTTTTACAACCTGGATTACGTTCCTATTAAAAAAACGTAAAATAAATTAAATGTTAACAAATTCAAAATCGCTTTTTTACAGCCGTTGCTAAGAGTTACTTTTAAACAAAATACTCAGTTCTTTTCTTGATTTAAACATGCGCACCCGGAATTGGTAAGAAAAATTCTTTAATATTTGATTCTATTTTAGTCCCACTTTTTTTTCTCTGCCTCTCATAGGTGTAGCGTGCATCTAATTTTTTTTTTGGAGGGGGGAGCACGAATTGAATTCATTTTGGGCCCTCTTCCATGCATTGACTGCCTGGTGGTCCTTAAAATATGAAATACACTGCTGGCCACCCAAATTGCAACACCAAGAAAGACACGAGATATCACAACAAAATTTATTTTGTAGATAACATGTTGACCAAGTATCAAATGATTAAATTTATAGACTTCTGTGAAGTGTGGTTCCTGCCAAAATCAGTAGCAAGAATAGCCGCCATTGTTGGAGATCACCGCTGCCACACGACTCGGCATTGATTCAAAGAGACTTTGGATGAGTTCTTGGGGTACAGCAGACCAAGCAGCTTCCACACGTTGCCAAAGTTGATCTGCTGCGGCAGCTGGGGATGAAATCTGGGTCAATCGTAGAGCAACCATGGACCACATGTTTTCTATCCGTGAAAGATCCGGAGAGCGAGGCGTCCAGGGAAGCAATTCAATCTGGCGATTGACGAAGAACCGATGGACAATGCGTGCCACGTGTGGTCGCGCATTATCCTGTTGAAATATGGCTGTGGGCAAGCCCTGAAGGTAAGGAAGGACAACTGGTTCCAGCACCTCGGAGATGTAGCGCTGGCTGTTTAAAGTACCGGCAATGCGTACTAGAGGTGTGCGAGAGTGATATCCAATACCGCCCCATACCATAATACCCGGTGCAGGACCAGTGTGGCGGTGCATAACGCAGCTGTTCAGCATCCTCTCTTCACGGTGTCTCCAGACTCGAATGCGACCATCGTGGTGTTGCAGACAGAAGCGTGACTCGTCAGTAAAGACAATTTCATTCCATTCTGCCGTCCACATCCTTCTGGCATCGCACCATTGGCGGCGGAGACGTCTGTGATTCTGCGTCAAGGGTAGACACAGCAATGGACGTCTTGCGGACAGATCACTCTGCTGTAAACGGCGTCGAATGGTACGCGCAGACACTGGATGATGCGTTACAGACTGCATGTGCTGTGCTATGGTTCGTGATGTGACTGAGCGATCCGTCACTGCCATGCGCACAATTTGCCTGTCATCACGTGAAGTGGTGCGCTGAGGTGGATGCGATCGAATACGCCGGTCCGTCGTACCCTCCTGCATCCATTTATCACATATCCGCATTATAGTTGTGTGGTTTCGTCCAACACGACTACCGATTTCCCTGAAAGATAATCCACAATCGCGGTAGACCACTATCCTTCCTCTGTCGAACTCGGATACTTGATCAAAAGATGATCGCTTCTTTCGACGAGACATAAAGGATCGTTTTTTTGAAAAAACCACAAGAAAAACACAATTGCCGAACTTGAAATCGTCGAAATCTCCAAGCCTTAAATAGCGCTTTGAAGTGGCACCACAGGCGCGCGTGATGTGCGTCTGCGCTGAAATTCTAAACATTTGCATATCTCACCTCCGCTAATGCATGTTGTAAATTTCATGTTATTTGCATGTTTCCTTCAGGGTGTTGCATTTATAGTGGCCAGCAGTGTATTATGATTTTTTTAATTGAATAACAATAGAATTGATGTTTGAGTAGTATTCAAAAGCTACTTATACAATGAGAAAAATAAATATAATATAAATATAATGAGAAAGAAGAACATAGCATCGAATTTTAATTATGGATCATATCATTGTTAAAAACTATGTTAAGGCTGAAGACATAATCAGAATCTTCAGTTTCACAGTTTGAAAAAACGGGGAAAAAAACAATTTTATTAAAAGTTTTCTATAATTTTCCGATATTAACAAAACTTCTATCAATGTTTTAAATCATTTGAAGTTAAGTTGGGAGGGCACGTCCTCCCCCCCTCCGACTATACGCTTATGTTGCCTGTTCATATGAATGTGGAATCGGGCAGCATAGGCCTAAATTCGGAAATCAGAATCAACATGACGGACCACAAACTTGCTATATCTTGGTATTGTAACGTAGAAAAAAAAACATACCACAGCTGGCTAAAAAATTATTTTACACCCTTGCAAATATTCCTAACAACAGATTTTATTATCTTGAGATCTTTAAATGAAGGTAATAGAAATGCGATAGTTTTATAAAAATGCAAAATAACTTTTTTCTCAAGACAAAAAGTTGCTTATTAATGTTTTAAAGTATTTCTTGGTTAAAAAAACAACAGTTCGAAATTCGAGACATACCAAAATATTTCTCATATGTCAAGGGTGTCGGGGTATTTGATAGTTTCAAAATCCGTGGTTTATTGAGCTGAAAGAAGAGGTTTTAGAAAATAAATTGCTCTTGTGTTAATGCCCTAAGGCGGTACATCAGTAAATAATGCCCATCTATACATCTCATGTTAGTATATGGGGAATTTTTCCCTCATAATTTTTGTAATATCGGATTAACAAACATATATATTTGATTTTTTTCCATAAAATAAACGGGGAAATGAAAGATGCGTGGTTTTTTTTAATTTGAAGAATTTTAATCCCTTTTATAGATATTAAAGTATTAGTGTGTATCAGTAAAAATTAAAATTATTTTATTAAAATTTAATTAAAATTTAAAGATTTTTAAAAAATTTTTGTACATGCCATTTTAAGATCTATTTGAAAGAATTTCAGGTAGTCTCTTCTAACGAAACTACCGTGGGTTATTAACGTAGGATCACTTATCGTTGCTTATCTCTTTTGTAGGTATATATGTATCTATATGTATGTACGTATATATATATATATATATATATATATATATATATATATATGTCAAAATTTTGACGCATTTTGGTACATTTCTGTTTAACTGTTTACTGCTTAACCAAGCGATACATACTAGGTTTGGCACGCTGCCAAAATTATAATTCGTGACGACGGACGGTTTTAGCGACTGAAATTTTGTTTTCCGGAGGACCGTGATGGAGGAACATAATCCACCGTTAAAATCACATTTTAAAAATATGCATTTCTTAATGTGCTATTTGAGAATTAATGAGTTGAAAATTCCCCATAAAAATCTGCTAGGTGAACTAATACGCCCTCTTGCGGACAAAATATTAATCAAGATGCCTATTTGTGCCGTTCATTTTATCAGTTGAACAGAAACATACGCCCAACAAATAAATTTTAGTTTCAAAAGACACAATAATAAAATTATTAAATTAATCTTTACAAATTCTTGAATATAATTAAAATAAAAGGGCCGATAAAATGTATGTAAATTTCGTGAAATCTGTGTCACAAAATTGATTTAATACTGTTTATTATCTAGCTGGTTTACATGGCTTCCGTATTCGCTTATTGTTGCTTTATATGAAAATTAATGATCCGCAAGGTCAAATGATATGCTATCTTAAAAAAGTAATATTCATAAAGAGATAATATTTATGCCATTTATTTTACCGGTTAAACAGTAGCATGCACTGAAAATGTAAACATTTACTGTAGTTTCAAAAGACATAACAATGAAATACGCTTTACAAATGCTTGAAGACAGTTTAAACAAACGCATCGGTAAAATGTGTGTGAAATGCGTAAAATCTTTGGTCCCGAGTAATCCAGAATATTTTCTAGCTCTTCAAGAAAACAGAATCACATTGAATCATTGTCTTTTGCTAATATTTAACAACAGTTCTGGGAGCAATTAGCTCCCCTTTTTCCTGAGTCACGTTTATATGTCACAAAACATACAAGATATGCAAATATTCTAAATACATAAAAGCATTCGTTTTTGCTAATAACCAATGGTAAACTGAGAGACGATTTATCAGAAAAATATCTCTAAGCGATAGTGAGGAAAAAAAATCATAAATTTATATTTTCAATATCAAACCTAAAGCTGTGACAGTAAAGTTTTCATAGTTGAGTAATTTTTCTGCAAAATTAATATGTAATACATGATTTAGTACTTGAACTATGTTTTTTCTTAAACTGAGTATCAAAGATCCTAACATATTAACGACTTAGTCCAGTAACCTAGTACATCGTAAGTTGCATCAAGTGGGGGTAGTAGGTTTCTTTTTTTTCTTGTATGGGATGTGACTGAGATGCAAAATCCAAGTTTTCGACCTCGGCAGCCCCCTGGATCACTTTTGAATATCCCAAAAACTGCAAAATTTTCGCACTTTTTCCGTTTTTTTTTCCCATTTTGACCATGAAGGACAGGTTTTCGACAAAAACCAGACTACACAGTTTTAAACTAAATTAAATTTGCTACAATTTGAAACCAGAATGGGACGGTAGACTTAATAGTTTCCGAGATGCAGCTTTTCAAAGTTTGGCAAATTTTCCAAACTTTAAAATTTTAAGCTAGTTTTCATGTTTCATCATATGCAATTATCTTTATATGTTCAATAACCTGTCTGATATGAGTCAGTGAAGTTAACATTTATTCAATTTAACATTTTGAAGGGGTGGGGGTGGAGGGGGAAGGTTTTGTGGGGGGGGGAATGTCACTGTTCACAACAAGACGACTGAAATTGAAATACAAAATTTATTTAACAAACATTTAGATCAAGTGTATACAAAAAGTAAATGGAATGAAAATGTAAACGAAATGTGAATTAAAGGTGTGTCTTCCTCTTCCAAGGACCAGGGCCAAGCAAATCCGCCAATCCGCCTCCTTCAGTGCCACGTTTCAAAAAAATGTTCATTTTTCCTATTTTTCAATGCAGCACTGGATGCTTGTAGGGACGCTTTTCCTTTTTCTTTCACCAACACTATTTCACCTCTATTTAAACTCTCACTACAAATAAAACACGTAGAACTGGCGGATGATCCCGGCTCCGGCATAGTGAGAATTTCGGATCTCAACGGCACAAATAACTAATTTCAAGTACACGATATTAACGAGTGAATCAACCGCAAGTTAACGTTCGGGTCTTTGCTATCAACAGAGCGGACAGTCGAGGAGGGAGTTTTGACAGGAACGGAAAGAATGGGTGAGGAAGGGGAGCGGGGGGAGGAACCCTTTTATTTTTGTTGCCCGCTGATTTACTAGGGGTAAAGGGAATGCAATACAAGGAACACAGCTCAAGTTCCTAGGGTTGTTTTCATGCAGGAGTAAATGGTAAGGTGGTTGGTAAAGGGGTGGAAGACACAAAATGGGTAGAAAGGTGGTGTTGGGTGGGAGGATTCACATTATAATTTTTAGGATTAAGATTAATATGTATTACTATGTATTAAGATTTGGTTTCCGATTCACGTCGATTAGAAAAATAGTGTAATATAGCAAGTGATGATATTATTGTGATGTAGAAAAATATTTTTGTTTTATTTTCAAATGGACACATGTTAAATTTCTTAAGACAGGTAGACTCAGAGATTCTCAGTACCTGATCTTGACATTAGCGGAAAGGAAAATTCTACAGGGATTGTTCACAAACATCGCAAAATGAAATAACATACTTTAATTTATTTATATAAAAAGATAAAACAGTTATTATTTGAGAGAATTATTTTAATAATTAACGATATTATTGATTACTACGAAAATATAAGGAGAAAGTATAATCAAACCATTGAAAAGAATGCGAAAAAGAAACTACAATATCCATAAGAATCTAATTCTTGAAAAATGAACTTAAAACCTTATTGGGTTTTTGTATTGACATCGGTTGATTTAAATACTATTAATATGAAGGGGCAAATTAACTGTAAACATGAAAATTAGCTTAAAATTTTACAGTTTGGAAATTTTGCCAAACTTTGAAAAGCTGTATCTCGGAAACTGTTAGGTCTATCGAGCCCATTCTGCTTTCAAATTGTAGCAAATTTAATCTAGTTTAAAAATGTGTGTTTTGATCTTTATCGAAAACGTGTCCTTCATGGTCAAAATGGAAAAAAACCGAAAAAAGTGCGAAAATTTTGCAATTTTTGGGGTATTTAAAAGTGATCCGGGGGGCTGTCGAGGTCGAAAACTTGGATTTTGCATCTCACTCACATCCCATACAAGAACAAAATGAAACCTACTACCCCCACTTGATGCAACTTAGGCCCCCTTTTTCATGACAAGGTTACTGTGCTAGACCTTTCAGTCTACCAAACTAAAGTGATATTCGTTTGGAATTTTGAGGCTGTTTACTCCTAAAACTTGCTTTCAAATAAAATGCAGGTGGGGTACACCTTGCCTTCAGATAAAATGCAGGTGGGGTTCGTATAGGCAAAATACAAGGTTTGTGTAAGAAGGTATAAAAGCACACCTAAGAGTTTGTATGAATGTTAAGAATTTTAGCAAGTAATATTTTAGGAAGGTGAATTCATGTATAGCCTAAAATCGTACAAGGGCAGTTTAATAAGAATAAGTATAGAAACGAAAGAGAGAATAACAATTTTACAATGAAGAAAAGGGTAATAAAATATATAGCTATGGAAAGACGGAGTCAGAAAAAATATGTTTTAAAGGATCAGGAATTGTGCGGTTAAAGTGAAAGAGTGTTTGGGAAGAAAGGGTCATTGTGAAGTCGAAAGTTAGTAAGCGTTAGGAAGGGCGGAAGTTTTCAAAGGAGTATTGTAGCAAAATCTTTTAGGGTAGAAAAAGGGGAACATGCTTTGTCGCCTTTGCCGCCATTTGCGTGGGGTCCGCTACTTTAATCGAATAAAGAAAATCCAATGAGAATGATACATTTAATAATGGAAATAATTCTAGACCATTTGGCGATCAAGGTTTGAAAAAGGGCGGTCTGATATTAGACTCAGAAGGAGGGGAAAATGATTTTATTGGAAAATAGAAATGTGGTATAGAAAAGAGAAGGTTATAAAAAGTTATGCGACAGAGAGAAGAGATTATTCTGGTACTCAGTTTTTTTTTAGAGTACGATTTCGCTTAGTACAGGTCTTTCCTTAGAGATGGGAAACCACTGCACATCAGCCCAGCTGAAATGGGGTAAGTCCGCTTATAACCGAAAGTTGAGTGACTTAATAGTTATTTATTTTTCCTTTTAAGAGGATAGGGACTCAAAGTGTTTTATTATTCATTGTTGGTAAAATTGTTTAATGTATATCTATAAAGTATATCAAATATGTTTGTGTAAATTTTAGTGAAAGCTTATATGTAAATAAATTTCAAATTATTTAACCTTAATTCTCTCTCGTCATTTAAATTATTAGTTGTGTCTTTTTCCTACTGAGTAGTAACTTTGCGTGCTGGGTAAACCTGGGTAAATCTATTGCGGATAAGAAGACTTAATAGTAATCATGATAAATTCGTTTAAAATAAATTGCCTAAAGTCATTAAACGGCGAAGAGAGCAACAACTAACCCAGCAGTTGGTGCGTGACCACTCCAGTTGATTATTGCTGTAACCATTTGTATTTCCTTAATACCTTATAAGTTTGGTTACCGGTCAGAAAGGTTCGTCGATTTGTAGGTTTAGTGGGATATTATAGACGTTTTATTCCTCAATTTTCTGCTATTTCAGCCCCTTTAACAAATTTGACACGGAAAGGAACAAGGTTTAAATGGACACCTGAAGCTCAAAAAGCTTTTGATACTTTAAAATCTAAACTTTCTGAACCACCTATTTTAATTCATCCTGATTATGATAAACAGTTCATTTTAAGTACTGATAGTTCTGATTCTGCGCTTGGAGCAATGTTAGGTCAGCGCGATGAATTTGATATAATCCATCCAATAGCTTACTTTTCAAAGAAACTTAATAAAACACAAATTAAATATCCCATTATGGAAAAAGAATTAATGGCAATAGTTGAATCAATTAAGAGTTTCAAATATTACCTTTATGGTCGCTCTTTTGTTATCCGTTGCGATAACTCGGGATTAACCGAAATTTCTAAATTAGAATCTCCATGTAATCGAGTTACTAGATGGTTTACATTTCTTAGCGATTATAACTATAAATTTGAATTAATCAAATCTGCTGACAATATAGTTGCAGATATCCTTTCCAGAGATTTTTACGTCAATAGTGTGCAAATTGATTTACCTTCAATTTCAGATATTAAGAAAGAACAACAAATTGATCATAAATTATCTCCACTTATTAGTAAACTCATAAAACAACAAACTGAACAATTACAGGGTTCTAAGTATACTATGGTCGATGGTTTATTGATGCATACGGGTTATATACCACGTTTTGGGAAATCTAAGAAAATTTTACAAATAGTAATACCCGACAAATACAAACCGCATATTTTAGCAGCCAAACATTTACCTCACTTTGGTCATCTTAAAACTTATGATGCAATTAGGGAAAAGTATTATTGGGACAATTTGTATTCGGACACGAAACATTATGTAGACTCTTGTAAATATTGCATTTCTTATAAATCCCCTAATAAACTTCCTCCTGTCCCATTGCAAAGAAATCACATACCAAGCAAGCCTATGGAGTTCGTTTCCTGCGATTTTATAGGAAAACTTTCCCAAACAAATCAGGGAAATTGTTATATATTAACTTTCATAGATCACTTTACTAAGTTTGTTAAATTATATGCTGTTCCGGATCAGTCTGCAATAACTGCTGCGGAGAAATTTTTGGATTTTGCGTGCATTTTTGGTTTCCCTGAATATTTGTTATCAGACAAAGGAGGTGCCTTTATTAGCGACATATTTCAACATTTATGTTCCAAACTTGGAGTGATTAAACTTCAGACGACACCTTTAAATCCAAGGTCAAACGGACAGTCTGAAAGGATCAATTTGAATATAAAGAAGTCTCTCTCTATATTCGCACACGAAACAGCCCAATGGGATGAATATCTTAATTACTATCAGTTGTTGTATAATTCTAGTATGCATTCGGCTGTTAACGATAAGCCTGCATTCTTACACTTGTCTTTTGATCCTACATTACCAAACGATATTTTAAATGATAAACGACCAGTTGAACATATTTCTTATGCAGATTATGTACAAAAGAAAACATCGCAAATTCAGTATACATTTGAAAAAGTTAGAGATAACTTAATTAAGGCAGCTGAAACACAGGAAAAGTATCAGGCGAAATTTGCTAAAAGTAGAGAATTTTACGAAGGGCAACTAGCGTATATTTATACCACATACTCTGATCGCAATTTAAAGCTCCCTAAACAAAGAAATTATTCCGGGCCTATGAGAATTATAAAAAGACATAATAAAGTTAATTTCACAATTATTGATGCAACAAACCCCAAAGCAAAACCAGTGCGAGTTCACGCGCAACGGTTAATTCCTTTTACGGAACGTAGAAAAGAGTTAGATTATTTGCAGAGTATAGTGACGGAACAAAATCAAAAATCAGACAATGTCCATTCAGACAGTCAAAATCTTTTACAAAGACCACAGGCGAAATTTGATGATATATCTCCTTCGGAGCTATTGCAACTTGTACATAATAGTATGGGCTCAGATTCACAAACGACGGTTCAGTCAAACGGGGAAGAGAGTCCGAAGTCTGACTCCACGGAAATTTATACTTTTCCCCAATCCTCATCACCTATTGTGGAAGAACATGCACACACCACACAACCGCCCATTCACTCATATAATTTGAGACCGCGAACACAACAAAACCTAGCGGATCGAATCTTTGACTGGACATTACGTGTCACTGACCCACAAGGAGGGGCGAATACTCCCCCTGGGGTTAGTTTCTTGAATAGAATTGCGGAAGCTTTGGATTCTTAGAACAAATTGTTAGGTCATTTTGATTTTACACACATTTATACTCGTATCATCACATTTATATCTTTACTTGGAATTTTTTTTATTGATTATATACATCTATGATTATTATTATTTTTTATTAGGTTTTATCATAACCTACATTTGTTTTACAAATATCTCAAACGGGTTTTGCATATGTATATAGAATTTTTTTTCTCTCTTTTCTTTGTGTTTGATGTAAAATTTCTATTTGAGATTTTAGGGTTTTGCGTTTGCGATTAGGATATAATTATAGGATATTGATATTTATTTTTTATTTTATGTTGCGCATACTTATGTTAGGAAAATTGATAACAGGGAATTTTGAAGTACGCAGGGAATTTCCTGTGATTATTTTTTTTCTTTGTGTATTGTATTCTATAGTATTCTTTCAATGCTTGTACAGAAACTCGTCATAATTTAATCCCGGTAATGGGGAATGGCGATAATTATGAATATTACTGACGAATAATGACTGATTTTCGATATTCTAAAAATTGTCTCCTATAAAAGGGGAACAGATGAAATTCAAAATCACTTCTCTTACATTTAACTCTCTGGTTCGTAAATTTATAAGACGATATTTGATCGTTGCGGACAGACAACGGAGAACAGTGAACAATGGAGAATTTTTTTTTTGGAATTTCCGACGCGAAAACCGCGATATTCAGAAATTAATTCTTATGAACGGAGCTGCGAACGCACCTCTTCGCGTTAATTTTAATTTTGTTTTTACATACTTTTTTTTCTTTCCAATTTTATATATGTTTATTATTATTCTTTGATTTCAAGTCTTATTAATTCATTTCTTCTGTAGTTACTTTGTGCATTGTGAATTAGGGATTTATTGGTAGTTATCTAGCGTTACTTCGAATAAAAGGTCAATGGTCAAATGAAATAAGGGAACTAAAACAGATAAATATTTTTTCTCTCTCTCTCTCCGCTCCTTCTTTAATTTTAGTAAGAAATCGAAAATATAATTTGTTTTTCTTCTCCCCCTCTCCTTTTCCTGCATCTTTTTACATCATGTCATGTTGTTACTGATTTCATGTTTTATACATTTAGTTTACATAGTGATTCAGCTTTAAACCTCTACATACATCAAGAACTATATAAATTTAAAGTAGGGATGTAACTTTTAATGTATGTTGTTTTGATGGACTGATCACCCGTCATGGTTGCTAATACAGAAATATAGCTTACATCCTCCTCTTTTTTTTATTATAAATAAATTTTCTTTTCTCCTTAACTCTGTGCAGAAATGCATAAACAAGCATTTTACAGCAATGTGTATAATAATAATAGAAATACTATAAATAATGCTAATTATGATAATGGTGTTACAATATTAATAGCTATTTTGGTTGTTGTTATCTAAACAAGGTATGCCATAATAGATATTCATTTATTTAATTTAGCAATTTTTTTTTCTCTAATTCTTAATAAATATACGCGGAAATTTACAATTTCAATTATAAGAGACTCATGGCTAAATTTAAAGGCTTACAATCATTAATTCTCTCATTTAGCATTTGTTCAGGTTATTATAAACTTATACATATATATTTCTAATTATTCTATTTCTAATTAGGAAAATTTATTTTTAAAATATATTGTCACTCAACGTAAGTTGTAAGATGGGCTTTTCCTTCATTTTCAGCAATTCTTCTATGTTTGATTCATGCAGCTAGCAGCTCGCATGGTCAGTATTGTACCTTTACAGGCGAGGCCTACAAGTGCGAAAAATTGCCCCGCCATCTGCGGGAGAAAATCATTTTACCCCCGAATGCGTGTTCTCTTCGGACATGCGAGAACTGTATAAAAGGACCCCGCACTTACATCCTTTCCACAGATTTTGATCTGTTAGAACCTCGCCAGTTCATTTTACGAGACACAAACTCTTCTTTGACTTCCAGTTCATCATACCAGTGCAAAGATAAAAACGGGAAGCATTGTGAGTGTATGACAAACCATTCCTGTGGGGGATCACCTGAATTTTGCACTTTGCACCAGTGCGTGAATACAGCTAAATGCGTATGCACCTTTACACATCAAGCTTCGGAACTGTTATACATTTCTCCAGAATTGACTCTTATCAACCCACCTAGAATCACGTTGGACATGTGTTTCTATGATATGAAGGCACGTACACTTCAAAGCCATTCCAGCCTTCACCGGCATCTCTTGGAGGCAGAACAGGCAAAATTCAGTTCGCATAATATCACTATTGCGTTTGAAGATCCAATTCTTCGACTCCCGGCACAGGGTAAAGTCATTTTACGAAATGCTGATTTTGAACATATAATTACTGTTCCCAAAGACTTGTTTATAACATTACCTTTCGAGATGTTAGCATACAAAACATCCATTTCGATTATTTATTTACATCCGGGTGGCCGAACGGTCACAGGAATAATTCATGTGTCGGGCAAAACTATTTGTCAATTACGACAATGTTTTTGGTGCCCTCAAGTCTTCACACGCATCCAGTGTTTACCACGTACACTACAACATATATTCTATTCTACTATGATCTTATTACTAGTTTTTGTGTTATGGAGTTTAAAGGTCTTAATCAAGAGTACGTTAATTTTATTACAAGGCCTAATATTCCTGGCATACCATATTTACAAATTTTTTCGAATTATAGCTCGTTGTAGCTTACTTTGTGGTGCATTCCTGGGCACTACAATTCAACGGATGAGTGTTGGAACTTATCATTTTTTGGAATTCCAAGCCGCACAACGACCCAACATGTTAACGCAACAAATTGTTTTGCTGACTTTAGTGTTTCTCATAGGATTAGTGGATGCGGATTGCAGTTCACACGCCATTGTAAAATCCGATTTACGAACTTGTAATACGCTTTCGGACAGCACGAAAGTTTGCAATGTGTATACAACCGCCGAATTCTCCTTACCAGCTGTATCATCGGAAGTTTGCTTATGTTTCACTAACTCTGCCGACCAGCACCTATTCACACTGAAGCTTAAATTGGACGCTGTAAAGTGTTTTTTTTTCACACGGAGCGTCAATATTTCACATTTCCCGTCACAACTAAGCATATACTGGGTGTTACAATTGCGCTCTGTTTGCCCGTATAAAATTTAAGGCGGATAGTACCTGTGAGCCGGGTGTGGTGACTGTACATTTCCAGGGACTCTCGGTGTACACCCGTGCCATCCGTCTACAGATTGAGCCAATGTACTATACAATCAAACTGTTAAGCTCTCAACAGTGTTTGAAAGACAAACTGTCCCTGCGATCTGAAACATTAATTCAATGTCAGCAGGTGAATGTATGTTTTCAAGAGCCGTCAATTGAACTTCAACAATTGAACTTAAATTACACTAGTTCTTCTAGCTCTTCGACGAGTAGTTCAATGTTCGACTGGTTCCCAATACCAGCATTAAATACTTCGTTGTTGTTTTTGAAAATTGTCGGATCATCTTTATTTATAGGTTGTATCCTGCTTACAGTCTTTTCAACAATTATCACTTGTTGTTGTCGATCTAGATAAATGTACTTCCTTTTCAGGGTGCTTTATTTAGATATTTTATTACTTTAGATCAGTATCTTATCTAATTTTTTTTCCTCCTTTGCTTTATTGTGCATTATGTATTTTTTTTAATCCTTATATCATTATTTTAGCTAATCTTTTTTTTTTCTTTGCTTTAAAATGTCTTATCATTGCGCAATGTGTACATTATTCTTATGTTTTCTTTAATTTATTTTATAAGTTCAAGATTTTTTTTATTACTATTATGATTATTCGTTGTACACAAATGATTATTGCTTTTAAGTATTCACTTATGTTTCGAATCTTGTGTACTATACTCTTCCTGCATATTCTCTCATGTTAGTGCTCATTTATATTTAAACTTCTTTTCCCTCGCAACTAGAAAATGTTTTTCTATTTTTATCTATATCTCTATAACTTGGTATTTTGTGTGTTATATTTATTTTTTATGTTTATTATTAATATTTGGGTCCCCATCCATTCAGTCACTCGATTGAAAAATAGGAACTTAGAATTTTTTTTTTCTTTTTTTTATTTATTTTTTTTTCTTTTTCTGGGATTTTGTGTGCATTGCTAGACCTTTCAGTCTACCAAACTAAAGTGATATTCGTTTGGAATTTTGAGGCTGTTTACTCCTAAAACTTGCTTTCAAATAAAATGCAGGTGGGGTACACCTTGCCTTCAGATAAAATGCAGGTGGGGTTCGTATAGGCAAAATACAAGGTTTGTGTAAGAAGGTATAAAAGCACACCTAAGAGTTTGTATGAATGTTAAGAATTTTAGCAAGTAATATTTTAGGAAGGTGAATTCATGTATAGCCTAAAATCGTACAAGGGCAGTTTAATAAGAATAAGTATAGAAACGAAAGAGAGAATAACAATTTTACAATGAAGAAAAGGGTAATAAAATATATAGCTATGGAAAGACGGAGTCAGAAAAATATGTTTTAAAGGATCAGGAATTGTGCGGTTAAAGTGAAAGAGTGTTTGGGAAGAAAGGGTCATTGTGAAGTCGAAAGTTAGTAAGCGTTAGGAAGGGCGGAAGTTTTCAAAGGAGTATTGTAGCAAAATCTTTTAGGGTAGAAAAAGGGGAACATGCTTTGTCGCCTTTGCCGCCATTTGCGTGGGGTCCGCTACTTTAATCGAATAAAGAAAATCCAATGAGAATGATACATTTAATAATGGAATAATTCTAGACCATTGGTGATCAAGGTTTGAAAAAGGGCGGTCTGATATTAGACTCAGAAGGAGGGGAAAATGATTTTATTGGAAAATAGAAATGTGGTATAGAAAAGAGAAGGTTATAAAAAGTTATGCGACAGAGAGAAGAGATTATTCTGGTACTCAGTTTTTTTTTAGAGTACGATTTCGCTTAGTACAGGTCTTTCCTTAGAGATGGGAAACCACTGCACATCAGCCCAGCTGAAATGGGGTAAGTCCGCTTATAACCGAAAGTTGAGTGACTTAATAGTTATTTATTTTTCCTTTTAAGAGGATAGGGACTCAAAGTGTTTAATTATTCATTGTTGGTAAAATTGTTTAATGTATATCTATAAAGTATATCAAATATGTTTGTGTAAATTTTAGTGAAAGCTTATATGTAAATAAATTTCAAATTATTTAACCTTAATTCTCTCTCGTCATTTAAATTATTAGTTGTGTCTTTTTCCTACTGAGTAGTAACTTTGCGTGCTGGGTAAACCTGGGTAAATCTATTGCGGATAAGAAGACTTAATAGTAATCATGATAAATTCGTTTAAAATAAATTGCCTAAAGTCATTAAACGGCGAAGAGAGCAACAACCAACCCAGCAACTGGACTAACTTTCAAGTTAAAAAGTCGATGTTTGTCAGTTGTTTGTTATCAGTTGTATAAAGATGCTTTCTCTTCGACTTTCAAAATAAATACACGTTTTTCTGATTATTTTATATTTTAGGAGTTAATAGTTTTTTTACTGATTTTCTATTCATACGGTTATATAGTTATTTACATAATTTTATAGTTTAGCACATAATACCAATGTAAAAATTGCCGTTTATGAAAAGCTTTATTACAGACTTTTTTGAGAGGAGATTTCCTATGAAGAGAACAATATGTGAATATTTCTTCGTAAATAAATATTAAGTACCCGTTAAAAAAATACCACTGAGAATATGGGACATTTATAGATGATCCTAAATGTTTACTCTCTATAGAAATTTCGCAAAAGAAATATGAAGTCTCTTCTTTTGAAAAAATCTATACGTCATCAGTTTTTAAAAATGCTCCTTGTATAACTTCGAATAGAATCTTATCTCTCAATTCACTGGATCAGAAAATTTTTTGAAATGTGATACAGGAACAACTAACTGTAAAGAAAGCAGTAGAGGCAGCGAACGTCTGAAATTTTGAAACACTATTTGCATATTTATGAGTGTATTTATACTGTTTGAATTATGTTTGTCTGAATTTATGTTTTTTTTTTTTACATTTCGTTATTAAACCTTAGAAGAAATAAAATTTCTTCATAGATTAAATAAATGTGTAAGAAAGTTTTGATGTTCGCTTTGTAATTAGGTGTCTTATGATAAGGACTGAGACAAAATATTTTTTTTATTTTTGGCTTTGAAACTTTTTGTGCATGTTTATAATGTATTTGTAAATATGTCAAGCAAGTTCTTTATTCTTTGGAGGTGATATATAACGCTTTTATCATTGAGAGAAGAAAGTTATCGAAATCATACCCGCAAGGTAACATTAATAATATTGTGTCAGGGTCGTTATTTTATTAGGTTGATACTAATTTCAAATTAAACAAATTTTTTTTAAAAATAGTATGAAACGTATCTAGAATATTCATTTAATTTTAGAGCTAAAACAATTTCTATGATAAAAATAATTAAGATATGTATTATGCATCATTTTATTAATATGTACATACATATCTATCTATCTATCTATCTATCTATCTATCTATCTATATATATATATATATATATATAATAAAATCAATACCTAATGGGCTTAAAAATTGATGATGCTTAACAGTTTCAAATATTTACTCATCGCTTGAGAAGAGATCGCTTGAGATTTAGTTTTGACTTCATTTATGATGATTTGTAAATAGTGTCAATATTTGCGTTCATCTTTATAGATGCATAAAAGCCGATTGACCATCTCTGACTGTTCACTGTATCTCTCAAACCTTAAGTCATTGAACGTTGAAATTTTCCAGGGTTATTACTCTTAGGCCCTAGGTGCTCACTAAGAAATGTTTTTAAAAAATTCGAAACTTAAGGGGTTTGAAACAGGCTTAAACCCATAAAATAAAAATTAAAAAATGTATTTAATAATTAATTGCCATTTTAATAGACAAATACCACTTAGTGATTGAGTGAATGATCACTATATATCTGGAACTATTAACTAAGTTCTAGGAAGCTAACATTTTGTATGGTGGTTATCTTAAGGCCCTAGTTGCTTCCTAATAAAGTTTTTTTAATAAATGGGGTTATGAAAGGGGTTTAATTATGAAAAAAAAAGAAAATCTGAAAATCGTATTTAATACGATCAGTGTTGTTCAATAGTATGATGAACTCCTGTGAGGAACGACAGTATTTTACTTTAAAAGTTAATCTGAATTAAATTAAACAAATTACATAATTCCCGGCACTAATGTACCCCGTAGCAGAGCACGGGTATTCAGCTAATTATTTAATATACGAGAAAGTTTCGCATGTCGGGGTTTGTTATTCTGGACTAAGAGACCACCTTACTCCTCGCAGTCTCTGCTGACAACTAAACTACAGAAACAGTACATGGATCTAAGTGACAGCAGATGCACCTAATGAAAGTACGGAGGTGAAAGACAGAAGAATTTTGAGTGAGTTTTGGGTTTGACCTCATTACTGACTATTTGTTGCTGTTGTTGCTATTGCGCTCGCTGGTCCATTGCAGACCCGGACCATATGGGCTTTACTGTTAAGGAGTGTGTTATGAGGGGTACCAGAGATACCCCTTTGCGTTGTGTAAATTTAGGGAGGTGAACTCCAAAGGGAACTATGCGTTTATAAATAAAAATAACAACATTTATTATACAATATTTTACAAGAAAAGGTCGGGTTTACATATTATATTTAAGATCTTGGCTATACATATTTTTAACCGAATTAGGGCATACTTCATCCGCTTCCTGCGGCATAACCATTACGGGTCGAGTGAAATAAAAGTCTCGTAATCTCTCAGAAGGCATGAGCACTATTTAGAGGGGGAATTTATGACCAACCTGGGGAGTTTTGATGAAACAGCAGAGCATGGCATCGTTGAGGTACTTCTACAGGAGGAGGCTTTAGGCATCGGGCAGAAATTCATGTGGCTCTTCACTGGCGGAGGCAACAGGATTCGGCGCTGGCGGTTGAAGACGGGTATCTCGCCATTTTACGGGGGCGTCTTTTCTTCCCAGGCTCACTTCGCAGCTCGCTACCTCAAAACGCTCTCTCGCTTTCCCTCCGAACGTCGTTTCTCCCACACTCGGGGCTCCCCCAATCTTTATTATAACCCCTCCCCAGGTTAGTTATTCACGTAAATTTATTGCCTCTTCGAGTTTTTTATTCGAGGGCAGGATGCTCTGACATTCCCATGGTTGACCCACGTGGTACGCTTATTTCCAAGAAAATTGGAAGTCCGTTGAATTTCCTGGAATTTCTTTCCCCCGTCTTGAGGAATTCAGGGGGTGCGATGTTTCTTGGAAAATTGGTGCAGTTCCAATATGGCCGATTTATGCCCCGTAATCGTGTTGGAAGAACAAAATGGCTATAACGTTGGAAGGAGTTCAAAATGTCCAAATTGTGGATCCTTCACAACAATCACCCCCCCCCCTTTTCTAGGCGTGCTGGCACGCCACAGTCTGTAGGGGTTGAAGAACGGATTGGCTCCATTCGCTTCAGCAAAATAGACTCCAACTGCACAAAAGTCACACTGGCAGTAAAAAAAACATGAATGACATCAGTTGTAAAAGTTCAGGAGGTCAAAATCTCCCCTTATAGTGCTGCAAGTTTTACTGATTTAAAAAAAAAATTCAAAATTTATAAAGTTTTCTTTAAGCTTACATTAACTCTGACCAACATTAACTAACATCATAGAAAATGGTATGCATACCCTGTAAAACAAATAATAACAAAATAGTGGCTCGATCAACACATGTGATCAGAGATTAAAATGTAAAGAAAAGGTTATCTTACAGAAATAGAAATCTCTACGCTAAAATCGTACAGCGAAGATGAAATTTTCAAAAACGTTGGCAAATGTGCATAATCACCATTATGTGTTTAACTCGCGGAAAGAGTAAAAATGTTCTCTTTTCCTTGCGCTGCCATTTGTGTGAAACATATAATGTGCTATCCATGCATTCAATAATAATAGTATTAATAATGATAATAATAATAATAAAACACAATAATAAAACATAATACACGCTAATCTTTTAATAATATATATATATACCCAACAAACACAGGACTGACGGCAGCTTATCGGGCCAGTGCTGGAGGCACCGGTTAAACGACAAGTACGGGAGAATTTTGTCGGGCCACTGGCGGGTTGTTTACGAACCTCCGAAGGGGAAACGCTTTCCGTTTACGTGTTTCAGGGCCTGTTATGGGTTGATATGAATCGCACCGAAATCGTTTACCCTGCATCGTCCCGGAACTGTACCTCCGATTCGTAACCACAAGTAACAGATATCTGCATCAGAATTATGGATTTGAAAGGGAAGGCGAAGATTAAATTTAACAGACTTTTCAAAAATATTTATTTCATTGTTGTGAAACTTCTTTTACGCGGAAAATTCCCATAATTTTCCTTGTATGTAAAGATTGTATTATGTGAAAAGTATTATGTGAAATTGTATAATTGTATTATGTGAAAATTCACATAATTTCCTTGTATGTAAAGATTGTATTCTGTGTGTATGTTTTTAACTCCCTAGAAGCTTATAAAAACAGATGAAAATTAGTTTCAATTTTATATATTACTGTAGAAATTAAATATCTACTTAAAAATGGGTCCTTGTTTCACCACTCTTTATTTATAAGAGAGGAAATAGTGATAAAATTTGTATTTTTTTAAATTTCTTCTATAGTATATTAAAATAATAATATATATTTTTGTAGATAAAATATTCAAAATATATTTTTCAGGAAATTTACATATTCTAAGTATTTCTAATTGTTAGATGCCATTATAAAACAACTGATTTTGTAGAATTTTTTCTCGAATTTCATCGTATTAATTTTACAGTAACATATTCTTATAATACAAATTTGAATGAAAGAAAAGAATTTTAAATTTACAGACCTTAGTTAAAATAAACAAATCACACATATTTAGAAAAATATTAATGTAATGTAATGTCAGAGACATAGACAGTAGATGTCATGAGACACCAAAAAATATCAAAAAATAAGACCCTTTATCCTCAGTACGTACATTGAAGAATATATATTACATTGTTTTTTTTTGTAATTGAATCAGGATACGAGAAATAATATTTACAATAAGAAAAAAAAGGCCAAAAAATTAGTTTAAATAAATGTTAGAAATAAAAATTAAGGCAATTAAGTTTAAAATGATAAGTAAGTTATATTTAATAAATTAAATTGGCAGGTTTGAACATCCGTGAGTACAGATAACAGAACTGCACTTTGTAGGATCGAACCGAGGACTGAAGCATGGGAAGCAAAAACGAACGCCCCACACCAGCATTCCCTGATAGGGTATCAAGTGTGGAACTTGAATAAGAGGAAACTGCCTCGCATGGAACAGAAAAATAAAGGAAAAATGTTAAACACTATCAGAAACCACACTATCAGAATAACACTATCAGAATTAACCTGTGAACAATTAATGGACTGGGTAAGATTTGAAATATTAAGATCGGAACATAAATTTTTAATTTTTAAGTGGCCGTTCGGTTTTGGGATTTTTTTTCCAAAAAAATTCAATGCGTAAGTAAATTAAGTAATTTTGAAAGATCCGATATTAATCCAATTGCAGTAATGTTTTCAGATAAGATTTTGACAAAGTTTCATGAAATTGATTTGGGATATTGAATTTTGACTAGGTTGTACATTTTGTTGAGGGTATCTTTGTACCCTTCCGCCATTAAAAAAAAACATGGCTCAGGTTTGGTTTCCCGCCTAACAGGAAATTCATCATTAGCAGCGGGAATTTCTTTCCTCCGGATTACGACAGTTTCCTAGGATAGAAAATTGGTTTGAGAGATTGATTCGATCATTAATGCTAGTTAAGTTAGAGTCGAGAGCAATTCGCTTTAGATCAACCCAAATTTTAAAAATCACATTATGTTCGATTTCGTTCAAAATTACCACATCACATTGCATACCAAGATTATAATATTTTATACATTACATATACAATGTATTTTTCATTTTCATAATAAAACTAAACTTTTGAATGTAGTTGACTTTTTTATGCGGCCCGCCTGCCTTGAAAAAATTTACCATGTGGCCCAGATGCTGCAAAAGGTTAAACACCCTGCTTTAAGCTCATCAGCCTGATTCAGAGGTTTAACTTTTTCAGATTTAGGAATATAATCAAAAGTGGGTGTAGAAGAAAATTTAAACGCACACTTACTGTGCATAAGATTAAAAGTTCTTTGAGATTGGGGATGTTAAACGTTATTTGAAAAAAAAAAATTCATGTTTTTCAAAAGTCCATAGTAATCACACATGGTTTCCATTACTTATTTCACTGACACATTGAATTGTGTTTTGTTTTGTTTTTTATTATTAAATTTTGGCATTATCTTTTGAGAATGTATTTTCGTTTTTATCAATGCAACTCTTGCAGAAGTGCCACGGACGGGTAAGGGTGACTCGGTAACGAATTTAACAATCCTTTCTACTGCTTGTGTGTGACATGGAAAATTGCTGAAGTCAGTACGTTGACTCTCCTGATCAGATTATTTTGCTTCCTTTAGAAACTGCTTTAGTTTGTAATCAGAAATATGCCTCGTTCTGTTACTTTAACATCTTTACGTACAATCATATCAATATAATCCTTGGCATCAAAGTTTATACGTTGAACTTAAAACTTTCCAATGCCCCCTTCATTTTTCAGTCCTTGCTTTTAGAATCCGGCGTAATCCAAGCTGTCTTACGTGGCTGCGATCAACTGATATCATACATAGGAGGAGATTTTCAGAAGCAGCAAAGTACGAATTTCTTTGAATGACTGGGTCAATTACATTTTTAAGAGTCTGATGGAGGTAACGTGAATAGCTTACAAGTTTCCACAAGTGCTTCGATCCATGGATATAAGATAGTTTCCGCTTTATGTGAAACGAAACAGATGCATATACTTACAAAATGTACTCAGTCAGTATTCGGAGATTTTTTTTGCAGTACATTCTGTTCCCACATACAAGTGAAGTATTCGGTTTGCTAATGTAAGCTATCATGAATAACAAAGTTTTCCTGGTTTTCTCATAGACAAATCAGAAGAGCACCTTCCAACAGAGATTGCATTAGACATTTCTAACAAATATTTTGGGTCCACACTTAAATCATCCTTAATTTCTAGTAATGGAATGCCATTTTCAATAGGTGATAATTCAATTACTGGAAGTTCATAGCAGTTTTCTAGTTGTTTACCTATTTCTCCTCCAAATTAGGACGTAGGCGCAGTTCATTTCCATGAAATAGACAAATCAACAACTGCAGTGGCCTTCTTAATTCCTTTTCAAATAAACGAACCACACCATTATTCAATCCAGTGTTCACGGCAGTTCCACCCATTCCAATTACAGTAATGTTTAAATTCTGGTTGTTGTCATTGAAAAATGCTATTATGCTATCTTATATACATTTTCCAGTGCCAGAAATCTGCTTCTGAAAATCTCGTCCTTTGTATGATATCAGATGTTCGCAGTCATGTAAGAGAGAGCTTGGATTACCCCGGAATCTAAAAGCAAGGGCTGAAAATGAAGGTGGCATCAAAAAGTTTTTATTTCAACGTATAAACTTTGATGCCAAGGATTATATTGATATGATTAAATGGAATGATGTTAAAGTAACAGGACTTCCTATGAAGAGGCATATTTCTGATGACAAACAGAAAGCAATTCAATGTGTCAGTGAAATAAGTAAAGCAAACCATGTATGATTACTATGGACTTTTGAAAAATATGAATGTTTATTTCAAAATAACACTTTGCCTTTAAAGACATTACATTAATATTTTTCTAAATAAATGTGATTTGTTTATTTTAACTAAGGTCCGTTAATTAAAAATTGTTTTTTTCATTCCAATGTGTATTATAAGAATATACTACTGTAAAATTAAGATGATGAAAATTGCGAAATTCTACAAAATCAGTTGTTCTGTAATGACATCTAAAAATTAGAAATACTTAGAAATACCTAAGTTTCCTGTAAAAATATTTTGAATATTTTATTTACAAAAAATATATATTATTAATTTAATATACCATAAAATAAACAGAAAAAAAGAATTTTATCTCTTTTCACAAAAATATCTATTTTGAAGCACCTGAAAAATATTTCAGTAGAGCAATAAAATTTTATATTCAATACCAAAAGGCAGCTTTTGAAAGCTATAGCATAATGAAATTTCAAACCATCTTTTTTTTCGCCTCGTCATACTACAATGCACTAGTGTCATCTGATTGGACATTCAGTTGCACGTGATTGAAAAGGCGCCATTAAAGATTGATTACAAGTTCGCTGAAATTAATCCACAAGTAAGTTTCATTCGTTAGTCTTAAATTATTGCCTTTAGATTTTATTTAACACCCTTACATAGTGAACATTATTCTATTTCTGTTATAAGATAGTGTTTTAATCCAAGTTATAATATGAATTGACCATATTTCAGATCAAACTCTACTGAACTGAGTGTATTGAATTAGCAATACTTATGGCACTTACGAGCACTTTCGTATGTATAAATAAAAACATTTTGTTTCGGAATAATTTAAGATTCGTTTTTCAGTTAATATTTTAGATGGACAAAGGAAGTAAATGGACTCTTGTGAAAGTCTTAAGTATTTGCTAATTAAATTAATATTTAGAATTGTAATTTGTACGCACTATTTAGATTTTTATATCCTTTAGAAAGTATAAAATACATGACACAAATATCAATTCCAAATCTACATAGTTGAAAATAAAAATGTATTTTCATTTCCAGTATAATATTTTCCATTTTATTTCTTTAAAGAAATTTGAAAGAAAATTATAATGAAATTTTTTTTTAATATGTTAATCCAAATTAAACATTTTTTTACTACTGGATTGATAAATCAGTTACACATGATTCCTCCATAGTAAATTCATGCATAATATTCAATGCACAGTATTCCTGCATAGTATTCAATGGTGGAAAAATTGTCCATTTTCCTATTAAATATATTTTACAATGTTCTTATTGCCAGGTATCAATAGGCAACAAATTATCCATGTCTAAATGTTAAAAGATGGATTCAAAAACGTTCCACATTATAAAAGATTCTAAAAATGAACTTGTAAATCATACAAAAGGATCTATTTCCGAATTCCTTATCAAATTGTGTTTTGAGTAAACTTTATAAAATACACTGCATTTTATACATTATAAAGAAATAAAGAACAAATATTCTTAAAATTTTTGTGTTCATAATTTAAAAGAATGTATTTAGTATAATTATATATTTTAATTTAAATACTAAACACTAATAGGTATTTTTCATGTATAATCTTAATAGCCTTAAAATATAATTTTTTTAAAATTCTATTTATAATGTTCTATGTGTACACTCAATTGCTATATATGTATATGTTATTCCTACTGGGTGAAATTTCTTTATTTCTATCGAGAGCAAAGATATATTCAAAATTTCAAAACCAGATCAAAATATTGTTTAATCAGTATCCACATGTCAAGTAAATATTGAAACAATAGCAAATATTGGAGCATTTTTTTATTTTGAATATCTCATTAAATAAAAAGCTTATTTAAGGAACATTTTGAATTTCAATTGCTATTAATCAATATTTTGAACTGGCTTTGATATTTAGATTATATTTCTACTCTCTCTGAAGATATAAAATAAAACAATTTCACTCTTTATGAATAACATAATGGTGCATACTTTTTGCAACTGAGTGTATATATTCTTGCAATTGAGTGTATATATATTTTCAAGAATTATTAATTTTTGTATGTATGTGAACTCCATTGTATTCCTGAATTCATTCAAAGAACCTCTGGAGTAATGAGAAGTTTAGAGTTTTAAATTTGTGTCAATATAGATGCCACGTGCATTTAATTTTCTAATTTGTATCGTATTTGAAATCACTTTTATCAGTGTTATTAGAGATGATGGCAGTGAAAATTATTCCAAAATAGACTATTTAGATACATAAATTGTTTCTTAACTTATTAATTTGCATTCCATGTTTTTAAATTATATATTTATAAGTATATAGATTTGTAGATTATCAGAATGTGTACATACAAAAAATTGCTTTATTGTAATAGATATTGTACGATAAGAGTTTTTATAAATCTGAGAATGTTCTCAATAACTATCTATAAGCTGTTCATCTCTAAAGGTCTTTTGGAAATTATTTTGTTGTCATGCTGTGCAAAATAAATGTGAACTTATTGGCTTAATATATATATATAAAGGGTAAAATTAGTTTCTTTTCCCCTTTTTATATTAGTGATAAGCAAGTTTATAAAGAACTCTACTTTTCAATACTTCTTGGTTTGATAAAACATTAAATTTTTATTATGGCATTATAAGAAAATATTGGTTTTTTTTACAGAATTTTGAAACTGGAATCTATTCAGAGCTTCAGGCTTGAAAGACAAATACCACTTGGATCTCATAACCTGCGTAAGTTTTTAACGCCACTGAGCCTACCTTTTTTTATTCTCGAGATATACTTTTATTTTCAGCAGTGGACTTGTGGCCCAAATCACTGTTTTTAATATTTTTTTAGATTTATTTTTAACTAATTAAATTTTTTCTATGAAAAAAACTAAAAATATTTATTAAACAACTAAAAATTTCAAATTAGTTTTTTTAACTTAGACGCTGATCTGAACTTTCTCATAAACTTTGGTCTCAATAATTTGTGGATAGAATATTGATTTTCTTTATTTATTCTTTTTTAACTGTGAAGCTTGTTGTTAAGGTTTTAGGTGAGTGAGAAAGTGCAGTCCGGGGATTTCAGTTAACACGACTCTTGTGAAAGACTTTAACTCTTGCCAAAAAAAGAGATTTATATTATAAAATTATAAAATGCCAAGGTTTATTTAGAAAATATAAAATGTGTTCATAGACAAAGTTTGTTTATAAAATTGTAGATAAGACATCCATTGTGAGTTGTGGTTTATTATATCAAAATGTGTGTTTGATAAGTGAATGAAATAACCCTTTCTTAATAATGGAATAGAACTCCTGTATAATCAATGAATTCACGGATACAAGATACAGTTCCAAAAAGCAAAACGCCTGGTTTACAGAGTCTTTTATAATAACAGAAAAATGATATTTATATTATGAAAATGTGAAGTGCCAAGCTTTATTTATTCTTAATGGTTAACATTAAAATTTTAAAAATATTTTTAGAATTTCCTGATAAGTTGTTAGAGGTTCGTTGATAATTCATTACAGAAGTAGTAAAAAGGAAATTGCTTTTGGATGTATTAGATCATTAGTTAATGGGCTAAGTAATTTTAAATTTTGGTAAAATTTAATTTTATGCATGCCATAAATTTTTCTCTCTGTTAAACATGTTTATTCCATTTTAAGTCTTAATACTTATATAAAGAATTTGGATTAAATGAAAACAGTAATGAGTGATGGTGAAAATGTATTAAATGTGGTAATTGAATTGCTTGATGTTCTAAGACATAAAATTTCTGATCATCAAAATAAAATAATTGACTTCTTGACTGAACAACTGACTTTATTATTAAACAATATCCTATTTTGCTACCCCCCTTGTTTAAGTATATAATCATCCTTCAAATCCTAATAGACCATTATTTTATATTTTTGATCCTGTACTAAATTTGTACTAAATTTTTTAAAATTCCACTGAGCATCTTGTTTAGCTGTTTAAAAAATGGGGGGAAATGCATTGTAAATTGTCTTTACTTTCTCAAAGTTTCATAATTAAATATGTTGATAAAGTTGTGCCTGAAAAATAACTCAACTGATTCTGAACATCAGTTGGAGTTTTATGGAAAGCCAAATTATATGGAAAGTTATACAATAGTTAGTTGAAATTGTTTCTTGGAAGTTTTGCGAGGTAGTAATCTAGTTCATGTATATTAAAGTCTTATTTAAATATTGTGCTAAACATATTCAACACATTGAAAGTCTGATTACTTCTCAACTTTTAATCACCAGGCAATTTTTGGTATTAAATTATATGCTCAGTGCATATTCCATTATGTGTAATTTTCACTTAATCTGATTTGAAAATTCATGTGAGGAGAAATTTTTGGTTCAGTTAAATCAGAAAATTGTAGAAAACTTTTTAAAAAGTTGGTTTTTTTCCCATTTTTTTCAAACTGTGACACTGAAAATACCGATTATGTCTTTAGCCCTAACATAGTTTTTAACAATGATATGATCCATAACAAAAATTCGATGCTACATTTTTTTTTCTTCTTTTATTTATATTACATTTATTTTCCTCATTGTATAACTTTTTGAATACTACTCAAACCAATTCTATTGTTACTCAATTTCAAAAAATCATATTTCAAATTTTAAGGATCGATCGGTAGTCAATGCGCTGAGAAGGGCCCTAGCTGAATTCAATTTGTATCCGTCCCAAATGTTAGAAGCATGCTACATTTTTTTTCTTCTTTTATTTATATTACATTTATTTTTCTCATTGTATAACTTTTTGAATACTACTCAAACATCAATTCTATTGTTACTCAATTTCAAAAAATCATATTTCAAATTTTAAGGATTGATCGGTAGTCAATGCGCTGAGAAGGGCCCTAGCTGAATTCAATTTGTATCCGTCCCAAATGTTAGAAGCACGCTACGCCTATGGTCCAAAGTATACATGTAAGGGGGTCATACTACCTTTTTTATTTCACTGATAAGCAAATAGACGAGTGCTCTGCACTAAAACGTTTTACTGATCTTGTTGAGAAGTATTGGAGAGCACGTGCACTGATTGCATAGGTGCTATTTTTGGTAGTGTGTGGCATTTGTAAAATAAATAAATAAATAATGAACTCTGCTTTTCAATGCTTCTTGGTGTCACAAATCACTCTAATTTTTATTATGGCATTGTAAGAAAATATTGGTTTCTTTACAGAATTCTGAAACTGGAATCAATCTTCACCTCATTGTGATTTCCATGAAAAGATTCCACAACTCACTTGGCAGTGTGCTCGATTCATAATCTGTAAGTTCATTTTAACCTCACTGAACCCATTTTTTTTTTATTCTCTAGATATCCTTTATTTTTTTCAGCAGTGAACTTGTGGGCAAAATCACAAAGTTGATAATATATTTTTTTAAAATTTATTTTTTGTACTTAAATTTGAATTTTTCTATGAAAAACCATAAAAAATATTTTTATTACATAATTCTTAATTAATAAACAACTCAAATTTTCAAATTTCTCTTTGTATATTTTATACGCTAATCCGAACATTTTCATAAACTTTGGTTGCAGTAATTTGTGGATTGATATTGATTTCCTTTATTCATTATATTTTTAGCTGGCAAGCATGTTATTAAAGTATTAGGTATGTCTGAAAGTGCAGTTCAGGGACTTCAGTTAACCGTGACTCTTGTGAAAGTCTTTTATCATAACTGCTTACCAAAAAAAATTTTATATTTTTATATTATAAAGATATAAAATGCCAAGGGTTATTTTACTCTTGATAGTTAATGTTAAAAATTTTTTAATTTAATTATCAGAATTTCATGAGAAGTAGTTAGATGTTCATTCATAATTCCTTACAGAAGTAATAATAATAATAATATTGCTTTTAGATGTATTAGATTATTCGTTGATGAGCTAATAGGTAGTTGAATGTCATTTGGAATACTAACTTCTGCCTAGTATTTAATTTTATTATTTCATTGTCAAATTTTGGTGGAGATCTGTCACATAAAATATATTTTTGTGAGCAGCTGTTATTATAAAGTGTAAGGATAAGGGCAGTAAAAAAATATTCCAAAATATATTATTTAGGTTCAGTTAATTATTAAATAATTGTTGACTATAATAAGGTTATGTTTGCAAGTGTGTAGGTTTTTTTATGGTGTATTATTTGGTTTATCTAAGTTAAGTTGAAAAATGATGCAAGCATACAAAGATTGACTGGCTGTCAATGTTGAGTGCAGTAGCATAGATTATTTTACAAAGTACAATAAAATACTTTTAACTTTTCAAACCGAACTTCTAACCAAAATTTAAAAAAAAATTTAATGAAACTTTTAAAATTGGAAATATTTTCATGGATCTAAGGAATGGAACATAACACCTGTATTGTCAACTAAGTCATGGATAAAAGATGCAGCCCTAAAAGCAAAAGGCCTGGTTTCTGTATACTTTTATAATAATCATGTTACAACAGTATACAGAAACCAGGCTTTTTGCTTTTAGAACTGAATCGTTTATCCATGAATTTGTTGACTATACGGGTTTTCTATTCCATTGTTAAGATCTGTGAAAATACTCTCATTAGCAAAATATTTTTTTAAAAACTTAAATTTGGGTTAGAAGCTTGGTTCAAAAAGTATAAGTGTTTTTTCACGCTTTATAATATAATCTATGCCATTTCACTCAACATTGACAGCTAGTCAATATTACCCACCTCATTTTTCAAATTAACCTAGACTAATCAAACAATATATCATAACAATTGTTTAGTAATTACTGAATCTAAATAGTATATTTTGAATAATTTTTTACTGTGGTTATCCCTAATAACAGCTGCTCACAAATAAAAAAAATATTTTATACACAGATCCCCACCATAATTTGACAATTAAGTAACAAAAGATATGCTCTATTAAAATACTATGCAGAAGTTAGTATTCCAAATTACTTTCTACCACAATTTTTGTAAAACCAATTACTGTGAAAGCTACATCATATAATAAAGTTTTACTTTATTCATTATTATAGTAATAGATTAGTTGTTAAAGAGTATTCACCCTTTTCACTAAATTTCTCAGTACAGTAAGACATTCAATCCTGTCAATTAAATGATTAGTTATTACAGATATAAATAAAATAGATTAGAATGCCTTGATAGAGTACAATAATTGAAAGCTGACTGAGAGACTTGAGATGACAACAAAATTTTCTTTTCACTATCGAGAATCACTCTCACGTTGAAAGTAAAGAAACACAAGAATGAAGATTGAATACTATATAAAATCTTAAATTTCTAAATCTGACCCAGCATCTGTATTAATGCTCTCTATGGCATGTTGTAATCAAATTTAGAAATTTAAGATTTTGTATGCTAATGTTTTACTTAGCATTCAATCTTTATTCTTGTGTTTCTCTACTTTCAACAGCATTATTGTCAATAGTGAAGAGGAAATTTTGGTGTCATTATAGACAAGTCTCTGATTCAGCTTTCAACGTTGAGCTGAAATTATGCTCAACATTAAAAACTTAATTGTACTCTTATCAAGGCAATCTACCCTATTTTATTTATATCTATAATAACAAATTAATCGACATGGTTGGATTTTCTACTGTACAGAGAGAAATTTAGTGAAAAGGGGAATACTCTTTAACAAATATTTTATAACTATTTTCTATTAGTATATTTATTTAATCAAGTAAATATTTTTTACATGATGTAGTTTTCACAGTATGTAATTGGTTTTACAAAAAAAATGTGGTAGGAATTTACTTCTTGGAAGTAGTTATCAATAAAATGACAACAGATTTAAAACTGCACTCATGTGTTGGGTGCTGTTTTGTATCAAGTTTTTTTAAACCCCTGTCTCAGAATTTATATTTCCTAATTGGATTTATTTAATTCTACTTTATCAACAATGAATTTTTCAACTACTTTCAACAATCAACTATTTTTACAACAATAAATTACCCTTTAATGTACAAAACTATGCAAAAAATAATTTTCTTATCTGCAGAGCATTTACTAACTCTACATAGAAAAATAATTTAAATAAATTCTTTTGATTCATAAATTATATCTGGGGATGGGAGTCATTTTCCTTTCACATAAATTTATGAACTGATTTTCTCTTTCTTTTTTTTCCCTAGATGCTGTAAATATGGAGCCAGAGGTACAGCGAAAGGATCCTGTTTTGTAGAAAATATAGAAAAAAATTGTGTAAATGTGCTATGTACTTTCTAAATAAACTATTTTTACTTTAAACCAGCTCTTTTCTGTATTTAAAAACATGTGTGTGTATAATTTTTCTCAAAATTACAATAGAAGATATTACTATCATAGTACTATTTCTCAAAAATAGTACTATCAAGTGTTGGATATTAAGTCCAATATAATAGAAAAGAAAATATTTTTTTAAAATGACATAAGAATTTAATGAATTACTCTTTAATTCACAAAACTATGCAAAAAATAATTTTCTTATCTGTAGAGCATTTATTAACTCTACACCAAAAAATAATTTAAATAAATTCTGAGCAAGTTTTCACAAGCTCACAAAGATGGGCTTCATCATACACACTACACATTACTCAGGTTTGAAAAATGAATGTATCAAATTTATGTTTATAAATTTATCAAATTATGTTAATAAATTTTATACTGGGGAAGTACAAGTTTTTTGGGTTAATTATTAAAGTAGTACTGTTTTACATACTATAATCTCATTCTAAATTTAAAAAAAACAAACTGTAACCTTAGATCGAGTGGAAAGATGATTTAGCTTTAATGGTTGGTATTAATGTTATCTTAACTTTCAAATTTGGGTAAATGTATCTTAATACAAAATGAGGTTTTGTTCTAACAAGTAAATTTTTAGGTAATAACAAAGATCAGTATTTGGTAATACCTAAAAATACATAAGGCAAAACTGGAAAGAATACTAGAAATATGAAGGCAAAAAAATAATAAAAGTGAAAGGGTTGATATCAGAGGTTAATCGTCAATGAAATAAATAATAATAAAAAGCATATAAACAAAAGGGTCCTACGCAAAACTTAGAAACACTGCCGGCGGTCCGATTCTGGTAGAATGCTGGCATGATGCCCGGACCTACGGCACATTGCTGTTTACGAGATGGGTAGATGACGGTATGTCGACACCAATTATTGCTCCCGTAACCGGCCCGTCAACCTCCGGTTACGTTCCGGCTATCTGTCCGCATCGATGGCTTAATCGCGGCTGCCTAACGGTTCGTAGTCGGATGAACGATGGCTCGAATCCTACCGGAAGCGGCCCGGCAGTCGACGGGGTAGTCGCGGGCGAGAGGACACAGCCGTGACGGAAACGATACTGACCTAATGCGCCGGCCCGGCAGTGGTGAAATCGGCTGGCCGGAACCTTCCGACCCCGGCCCGATGCCTTTGTGTTTGTTGGGTATATATATATATATTTTTTTTAATTTTCCTTTTTTATTTTTTTTTTTTTTGTTTATTTATTCATTCCCCAACGAAATTGACCAAATTTTGCTCTATCATCAGATTTCTACACTGAAACATCGTCAAATTGAATTTAAACTATGCGCACAAATGAACCCACGACGAAAATTCTAAAGTCTGCTAAGTTTCCTAAAAAAAAATTATATAGATATCACATAGCAATATAACAGAAGACGAAGAGTTAAGAGAGAGAAAAAAAAAAACTTATTTTTGCCAAAATAAAACTTAACCGAAAGGAGAAAAAAAAATTTACTTGGTACACCTTAGTTTTCAAAAGCCTATCGTTGACACAAGATAGTTGATCAGACCCTCTGGAGAAAATGATAAAACCCCTTAAACCGAGTTTTCCCTTGTAAATTGGCAAATGGGCAGAAAACCTTAGGCGGCCATTCCCAAAGAGTTCTGTCCATGACTTACTGATATCACTGAACCAAAAACATTTTAAGTACAAAGTTTTAAATTCTGCGCAAGTAAAGAAAGTTTAATAGCTTAGCAGAAGTATTGAGCGTCTATTTCCCATTCGCCTGATTTTTGTAATTTTCTTCCAGCAGCGGTTCGCTTGCGGTTTTGATAAATGTCTGGACTCTGCATCTCTGTTCGCAACACAGCTTTCGAATTTCGCTCTGTTTGACACCCCGTTGGAGAGCATAATACAACTATTCGCGACCTCACGTTACATTTTCGCCCTGAACCTAGCTTTGGGGGATTAGCGAGACTAACTTTTTCACTCTCTCTGTGGGGCAATTGTTTAGCCGGGGGTCCACCAAGTTGCTGTGAACTCCCCCTCCCATTCTCTTCTGTCGAGAACGGGGCGAGGGAACCTCGAATATTTAGTGTGTTCTGAGGATCCAACGACATTAACTTTTTTCACTCCCCCCTTATTTTGGGTCATTCTTCCTATTCCCCGCGATCAAAGTCGCGTTCCCGTTTTAAGGGTAAAGTTGAATTCCGAGTGGGGAAAGTGTGGATTTCGTCTTACTCCCTCTTACTAGAACACCATTTTAAAAAAGGGGCTCTTTTGCCTACAGAACAGTAAAATTCGCGCATTATTCACCGTACTGCCCCCTAAATTTATTACTATCTTTATTTTGTTATTCATTATTTTCTCTTATTCACTCATTATTCGTTACCATTATACACAATTATTATCTTGCCCCTCAACCGGTATTTAAACATAGCAATTTTTCCTACGGGCGACCACTGAACAAAAGTTGCTAAGGCCTTGAATTGCATAAAAAAAAACTCATAGCAGTCTGAATCTGGGGCACCATCGAACATGGACACTAAATGCGTAAAGCCGGGAGTTTTCCCGCTAACAACTGAATCGGAAGGCGACGCCATAATACAATAAAATAAAGCAAGGAGAGGTAACCCAAGATAATTCTATTGTGCTTCAAGACAAACCCTTTTAAACAATTTTTGTTTTAACATATACATGCGAAACATATAATAATCAAAATAAAGTAAAAATCATTATCCTAGAATTATATATATACTAGCCGCGAACACATATGCTCTAACATTTCAATACAATTTGTTCACACAACATGTAGGCATGGCAGGTACAAGGGAAAGAAAAGAGAGAAATTTTAAAAAAAATGTATGCCTAACACTTTACAGATATATATATGAACCACAAGAACCTTGCGCGACATTAAAAAGCTTTTTGCCAAGATACACAAAAAAATTTTTTTTTAGTATGCCCAGGTTTTGGACTAAAGTAAAAATATTATAACATACCCAGGGAAATCCTCGTCACGAGGCACCAATATATGTTATGAGGGGTACCAGAGATACCCCTTTGCGTTGTGTAAATATAGGGAGGTGAACTCCAAAGGGAACTATGCGTTTATAAATAAAAATAACAACATTTATTATACAATATTTTACAAGAAAAGGTCGGGTTTACATATTATATTTAAGATCTTGGCTATACATATTTTTAACCGAATTAGGGCATACTTCATCCTCTTCCTGCGGCATAACCATTACGGGTCGAGTGAAATAAAAGTCTCGTAATCTCTCAAAAGGCATGAGCACTATTTAAAGGGGGAATTTATGACCAACCTGGGGAGTTTTGATGAAACAGCAGAGCATGGCATCGTTGAGGTACTTCTACAGGAAGAGGCTTTAGGGATCGGGCTGAAATTCAGGTGGCCCTTCACTGGCGGAGACAACAGGATTCGGCGCTGGCGGTTGAAGACGGACATCTCGCCATTTTTACGGGGGCTTCTTTTCTTCCCAGGCTCACTTCGCAGCTCGCTACCAAAAAACGCTCTCTCGCTCTCCTTCCGAACGTCGTTTTCTCCCACACTCGGGGCTCCTACATTCTTCATTATAACCCCTCCCGAACGAAGTTTCGCAGGGTCGTTGGCGGAGAATACTGGTCGTATAGTTGACATCTCCGTAAAGGCTGTTTTCGCTAGATATTGACCCAAATTTCTTTAACGGGACAGAAGAAAATGCCAATGAAAGACCGCCGAGGAGTGTGACGAAAGTACAAACTTATATGACTGACAAAGTGCTGACCTCCAGCCCACAACTGAAAAGTACTATCTCCTAGCCCGAAGGCGGTACAAAATTTAGAGTCCTAAAATGTTTACCGAATGCACGGAACACGCCCTCATGGGATGGGTCAGTTTAAATTAAGCTTTCTTTGTTTTACTATCACATTATTTAAGAATATAATCTAATCTATACAATACATTTTTAAAATTCATATATTCTGTTCGCATCTAATATGTTTTCTCTCTCAAGAGAAGTTTTATAAAAAACAATGCCGCAATTAATCATCATTCATCATTTTTGTCACGCACAAAAATTTTAAAATGTTTCGGAGCAAAAGTACATGTCCCTGAAGTAAACAACTAAAGTATTTGTAATAAAACTTCAGCTTTATTTATGATGAAGTATGCAAAGAAGTGCTGCTCAAAATATTTCAGTTTAATTTTGGAAGGAAAATAAATGCTATCTCCTTTTCTTTTTATTTACGGGTTCCTTATAAAAAGAAATTATTAGATGGGCTCATTTAGTATTTATTTAAACTATGCAGTTACAAAAATGTATACATTATTTAAAATATTGATATTATGCGTGCACAAAAATGTAATATTTTGTAATCAAAATATGTGTCAGAATTATTCATTTTAATAATTAATCACCAGGAAGTCAAAGGCTAAGACATTATGGCAGTGATTCCCAAAATTTTTATACTTGAGTACCACCTGAGAACTTTGTAGAGGTCGTGGCGCACCATTGGTTATTTTATAACAAATATTAGGTGATTCCCCCCTTAAAAAAGGGGGGCATCACCTTAAAACCTTCAAAAAATTATAATTTTTTTATTATCATTTAATTTTGAAGAATGGAATATAAGGAATCTTTTTTAAAAAAATTAAGGTGATGCGACAATTAGAACCGATTTTATGGCCAAATATGTAAAACTAATAATAAAGAACTTTATAGAAACTTTAAACTTCAAATGGCTTTCTCTAAAAACTGTTATTTTCAAACTTGTGCGCACTATTCCTTCAAACTTAATGGTTACAAATTGCTAAAACTTTGTATACATGTATATCTAGTATGTTTATACAATTTGTACCTAAATTTAGGTAAGTACGTATTACTAATTTTTTTACAGAAATTTTTTAAAAATATTTTATATTTGTTGTAAATTGCAATACATTTCCCTGAAAAAATATTTTTATGTGAAATATGGTAATTATTTAAGTGTAGATTAACGTATAACCTATAGATAGAATATACACAAATAATTTAATATATACCTCTTTTAGTCTTAAAAAAATTCTGCGCGCAATGCATAGACATAAGATTCATTATTCATAAAACATTAATTTTTTTAATAAATTAATTTCTAATAATCTACCACCAATTCTGCTTTTGTTTTCTAATAGATAAAGCTTTGTACAATTGACACTAAAAATTGGCATAAATTAATTACAAATTAACTGTTTGACAACACATTTAATTTGGTAGTAAAATCACTGTATTTGTGCGAGTGCAAAGGTGATTGAGGGTGGGGTCGAATAAATTATATAACCATGTGAATAACTTTACAAAATGTATTTAAGTATAAATAAAACACAATATAGAAAATAAATCCATAAAACTAGAATAATCCGTGATTGTTATTAACAAATGGCAAATAAAATTTCCCAACACTAAGATGTCTTTCTCAGGAAGCTTAATGAGAAACCTGCTGTTGCTTATACTTATTTCTTATTAGAACTTATTATTATTGAACCCTTCTGTGTACCACCTCAAATGCTCTCGCGTACCACCTGTTGGGAACCACTACATTATGGTATATTTACCCTTAAGCAGGCGCGCCAATTTTTTGAACATCAGCAGGCGCGTGTGGTACAAATGTGCAACGTCTTTTTCAACCTTGATTATTCCTTTTGAAATAAACTTCTTTTTCAGTTTGAAAATAATAATTCTGCTATTATAATATATATATATTAGCTTTTTATGACAAGATATAAAATGCCGATAATATTGAGATATATTTATAATTAAAGACCAAAGAATGCAGATACAATAGCGTTATTTCAAAACTGCCCGGTTTATTGGATCTAAGAACATCTTGTGAATTGATTCCAATTATGTCCAAAAACCTAAAAAACAATGATAGTGTCCATCGTAATATGCGGGATACCGTGTAATAGCTGCACATTTGATCGACTGCATAAACTCCTGCTTTTGTCGTTTTGTATAATCGCTAGTTTACCACGGTTAAATCACGACTAACAATGAAGAGAAAGGAATAGAAGGGTCATAAAATCATACCTGCATTAGAAAGGGTGTAGCTATAAATATAAACTGCTTAGAACATTCAACCCTTACATGTAAAAACAAACCATTCAAAATTCCGAAAATGTTGCCGTCTATACCCGGGCGCAACCGCTGAAGGGTTAATATTTCATTACAGTGCATTTGTCAATGATATTAGTAGGAAAAAAATGTGATGTATTAAACGCTAAATTTAAATAAATAGTTTCCAGTTAAAGACTATATAGGTGAGATTAAGTGCAGTTAAAGGGACTGGTTGGATTTGAATAAATTTTGACAACATTTATCTGAATGAAATTTGGAGAACAAATCGTCATTTAAAATATGAATTTGATTTCTCCATAATGACGGTAAATACAGAGATTTAAGGTGTCAATCTTTCTTCATTGGACTACTCTAGCTAGATTGTTTTCGCGAAAATTATCGACACACTTCTCAAACCACCTAAAATTTTATTCACTACCATCAACGAAAATTTGTGTGGGACTGAGTTTTTAAAATCTTACATTTAAAATATCGCGTGGGTAAAATCCTTTTTATTTCTAACTAGCGGCCCGTCCCGACTTTGTCCGTGTTGAACAAAATATTTACCAATAAATTTCCAGTTGATAGCCAATAAATTGTAAATCTTTTTTTACCTTAAATGTCCAATAAAAAGCGTAGTTCCAAATGTAGTTTTCTTCAATAAACCCTTTAACGTTGAAAGTTTCAAAAATCCTTTTTGTATTTATCAATACCTCCTCTACTTGAATCTTAAAAATATTAAACCTTTTCCTTACGGGGTGAGATAGCATATATCCGAAGCACATACTCTCGAAAAATACGATGTGATGTCGGCAGAGATATACTCTCGAATTCCACTTCGTTGTGACTTTCCTAACGTCTTTGCCCCCAAAGAACAATTGGGTGTCATTCTGGGAACGGAGGGTGAATCTTGCCGAAAAGGACTGAATAATAATCTATTGTCATTCTAGCTAGAGGTTATTTCTTTTGAGGCGAGAGACATCAGAAGGGCGGTTCACCCGCGGTTCATCCATTTTCAGCCTTTTGAGAGATGAAAGAGGCACGGAGTGCCGATGAACTACTATTGAAATTCTTCAATAGTAAGAAAGCAATAAGAAAGCAATTAACCACTCTTTTCCCTTACCCCCCCACGCTGAATGTCCCCCACGTAAAATGGGGATAGGAAGTAGATAACATTTTCCCGTTGTAAAGAGCGATTTCGAAAAACGGACCCCGTAAGCTAAAGGGTGTTGCTATGGTTACTTGACTGCGGTTGACAAAGGAAAAGATGTAAGGTACATTTTAATGTACAAAAGTTGTACATTACCCTCCACATACAAAATCTGCTCTCTCTCTTTACATATTATTATAGAAGTATAGATACACATTGGTATCCCAAAATTAGAATAAGAGATGAAATAAAAATACAAAAATAATAAAGGATATTAAGTAAAGAATTTTTTAAAAATTATTTTAAGCACCTAAAATAATATTCAAATTAATATTACGTTATTTATTAATTAAAGTTAATTTTTTAAAAGAAAGAGGTGTGCTTGAGACCGTAGTTTTATTCAAAAATAAAAAAGGATTTTAAGTAAAGAATGTTTTTTTAATTATTTTAAGCCCCTAAAATAGTATTCAAATTAATATTACGTTAGTTATTAATTAAAGTTAATTTTTTAAAAGAGAGAGGTGAAAGAGAGAAGAAATGAAATAAAAATACAAAAATCAAAAAAGCATTTTAAGTAAAGAATGTTTTTTTAAATAATATTAATTTATTCAAATAATATTCCTAAAATAATATTCAAATTAATATTACGTTAGTAAATAATTAAATTTAATTTTTTAAAAGAAAAAGGCATGCCGGAGAACGGCTAGGTTCGAACCACTATTGTCAGAACAGAAGCCCACCGCGATAGCACCACGCTAAGGATTGTTGAAGACTTCGCCACAAAAAGCGGTAGAGGACAGTAGCGGTAACAATGGAGATTGTTAGGATTCAGCCCCTAACTTTATTTCTACTGATCAGATATACATAATATATAGCCTATGTCCATCTGGAATAATGTACCTTTCAAACAGTGAAAGAATTTTTCAAATAGGTGCAGTGGTTCTGGAGATTACACTCCACGTACAAAATCGCTCTCTCTTTATATATAAGTATTAGCGGCCCGTCCCGATTTTGTCCGGGTTGAACAAAATATTATACCAATAAATTTCCAGTTGACAGCGAATAAATTGTAAATCTTTTTTTATCTTAATAATAACCTAAATAATACCTTAAATTAATTTTACGTTAGTTAATAATTAAAATAAATTTTTTAAAAGAAAAAGACGTACCGGAGAACGGCTAGGTTCAAACCGCTACCGTCAGAACAGAAGCCCACCGCGATAGAACCACGCTAAGGATGGTTGAAAGCTTCGGAACAAAAAGCGGTAGAGGACAGCAGCGGTAACAATGGAGAGTGTTAGGATTAAGCCCCTAACTTTATTTCTACTGATCAGATATACATAATATATAGCCTATGTCCATCTGGAATAATGTACCTTTCAAACAGTGAAAGAATTTTTCAAATAGGTGCAGTGGTTCTGGAGATTACCCTCCACGTACAAAATTGCTCTCTCTTTATATATAAGTATAGATAGCACCACGCTAAGGATCGTTGAAGACTTCGGCACAAAAAGCGGTAGAGGACAGCAGCGGTAACAATAGAGATTGTTAGGATTAAGCCCCTAACTTATTCTACTCATTGACGACTTCGGCACAAAAGCGGTAGAGGACAGCAGCGGTAACAATAGAGATTGTTAGGATTAAGCCCCTAACTTTATTTCTACTGATTAGATATACATAATATATAGCCCTATGTCCATCTGGAATACTGTACCTTTCAAACAGTGAAAGAATTTTTCAAATAGGTGAAGTGGTTCTGAGATTACCCTCGAACGTACAAATACCTCTCTCGTTATATATAGTATAGATAGCACCACGCTAAGGATCGTTGAAGACTTCGGCCACAAAAAGCGGTAGATGGACAGTAGCGGAAACAATGGAGATTGTTAGGATTAAGCCCCTAACTTTATTTCTACTGATCAGATATACATAATATATAGCCTATGTCCATCTGGAATAATGCACCTTTCAAACAGTGAAAGAATTTTTCAAATAGGTGTAGTGGTTCTGGAGATTACCCTCCACGTACAAAATCGCTCTCTCTTTATATATAAGTATAGATTTTGTTGAATGGGAATATCTTCTATTTAATTTTTTTAAATAAATAGAAGAATGAATATGAAATATGATTTTTGATTTAATTTCTGTATCTTTCTACAGCTTTATTCCATTAAACTAGTTTATATATTTTTTTAATATCTTTAAATAAGTTTTTGAATGCAAAAAGTTTGAATGCAAATGTTTTAAGTTTGTGAATGCAAAAGATAGTTGAAAACGTAATCTATGTATAATGTAAATAGTGGTTTTAAAACATGCAAGATTAGAATATTAGTATATCTTCATGTTCAAATAAAAATTTCTCGAAAATCTTTTCTATTTAACATTTTACCTCGCTTTGATTTTATTCTTAGATAGCAGTTTTCAATCTTCAAAGACTAGGTAATGGAATTCGCCACATAATTGTTATAGCTCTATGTATTACTGAGACCTTAAGTTATTAACCACATAAATGAAAATCAATGCTGAAGTATGACTGGAAATACATTACCTCGAAAACTTTTACTGGAAATGTAAAACATAAAAATTAAAAGTTATTATCTTTGAAAAGCATGGATCCATTCAGTAAGAATTTTTTCATTAGCAAAATGGCTTAGATAATGATTGCAAAGTCCAAGAATAAGTACTGGTATTTCAGATTAAATACCTGTGCAAATATCGATGTATGCAATATCGTAATTATTTTGTTAGAGAATGAAATGTTTGGAACTTAGAAGATCTTGATGAAAATGACGTTTACAAAAATATGCCAGGGGCCATGAGACTTTATAATGTACGTGCCAAAATAAAATAAAAAATAAATAAATAAAAAGCGAGGGGTTCGTTAACGAAAGCCCTCCCCGTATCCTTTCCAAAGTCCCCCCCCCTATCCTTTCCAAAGTTTGGACATTCTTATAGTTCCCATTGTTTCACCCGAATGGTCCTCCCATAATGAAACAACCAACAAAATCACAGTGTGGATGGGCAAATATCAGAACGAAGGCTCAGCCATGTTGGATTCTAATTCGAAAAGGAAAACTTTTAACAAGAACGGAATATTATTATGATGTTGACTGAGAAAATATCCCAGATATAATAGTTAGCGTATTTTGCATCCGTTAAACAATGATAAAAATATTTTTTCTTCAGTAACTAATTTGAAGTTTCCTAAAATAAAATGTTGCAAAAGCTTAGATGATAAATTAAATTTGCGGCTGATATTCAACAACACACTGTTAATTCAACAACTGTTAATTCAACAACAGTGCTATTATTATATTTGCCAGAATCGAGAAGAAAGTGAGCACACTGGAGACCTTAAGGAGGTGAAGATAAAAGTGAAGTATTAGGCTGGGCCGTCAGAGATTAGGGAAGTGGTAAGTACTCCGGTGGAAGATACGGATCATCTAGCAGTAATTAACGGCTTTCCGAATCAATCAAGGTGGTTCAGATTCAAACATCTGATTCAGTTAACCACGAAATGAAGCAAGATGATGGCCGAATGTTAAGGAACTCTGGACTTCAGTTAGGTACTGAATCAGCGGGATCTATTTTTATGGTAGTTATGCCTGTTTTTATCTATTCGGGACCTGCTTGAAAGAGTTTGTTCTAATGTATTGCAGATGAAGACACTAGACTTCCAAAATCAAACGAACCAGACTTTTAAATATCGACTTACAGCAATACAAACTTATACAGCGGATGCATTATAATGTTATACGTATATGGCAACAAATACAATATATATATAGTGGTATCTCGACTTACGAGTTTAATTCGTTCCATGACGGAGGTCGTAACTCAAACTACTCGTATCTCGAATCACTTTTCCCCATTGAAATGAATGGAAATGCCATTAATTCGTTCCGGGCTCCCCCAAAACACCACAATTTTTTTGTTTCATGTTTTAAAATAAGGAAAATATTCTTATAAACGTTGTATAAAACGTTGTATAAAAACGCAATACAATAGAATGTACTGCATTAAATTTGTTTTATTAAGAGAATTTTTACAACATTGACCTTGGAGATCAGACTTGAAGATGCTGATGGACGAGGAGGAGAAAGGCTGAACTGAAAAATTAAATCTTTGTCGTTGATTTTGACCTTTTCGATCCGCTTTCCTCACTTTCGCTTTTATTACCAGCTACTCTCTTAAAGTTAACGCGTGAGACACGGAAGCTGGGTGATTGTTGCATCGTTCACTGCGGCTGTGATGTCCAGATTCTTCTTTCTGAGAATCCGAAGAAAGTTTTCTCATAATCCGTAGAAGGGGTAAGAGCTTGCGATCCTAGGACCAAGGTCATCCCATCCCTTAGACCCCATGGGGAGTTCCAGTATGGAGGAGAAGTTATCTCTCTGCGAGAGAGGTTGAGTGCTGTTCATTTTCAGAGGGCTACTCCAGTTCGGGCAGAGCAAGCTGTCCCGGGTGGTAATTGATCAGTGTTGATCTCTCGGTTTAAGACTGGATAGAAGTCTCAGAATAATTTGTATACAATTGTATAATAATTGTACATAAAGGTTGTAAATATTATATGCTTCTTGTGTACTCATTTGATGAGCACGTAACATGGCATTCGCTGCTCAAACTAGTGGTGGGATATCTGAAGCTTGCTCGTAACCCGAATTTTAGCTCGTAACTCGAAGCAAAAAATCTACCAAGAGAATTCTGGTATCTCGAAAAACTCGTAAGTCGAGGTACCACTGTATATATATATATATATATATATATATATATATATACACTCATGAACAAAAACATTTGCGCACCAAGAAGGAGTCGTAAAAATGAAACGAAATTTTAAATACGTAATGACTACTTTGATATAAGTAAATGATAAGAAAATCAAAGGAAAAGGATAATTTATTTCAAAGAAAAAGGCAAAAGAACGGAGGAGTTAATACTCCGTTGGACCCCCTCTAGTGCGAATGCAAGATGCGATACGATCGGGCATTGAGTCATACAAGTTCTGTATGATGTCTTGAGACATTTCGTTCCATATTTGCTGTAACCTAGCCTCTAGTTCGTTCAAACTCGTAGGATGCCCAACTCGTCGTCCCAAATGATCCCAGATTTGCTCGATTGGAGACAAATCTGGGGATCGGGCAGGCCAAGGAAGGGTAGTAACAGTGCGGAGACAGTCTTGTGACACCCTTGCCGTATGAGGCCGAGCATTGTCTTGTTGAAAAATGGCTCCTGGGAGCCGTTGCATGAGTTGTATGTTCATGAAATCCTGCAACCACACATATGGTTGCAGGATTTCATGAACATACCGCTGAGCTGTCATGGTGCCACGGAACAATACTAAGGGTGACCGTGTATTGTAGGCAATGGCACCCCATACCATCACACCAGCTGTGGGAGCGATGTGTCGCTGCACAGCAAAGGCAGGATTGAAGCGTTCACCACGGGCTCTCCACACACGAACACGATTGTCATCACTGCCGAGATTGAATCTGGATTCGTCGCTAAAGACGACCTGGTTCCATTCCGCTGCAGTCCAGTTTCCTCGTGCGGGGCAAAACTCCATACGGAGGCGTCGATGGGTGGGCGTCAAGGGCAGCACACGTAATGGGCACCGCGATACCAACTGTCCTTCAGCCAGGCGCCTTCGTATAGTTCGAGAAGACATAGAGGCCCCTAGTGAAGGTGCTACCTGTGCCTGGATGGCAGCCGATGAAGCAGTTGGCTGTACGCGTGCATTTCTTACGATGTGGCGGTCTTCTCGACGACTGGTCAGTCGAGGGCGTCCTGAGCCTGGTCTTCGTGTACATGACATCTCTCGGGTCCACTGGTGCCAACACCTCCTCACAACACAATCAGAGCGGCCTAATTGACGAGCTACTCGCCTAGCTGACCACCCAGCTTCCATCATCCCGACGATTCTCCCCCTCTCAAACTGCGACAACTGCTTATATTGTCTTCGAACACGGCGTAATGGCATGTCTATCTCAGCTCTTCCTTTGTAAATGATTCAGCACACTCAAAAAGCTTTGGTTACCTGTTTTATACTCCACACAGTACGATGTTCAACCCCCTCTACCGGCTATACGTAATGCGCAATCACGCTGCATTTCTAATCATTTGCATATCTCCCTGACATGTACCTTCATTGCAAGTTTCGCTACGATCCCGCAATTATTTCTTGGTGCGCTAATTTTTTTGTCCATGAGTGTATATATATATATATATATATATATATATATATATATATATATATATATATTTATATATATACACTGCTGGCCACTGTAAATGCAACATCCTGAAGGAAACATGCAAATAGCACGAAATTTACAACATGCATTAGCGGAGGTGAGGTATGCAAATGATTAGAATTTCAGCGCAGACGCACATCACGCGCGCATGTGGCGCCACTTCAAAGCGCTATTTACGGCTTGGAGATTTCGACGATTTCAAGTTCGGCAATTGTGTTTTTCTTGTGGTTTTTTAAAATAAACGATTAATTATGCCTCGTCGAAAAGAGCGATCATCTTTTGATCAAGTATCCGAGTTCGAGACAGGAAGGATAGTGGCCTACCCCGATTGTGGATTATCTTTCAGGAAAATCGGTAGTCGTGTTGGACGAAACCAAACAACTGTAATGCGGATATGAGATCGTTGGATGCAGGAGGGTACGACGGACCGGCGTGTTCGATCGCATCCACCTCAGCGCACCACTTCACGTGATGACAGGCAAATTGTGCGCATGGAAGTGACGGATCGCTCAGTCACATCACGATCTATAACACAGCACATGCAGCCTGTAAAGCATCATCCAGTGTCTGCGCGTACCATTCGACGCCGTTTACAGGAGATTGGTCTGTCCGCAAGACGTCCATTGCTTTGTCTACCCTTGACGCAGAACCACAGACGTCTCCGCCACCAATGGTGCGATGACAGAAGGATGTGGACGGGAGAATGGAATGAAATTGTCTTTACTGACGAGTCACGCTTCTGTCTGCAACACCACGATGGTCGCATTCGAGTCTGGAGACACCGTGAAGAGAGGATGCTGAACAGCTGCGTTATGCACCACCACACTGGTCCTGCACCGGGTATTATGGTATGGGGCGGTATTGGATATCACTCTTGCACACCTCTAGTACGCATTGCCGGTACTTTAAACAGCCAGCGCTACATCTCCGAGGTGTTGGAGACAGTTGTCCTTCCTTACCTTCAGGGCTTGCCCACAGCCATATTTCAACAGGATAATGCGCGACCACACGTGGCACGCATTGACCAACGGTTCTTCGTCAATTGCCAGATTGAATTTCTTCCCTGACCACATCGCTCTCCGGATCTTTCGCCGATAGAAAACATGTGGTCCATGGTTGGTCTATGATTGACCCAGATTCCATCCCCAGCTGCCACAGCAGATCAACTTTGGCAACGTGTGGAAGCTGCTTGGTCTGCTGTACCCCAAGAACTCATCCAAAGTCTCTTTGAATCAATGCCGATGCGTGTGGCAGCGGTGATCTCCAACAATGGTGGCTACTCTGGCTACTGATTTTGGCAGGAATCACACTTCACAGAAGTCTATAAATTTAGTCGTTTTATACTTGGTCAACATGTTATCTACAAAATAAATTTTGTCGTGATATCTCTTGTCTTTCTTGGTGTTGCAATTTTGGTGGCCAGCAGTGTATAAACACTCTGTCACAAAAAATATATGCACCCAGAAGAAATCGAGCTACTATCATGAAGCGGCAGGAATGTAGTCTGGTAAGAGATATGCAAATGAATTTCTACGCCAACGAGAGAAGGGTAAGCGCACTATACGCATATGAGATGTGCAGCTGTGAGAGTTGAAAAGCATGATTGTTCGTGCCATAGGGTTATTCAAACAAATTTATCGACTTGGGTGGACGGTATTCTGACTAGAGATGCCTCTGAAACGTAACCGGCGACAGTACGAACAATTGTCGGATTTTAAGAGTAGGCCTCAGAGCAGCAGGTTGGTCGAACAGGCGTATAGGCCGCCACCATGATCGGAACGATATGGTAGTTGCTCGGTGTTGGCAACAATGGATCATGGAAGGGATAGTCTACCGTCCCGGAGGGTCAGGGCATCCAAGGAACACAAATGCGGGCAAGGATCGCGCAATCATAAGAGCGGTCACGTCCGCACCAACAACGTCGCTAGAATCAGCGCGACGCCATTTAACACCTTCCAGACATCCGGTGGTATCAAGGGAAACAATTCGGAGACGACTGACCGACGCAGGTATAACGATCCGACGTCCATGAAGACGCCTACCACTGACCCCACATCATAGGCAGTGTCGATTGGATTTTTGCCGGGCAAGCTGGTGTGTGACCAACTGGAGGCGTGTGATCTTCAGCGATGAATCCCGAATCAATCTCAATGCTTATGACCAGCGCATGCGCGTGTGGAGGTGGCCAGGCCACCGGTCCGATCCGGCATTTGTTGTCGAGAGGCATACGACGATTACACAAGTTGTGACAGTGAGGGGAGCGATTTGTTGGGACACTCGATCACCACTAGTCGTCCTTCAACGCACTTTGACGGCATGCAGTTACGTGGACGAGATTTTAACTCCAGTGTTACTGTCTTTGCTATCAAGTCGCCCAGGTGCTATTTATTTGCCACATACTGCGCGACTCTCCCAACAATTTCTTCAAGGATATGACGTACTCCCATAGCCTACCAGATCACCAGACCTCTCGCCAATAGAGCATGTCTGGGACGTGCTTGGAAGGCAACTGCAGCCGTCCCGGAATACTGGTGAATTAACTTCCCAGTTACAAAGATTATGGCATGATCTTCCGCGACGTCATAGGTGACCTCACTGATTTGATGCCACTCCGTGTTTTGGCTTGTATAGCTGCCAGAGGTGGATTTACTATTTGCTGATTTGTAATCTTTTTCATGCCATATCTTCTTAATAAAACGGTCGGTTCTTCTGAATTTATAATCATTTGCTTATCTCTTCATACACTACATATATGTTAGGTTTCGTGATAGTAGCTCGTTTCCTTCTGGCTGAATTTATTTTTTGTGACAGTGTATATATATACACGGAAGTACCACTGAATTAGGGATACGTACCTAGTAAAGAGTTGGGCCTCCTCTGGCCTTGATAACGGCTGCCACACGACGAAGCATAGATTCAACAAGTTTCTGCAAACGTTCCACGGGAATGGCTTGCCAAATATTGGCTAAAGCTATTCATAATTCAGTAAGGTTCTTTGGTGCTGTGTGATGGCCTTTCACGCCTTGTTCCAAAACATCCCAAAGATGCTCAATAGGATTTAAGTCTGGGCTTCTAGGTGGCCGAGAATGACAGAGAAGTCAGAGGAATGCTCATCCAACCAGCCAGTAGCCAACCGAGACTTGTGAGAGGTACTTGCTAGAAAGAGATACTTGCTTGAGTCTTGCTAGAAATCTCCATAACCGTGCGAATAACAGATCAGCATGAACGGATGGAGGTGATCACCCAGCAACTCTACGTACCGAATTGCATTGAGGGAGGTTGGTACACGCACCAAAGATCCCAAACTGTGCCACGAAAAAAACACCCCAGACCATGATTGAGCCACCATGCCCTTGTACAGTTCCAGCCAGGCATGCAGTATCCATGGCTTCACGAGCCTGACGCCATATTCTCAGCTTCCCGTCGGCGTTAAGTAGTCGGAATCGAGAGTCATCACTCCATGCTTCTCGTTTCTGTCCTCTACACTCCAGTCACTGTGCTCTCTTGCCCAGGCAAGACGTGCAGCCCGATAGCGAGTATAGAGCAATGGTACTCTCGTAGGTCGACGGCTCCCGAAACCCATACGGTGAAGCGAGCGTTGCACAGTCCATTTATTGACTGTACGACTGGCACCGTCATTAAACTGGGTGGTAATTTGAGCTAATGTTTGGCTTCGCTGGCTACGTACAATACGCTTGAGCCGTCTCTCACCACGCACTGTGACAGCTAATTGTCCTTTGCAGTGTGCCCAATCGCTAGTTATTTTTCCACCATCCATGTATTCTTGGTAAACTCTTGACACTGTCGACCTTGAAAATCCTAGCTGTCTGACAATTTCGGAAATTGAATGGCCCATGCGTCACGCACCTACGATTTGTCCGCGATCGAAGGCGTCTAAATCAGGCAGTTTACCCATACTGGCAATTCCAACAACTAATTCAGAACAACCACAGTACGCGCTATATATGTAGTTACCACGGTGCCCTCACTTGCGCATACATGATGCGCTGCGCTACAGAATTTGCATAGGCTTTGCTATCCCTAATTCAGTGGCACTTCAGTGTATATGGGTGTCTCAATTGTAAATGAATATTTCCTCTATGTTTATGTTTTCTACTGTTTAAGCTATTATCTTCTTATGGACACAGGATTGGAGTCCCATTACTGTAACCAGATTCATATAATTTTCATGGGGCTTATCGAACACAAAAATATAGTACCAAAAGAGATTGTTCTTATTAGGTAAACTTTTTTACTATCCAATATATAAGCAATATCTGGTAATCAGTTGCAGTAATATTAGAAGATAAACGTGTTTACTAATTGTTTTATTTTAAGTATTTCGATACTTTGATCACATCTGGTCTATAAATCGGTCACCATTTAGAAAAATAGGTAATTAAATTCCTTGATATTTATTGCGGTAAGTAAAAAACAATGAAATATTCCTACTCTAAATAATTTAAATTCTGGAGTAGCCTCTCGTAGGCTTCATTTCTTTGCAGTATATGGGTTATTTATTTTCTTTGAATACCATTTGAGATCAATTCCTGGAATGATATGAATGATTCACTTTTAAACATTCACCTATTTCGGCACCATATCACTCGTACTCTTTAGTCTCCACACGGGGCAAATAGAAAATATGCAGCAAAATTTCTGCACGTCGTAAATTTTGGTAGGGTTTATGAAAAAATTAATCTAGAGTACGATATCAGCGCATCGCCGTGATACTTCCATTGATAAAGAGTCGTCAATTGGTAAAGTTCCGTAGTTTGCGTCCCTATCCTGTCTGTGGCTGAAAATTTATAATGCTTTATCTATGCTTTTCACCCACTTTATTATTACTACAACTGCACTATGTTAAGCAATTTCCATATTTCATCTAGGAATACAATGATTGAGTCGACAACAATAGTGTTATTTAAAAAATGTGTTTTTCGGATGGATATGGATAAGAAAGAGCAGAAATAATTCATTAAATAATCCAGAAATTAGGTAATAACAATTATTTATTTCAAACTGAAAAAGCTTATTTATATATATATATATATATATATATATATATATATATGTATTGTTACGAATTTTACGAATCTATGGTAATCTGAAATTTGACATGTACCGCTTATATAGCCAAATATGAGAGTTATCGCCAAATTGGCGATGGATATGACGCCAAATGGTCACTAACTTGCCGTCTAGACCTTTCTAGAAGCTTCTAGCGATATCTAGCGGGTTGACCGATAGGGGGTGCTTTGGAAGTCTATAAATATACCTGACATTTGCATTGGAACTCAGTTCTTTGCAAGAACTGAGAATTGAATGTGTTGAAGGTGCATTAGGCGTCTATTGTATAGAAGATTTTGGTATCCTGACTTGTTTTTTGTTGTACAGAAGACAGTTGTTGCGTGTCTTCTGTTTGAATTTGTGTATGCGCCTGAAGAATTTACAGAATAATAAATTTTATTTTGTGTGCAGTTTCTAAAGAGATTTTATTCAATCATAACGAACCGAGGCAAACGGAAGAATCAAATATATATATCGATATAGATATATATAGATATATATATTTGATTTTTTGATGCATGAAATTATCTTCACGTTGCAAATGGTTTATTTCTAATTTATATATCATATGTACCCTACATTAATTTTCTTAAATAACTGAAATATGTGAAAGAGTATTTTGCATAAAATTTATCCAAGACCGCTGTTTCTGGAGTTCCTCAAAGGGTAAATGGAGCACGAAGGTTTATCTAATGATCCATGAAAATATGAAAGAATAATGTTGATTGCGTCTTAAAGCGTTTAAAGGGAACTCCATGTTCTTACATTTATTTAGTAGGAAGCAGAGCATGAATTCGTGTGATGACTTGAAGTAATATTACTTTGCATCAGGAGATGATTTGATGGAATGACGCAGATGATTTTTTAGTCAATTTTTGCAACTTATGGTTTTATAGTAGAAAAGCAATTAATGTCTGGCCAAGAATGAAAAGGGTTTCATCATCAAATATGGTAAATATCTACAATACCATAGCACTTCTGAGATTGGGAAATTTGAAATGTACCGCTTATAATTCTTCGCCTCATTCATTTGTAATACAAATTTCAATACAAAATTTCCTTTTTTACTTACGTGTGTCCTGAAATAATTTTTGAAATGGGTTTTCATAAAAAGTTCTTTGAGCATATTACAATGCTGAGAATTGTAAATTGTGGTTTTAATAATATTTAAATTCAAAATTTAAAGCATATCCAATTTTCTGAACCATCTGATAGCTCTATCGGCATAACGTTTCAAATTTTGTTAGGATTTGGAATATTTTTTTTCAAACTTATAAAAAAATATATATATTCATAAAACTTTTAATTTCTTTAAGGGGACCGTGGATCTTTATATGAGCAAATCATTTTGATTGTAATATTGATTGTGTTATTGTTAAAAAAATATATTTCTGCATAATAATAGTACCATAAATTTTTTTTTCACGTAAAAAATCATTTATGAAGCTTCTACGAAGTAAGTAATAAAGGCAAGTGTAGTAAAAAAAAATTAAATCTGTTTTGTTTTTCTCAAAATAGATTTTTCAAGGCTTTTAGAATTTTTTAAATGCTTCTATGCCAGTGATTCTCAATCTTTTCACACCTAAGGACCACTAGATGCCCTACCAAATCAATGGCGGACCACATACACTAAAATAAATGAAAATCTGTATAGGCCTATGTCTACTACATACATTTTTGTTATTATTATGCCGAAAGGCCAATATTTCGCGGGCCCCATGAAAACGTCTCACGGACCACAGGTTGAGAATCTCTGCTCTATGCGATTTAATTTTTTTTTTTTTTAATTCATGAAATTGGTACGGAAGAATCCCGTTACTGTTTAGAAAGAAACTGGGTATGCATTTTACAATTAGACTTCATTAAGCCAATTAAATTTCATTTATAACTTATTAAAAGCAATATTTTGATGAAAATCAGGATCGAATTCAGAAAAAGAAAACTCTCAAAATTGAAATACTCAAGGGATCAAATAATTTGTCCCCAGATTTGTTTGAAGTATAGTCTTAAGTGATTCAAATGCAAATTCGAGGAAATATCTCAAAAATTAAGTCGCAAGGAGCATTTTCAAATTTTTATTATAAATTTTAAATTAAAAAAAAAGTGATTATTATTTTTTAATAATAATTAAAATTTTAATTATTTATAATTTTAATTATTAAAATTTTAATTGTTAAAACTTTAATAAGATTGGGAATTTCTTTAAAGATATTCTTTATACTTGTGATGAAATGTATATATGAACCAAATTTTATAAATCAATGATAAAAAGTAAAAAAATAAAAATTATTCCACCGTTTCCTTAAAGGGAAAAAAATCTGAAAGTTTGCTTCTTTAAATAAAAAATCTTGAAATTTTTAAATTAAAAATCATGAAGTTATTTTAAATAAAAAATTCTGAGCTTTTATATTTCTGATTTTAAAGTTGTGAAATCGACAAAAATTTTACTTTATATAAATGGACTTAAAAGTACAGATCTACACTAGGATACACACGGACGGTACTAATAAGAATGACTAACTGGGCTATGTAACCGAAGATACTACAGGAGGTTAAAGTTATTTGAATCTAAAGTTCTGCTGTATGTTTTAAGCCAATAAAATAAAATGTGCTTTCTAGTATAGGACCACTTTGAAATCCTTTTTTGAAACAGATAAATTATTATTGTAGCTTTAGTAAATTCCGCCATAAAATAAATTTTGGGATATGAAGGTTTTGTTTCTTGAAGTACCATCATTATCTCATGCGTTCCTTTGTTTGAACAAAATAGAGCAGTTTCTTTCAGTACTAAAATTCTCAATAAGCTATTGTCTTTAGATTGCGAAAACACTTATTATATTTCCATATTTCTTCTTTTTGTTTCTTTATTCATTCTGATATTCCACATAAAATAAAAAATATTGATTCTACTTATGAAAAATTAATGTAGAAGTTCATTGTTTTAAGATCATTATATGTTTTTATTATATTTGCCAAAGTTTCCACTTGGAATAATAAAAATTGAACTATTAGAACCAAACTCCTAATGATTCATGTATTTAAAAAATGTTTGAAAAAAATGAATCTTAAATCTGAGTCATATGTACTACTTGTCTTTTGTTCTAAATAAGAAAATGTGTTACTTAGTTTCTGTACATATGTCTGAAACTCATAAAAATGATTCAATGAACAAACATTTTGTGAAAGTATTAGCAACCAGACATTTGTTTAGTGTTTCCTATTGCTTTTTAAACCTACTAAAAAAAGAGCACAGGTATATTAAAAATTCTCTGCTAATATTTTTTCTCAGAAGTATTGCAACGTTCTGAGAAAAAGAAAAAATATTCACCCAGAGCAATATTAAATAATAAATAGGTTTTAGAGGACATATGTATAAATGTCCAAAAGATTGTAATATTAAGGGGGTCGCAAAAAAAGTGAAAAGACAATATAGGAGAAAGCAAGATCAAAATATTCAGCAAATTCTGTAATTCCGGCTATTTATTATTGGTCTTATTTTAATTAAGGGGACCGTGGACTTTTATTTGAACAAATATTTTTTATTGTAATATTGATTGTGTTATTGTAAAAAAAAATACATTTCTGTAGGATAACCAAAATAGTTTTTTTCAATTAAAAATTCATTCATGAAGCTTCTACGAAATAAGTAATAAAGGTAAGTGTTGTAATGAACTTTAAATCCGTTTTTCTCAAAACAAATTTTTCAAGGTTTATAGATTTTTTTAAATGCTCCATGCTACTTAATTTTTATTCAAAATTCATGAAATTAATTAGGAATGATCCCTAAAATGATTACCAAGAAACTGGGTATGCCTTTTACAATTCGACTTCTTCAAGTTAATTAAATTTGACAAATAACTTATTAAAAGGAAAACTTTTATGAAAATCGGAATGGAATTCAGAAAAAAAAATCTCAAAAATTAACTCTTCAAGGGATTAAATAATCGATACCCAGATTTGTTGTTATTATAGTCTTAAGTGATTAAAATGCAAAATCGAGGAAATATTTCAAAAATTAAGTTGCTAGGAGCATTTTAGAATTTTGTTTATAAATTTTAAATTAAAAAAAATGAAATTACAATAAGATCGGAAATTTCTTTTAAATTATCCTATATACTTATGGTGAAATGTGTAGATGTACAAAATTTCACATCTCTATGGAAAAAAAATAAATGTATAAATTTTAACGTCCACCATTCCCTTAAAAATCATAACCTAAAGCATTAAATTTTATGTTATTGAAATGTTTGGTCGTTTTTTTAGGTTTTTTCACCCTACACGCGAAAGACCTATTAGGTTATTCTCAACCTAGTTTTCAACAGATAAAACAGTACTTCAGTGGCATAATGACATAAATTTTTTAGATGGTATATCCTTATGATTCTTGACGATTGTCCCAATAACTTGCATAAAATGCAAACTTTATTAAATTAAGTATTTGTATACAGAGTCGAATCTCACGTGTTTCGAATCAGGTGTCGAATCTCGCGTGACATAGATTTTCGAACGTGAAAACTTTTTAGAATCGGCTTTGACTCTAGGTTCCGATCAGTTCAGCCTTGGTGTTACAAATCATGACCATGACGTAGCCAAAACAATCAAACATAATTAAATACAGAAAACTTACTGAAGAGCAAAAATGAACATTTAGGCCCCGTATGACATGCAAAGTTTATGGAGTACAATGGAGGCCATTAAACTGCTCAATTTATTCCTTTTGAATTCCTAAAATATCCATGAGGAGACATTCCATGTCCTCTTCTGCTCTACGTAGCCTAATGAAGATTTAAAATGTCTTGTTTAAGGAGTTCATCGTTTTTCAGTCCTTAGAATATTCTGTAGCTCTAACACATAAAATTGCTATTTATCGTATTTCTTCCGATCACTCAAGCAGATCTGTGTGAACCATCTATATTGTGCCAGAAACAACAAATATTTTTATCCAATGTATCCTGTCTAGTTTATACTCCTTGAATCAGTAAAGTTTTAATAATTAATTTATGTTGATATATATCTTAAACTTTTTCCAATATTTCAATTTTTCCAATATTTATTTTGTCAAATTTTACAATGCCTTATAGGAAACTTGAAGGAAACGTAAACAGGGAAACTATTTCTTAAATTCCACTTTGAAATTAAAGTGTGGATACATGTTTCAATTAAAGAGGACAGGACAGTCCAGGTTACCATCAGCAGACTCATGATGGGACATATCGGGAATCTAACTTTTATCAATGGACAGAAAACTTTTCAAGTTGCAGCAAATGTGCTTCAGCATTGGCCTCCCCTGCTCACCTTTAGAACTCCGTGGGGTTGCTGCATGAGACCTATTTACTATGCCTCTTCTCGTGTATGACTTCTTGAGAATCCACGACCTCTTGGACTTGGTGTAGGCTTCGGCCAGACCTTGAGGAATAAGACACAATGTTCATAAATACATGAGGCTAGTCGATTTAACAGAACGTCTTGGCAGAAAACCTTGGCTGCATTTCTTATACGGTTAATCGAACTTGATCGTTTGATACTAATATTTCAGAATTTGGATACTGTTATATATATATATATATATATATATATATATATATATATATATATATATATATGACACGGAGCGTGTTTTGTTGCCGTGCAAATATTATTCCTGCAGTCGTCATATTCTTTAATTAGTTGGGCGAATGGAAGGGAATGATTCACAAGAAATTCAACTACTTTTTACATCCTTATTTATTGCGTTCTTGAAGTAACTATGCTCCACGGTAATCTATTTCACGTAGCCATTTTGTTGACCTACCCGGCATCACTACCAAGAGCTTCCGCTCTCAACGAAATTCCCATCCAATCTACCGCCAAAAACATAATTTCCTCCGAGCTCCTGCTGCACGGCGCATGTGTAGACCTCAACCTTGGTCATCTGGACCCTTGGGTTTGCTGATCGTACAATTTCGTACAATTAAAACGACCTGTACCTTTCTAAAAATAAATCCTCTCGCCTAGATACTTCGCTTTCCGCCCAAAGTCGCTTTTAAAGGATGATTCCCCACTAAAAAATACGCGCGCTTTGTAAATGAAATGCTAGATTCTTATTATTTTAAACCCCCTTACCCCGTACTTCTCAACTATATTTTGACAGTTCAGTTTTGACATATATATTTATATATATATATATATATATATATATATATATATATATATATATATATATATATATATATATATGTGTGTGTGTGTGTGTGTGTGTGTGTGTGTGTGTGTGGGTGTGGGTGTGTGCGTGCGTGTGGGTGTGGGTGTGTGTTTGTGTGGGTGTGTATGTATATATATATGTATATATGTTCTTATTTAAAGTATCAAGACATGTGGTTAAAACCCGAATATTTCTAGGATCTTGAACCTGTTTTAATATTAATAGCCTTATGTCACAATCTATAAAAGTTAAAATAACACAAACGGCATCCCAGTAGGTTTCAAAATTATGAAATATTAGTATCAAACGATTAAGTTCGATTAACAATATCGTAAGAAAATTCCAGCCGAGGTTTTCTGCTGAGACGTTGTGCAAAATCGACTAGCCTCGTGTATTAGCCAATATTTTTTTTACAAATCATGAAAAGGTATTCAATTATCGTTGTCTTTTGAAAGTACATAATTGCGAATATTAAGAAAAAAAATTAGCCTTAAAGAACTTTCTTTTTAACTCATTACAATGCTTAATACCATGGGTATGAGATTTGAATGTAATGAGAATAACAAAATTATTGTTCTTTGAGATAATTTAAGATAAAAATGTATTGACGTAACTGTTTATGATTAAATCTTAAACAAAAATAAATCATGTTCCCATGTTCATATTTATTATTTTTTATCCTATTTTGAAGAAATAACCTAATGGATATGTAACGGACAAAATAAGATAGTAACTATGTTCTAAAATTTACATTAATTCAAGTTAAAAGATTAGCAAGAAATAGATAAAATATAAATGTAAATGAGAAAATGCGATCTTTGAGAATTTTAAAACAAATGCTTCCCACTATTCCTTCTGATCTAATAACATTTAAAATTTCCAGACAAAGTTTGCATGCAAAATCGCTATTATACTATTTTTATGTGAGACGTCCTATTTGATAGAAATGAAGAGTAATTTAAACAAATGTACATTTGTAAATGTTACTTAAAAATAATTTTATACTTCGAGGGAGTTTCATAAATTTCATTTCTTTCAGCAATAAATTTGCATGCCAGAATAAAATATATTAAGTAACGAACTAAGCGGTGTAAACGGTAGTGTAATGAATATTGTTTAACATTAATTTCCGTAAATGACTATTCAAAACCATATGGTCACTGTCAACGGATTATCCAAGAATTTATTTACGATTGAGATCAGTCACATGACACGTAACATGGTTACGTCCGTTACATATGTTAAACTATGAAAATTCATTGTATGTAATATTATATGTATAAGCGATAAATGCATACAAAGTGTCATTATTTCATGTCACTGTGGATGCATATATCGCTTACAATCACTCTAAATTAATTCACTTTAAAAGAATCCAATTTATTAAGGAATGAAGGCACTTTGAAGTCCAAAGGTGAAACATACCTTGTAATCCTTTCAAATATCTATTGAAGAAGGATTATTAGATGTACTCCATAGAAAGATCTATATTTTTAAAAGGCTTTTTAGAAAACACAGTCACTTTAAATATTTTAGCCTGATACTTTTAACTGTAGTTGATATTGTAACGCGTTGATCAAGGTAGCAATCGAATCAACAAAAAAAACACAGTCAAGTAAATTTAAATCGACGAATTTTATTACAATTCGGAGGAGAAAATTTGGAGATTGATGATCAGTTACAGAGTTAATGATAGTCCTCTAAGATGACAACGGAGTCCGTTAGGAGGAGTTACCACCTGAAGTTTCTCTAATTCAATATTATCGAATAGTTCATTAAAATTAGAGCAAGTCCCTCGATTTTCGCTCCCTGCAGGGCGGATGACTGCGAGGCAGTTTATAGGATCAGGATGATCCGGACTTGATGATCTCGTCTTGAGACCTCATCGAAATGTAACCAAGCTTCCTAGCTGAAGCCAAAAATTCTCTTCGTGAGAAATAAGCCGCCGACTACGAAGTCCGCGTATAGCCTTTTCGACCCTGGATGGTCGGAGTCTCTCACAGATTAGCAGGTCGCTAACTAACTTTTTTTCGCTCGTCTAACTTTGGATTCTCTCGCTCCGTCCAGAGAACTCGTCTCTTATTGGATCTGCTAATGGTGATGTCATTTTTAGACTTTCCGATTTGCTGGAACGCAAGCTGAAATTTTCGTAATTTCCCGGCTTCCCGGTGGTCCTGCGTCATTAATCTGGAGCGCCGTGGCGAATTTCTGTTCCGCCTAGATGTCACGTTTTCCCAACCGCTTTGATGTTCCTTTCGTTCCAGCTCACCGTCACCTGCTATACGTTAAAGGGGGGAGGCGTGTCGGGGGGGGGGGGTTTGCCGTCAAAAACAGAACAGTTATACAATTGGATACATTATTAAGTAACCTCCCTACATAGAAATAAGTAATTTAAAATTCAATTAACAACACAAAAAAATCAACACAGTAATACGATTAAATTCCTAGGTTTCCTATTTACACGAATTACCTAGGTCATTATAACTACATTTGACAAGTTTCGAATGTCTCGAATCAACACCACTTAAATTTGGATGTAGACTCACATCCCACTTGTTCTGAAGTGCCCAAGAAAACTTTTCACTGGGTCTCGGTAAGTCAACCGTTCCCTTTATCGTAGAAAATTTCCTCAACTTTTTCTTCTGCCTAAGTCCTAGACAAATTTATGCCTTCTTGGCTAATTTACCTTTATTTCTAACCTTTGCACTCTCATAAGCCCCGAACAAATTTTCCTCACGCATTCCGCGTCGCCCTCTAGTTCTTAATAATAGCTTATTGAGTTCCTCTTTCGGTTTCTCTTTTACTCCTTGGGACACAATATTTTTGGTTGTCTCAGTCTTATGCAACTCCCCTTTCAGAGCGGTACTACTGAAACATCTGGTCATTCCATTCTCCTGGGGGGATATACCACGCTCGACCCTATTGTTCGTGTTTCCCTTTAACTCCATCGAAACATGACAATCCAGGTTGGGCGGGATAGCGCTCCTCCTCTGGCTTGGAGTTTCAGCAATGACTTTTCCTAAACCTGCCACTTGGAAAGAAATGCCCACAAAAGACTCTGAACTCAAAAGTGAGTGCGGTTTAACGAAACCAGTTTCCCTCTGCTCAGAATTAGATCCCTGAAAAACGGTTGCAGGGGAACTTCCCTCAATACCTGTTTCATTCCTGTTACAAAACGCAAGTCCCGGCCTTTCACCTGACCGAAATTCCTCTCTATTCTTACAGAATAATTGATTTGGTTCCCTCAGAGTTTCGGCTCCTACGAATTCTCTATGGATACCCTCGCTAAATTTTGACTCAGTCTCTTGACTAGTTTTCTTTTTGCCTCGACTTTCTTACGTCACTACCACATTCATTTTCTGAGAATTATTTTTACGGGAGTCAATTAATTTTTGGTTGGAATTCCCCAATAAATAATGGTTCATCTCTACGGATTTCCCTACGATCGCTGCTTTGGTCAAAATGGTTCCAAATTCGGAGCTCTCTAATTTTATCCGAGCTAGCGGTAAGCACCTCAATTCATTTTCTAGGGATTGCCTTACCCATATTTTTCCCCTGTAAAATCCTCGGGTTTAGTCACGAGTAATGGAGCTAAATCAAGACTACTACCTGTATCTCGTAAAATAGTCATTTTCCTAGAATGTACCTTCGCCTGGCTTAAATAGGGTTTAAACGAAGATCAAAATTTTTTGTCACGGCCAGATAATTTATAATTCCCACCTCCTTCCGGGGTTCGGGGCAATTTGGTTTAATGTGGCCTGGCTGATTACAATTATAGCATAAGATTTCCTTCTTACGTTCAAACTCCCTCGTTCGCCATTCAGGATCAATATTCCTAGCACTATGCCCATTGTTTTGCCCGCTCTCGCTAGTTTCAACCCTTTTCTCAACCTGGGGTTTTCCAGTTTTCGGGCTGTCTACGACTCTCTTCTCAGTAGGTTTAAAACTTTGGGATTTTTTTAAGAAGCGTCTAGATGCTTCATAATGGTCTAGTTTCTTTGCTAGATCGTCCGGATCATACAAGTTTCCCCAGTTATCTATGAAATGTTCTTTCATTTCTTTAGGGGCGCGTTTTTTCAACTGATCCGCTATCATCAGGTCTTTCAAAGTCTCATAATCTATGACCTCGATTCCCTCTAATCAACCTTCTAGGTAGCTACGCAACTCAAAGATAAGATCTTTCCATAGCGTCCCTTCTTGTTTCCTGTGTGTCTGAAATTTTGTTCTAAATGCCTCTGAGCTAAGCTTAAATCTTTCTAACAAGACGGGTTTAACATGGTCATAATCATCCCATTTATCGTCCGGTATTTTAACAATTAACTGAGCAATCTCGAGGGGTAGCAATTCAATTAATTCGGTTACCCAATCAGCTGGATCAATATCTATTTTCCGATCTTGGCGTTCAAATAATGTAAGAAATAAAGCCATATTGGACTTTTCTGGGTCGTATTTTTGCATTCTAAGGGTTTGGCGGGGTCTCGCGCTCTCATTGCTCGTAGAGGCTACGCTAGCGGTTTCGGCGCTTTGCGTTAACCGTAACTTTTCAAGTTCGAAATCTCGTTCCTCCCTTAATTTTCGCAATTCAAATTCTCTAGCCTCAACTTTTAGCCTATCCTCAATTACGGTTTCCAGCATTAATTTGCCAGTTTCTTTATCATAATCTTCACTCCCTACGATTTTCTTAGAGAGGTCTATTATCTTCTCTTCATCCCCCACCTCCAATCGAAATTCCCTAGCGAGGTTTTGAAGATCGGCTTTTCTATGCCGTTTTAAGAAAGCCATATTAATATCTTACAATTTTACTGGACACAAGTTTACTAGACAATTTTACACTCCTAGGTTCCCTTTCCAAAATTTAACAAAATACAATACACACAGAAATACAATACACAATTCTCTTATCGACTTAGCAGAAGAAAAGGAACTGTTCTTCCATTCAGTCGCACCTGCTTTTGAGTAAGGTAGAAAAGCTTAACCTCTACAATCGTTGTTTGCTTTCAAGTTACAACATACAATAAAGAATCAATAATTCGATTACTAGCAATAATGATATCATTTCAACATCAATATAACACTTAGTTGCAATAAACACTTTTCATATACGACACAATACTCAATTCTTTCACTGGCTAATTTAATTCGTAATATACACAATTCAAAAATACACTCAGAATTTTTGCAATTAAGACCACCTTAAAATTTTACTCGATTAATTTTATAATTCAGACTTTCATACTGTTTGAACAGTTATTGATGCTTGAGCGTAACTCTTGCTCTACACATAAAAAACACAATTCTACTAAATTTTCACTTCTAATATTTTAAACATATTTTAATTCAAACCCAATTACTTTTCGATTAGAATCAAGTGCATTTACTAATTTATCTTACAGCACCGTTCAACAATTATACATGCAAAACTAAGAATAGTCTTTAATTTAAAATTAGCATATATTACTTTTACTACACAATTTCTTTGCCTCTAAGAATGAGACAGGCTTACCTTCGCTGACGACCCTCATTCTGCAATCGATGTCGGTCAGCTCAATGTTGTGGCTCCTTTGCGGAATTTTGTCGGCACGGCGACGGATATTAGTACACGGCGGTTTCCATCCCCTGAGGCTCCCGGAACTTTCTTCTACTTTCCAGGACGGGATGTGCCAATAGGGGTGCTTCCTGGACAGGGTGTCCTACATCTATCTTTGTCGATAATGTGCACAATGTCGTGGGCATTTGCTGTTGATTAAACGACGATTCTTGATCTTAGTTCGCTGCCACCAATATCAAGGCTGTAACGCGTTGATCGAGGTAGCAATCGAATCAACAAAAAAAACACAGCCAAGTAAATTAAAATCGACGAATTTTATTACAATTCGGAGGAGAAAATTTGGATATTGATGATCAGTTACACAGTTAATGTTCCTCTAAGATGACGACGGAGTTCGTTAGGATTAGTTACTACCTGAAGTTTCTCTAATTGAATATTATCGAATAGTTCATTAAAATTAGAGCAAGTCCCTCGATTTTCGCTCCCTGCAGGGCGGATGACTGCGAGGCAGTTTATAGGATCAGGATGATCCGGACTTGATGATCTCGTCTTGAGACCTCATCGAAATGTAACCAAGCTTCCTAGCTGAAGCCAAAAATTCTCTTCGTGAGAAATAAGCCGCCGACTACGAAGTCCGCGTATAGCCTTTTCGACCCTGGATGGTCGGAGTCTCTCACAGATTAGCAGGTCGCTAACTAACTTTTTTTCGCTCGTCTAACTTTGGATTCTCTCGCTCCGTCCAGAGAACTCGTCTCTTATTGGATCTGCTAATGGTGATGTCATTTTTAGACTTTCCGATTTGCTGGAACGCAAGCTGAAATTTTCGTAATTTCCCGGCTTCCCGGTGGTCCTGCGTCATTAATCTGGAGCGCCGTGGCGAATTTCTGTTCCGCCTAGATGTCACGTTTTCCCAACCGCTTTGATGTTCCTTTCGTTCCAGCTCACCGTCACCTGCTATACGTTAAAGGGGGGAGGCGTGTCGGGGGGGGGGGGGGGGTTTGCCGTCAAAAACAGAACAGTTATACAATTGGATACATTATTAAGTAACCTCCCTACATAGAAATAAGTAATTTAAAATTCAATTAACAACACAAAAAAATCAACACAGTAATACGATTAAATTCCTAGGTTTCCTATTTACACGAATTACCTAGGTCATTATAACTACATTTGACAAGTTTCGAATGTCTCGAATCAACACCACTTAAATTTGGATGTAGACTCACATCCCACTTGTTCTGAAGTGCCCAAGAAAACTTTTCACTGGGTCTCGGTAAGTCAACCGTTCCCTTTATCGTAGAAAATTTCCTCAACTTTTTCTTCTGCCTAAGTCCTAGACAAATTTATGCCTTCTTGGCTAATTTACCTTTATTTCTAACCTTTGCACTCTCATAAGCCCCGAACAAATTTTCCTCACGCATTCCGCGTCGCCCTCTAGTTCTTAATAATAGCTTATTGAGTTCCTCTTTCGGTTTCTCTTTTACTCCTTGGGACACAATATTTTTGGTTGTCTCAGTCTTATGCAACTCCCCTTTCAGAGCGGTACTACTGAAACATCTGGTCATTCCATTCTCCTGGGGGGATATACCACGCTCGACCCTATTGTTCGTGTTTCCCTTTAACTCCATCGAAACATGACAATCCAGGTTGGGCGGGATAGCGCTCCTCCTCTGGCTTGGAGTTTCAGCAATGACTTTTCCTAAACCTGCCACTTGGAAAGAAATGCCCACAAAAGACTCTGAACTCAAAAGTGAGTGCGGTTTAACGAAACCAGTTTCCCTCTGCTCAGAATTAGATCCCTGAAAAACGGTTGCAGGGGAACTTCCCTCAATACCTGTTTCATTCCTGTTACAAAACGCAAGTCCCGGCCTTTCACCTGACCGAAATTCCTCTCTATTCTTACAGAATAATTGATTTGGTTCCCTCAGAGTTTCGGCTCCTACGAATTCTCTATGGATACCCTCGCTAAATTTTGACTCAGTCTCTTGACTAGTTTTCTTTTTGCCTCGACTTTCTTACGTCACTACCACATTCATTTTCTGAGAATTATTTTTACGGGAGTCAATTAATTTTTGGTTGGAATTCCCCAATAAATAATGGTTCATCTCTACGGATTTCCCTACGATCGCTGCTTTGGTCAAAATGGTTCCAAATTCGGAGCTCTCTAATTTTATCCGAGCTAGCGGTAAGCACCTCAATTCATTTTCTAGGGATTGCCTTACCCATATTTTTCCCCTGTAAAATCCTCGGGTTTAGTCACGAGTAATGGAGCTAAATCAAGACTACTACCTGTATCTCGTAAAATAGTCATTTTCCTAGAATGTACCTTCGCCTGGCTTAAATAGGGTTTAAACGAAGATCAAAATTTTTTGTCACGGCCAGATAATTTATAATTCCCACCTCCTTCCGGGGTTCGGGGCAATTTGGTTTAATGTGGCCTGGCTGATTACAATTATAGCATAAGATTTCCTTCTTACGTTCAAACTCCCTCGTTCGCCATTCAGGATCAATATTCCTAGCACTATGCCCATTGTTTTGCCCGCTCTCGCTAGTTTCAACCCTTTTCTCAACCTGGGGTTTTCCAGTTTTCGGGCTGTCTACGACTCTCTTTTCAGTAGGTTTAAAACTTTGAGATTTTTTCAAGAAGCGTCTAGATGCTTCATAATGGTCTAGTTTCTTTGCTAGATCGTCCGGATCATACAAGTTTCCCCAGTTATCTATGAAATGTTCTTTCATTTCTTTAGGGGCGCGTTTTTTCAACTGATCCGCTATCATCAGGTCTTTCAAAGTCTCATAATCTATGACCTCGATTCCCTCTAATCAACCTTCTAGGTAGCTACGCAACTCAAAGATAAGATCTTTCCATAGCGTCCCTTCTTGTTTCCTGTGTGTCTGAAATTTTGTTCTAAATGCCTCTGAGCTAAGCTTAAATCTTTCTAACAAGACGGGTTTAACATGGTCATAATCATCCCATTTATCGTCCGGTATTTTAACAATTAACTGAGCAATCTCGAGGGGTAGCAATTCAATTAATTCGGTTACCCAATCAGCTGGATCAATATCTATTTTCCGATCTTGGCGTTCAAATAATGTAAGAAATAAAGCCATATTGGACTTTTCTGGGTCGTATTTTTGCATTCTAAGGGTTTGGCGGGGTCTCGCGCTCTCATTGCTCGTAGAGGCTACGCTAGCGGTTTCGGCGCTTTGCGTTAACCGTAACTTTTCAAGTTCGAAATCTCGTTCCTCCCTTAATTTTCGCAATTCAAATTCTCTAGCCTCAACTTTTAGCCTATCCTCAATTACGGTTTCCAGCATTAATTTGCCAGTTTCTTTATCATAATCTTCACTCCCTACGATTTTCTTAGAGAGGTCTATTATCTTCTCTTCATCCCCCACCTCCAATCGAAATTCCCTAGCGAGGTTTTGAAGATCGGCTTTTCTATGCCGTTTTAAGAAAGCCATATTAATATCTTACAATTTTACTGGACACAAGTTTACTAGACAATTTTACACTCCTAGGTTCCCTTTCCAAAATTTAACAAAATACAATACACACAGAAATACAATACACAATTCTCTTATCGACTTAGCAGAAGAAAAGGAACTGTTCTTCCATTCAGTCGCACCTGCTTTTGAGTAAGGTAGAAAAGCTTAACCTCTACAATCGTTGTTTGCTTTCAAGTTACAACATACAATAAAGAATCAATAATTCGATTACTAGCAATAATGATATCATTTCAACATCAATATAACACTTAGTTGCAATAAACACTTTTCATATACGACACAATACTCAATTCTTTCACTGGCTAATTTAATTCGTAATATACACAATTCAAAAATACACTCAGAATTTTTGCAATTAAGACCACCTTAAAATTTTACTCGATTAATTTTATAATTCAGACTTTCATACTGTTTGAACAGTTATTGATGCTTGAGCGTAACTCTTGCTCTACACATAAAAAACACAATTCTACTAAATTTTCACTTCTAATATTTTAAACATATTTTAATTCAAACCCAATTACTTTTCGATTAGAATCAAGTGCATTTACTAATTTATCTTACAGCACCGTTCAACAATTATACATGCAAAACTAAGAATAGTCTTTAATTTAAAATTAGCATATATTACTTTTACTACACAATTTCTTTGCCTCTAAGAATGAGACAGGCTTACCTTCGCTGACGACCCTCATTCTGCAATCGATGTCGGTCAGCTCAATGTTGTGGCTCCTTTGCGGAATTTTGTCGGCACGGCGACGGATATTAGTACACGGCGGTTTCCATCCCCTGAGGCTCCCGGAACTTTCTTCTACTTTCCAGGACGGGATGTGCCAATAGGGGTGCTTCCTGGACAGGGTGTCCTACATCTATCTTTGTCGATAATGTGCACAATGTCGTGGGCATTTGCTGTTGATTAAACGACGATTCTTGATCTTAGTTCGCTGCCACCAATATCAAGGCTGTAACGCGTTGATCGAGGTAGCAATCGAATCAACAAAAAAAACACAGCCAAGTAAATTAAAATCGACGAATTTTATTACAATTCGGAGGAGAAAATTTGGATATTGATGATCAGTTACACAGTTAATGTTCCTCTAAGATGACGACGGAGTTCGTTAGGATTAGTTACTACCTGAAGTTTCTCTAATTGAATATTATCGAATAGTTCATTAAAATTAGAGCAAGTCCCTCGATTTTCGCTCCCTGCAGGGCGGATGACTGCGAGGCAGTTTATAGGATCAGGATGATCCGGACTTGATGATCTCGTCTTGAGACCTCATCGAAATGTAACCAAGCTTCCTAGCTGAAGCCAAAAATTCTCTTCGTGAGAAATAAGCCGCCGACTACGAAGTCCGCGTATAGCCTTTTCGACCCTGGATGGTCGGAGTCTCTCACAGATTAGCAGGTCGCTAACTAACTTTTTTTCGCTCGTCTAACTTTGGATTCTCTCGCTCCGTCCAGAGAACTCGTCTCTTATTGGATCTGCTAATGGTGATGTCATTTTTAGACTTTCCGATTTGCTGGAACGCAAGCTGAAATTTTCGTAATTTCCCGGCTTCCCGGTGGTCCTGCGTCATTAATCTGGAGCGCCGTGGCGAATTTCTGTTCCGCCTAGATGTCACGTTTTCCCAACCGCTTTGATGTTCCTTTCGTTCCAGCTCACCGTCACCTGCTATACGTTAAAGGGGGGAGGCGTGTCGGGGGGGGGGTTTGCCGTCAAAAACAGAACAGTTATACAATTGGATACATTATTAAGTAACCTCCCTACATAGAAATAAGTAATTTAAAATTCAATTAACAACACAAAAAAAATCAACACAGTAATACGATTAAATTCCTAGGTTTCCTATTTACACGAATTACCTAGGTCATTATAACTACATTTGACAAGTTTCGAATGTCTCGAATCAACACCACTTAAATTTGGATGTAGACTCACATCCCACTTGTTCTGAAGTGCCCAAGAAAACTTTTCACTGGGTCTCGGTAAGTCAACCGTTCCCTTTATCGTAGAAAATTTCCTCAACTTTTTCTTCTGCCTAAGTCCTAGACAAATTTATGCCTTCTTGGCTAATTTACCTTTATTTCTAACCTTTGCACTCTCATAAGCCCCGAACAAATTTTCCTCACGCATTCCGCGTCGCCCTCTAGTTCTTAATAATAGCTTATTGAGTTCCTCTTTCGGTTTCTCTTTTACTCCTTGGGACACAATATTTTTGGTTGTCTCAGTCTTATGCAATCTATGCACAATTATAGCATATCTATGCACAATTATAGCATAAGATTTCCTTCTTACGTTCAAACTCCCTCGTTCGCCATTCAGGATCAATATTCCTAGCACTATGCCCATTGTTTTGCCCGCTCTCGCTAGTTTCAACCCTTTTCTCAACCTGGGGTTTTCCAGTTTTCGGGCTGTCTACGACTCTCTTCTCAGTAGGTTTAAAACTTTGGGATTTTTTTAAGAAGCGTCTAGATGCTTCATAATGGTCTAGTTTCTTTGCTTGATCGTCCGGATCATACAAGTTTCCCCAGTTATCTATGAAATGTTCTTTCATTTCTTTAGGGGCGCGTTTTTTCAACTGATCCGCTATCATCAGGTCTTTCAAAGTCTCATAATCTATGACCTCGATTCCCTCTAATCAACCTTCTAGGTAGCTACGCAACTCAAAGATAAGATCTTTCCATAGCGTCCCTTCTTGTTTCCTGTGTGTCTGAAATTTTGTTCTAAATGCCTCTGAGCTAAGCTTAAATCTTTCTAACAAGACGGGTTTAACATGGTCATAATCATCCCATTTATCGTCCGGTATTTTAACAATTAACTGAGCAATCTCGAGGGGTAGCAATTCAATTAATTCGGTTACCCAATCAGCTGGATCAATATCTATTTTCCGATCTTGGCGTTCAAATAATGTAAGAAATAAAGCCATATTGGACTTTTCTGGGTCGTATTTTTGCATTCTAAGGGTTTGGCGGGGTCTCGCGCTCTCATTGCTCGTAGAGGCTACGCTAGCGGTTTCGGCGCTTTGCGTTAACCGTAACTTTTCAAGTTCGAAATCTCGTTCCTCCCTTAATTTTCGCAATTCAAATTCTCTAGCCTCAACTTTTAGCCTATCCTCAATTACGGTTTCCAGCATTAATTTGCCAGTTTCTTTATCATAATCTTCACTCCCTACGATTTTCTTAGAGAGGTCTATTATCTTCTCTTCATCCCCCACCTCCAATCGAAATTCCCTAGCGAGGTTTTGAAGATCGGCTTTTCTATGCCGTTTTAAGAAAGCCATATTAATATCTTACAATTTTACTGGACACAAGTTTACTAGACAATTTTACACTCCTAGGTTCCCTTTCCAAAATTTAACAAAATACAATACACACAGAAATACAATACACAATTCTCTTATCGACTTAGCAGAAGAAAAGGAACTGTTCTTCCATTCAGTCGCACCTGCTTTTGAGTAAGGTAGAAAAGCTTAACCTCTACAATCGTTGTTTGCTTTCAAGTTACAACATACAATAAAGAATCAATAATTCGATTACTAGCAATAATGATATCATTTCAACATCAATATAACACTTAGTTGCAATAAACACTTTTCATATACGACACAATACTCAATTCTTTCACTGGCTAATTTAATTCGTAATATACACAATTCAAAAATACACTCAGAATTTTTGCAATTAAGACCACCTTAAAATTTTACTCGATTAATTTTATAATTCAGACTTTCATACTGTTTGAACAGTTATTGATGCTTGAGCGTAACTCTTGCTCTACACATAAAAAACACAATTCTACTAAATTTTCACTTCTAATATTTTAAACATATTTTAATTCAAACCCAATTACTTTTCGATTAGAATCAAGTGCATTTACTAATTTATCTTACAGCACCGTTCAACAATTATACATGCAAAACTAAGAATAGTCTTTAATTTAAAATTAGCATATATTACTTTTACTACACAATTTCTTTGCCTCTAAGAATGAGACAGGCTTACCTTCGCTGACGACCCTCATTCTGCAATCGATGTCGGTCAGCTCAATGTTGTGGCTCCTTTGCGGAATTTTGTCGGCACGGCGACGGATATTAGTACACGGCGGTTTCCATCCCCTGAGGCTCCCGGAACTTTCTTCTACTTTCCAGGACGGGATGTGCCAATAGGGGTGCTTCCTGGACAGGGTGTCCTACATCTATCTTTGTCGATAATGTGCACAATGCCGTGGGCATTTGCTGTTGATTAAACGACGATTCTTGATCTTAGTTCGCTGCCACCAATATCAAGGCTGTAACGCGTTGATCGAGGTAGCAATCGAATCAACAAAAAAAACACAGCCAAGTAAATTAAAATCGACGAATTTTATTACAATTCGGAGGAGAAAATTTGGATATTGATGATCAGTTACACAGTTAATGTTCCTCTAAGATGACGACGGAGTTCGTTAGGATTAGTTACTACCTGAAGTTTCTCTAATTGAATATTATCGAATAGTTCATTAAAATTAGAGCAAGTCCCTCGATTTTCGCTCCCTGCAGGGCGGATGACTGCGAGGCAGTTTATAGGATCAGGATGATCCGGACTTGATGATCTCGTCTTGAGACCTCATCGAAATGTAACCAAGCTTCCTAGCTGAAGCCAAAAATTCTCTTCGTGAGAAATAAGCCGCCGACTACGAAGTCCGCGTATAGCCTTTTCGACCCTGGATGGTCGGAGTCTCTCACAGATTAGCAGGTCGCTAACTAACTTTTTTTCGCTCGTCTAACTTTGGATTCTCTCGCTCCGTCCAGAGAACTCGTCTCTTATTGGATCTGCTAATGGTGATGTCATTTTTAGACTTTCCGATTTGCTGGAACGCAAGCTGAAATTTTCGTAATTTCCCGGCTTCCCGGTGGTCCTGCGTCATTAATCTGGAGCGCCGTGGCGAATTTCTGTTCCGCCTAGATGTCACGTTTTCCCAACCGCTTTGATGTTCCTTTCGTTCCAGCTCACCGTCACCTGCTATACGTTAAAGGGGGGAGGCGTGTCGGGGGGGGGGTTTGCCGTCAAAAACAGAACAGTTATACAATTGGATACATTATTAAGTAACCTCCCTACATAGAAATAAGTAATTTAAAATTCAATTAACAACACAAAAAAAATCAACACAGTAATACGATTAAATTCCTAGGTTTCCTATTTACACGAATTACCTAGGTCATTATAACTACATTTGACAAGTTTCGAATGTCTCGAATCAACACCACTTAAATTTGGATGTAGACTCACATCCCACTTGTTCTGAAGTGCCCAAGAAAACTTTTCACTGGGTCTCGGTAAGTCAACCGTTCCCTTTATCGTAGAAAATTTCCTCAACTTTTTCTTCTGCCTAAGTCCTAGACAAATTTATGCCTTCTTGGCTAATTTACCTTTATTTCTAACCTTTGCACTCTCATAAGCCCCGAACAAATTTTCCTCACGCATTCCGCGTCGCCCTCTAGTTCTTAATAATAGCTTATTGAGTTCCTCTTTCGGTTTCTCTTTTACTCCTTGGGACACAATATTTTTGGTTGTCTCAGTCTTATGCAATCTATGCACAATTATAGCATATCTATGCACAATTATAGCATAAGATTTCCTTCTTACGTTCAAACTCCCTCGTTCGCCATTCAGGATCAATATTCCTAGCACTATGCCCATTGTTTTGCCCGCTCTCGCTAGTTTCAACCCTTTTCTCAACCTGGGGTTTTCCAGTTTTCGGGCTGTCTACGACTCTCTTCTCAGTAGGTTTAAAACTTTGGGATTTTTTTAAGAAGCGTCTAGATGCTTCATAATGGTCTAGTTTCTTTGCTTGATCGTCCGGATCATACAAGTTTCCCCAGTTATCTATGAAATGTTCTTTCATTTCTTTAGGGGCGCGTTTTTTCAACTGATCCGCTATCATCAGGTCTTTCAAAGTCTCATAATCTATGACCTCGATTCCCTCTAATCAACCTTCTAGGTAGCTACGCAACTCAAAGATAAGATCTTTCCATAGCGTCCCTTCTTGTTTCCTGTGTGTCTGAAATTTTGTTCTAAATGCCTCTGAGCTAAGCTTAAATCTTTCTAACAAGACGGGTTTAACATGGTCATAATCATCCCATTTATCGTCCGGTATTTTAACAATTAACTGAGCAATCTCGAGGGGTAGCAATTCAATTAATTCGGTTACCCAATCAGCTGGATCAATATCTATTTTCCGATCTTGGCGTTCAAATAATGTAAGAAATAAAGCCATATTGGACTTTTCTGGGTCGTATTTTTGCATTCTAAGGGTTTGGCGGGGTCTCGCGCTCTCATTGCTCGTAGAGGCTACGCTAGCGGTTTCGGCGCTTTGCGTTAACCGTAACTTTTCAAGTTCGAAATCTCGTTCCTCCCTTAATTTTCGCAATTCAAATTCTCTAGCCTCAACTTTTAGCCTATCCTCAATTACGGTTTCCAGCATTAATTTGCCAGTTTCTTTATCATAATCTTCACTCCCTACGATTTTCTTAGAGAGGTCTATTATCTTCTCTTCATCCCCCACCTCCAATCGAAATTCCCTAGCGAGGTTTTGAAGATCGGCTTTTCTATGCCGTTTTAAGAAAGCCATATTAATATCTTACAATTTTACTGGACACAAGTTTACTAGACAATTTTACACTCCTAGGTTCCCTTTCCAAAATTTAACAAAATACAATACACACAGAAATACAATACACAATTCTCTTATCGACTTAGCAGAAGAAAAGGAACTGTTCTTCCATTCAGTCGCACCTGCTTTTGAGTAAGGTAGAAAAGCTTAACCTCTACAATCGTTGTTTGCTTTCAAGTTACAACATACAATAAAGAATCAATAATTCGATTACTAGCAATAATGATATCATTTCAACATCAATATAACACTTAGTTGCAATAAACACTTTTCATATACGACACAATACTCAATTCTTTCACTGGCTAATTTAATTCGTAATATACACAATTCAAAAATACACTCAGAATTTTTGCAATTAAGACCACCTTAAAATTTTACTCGATTAATTTTATAATTCAGACTTTCATACTGTTTGAACAGTTATTGATGCTTGAGCGTAACTCTTGCTCTACACATAAAAAACACAATTCTACTAAATTTTCACTTCTAATATTTTAAACATATTTTAATTCAAACCCAATTACTTTTCGATTAGAATCAAGTGCATTTACTAATTTATCTTACAGCACCGTTCAACAATTATACATGCAAAACTAAGAATAGTCTTTAATTTAAAATTAGCATATATTACTTTTACTACACAATTTCTTTGCCTCTAAGAATGAGACAGGCTTACCTTCGCTGACGACCCTCATTCTGCAATCGATGTCGGTCAGCTCAATGTTGTGGCTCCTTTGCGGAATTTTGTCGGCACGGCGACGGATATTAGTACACGGCGGTTTCCATCCCCTGAGGCTCCCGGAACTTTCTTCTACTTTCCAGGACGGGATGTGCCAATAGGGGTGCTTCCTGGACAGGGTGTCCTACATCTATCTTTGTCGATAATGTGCACAATGTCGTGGGCATTTGCTGTTGATTAAACGACGATTCTTGATCTTAGTTCGCTGCCACCAATATCAAGGCTGTAACGCGTTGATCGAGGTAGCAATCGAATCAACAAAAAAAACACAGCCAAGTAAATTAAAATCGACGAATTTTATTACAATTCGGAGGAGAAAATTTGGATATTGATGATCAGTTACACAGTTAATGTTCCTCTAAGATGACGACGGAGTTCGTTAGGATTAGTTACTACCTGAAGTTTCTCTAATTGAATATTATCGAATAGTTCATTAAAATAAGAGCAAGTCCCTCGATTTTCGCTCCCTGCAGGGCGGATGACTGCGAGGCAGTTTATAGGATCAGGATGATCCGGACTTGATGATCTCGTCTTGAGACCTCATCGAAATGTAACCAAGCTTCCTAGCTGAAGCCAAAAATTCTCTTCGTGAGAAATAAGCCGCCGACTACGAAGTCCGCGTATAGCCTTTTCGACCCTGGATGGTCGGAGTCTCTCACAGATTAGCAGGTCGCTAACTAACTTTTTTTCGCTCGTCTAACTTTGGATTCTCTCGCTCCGTCCAGAGAACTCGTCTCTTATTGGATCTGCTAATGGTGATGTCATTTTTAGACTTTCCGATTTGCTGGAACGCAAGCTGAAATTTTCGTAATTTCCCGGCTTCCCGGTGGTCCTGCGTCATTAATCTGGAGCGCCGTGGCGAATTTCTGTTCCGCCTAGATGTCACGTTTTCCCAACCGCTTTGATGTTCCTTTCGTTCCAGCTCACCGTCACCTGCTATACGTTAAAGGGGGGAGGCGTGTCGGGGGGGGGTTTGCCGTCAAAAACAGAACAGTTATACAATTGGATACATTATTAAGTAACCTCCCTACATAGAAATAAGTAATTTAAAATTCAATTAACAACACAAAAAAAATCAACACAGTAATACGATTAAATTCCTAGGTTTCCTATTTACACGAATTACCTAGGTCATTATAACTACATTTGACAAGTTTCGAATGTCTCGAATCAACACCACTTAAATTTGGATGTAGACTCACATCCCACTTGTTCTGAAGTGCCCAAGAAAACTTTTCACTGGGTCTCGGTAAGTCAACCGTTCCCTTTATCGTAGAAAATTTCCTCAACTTTTTCTTCTGCCTAAGTCCTAGACAAATTTATGCCTTCTTGGCTAATTTACCTTTATTTCTAACCTTTGCACTCTCATAAGCCCCGAACAAATTTTCCTCACGCATTCCGCGTCGCCCTCTAGTTCTTAATAATAGCTTATTGAGTTCCTCTTTCGGTTTCTCTTTTACTCCTTGGGACACAATATTTTTGGTTGTCTCAGTCTTATGCAATCTATGCACAATTATAGCATATCTATGCACAATTATAGCATAAGATTTCCTTCTTACGTTCAAACTCCCTCGTTCGCCATTCAGGATCAATATTCCTAGCACTATGCCCATTGTTTTGCCCGCTCTCGCTAGTTTCAACCCTTTTCTCAACCTGGGGTTTTCCAGTTTTCGGGCTGTCTACGACTCTCTTCTCAGTAGGTTTAAAACTTTGGGATTTTTTTAAGAAGCGTCTAGATGCTTCATAATGGTCTAGTTTCTTTGCTTGATCGTCCGGATCATACAAGTTTCCCCAGTTATCTATGAAATGTTCTTTCATTTCTTTAGGGGCGCGTTTTTTCAACTGATCCGCTATCATCAGGTCTTTCAAAGTCTCATAATCTATGACCTCGATTCCCTCTAATCAACCTTCTAGGTAGCTACGCAACTCAAAGATAAGATCTTTCCATAGCGTCCCTTCTTGTTTCCTGTGTGTCTGAAATTTTGTTCTAAATGCCTCTGAGCTAAGCTTAAATCTTTCTAACAAGACGGGTTTAACATGGTCATAATCATCCCATTTATCGTCCGGTATTTTAACAATTAACTGAGCAATCTCGAGGGGTAGCAATTCAATTAATTCGGTTACCCAATCAGCTGGATCAATATCTATTTTCCGATCTTGGCGTTCAAATAATGTAAGAAATAAAGCCATATTGGACTTTTCTGGGTCGTATTTTTGCATTCTAAGGGTTTGGCGGGGTCTCGCGCTCTCATTGCTCGTAGAGGCTACGCTAGCGGTTTCGGCGCTTTGCGTTAACCGTAACTTTTCAAGTTCGAAATCTCGTTCCTCCCTTAATTTTCGCAATTCAAATTCTCTAGCCTCAACTTTTAGCCTATCCTCAATTACGGTTTCCAGCATTAATTTGCCAGTTTCTTTATCATAATCTTCACTCCCTACGATTTTCTTAGAGAGGTCTATTATCTTCTCTTCATCCCCCACCTCCAATCGAAATTCCCTAGCGAGGTTTTGAAGATCGGCTTTTCTATGCCGTTTTAAGAAAGCCATATTAATATCTTACAATTTTACTGGACACAAGTTTACTAGACAATTTTACACTCCTAGGTTCCCTTTCCAAAATTTAACAAAATACAATACACACAGAAATACAATACACAATTCTCTTATCGACTTAGCAGAAGAAAAGGAACTGTTCTTCCATTCAGTCGCACCTGCTTTTGAGTAAGGTAGAAAAGCTTAACCTCTACAATCGTTGTTTGCTTTCAAGTTACAACATACAATAAAGAATCAATAATTCGATTACTAGCAATAATGATATCATTTCAACATCAATATAACACTTAGTTGCAATAAACACTTTTCATATACGACACAATACTCAATTCTTTCACTGGCTAATTTAATTCGTAATATACACAATTCAAAAATACACTCAGAATTTTTGCAATTAAGACCACCTTAAAATTTTACTCGATTAATTTTATAATTCAGACTTTCATACTGTTTGAACAGTTATTGATGCTTGAGCGTAACTCTTGCTCTACACATAAAAAACACAATTCTACTAAATTTTCACTTCTAATATTTTAAACATATTTTAATTCAAACCCAATTACTTTTCGATTAGAATCAAGTGCATTTACTAATTTATCTTACAGCACCGTTCAACAATTATACATGCAAAACTAAGAATAGTCTTTAATTTAAAATTAGCATATATTACTTTTACTACACAATTTCTTTGCCTCTAAGAATGAGACAGGCTTACCTTCGCTGACGACCCTCATTCTGCAATCGATGTCGGTCAGCTCAATGTTGTGGCTCCTTTGCGGAATTTTGTCGGCACGGCGACGGATATTAGTACACGGCGGTTTCCATCCCCTGAGGCTCCCGGAACTTTCTTCTACTTTCCAGGACGGGATGTGCCAATAGGGGTGCTTCCTGGACAGGGTGTCCTACATCTATCTTTGTCGATAATGTGCACAATGTCGTGGGCATTTGCTGTTGATTAAACGACGATTCTTGATCTTAGTTCGCTGCCACCAATATCAAGGCTGTAACGCGTTGATCGAGGTAGCAATCGAATCAACAAAAAAAACACAGCCAAGTAAATTAAAATCGACGAATTTTATTACAATTCGGAGGAGAAAATTTGGATATTGATGATCAGTTACACAGTTAATGTTCCTCTAAGATGACGACGGAGTTCGTTAGGATTAGTTACTACCTGAAGTTTCTCTAATTGAATATTATCGAATAGTTCATTAAAATAAGAGCAAGTCCCTCGATTTTCGCTCCCTGCAGGGCGGATGACTGCGAGGCAGTTTATAGGATCAGGATGATCCGGACTTGATGATCTCGTCTTGAGACCTCATCGAAATGTAACCAAGCTTCCTAGCTGAAGCCAAAAATTCTCTTCGTGAGAAATAAGCCGCCGACTACGAAGTCCGCGTATAGCCTTTTCGACCCTGGATGGTCGGAGTCTCTCACAGATTAGCAGGTCGCTAACTAACTTTTTTTCGCTCGTCTAACTTTGGATTCTCTCGCTCCGTCCAGAGAACTCGTCTCTTATTGGATCTGCTAATGGTGATGTCATTTTTAGACTTTCCGATTTGCTGGAACGCAAGCTGAAATTTTCGTAATTTCCCGGCTTCCCGGTGGTCCTGCGTCATTAATCTGGAGCGCCGTGGCGAATTTCTGTTCCGCCTAGATGTCACGTTTTCCCAACCGCTTTGATGTTCCTTTCGTTCCAGCTCACCGTCACCTGCTATACGTTAAAGGGGGGAGGCGTGTCGGGGGGGGGTTTGCCGTCAAAAACAGAACAGTTATACAATTGGATACATTATTAAGTAACCTCCCTACATAGAAATAAGTAATTTAAAATTCAATTAACAACACAAAAAAAATCAACACAGTAATACGATTAAATTCCTAGGTTTCCTATTTACACGAATTACCTAGGTCATTATAACTACATTTGACAAGTTTCGAATGTCTCGAATCAACACCACTTAAATTTGGATGTAGACTCACATCCCACTTGTTCTGAAGTGCCCAAGAAAACTTTTCACTGGGTCTCGGTAAGTCAACCGTTCCCTTTATCGTAGAAAATTTCCTCAACTTTTTCTTCTGCCTAAGTCCTAGACAAATTTATGCCTTCTTGGCTAATTTACCTTTATTTCTAACCTTTGCACTCTCATAAGCCCCGAACAAATTTTCCTCACGCATTCCGCGTCGCCCTCTAGTTCTTAATAATAGCTTATTGAGTTCCTCTTTCGGTTTCTCTTTTACTCCTTGGGACACAATATTTTTGGTTGTCTCAGTCTTATGCAATCTATGCACAATTATAGCATATCTATGCACAATTATAGCATAAGATTTCCTTCTTACGTTCAAACTCCCTCGTTCGCCATTCAGGATCAATATTCCTAGCACTATGCCCATTGTTTTGCCCGCTCTCGCTAGTTTCAACCCTTTTCTCAACCTGGGGTTTTCCAGTTTTCGGGCTGTCTACGACTCTCTTCTCAGTAGGTTTAAAACTTTGGGATTTTTTTAAGAAGCGTCTAGATGCTTCATAATGGTCTAGTTTCTTTGCTTGATCGTCCGGATCATACAAGTTTCCCCAGTTATCTATGAAATGTTCTTTCATTTCTTTAGGGGCGCGTTTTTTTCAACTGATCCGCTATCATCAGGTCTTTCAAAGTCTCATAATCTATGACCTCGATTCCCTCTAATCAACCTTCTAGGTAGCTACGCAACTCAAAGATAAGATCTTTCCATAGCGTCCCTTCTTGTTTCCTGTGTGTCTGAAATTTTGTTCTAAATGCCTCTGAGCTAAGCTTAAATCTTTCTAACAAGACGGGTTTAACATGGTCATAATCATCCCATTTATCGTCCGGTATTTTAACAATTAACTGAGCAATCTCGAGGGGTAGCAATTCAATTAATTCGGTTACCCAATCAGCTGGATCAATATCTATTTTCCGATCTTGGCGTTCAAATAATGTAAGAAATAAAGCCATATTGGACTTTTCTGGGTCGTATTTTTGCATTCTAAGGGTTTGGCGGGGTCTCGCGCTCTCATTGCTCGTAGAGGCTACGCTAGCGGTTTCGGCGCTTTGCGTTAACCGTAACTTTTCAAGTTCGAAATCTCGTTCCTCCCTTAATTTTCGCAATTCAAATTCTCTAGCCTCAACTTTTAGCCTATCCTCAATTACGGTTTCCAGCATTAATTTGCCAGTTTCTTTATCATAATCTTCACTCCCTACGATTTTCTTAGAGAGGTCTATTATCTTCTCTTCATCCCCCACCTCCAATCGAAATTCCCTAGCGAGGTTTTGAAGATCGGCTTTTCTATGCCGTTTTAAGAAAGCCATATTAATATCTTACAATTTTACTGGACACAAGTTTACTAGACAATTTTACACTCCTAGGTTCCCTTTCCAAAATTTAACAAAATACAATACACACAGAAATACAATACACAATTCTCTTATCGACTTAGCAGAAGAAAAGGAACTGTTCTTCCATTCAGTCGCACCTGCTTTTGAGTAAGGTAGAAAAGCTTAACCTCTACAATCGTTGTTTGCTTTCAAGTTACAACATACAATAAAGAATCAATAATTCGATTACTAGCAATAATGATATCATTTCAACATCAATATAACACTTAGTTGCAATAAACACTTTTCATATACGACACAATACTCAATTCTTTCACTGGCTAATTTAATTCGTAATATACACAATTCAAAAATACACTCAGAATTTTTGCAATTAAGACCACCTTAAAATTTTACTCGATTAATTTTATAATTCAGACTTTCATACTGTTTGAACAGTTATTGATGCTTGAGCGTAACTCTTGCTCTACACATAAAAAACACAATTCTACTAAATTTTCACTTCTAATATTTTAAACATATTTTAATTCAAACCCAATTACTTTTCGATTAGAATCAAGTGCATTTACTAATTTATCTTACAGCACCGTTCAACAATTATACATGCAAAACTAAGAATAGTCTTTAATTTAAAATTAGCATATATTACTTTTACTACACAATTTCTTTGCCTCTAAGAATGAGACAGGCTTACCTTCGCTGACGACCCTCATTCTGCAATCGATGTCGGTCAGCTCAATGTTGTGGCTCCTTTGCGGAATTTTGTCGGCACGGCGACGGATATTAGTACACGGCGGTTTCCATCCCCTGAGGCTCCCGGAACTTTCTTCTACTTTCCAGGACGGGATGTGCCAATAGGGGTGCTTCCTGGACAGGGTGTCCTACATCTATCTTTGTCGATAATGTGCACAATGTCGTGGGCATTTGCTGTTGATTAAACGACGATTCTTGATCTTAGTTCGCTGCCACCAATATCAAGGCTGTAACGCGTTGATCGAGGTAGCAATCGAATCAACAAAAAAAACACAGCCAAGTAAATTAAAATCGACGAATTTTATTACAATTCGGAGGAGAAAATTTGGATATTGATGATCAGTTACACAGTTAATGTTCCTCTAAGATGACGACGGAGTTCGTTAGGATTAGTTACTACCTGAAGTTTCTCTAATTGAATATTATCGAATAGTTCATTAAAATTAGAGCAAGTCCCTCGATTTTCGCTCCCTGCAGGGCGGATGACTGCGAGGCAGTTTATAGGATCAGGATGATCCGGACTTGATGATCTCGTCTTGAGACCTCATCGAAATGTAACCAAGCTTCCTAGCTGAAGCCAAAAATTCTCTTCGTGAGAAATAAGCCGCCGACTACGAAGTCCGCGTATAGCCTTTTCGACCCTGGATGGTCGGAGTCTCTCACAGATTAGCAGGTCGCTAACCAACTTTTTTTCGCTCGTCTAACTTTGGATTCTCTCGCTCCGTCCAGAGAACTCGTCTCTTATTGGATCTGCTAATGGTGATGTCATTTTTAGACTTTCCGATTTGCTGGAACGCAAGCTGAAATTTTCGTAATTTCCCGGCTTCCCGGTGGTCCTGCGTCATTAATCTGGAGCGCCGTGGCGAATTTCTGTTCCGCCTAGATGTCACGTTTTCCCAACCGCTTTGATGTTCCTTTCGTTCCAGCTCACCGTCACCTGCTATACGTTAAAGGGGGGAGGCGTGTCGGGGGGGGGGGGTTTGCCGTCAAAAACAGAACAGTTATACAATTGGATACATTATTAAGTAACCTCCCTACATAGAAATAAGTAATTTAAAATTCAATTAACAACACAAAAAATCAACACAGTAATACGATTAAATTCCTAGGTTTCCTATTTACACGAATTACCTAGGTCATTATAACTACATTTGACAAGTTTCGAATGTCTCGAATCAACACCACTTAAATTTGGATGTAGACTCACATCCCACTTGTTCTGAAGTGCCCAAGAAAACTTTTCACTGGGTCTCGGTAAGTCAACCGTTCCCTTTATCGTAGAAAATTTCCTCAACTTTTTCTTCTGCCTAAGTCCTAGACAAATTTATGCCTTCTTGGCTAATTTACCTTTATTTCTAACCTTTGCACTCTCATAAGCCCCGAACAAATTTTCCTCACGCATTCCGCGTCGCCCTCTAGTTCTTAATAATAGCTTATTGAGTTCCTCTTTCGGTTTCTCTTTTACTCCTTGGGACACAATATTTTTGGTTGTCTCAGTCTTATGCAATCTATGCACAATTATAGCATATCTATGCACAATTATAGCATAAGATTTCCTTCTTACGTTCAAACTCCCTCGTTCGCCATTCAGGATCAATATTCCTAGCACTATGCCCATTGTTTTGCCCGCTCTCGCTAGTTTCAACCCTTTTCTCAACCTGGGGTTTTCCAGTTTTCGGGCTGTCTACGACTCTCTTCTCAGTAGGTTTAAAACTTTGGGATTTTTTTAAGAAGCGTCTAGATGCTTCATAATGGTCTAGTTTCTTTGCTTGATCGTCCGGATCATACAAGTTTCCCCAGTTATCTATGAAATGTTCTTTCATTTCTTTAGGGGCGCGTTTTTTCAACTGATCCGCTATCATCAGGTCTTTCAAAGTCTCATAATCTATGACCTCGATTCCCTCTAATCAACCTTCTAGGTAGCTACGCAACTCAAAGATAAGATCTTTCCATAGCGTCCCTTCTTGTTTCCTGTGTGTCTGAAATTTTGTTCTAAATGCCTCTGAGCTAAGCTTAAATCTTTCTAACAAGACGGGTTTAACATGGTCATAATCATCCCATTTATCGTCCGGTATTTTAACAATTGACTGAGCAATCTCGAGGGGTAGCAATTCAATTAATTCGGTTACCCAATCAGCTGGATCAATATCTATTTTCCGATCTTGGCGTTCAAATAATGTAAGAAATAAAGCCATATTGGACTTTTCTGGGTCGTATTTTTGCATTCTAAGGGTTTGGCGGGGTCTCGCGCTCTCATTGCTCGTAGAGGCTACGCTAGCGGTTTCGGCGCTTTGCGTTAACCGTAACTTTTCAAGTTCGAAATCTCGTTCCTCCCTTAATTTTCGCAATTCAAATTCTCTAGCCTCAACTTTTAGCCTATCCTCAATTACGGTTTCCAGCATTAATTTGCCAGTTTCTTTATCATAATCTTCACTCCCTACGATTTTCTTAGAGAGGTCTATTATCTTCTCTTCATCCCCCACCTCCAATCGAAATTCCCTAGCGAGGTTTTGAAGATCGGCTTTTCTATGCCGTTTTAAGAAAGCCATATTAATATCTTACAATTTTACTGGACACAAGTTTACTAGACAATTTTACACTCCTAGGTTCCCTTTCCAAAATTTAACAAAATACAATACACACAGAAATACAATACACAATTCTCTTATCGACTTAGCAGAAGAAAAGGAACTGTTCTTCCATTCAGTCGCACCTGCTTTTGAGTAAGGTAGAAAAGCTTAACCTCTACAATCGTTGTTTGCTTTCAAGTTACAACATACAATAAAGAATCAATAATTCGATTACTAGCAATAATGATATCATTTCAACATCAATATAACACTTAGTTGCAATAAACACTTTTCATATACGACACAATACTCAATTCTTTCACTGGCTAATTTAATTCGTAATATACACAATTCAAAAATACACTCAGAATTTTTGCAATTAAGACCACCTTAAAATTTTACTCGATTAATTTTATAATTCAGACTTTCATACTGTTTGAACAGTTATTGATGCTTGAGCGTAACTCTTGCTCTACACATAAAAAACACAATTCTACTAAATTTTCACTTCTAATATTTTAAACATATTTTAATTCAAACCCAATTACTTTTCGATTAGAATCAAGTGCATTTACTAATTTATCTTACAGCACCGTTCAACAATTATACATGCAAAACTAAGAATAGTCTTTAATTTAAAATTAGCATATATTACTTTTACTACACAATTTCTTTGCCTCTAAGAATGAGACAGGCTTACCTTCGCTGACGACCCTCATTCTGCAATCGATGTCGGTCAGCTCAATGTTGTGGCTCCTTTGCGGAATTTTGTCGGCACGGCGACGGATATTAGTACACGGCGGTTTCCATCCCCTGAGGCTCCCGGAACTTTCTTCTACTTTCCAGGACGGGATGTGCCAATAGGGGTGCTTCCTGGACAGGGTGTCCTACATCTATCTTTGTCGATAATGTGCACAATGTCGTGGGCATTTGCTGTTGATTAAACGACGATTCTTGATCTTAGTTCGCTGCCACCAATATCAAGGCTGCAACGCGTTGATCGAGGTAGCAATCGAATCAACAAAAAAAACACAGCCAAGTAAATTAAAATCGACGAATTTTATTACAATTCGGAGGAGAAAATTTGGATATTGATGATCAGTTACACAGTTAATGTTCCTCTAAGATGACGACGGAGTTCGTTAGGATTAGTTACTACCTGAAGTTTCTCTAATTGAATATTATCGAATAGTTCATTAAAATTAGAGCAAGTCCCTCGATTTTCGCTCCCTGCAGGGCGGATGACTGCGAGGCAGTTTATAGGATCAGGATGATCCGGACTTGATGATCTCGTCTTGAGACCTCATCGAAATGTAACCAAGCTTCCTAGCTGAAGCCAAAAATTCTCTTCGTGAGAAATAAGCCGCCGACTACGAAGTCCGCGTATAGCCTTTTCGACCCTGGATGGTCGGAGTCTCTCACAGATTAGCAGGTCGCTAACTAACTTTTTTTCGCTCGTCTAACTTTGGATTCTCTCGCTCCGTCCAGAGAACTCGTCTCTTATTGGATCTGCTAATGGTGATGTCATTTTTAGACTTTCCGATTTGCTGGAACGCAAGCTGAAATTTTCGTAATTTCCCGGCTTCCCGGTGGTCCTGCGTCATTAATCTGGAGCGCCGTGGCGAATTTCTGTTCCGCCTAGATGTCACGTTTTCCCAACCGCTTTGATGTTCCTTTCGTTCCAGCTCACCGTCACCTGCTATACGTTAAAGGGGGGAGGCGTGTCGGGGGGGGGGGTTGCCGTCAAAAACAGAACAGTTATACAATTGGATACATTATTAAGTAACCTCCCTACATAGAAATAAGTAATTTAAAATTCAATTAACAACACAAAAAAATCAACACAGTAATACGATTAAATTCCTAGGTTTCCTATTTACACGAATTACCTAGGTCATTATAACTACATTTGACAAGTTTCGAATGTCTCGAATCAACACCACTTAAATTTGGATGTAGACTCACATCCCACTTGTTCTGAAGTGCCCAAGAAAACTTTTCACTGGGTCTCGGTAAGTCAACCGTTCCCTTTATCGTAGAAAATTTCCTCAACTTTTTCTTCTGCCTAAGTCCTAGACAAATTTATGCCTTCTTGGCTAATTTACCTTTATTTCTAACCTTTGCACTCTCATAAGCCCCGAACAAATTTTCCTCACGCATTCCGCGTCTCCCTCTAGTTCTTAATAATAGCTTATTGAGTTCCTCTTTCGGTTTCTCTTTTACTCCTTGGGACACAATATTTTTGGTTGTCTCAGTCTTATGCAATCTATGCACAATTATAGCATATCTATGCACAATTATAGCATAAGATTTCCTTCTTACGTTCAAACTCCCTCGTTCGCCATTCAGGATCAATATTCCTAGCACTATGCCCATTGTTTTGCCCGCTCTCGCTAGTTTCAACCCTTTTCTCAACCTGGGGTTTTCCAGTTTTCGGGCTGTCTACGACTCTCTTCTCAGTAGGTTTAAAACTTTGGGATTTTTTTAAGAAGCGTCTAGATGCTTCATAATGGTCTAGTTTCTTTGCTTGATCGTCCGGATCATACAAGTTTCCCCAGTTATCTATGAAATGTTCTTTCATTTCTTTAGGGGCGCGTTTTTTCAACTGATCCGCTATCATCAGGTCTTTCAAAGTCTCATAATCTATGACCTCGATTCCCTCTAATCAACCTTCTAGGTAGCTACGCAACTCAAAGATAAGATCTTTCCATAGCGTCCCTTCTTGTTTCCTGTGTGTCTGAAATTTTGTTCTAAATGCCTCTGAGCTAAGCTTAAATCTTTATAACAAGACGGGTTTAACATGGTCATAATCATCCCATTTATCGTCCGGTATTTTAACAATTAACTGAGCAATCTCGAGGGGTAGCAATTCAATTAATTCGGTTACCCAATCAGCTGGATCAATATCTATTTTCCGATCTTGGCGTTCAAATAATGTAAGAAATAAAGCCATATTGGACTTTTCTGGGTCGTATTTTTGCATTCTAAGGGTTTGGCGGGGTCTCGCGCTCTCATTGCTCGTAGAGGCTACGCTAGCGGTTTCGGCGCTTTGCGTTAACCGTAACTTTTCAAGTTCGAAATCTCGTTCCTCCCTTAATTTTCGCAATTCAAATTCTCTAGCCTCAACTTTTAGCCTATCCTCAATTACGGTTTCCAGCATTAATTTGCCAGTTTCTTTATCATAATCTTCACTCCCTACGATTTTCTTAGAGAGGTCTATTATCTTCTCTTCATCCCCCCCCTCCAATCGAAATTCCCTAGCGAGGTTTTGAAGATCGGCTTTTCTATGCCGTTTTAAGAAAGCCATATTAATATCTTACAATTTTACTGGACACAAGTTTACTAGACAATTTTACACTCCTAGGTTCCCTTTCCAAAATTTAACAAAATACAATACACACAGAAATACAATACACAATTCTCTTATCGACTTAGCAGAAGAAAAGGAACTGTTCTTCCATTCAGTCGCACCTGCTTTTGAGTAAGGTAGAAAAGCTTAACCTCTACAATCGTTGTTTGCTTTCAAGTTACAACATACAATAAAGAATCAATAATTCGATTACTAGCAATAATGATATCATTTCAACATCAATATAACACTTAGTTGCAATAAACACTTTTCATATACGACACAATACTCAATTCTTTCACTGGCTAATTTAATTCGTAATATACACAATTCAAAAATACACTCAGAATTTTTGCAATTAAGACCACCTTAAAATTTTACTCGATTAATTTTATGATTCAGACTTTCATACTGTTTGAACAGTTATTGATGCTTGAGCGTAACTCTTGCTCTACACATAAAAAACACAATTCTACTAAATTTTCACTTCTAATATTTTAAACATATTTTAATTCAAACCCAATTACTTTTCGATTAGAATCAAGTGCATTTACTAATTTATCTTACAGCACCGTTCAACAATTATACATGCAAAACTAAGAATAGTCTTTAATTTAAAATTAGCATATATTACTTTTACTACACAATTTCTTTGCCTCTAAGAATGAGACAGGCTTACCTTCGCTGACGACCCTCATTCTGCAATCGATGTCGGTCAGCTCAATGTTGTGGCTCCTTTGCGGAATTTTGTCGGCACGGCGACGGATATTAGTACACGGCGGTTTCCATCCCCTGAGGCTCCCGGAACTTTCTTCTACTTTCCAGGACGGGATGTGCCAATAGGGGTGCTTCCTGGACAGGGTGTCCTACATCTATCTTTGTCGATAATGTGCACAATGTCGTGGGCATTTGCTGTTGATTAAACGACGATTCTTGATCTTAGTTCGCTGCCACCAATATCAAGGCTGTAACGCGTTGATCGAGGTAGCAATCGAATCAACAAAAAAAACACAGCCAAGTAAATTAAAATCGACGAATTTTATTACAATTCGGAGGAGAAAATTTGGATATTGATGATCAGTTACACAGTTAATGTTCCTCTAAGATGACGACGGAGTTCGTTAGGATTAGTTACTACCTGAAGTTTCTCTAATTGAATATTATCGAATAGTTCATTAAAATTAGAGCAAGTCCCTCGATTTTCGCTCCCTGCAGGGAGGATGACTGCGAGGCACTTTATAGGATCAGGATGATCCGGACTTGATGATCTCGTCTTGAGACCTCATCGAAATGTATGTTTTAATTGTACGAATTATTTTAATTCGTCAGATTATACATTAAATGTGAAGTATTTCCAAATATGTTTTGGAAAACCATTTTGGCAGTTAGATTAAAGCTACTTTTTAATTCTTCTATGTCTAAACTATTAGTTGTGGTTGTAGTCTTGTATTGAAAGTTGTAAATTCAGCATTAGAGCTTTAAAAGGCGATCACTCTAAATAAAATCACTTTAATATTATCCAATTTATTAAGGACTAAAGCCACTTTCAAATCCAAAGGTGAAACATATCTTGTCATCCTAACAAAATTCCCATCATTTAAAGATATCAATCTTACTTTAAATAAGTAGTTTTGGACGCTACCTAAAAATATATTGATTATGTGCTATGTTTACCAATCAGGTGTGGATCCTTGATCACTTTAAGCATTTTAAAAATACAACTCATTAAAGAAATGGATTCTATCGATTTTTCAACCCAGTTTTGTACAAGAAAAAAACTTTCAAAAGGATTTTTCAGAACATAGATTTTAAGGACAATTATGTCCAATTGTAAGCTAATGTAGCATTTTTTAAGACATGGAATGTTTGGGTATAGCCTCAACATTTTATGTTTTTAATCCCCTTGTTGCAGTTCTATTTATTCAATTCTTTTAACCATTAGATATAACGTTATTTTAATGTCGAGAGATATTCCATTTTTCACCAGTTTGTTACAACTGATTCCTAGAAAATTAATTATAAATTTTGAGATTGCTAAATATAAACGGAAATAAAATTGACTGCTTGTAGTTTTTTTTGCATTATAATCAAAAGTTCTTGCACTCTTAATATTCTAAAGAATATCTTGTATCACTTATAGAGTATTTAAGAGATCATAGTGTATTAGATTTACTCAAGCATTGTAAATACAGATTTTACGTTTTATTAAAAACCTGTATTTACAATGCTTCAAAAATGCAATACTTAAAGTGTCGCATAAATATTTTTATTAAAACAATAAACTTCTTTTGCTTCCCACACATTTTCCGTTACATTCAATTTTTCCACACATATTTGCAGCAAATGAAAGAAAAAAGTATTTACATCCTTTTATCCCATTGACACTTTGATATTCATTCTTAGGAAATAATTTTTTAAAGCTTGAACAACTTCATGGAAGAAAATCTATTATTAACTATTTTATGGGGATTTGAAATTCGAAAAGGACAGCATCATATCCAACATTCATGGTTAAAAATAAAATGCAAAAACCTATGTATATGTATTCTGCAAAAAGTTTTGGTTTTAAAGGCTCAAAATGAATCCTTTTGAATATAAATACTATTACGATAATACATATTCTACAGTCATTAATTTTTCACTACACTATCGATAAAAGAAATACGTTCACAGATATCCTAGCATAATATTTCATAAATCTATGTTTCTGTTGCATATGAAAATATGTTTTGTTCTTTTAATTTGGGTATCAAATTAACTTTTTCAAGCATCTTAATGCCCCCTTAATTCCAGTTGGAAATAAGTGAAATTATTGCAAGAATAAAATGCGCAATATACTGGAAAATTTTACTTTAGGAAAAATTAATAAGAATTCTTGTATTAAGGCAGGAAGGAAAAGGATTTTTCTCTTTTTGTTCGAATAATAGGATACTGATGCAAATAGTTCTCAGGTAGAAAAAAATGTATTTGAATATACACATTAAGTGCGGAACATGCAAGTATCTTTATTCTACTTTAATGACAAACTCTTGTCTTCTTTAACTGTAATATTGCCATTAAAGATGAAGGGTTGCTTGTATTAGGTGATGAACTCGCCTTTATTGGGCAATCTTTAGAAGAAAAAACTGTTGCGGGGCATGTTTATGAAATTCGAGAGACTGTCGTTAAACTTTGCCCTTATAAAAGACGTCTTTGTATTTTGAATACCTAGATATACTCTTTTTTTAATGATCTTCTTTTACGGAAAGCACAAGTAATTGAGCCCTCCTGTGTAACTTTTAATATTCAGCTTTGAATATAGAAGTTATTTTTTCAATTTTATATTTTATTTTATTTTTTGTCCTAATGGACTGTTAGGTGTACTCCTTGCATATAACATTTGTATATATGAGGTTGTTATATACAAAGGAAAAAAAACTTGATCAAACGTTGCTAATTTATTCGCAAGAAGGGAGGTTTTTCAACTGCGTTGCGCAAGTTAGATGCTGTGCTCCGAGTGAAAGCAAGTTGCATTAGATTTTAAGGGGAAAAGTCGAAGTTTCGAAGATGTTTGACTAAGGGCAAGTTCTAAACATGTGTTTTATAAGTGTGAGAAATTTCTATAATTTCTATGAAAATGTGATTATGGCCGTAGGGAAGAATATCAAACAGTATTTAACTTTAATACTACTAACTGAGCAAGTAAAGCAACCGAAATTCCATAGAAATGTCCCCAATGTCTTGCATGGTGTCTCTGAAATTTGCCCTTTTGGGAACTGTTAGTCTCGAGGCTGACGAGAAGTTAGATTTTAAGGGAAAAAGTAGAAGTTTCGAAGATGTCTGACTAGGGCAAGTTCAAAACATGTGCTTTATGAGTGTGGGAAATTTCTATAATTTCTATGAAAATGTGATTTTGGCTGTAAGGGAGAATATCAAACAGTATTTAACTTTAAAACTACTAACTGAGCAAGTAAAGCTACCAAAATTCCATAGAAATGCTCCCAATGTCTTGCCCGGTGTCTCTGAAATTTGCCCTTTTGGGAACTGTTAGTCTCGAGGCTGACGAAGAAGAATGAACACATTCTGAATACTCCACAACAGTAAAACCTTTGCAACTTTCATCTTTGGGTAGAAATGGAAAAATGACTTAGACGAAAAAGCCCTCTCCCGAAAAACGACAGCTTCAAGAAATAATGTACTCGTCTGCTAGCAACGTTAATTATCACATCGTATCGTTTTACAAATTTCTAGATGTGTAGTGATAGAAAATAAATACAGTGGCTCCCAAAAGTGTTCGTACACTTACGATTTTCAATGAAATAGGGGTCTATCCATTAATTAAAATGAATATTTCAGAATGGGTATTTAGTAATAAGATCTATAATCTATTCTTAACAAAAATACATGAAAAAGTTTGAAAACATAGTAAAACTTTATTTTTAAGAAACCAATAATCAAAAAGTAACAAAAACTTTATCTCACAAAAGTCATCGTACACTTGTAAAAAATCTCTACATATTAGTGCATATTCTAATATTCAGTTAAATTAATATTTAGTAGGATATCCTTTAGCATCCACAACAGCTTTTAAATATCTGGGAATATATTGCACTAGTTCTTTTGTAATTTCTGCATCAATGTTCAGCCATTCTTCCATCATAATTATTTTTAGTTCGCTTTTCATGTGAATGTCGTGTTTTCGTACTCGAACCTCCAGTTCTCTCCAAATATGTTCTATTGGGTTTAAATCTGGCGATTGAGGTGGTGTTTTCAAAACTTGTGGACAATTATAGAGATACCAGAGGCGAACGTTGAGAGCCGCGTGCTTAGGATCGTTATCTTGATAAAAATCAAAGTTGTTTCCACTACCCAAATTTTGGGCTGATAATTTTAAATTGTCTCTTAAAATATTTATATAAACAGAATGATTCATTATGCCATCAATAAATACCAAATTACCTAGTCCTGATGCTGACATACACCCCTACACAAGGACACCTCCACCGCTATGCTTAACTGTTCATACTAAGTTTTTGGGATTAAGTTCCTCATTTTTCTTCTCCATACAATTATACGCCCATCGGAACCAAAAATGTTAAACTTCCTTTCATCGACAAATAAGACATTATTCCAATACGTTTGGGGCTTATTTATCATTGATAGTGCGAAGGAAAGCTTAAGCTTTCTGTTTTTCTCACTCACAAAAATTTTTCTGCGGACGGAACGCCCATGTAATCCAGCTGCTCTGAGAACTCGTCGAACAGTTTCGGGTGAAATTGAAGTAGAAAAGTTTTCAGTAAATTCTGCAGAAACTTTTACAGCCCTCAAACGTGGATTTTTCACAAATTTTCTAATTATAAATCTCTGATCCGATTTTCTTCTTTAAAGCATTTTATCCCCTACTGCACAGTAGAATGGGATAAATTAAGTAATTTACCAATATTCCGAACTGATTTACCACTACTATGATGAAAAATAATCAATTTTCGAATGCTGTTTGTCGTTTTTTTACGACTACGAGCCATTTTTAAATAATACATGGAATATTACGGAGTAGGTAAGCAAACATTAAAGCCAAACGATATTTTAAATGCCATCATAATTCAAAAATAAAAATAAAGCTCCAGATGACAATTTTAATTATGAATTTACCCGAAAATATTTCAGTGTACGATGACTTTTGTGAGAAAAAGTTTTTGTTACTTTTTGATTACAGGTTTCTTAAAAATAAAGATTTACTATGTTTTCAAAATATTTCATGTAGTTTTGTTAAGAATAGATTATAGATCTTATTATTAAATACCCATTCTGAAATATTCATTTTAATTAATGGATAGACCCCTATTTCATTGAAAATCGTAAGTCTACGAACACTTTTAGGAGCCACTGTATGTCAGGTGAGTATTCTGGAAACATATAGACCTTTTACGGTGAGTAGCAAACTATTTTGTCTTTCATCCATATCTAGACACTATTTTATATCTAACTCTTTAAAATGTTCTGTACATTTTCAATTGCATCGCAAAGAAATTTCGTTACCAGTAAAATGCCCTAGGGTGGAAATGTCCTGTGACTCGGTTGTTTCTGTCAATGCTCCACTTAGTAGATCATCAACAAGAGAAAATTTTAGCTTAGGAATTGCGTTGAGGTATATATATATATATATATATATATATATATATATATATATATATTTTATGTTCTTAAATCTTAAAATTCATCGGCAAACGTTTTGCCAAGATATCACTGGAATAGGTCAAATTTCGTGTCGCTTACTCCTTATGTTCCCTGACCAATTTGTTTGCAAGTTTAATTACTCCACCACTTAATTCTAAGATAGCACTCCTTTGTGTTATGAATAACTAGAAATGGAGCTCTGAGACTCTTCCTAACTGCCTTTTTTGTTTTTATTTTATCTTATTGTATTTCTTGGAGTGGTCTGTCTGTAATCCCATGGAGTTTTTCCGCACTTGGTCTCTAAATATCTTTTTAAATGCAAATTTTGTTAGTCTTTTTTTTTTTGCACATTTATATAAATTTTGAATGCAGTTCATTTTATGACAGTCTTATTACACCTAGTAAATATCCTTATAAACGCCTTCCTTTATACTGAGTATATAAGACCTTTAACTGGGGAGTTTAATTGAAACTGTGTGTGCATTAAGCGTTAATTTGCTGCTTGACACTGGAAATCGATTATCTTGATCCTTTCTAACCATTTATGCCTCAAGGTGTTTTATGATTCTACCCGAAACTATGACAGAACAGAAGACTAGTTAAGTATTAATGTAGCAGAATTAACAGAACAATCCTAGGTAAAAGCTAAATAAATATGAATTGAGATGATGACGTACCTAAAGATAATTACATATATTTCGAGGCGTAATACACAAGAATAAAGCAATATTAACCTTTTTTTCTGTTAAATGAGGTTTCTATTATTATTTTTTTTTGTTTTCAGATTAAATAAAAAAGAAAAAGAAATGATATCCATTGAATAAAACTTTAGAAACAATATTGCTCATAATGTGGATTTCGTGACAGCAAGAGATAAATTTTAAAGAAAGTAAGAGCCTTCTCCAGTAACTTTAAGTCACGCAAACATACGTTATAAATTGTTTTAACGACTTTTTACAAGCAATACGAAAGAATTGTAGGATATAAATAACAGTAATAGAAATAGTAAACCTACAAATTTCATTAATTATAAATGCAGTTTAATACGACATTATTAATTTTTTAGGATACTTATGCATATTTTATAATAGACACTTATGAAAATATTTAAAATCCTTTTTAGATATATAAATGCTTTATATTTACCCAATGAAATCTCCCTAGGATATAAGATGCAACTCCACTATTGATATTTTTATATATCTTTATTTTTAGAAGCTTAATTTGAACTCTAGGCACTTTCAGTTAGAATTTCTGTACATTATCTCGCTATAACCTGCACGATTTCGTATTTTTGTTGCAAACTTACTGTCCCAACGAAAAGCCCAAATCAACCCGCTAAGCAAACTATGTAAATTATGAGTTTAGATAAACATTTATTAAAATTTCAGTTAGCTTTAAGTCCGAAGTTAATGAATTATTAATAAACGTTTCTCAACAACGCTTAACAAAATTGCTGCTTGGGCACATATCAGGCATGGTTTTAAAATAACATGCATATTTCTATTTGAAAATGCCCATAAATTCCTAGTAACTTAATTGTCTATGTAAATCTTGAGGTCAGTTATGATCCATTGATTTATTCTTTTCTCCTAATCAAAATCTGGATGTATCGTTAAATACCGCATTTAAACATAATTAGATATCGGGCTAATCTGAGATCAAATCAAAACTTTCTTTAAAATACTTGTTTCTTAGGTATTCAGAAATGTGTCTTTTATGTTTTTTATAGGTTAGATTTTTTAAAAAGTCATTTATCATATCTAAGCATTGTGACGCAATGACATACTAAAATTTCATCACTATGACGTAAACAGTGACATTACATGAGTTTGCTACAATGTATTAACCATGTCACAGCTCCACAGGAATGCGAAAATGTTACGCAGTGTCGTCACATCGTGACAACAATACGGAGGAAGAATTTTGGTTGTTATTTCGGAAACGGATTATTTAATATGAAGATTTATTTTGAAACTCCCTCGTGTTGGCGTTGCAAAAAACTGGAGTTTTTTTTTAACGTGACTTGAATGCTGGTTGGTATTTTCTTTACAATTCAATTTTGACACGTTTATGACATGTTGCGGAATCACATAAGTAATTCAATCGTCCTTTATTTCTAAGCGTACTTTTATTTGAGTAAGGCTTATCCTAGCTGTAACGAATGGAATTGTAAAATTTACTGAGAAACTTTCAAGATTATAATCTGGTAGCTGCTCTTTGCAAATAAAAAAGACTCATCTTCTTTAAAGCGTTATTTATAAAGCCCAGACTACTATTTTTAAGTATAATTAAAAAATCCAGAAAGACATATCTCATATGAAAGTTACATTAGGATATCTTTTAACGTAGGGTTACGTTCCTCCATAACAATCCTCCGGAAAGCAAAATTTCAGGCGCTAAAACCATCCGTCGTCGTGACTTATAATTTCGGCAGTGCGTCAAACCCAGTTTGTATCGATCGGGCAAGCAATAAACAGTTAAACAGAAAAATACCGAAATGCGTCAAAATTTTGTCACACACACACATATATACACTCAAGAGCCAAAACATTATGACCACCCCTACATTTTGCAATGAATTCGCCTGGATGACGTGGAAGGCACGTGATAAGGTGGAAGTGGTATTTAACTGCTGCTGGAGAGTCTGAAGAATCATTCTTTCACTTACTTCTGTGTGTGATGGGAAAGGCTGCGGATCTAAGCGACTTTGATAGAGGGCAGATTGCAATGTCTCGAAGGCTCGGAACAAGTATTTACGAAACTGCACGACTTGTGGTTTGTTCGCGACCTACAGTTGTTAGTACTTATGCAAAGTGGATGAATGACGGTGACATCAGCAGTAGACGACATGGTGTTGGATGTCCACACGTTATCAAAGAAAAAGGTCGTCGGAGACTGTCTCGCATGGTGAAGCAAACCCGGAGCCAGACAGTGGCTCAGCTGACAGCCCAATGCAATGCAGGGCCAAGTAGAATAGTATCGCAGCACACTGTTCAGCGGACAATGTTGGATATGGGGCTATAAGAAGATCCGACTGCTATAAGAAGCAGTCGGATCACAGCATCCGACCTGTCTCGTCAGCTATCTGCAGCCACGGGTACCACAGTTTTAAAGCAAACCGTGTACAGACGTTTGGGAAATATTTGTCTATATGCTCGCAGGTCTGTCAGATGTGTTCCGCTCACTGCAACCCACTGTCGGCAGTGATTAGCCTGGAGTAGAGAACATGCAATGTGCACATTGTCCCAATTTACTTGTGGGGTGTTTTCCGACAAGTCCAGGTTTAGCTTGCAGTCTGATTCACGTCGGACTTTCATATGGCGAACGCCAGGTACCCGTTACCACCAATACATCATCATTAAACGACACCGTTACGGCGGTACGGGATTGCTCGTTTGGGCTGGAATTATACTGGGCTCCAGAACAGATCTGCATGTTCAAATTGGAACCATGAACGACCACATTTATTTGGATACCATTTTGGAACAACATCTACGTTTGTTTAGGGGTGCCATGGGCACAGAATTTGTGTTTATGGATGACAACGCCCGTCCTCACAGAGCAAACATCGTAAACGAATGCGTTCAATCTGAGGATATCACCCGTATGGAATGGCCAGCATTCTCACCTGACTTGAATCCGATAGAGCATGTGTGGGACATGCTTAAAACCCTTTCGCGCCGGCAGTTCCGATCACGCGCTTTCCTCTGAGGCCGGAAGTTTTTCACGTGAGCGTACCCTCCAGGCCGGCGGACTTTTAAGCGCTAGGCCTAAATTTACGAAAAATTCCATAATAGTAACATTTACGAAGAAATCTATTTATTTAAGCTATATATGGGTTAATTACACATTATTTTATTATTTTTACACTAAAAATTTTTTGTTATACAGTTTAAAATATTTTTCGCTGGGACATAATGTCGAAATCCTACTTTCTCTTTCCACAGTAAGAGACTTTCATCATCTGATATATTCCTATCAGAAATATATCAAGAATATATCAATAATATATCAAGAACTCTGGAAGTTTTGAATAATTAAATCTAAAAAAGGTTTAATTTTTTCAATCTTGTTGGCATCAGAAGAAGTGAAATGCAGGTATCGAAGAATTTCGATGCGTTGGTCCCGACTCATAACCTTACTGAAAAAAGGTGTTGAAATCCTGGGATTCGTTGAGTAGTACATCTTAATTTTCGGTTTTTTCACGATACCCATTAAAATTGTCAAAGCAAATTAAACAAACATTTCTTCTTTAGTTGCAGGCAAAAATACTTCGAGAATGAACTCTGTTCACTTTCCGGATTTATGAACCTCTCATACGCATTAATTTGGTTAGTATAATATTATACGCATTAATTTAGTTATTAAATCTATTACAGTTTCATCAAAAAATCTGAAATAATCCAATTCATTTGATACAGCATCATCGACTTTTATTCCGCATGCCGCTGTGAATGTTAGTAGAGTTAAATCCCTTACGTGAGAAGACCACAAAGAAGTACCGCCCCGCGATATACTCAGAATAGAAATGTCTGATATATCTTCATCATCACTCTGATCTCGGTGTTCCAAATAAACAGATTCACCCGACGAGATTTTTGTATCACGGTCACTACTTCATAATCACTTTCAGTTTCAGACACATTTCTCATCAATTCAGAAATTTCGTCTTCTGTTAAATATTTTCTCCTTTTCTCCATATTAAATCATCAAAGGAAAGAAATCTCACTGCAACAGAATCTGATTCTGACTCAAAACCCATATACCAAATGCTACAATCCCATCGCAAAAGAAAAATAAACAAAGATATCTCGTAAACAAAGACCACGTGCAAAGTTTAAATGCCCTTCCCGCTGACAGCCAAACGCAATACATCCATTCCTCCGTTTGTTTACATAAAACGATAGACCGCATGTGATTCATACTAGTCTTGTTTTCGAATAGAAGGTCCCAACTACATGTACTCCAAATTTCATAGACATGCGGTGCCATCTTGTGTCCCAAAAATTAACTAATAAAACGTTCCAAACTACTGACACGGATAGGTGACGTTCGGCCAGAAACGCGGATAGCTCCTGTCGCGTATACGTGACGTTCGGCCAGAAACGCGGATAGCTGCTGACACGTATACGTGACGTTCACCGCGAAAGGGTTAATCGACGACCCCCACCGAGTTGCAGCCTGTCAACCACCTCCAACATGTGTACCGGAACTTGGGAGAGCATTGCTTGCTGAGTGGAGTAATCTTCCTCAAGATCAGTTTGATAATTTGATACTCAGCATGCCTAGGCATTGTGGGGACTGTATTTCATCGCATGCGAGACATACAATGTATTAACCATCACACCAACCATGTAATATTGAGTTTTTGTAAAGGAGATATTATTACAATTGCTTAATATGGACATGAGTGTATATATATATATACACTGGTGAAATAAATTAAGAGAATTTGCATATTTTCTCGAATTCCATGAAAAGAACTGAACTGAATGTAAAACCACTGTTTCTAGACAAAAATGCAAATCTTGTACGTCAAATACTTAATCATACACGTGTGTGTAGGCGGATCCAGTAGAGAAACAGGCTTTATAAGCCTCGCGTAAGTTAAGACGCATTTATTCGCTAGCACACCTCGGCGAATATCTTGGTGTTATTTTGCAGCAATCGATTAATTTCAAATTGTAACAGTAAAAATGAGTAACCACCAACGTTTAGATGATGGAATGAGGTGGCGAATTGTGGGGAGGCTAGAAGCAGGCTAATCTCAAGTCCAAATTTGTAGAGAGTTCAATTTAACGCTCAGCGCCGTGTGCAATTTATGGAAACTGTTCCAGGATACCGGATCCATCGAGAGAAAGCCTAGGCAAGGTCGTCCAAGAGCCACGACGGCCAGAGAAGATCGCCATTTGTCGATTATAGCGAGGCGTAACAGGAGAGCTACAGATTCTCAGTTCTCTCGTGACTTGTATGCAGCCACAGGAACCCGTGTATCAAGGGTGACTGTTTCCAAAAGACTTCATGAGAGAGGGTTGTTTGCAAGAAGACCTGCTGTTTGCGTCCCGCTCACTTCTACGAAGAGGAGAATCCGTTTATCATGGTGTAGAGAGCATAGAGATTGGAGTATGGCCCAATGGGCGACCGTTCTCTTCACTGATGAGTCCCGGTTCAGCCTAAACACCGATTCTCGCCGTACATTCAAATGGAGAGAACTAGGGACCCGCTACCTACCCTCCAATGTCCACGAAATCGACCATTATGGCGGAGGAGGTTTAATGGTCTAGGCAGGCATCATGTTGGATGGCCGCACACCTCTCCATGTCTTTGAAAGAGACACTGTGACTGGTGTGAGGTATAGGGATGAGGTCTTGGAGCCCTATGCTCGCCATTTCAGGGGTGCAGTTGGCCCTGAGTTCATTTTAATGGATGATAACGCGAGGCCACATAGAGCTCTTCTGGTCGACGAATTTCTAGAGAGTGAGGATACTCGCCAGATGGATTGGCCAGCCAGATCTCCAGACCTTAACACTATAGAGCATGTCTGGGACGCTCTGGAAAAGGCAATTGCAACTCGCAACCCCTCTCCGAGAACCATCCAGGGAATGAAATCAGCGTTGCTTAACGAGTGGGACCAATTGCCATAGGAAATGATAAACTGCCTTATTTCAAGTATGAAATCACGCTGCGAGACCTATATATCTGTAAGAGGGGACCATACCTCCTATTAACCCATCTATTAACCCATTTTTTGTTTATTCTGCTACCGCTGTTTCATACCTTCCGACTCCAACGAGTGTTACGCACGATCATGCGTGTGTATTACAATTATTGAATGGTTATTTGTTTTGTATTGTATCAGTGTATGTATATAACCAATTAACATTTTTCAAGTATGTACATCCTTAAGAAAATTGAACAAAACCATCGTTAGAGAACTTCTCCTTGCCACTCATGGTACTTTGGAAGATGTCCGGGTGGGTCCTTCCAGCTCAAGCCCAGAAAATGTCAAACAGCCTTCTCGCGCTTCATGAGTGGTCATATTAAAGCACTCACTTTTCGGCAGGGTCAGAAGATCTTCCCGGAGTGCCACTGGTGCTCTGCCGACATGGGCTTCCCTGCCCTTATTTTGGGCTTGTTTGGGTTTTACAGAGGACGAGGTCCTTTTGGACCTTCTACTGTTTTTAGACTTTTTAGACATTTTAGGTTTTATGGAGATTATCTAGCCTTGCTAGACAATGTGGAATTAGTAAAAAAGAGAAATAAAACATGAAATTATATTAAAATCGGTACAGTAGTTCTAGAGATAATAGACCAAGTCTGCAAATTCTCTTAATTTCTTACACCAGTGTGTGTATATATATATATATATATATATATATATATATATATATATATATATATATATATATATATATATAAATAAGAATAAGATGAAAGAGAAAACCAGTAATAGCTCTAAAGCCACTTGAAGCCAGGAACATCCAACATGTAAAGAAAAGTATGAATAAGGTTTTTGACAGCATTTCTTCATCAGCGGTGTCAATACTGTCTAAAAACCAATGGATTGTTTCTGATGAGTATGATCTATCAAATAAACACACCCAGACACCGTACAATCCATTATTAACAGAAGAATTGAATAATAAATGAATTAAGTTTGAATAAAAGTACTTAACCAAAGAACACCAAGCCTGGCGCTAGTCAGAGTGGAAGTTAAGAACTTGTAACCGCAAGATCACTGACGTCATAAAACTTGCAACCATTGAGGTAGTGGATACTCAGTTACAGACTTACTTAGGTTACCCTATTTTAAGACTATTATTCCTTTATTTATTTAGTAGTAGTTATTATTTTTATTTTATTTTTTTATATTTTAACCTATTGTTATGTTTAACTTATTAATGCAACAGAACAAACTATCTCTCTATTCTAAAAAGAACTAACTGCCGCTGCCGCCGCCGCCGCTGTCAAAAGCTTGTCACGCTATCTCCTCCGAAACCGCTGGGGGTATGGGGTCGAGACGGATACCAATCGATGCATAACAATGTGGGGAAGAAAGTAAGACATGTCTCATATTCGTCGGACTTTAAGTTTTTTTTTTAATTTTATGTTTTGTGGGAAAATATTGACTTTTTCATGTTCAGATTACGATAACTCGCCAAAAAAGGATCGTATAATTTTTTTTTTTACAATCTAAGACTACAGACATTTCTCCTTCAAACAAGACCTCATTTGTTTAAAAATAATTTAAAACAGACTGATATTTTTATTAAAATTGAAAACCCTTTTTTTGGAAAAATTTATGCGTTTCGAGATATATAAATTTGATGCTCTCAGACTTATTATGTTACAAAGAAAATATTTATATCAACTGGAAGATGAAAGATTTCTCATTCATATAAACTTCATTTCAAGTCTCTATCTTAAAATTTCGATTTTTAATTGAATTTTAAAGAAATACTTCAAAAAAAATCTTCTCATTCGCTTCCTTTGAAAGAAGAACCAATTTTTCACCCATTCATTCATTTCGCCGGGCTTCATCCATTTCGTCGGGAGGGGGGGGGGGGTGGAAGCTTCAACTGTAAACAAATGAATGACTCAATCGCTGTAAAAAACTATTGAGTCATTCATTCACTTGATTCACCAGAGGAGCGAGCGTAGCGAGGCTAGGGGCGAAGCCCCTAGTTCATTAAAACAAAAACAACCAATTATGTTTTTGGATAGACTTACTGGGTAATTATTACGAGTTAGCACAGCTGTATATATATATATATATATACAAAAGAGGTAATCAACGATAAATAATCCTACGTTAATAATCCTAGGTAGTTTTTTTCAGAGGAGACTACCTAATTTTTTTTTAAGAGTCTTCTAGATTTCATTTCAGATTTCATTTAAATACTTATTTTAGTAAATTTTTTTTTTTATTTCGGCTTAACGCATTAAATTATAGAATTCTTTTTGATATTGTGAGAATAATCACTACTTTATTCGGAATTTTCTTGCATGCAATAATGTAATAGTAGTAAACTATGAAAGCTATTTTTTAATACAGTGCGCGAATTTTTTGTTGCTATTTTGTCTAAAAATTTGTCTCTGTATAAAGTGATACTTCAGCAAAAAATAACTAACTCGATTATTTCCTCTTATATTTTGTTGTTGAAATAAATTGCAGTTAATTAAATTCTTATTGAAATAGCAACTTAAAGTTTTTTCCTTCCACACTTAATTTAGAAAAAATATTCTTTAATGTTCTAGAAACAGTGATTTCTAATCCAAAAACTTCGTTGCTTAAGAGATAAATATTTTTCGATAATTTTTTCTTTCTTAAAGCTTAATTTTTATTTTATCATTTGAAAATGACTATAAAAGGATATAAAGTATACAGGTAATACTTTAAAGCTATGCCCTCGCTTACGAATTATTTAATTCTTCGTCATGTAATGAAAATTGTGCATTTTTATATTTTGAAAAAAAATATATTTCCATTAATTTCAAATTATTTTTCTTGGATGACAAATGAGTAGTTTAATGTTTAATTTCTTTTCTGAACTTTAATTAATTATATCTCTTTTTCCTTTTAATTGAATTTTTAATATTCAGCTCTTAAAAACTTTCTAGGAAATGAAATTGATTGCAATACATATCTTTGCTGTGTAACATGAGACTACCATCAGCTTTTTGTATATACTACTGCGCATATTGTACTGAATAAAATATATTTTACTTTCTCTAATACCCATTAAAAATTTATTCATTTGATATTTTGCTTTTCTAATTCAGTTTCAGTTTACATTTCTAGGTAAAAAACTGTCGAGGGATTAATTTTGTTTTCATAAGAAAACGAAAAAAATCCTTATCTGTTTCATTCATATCTTAAGAAAACTAACTACAAGCAGAATAGCTTAATGGATATGTTGAGAATTTAGAGAAATTTTATTTTTTTTTACATTTTTATATTATACATGAAGAAGAACTATCGAAAATTCAATCTAATATTAATTATGAAATAGTTAATTAATGACTGCAGATAATAAAAGATAGCAAAAATAAAATTAAGTATGAATGGGATTCTTGTTCGGCTCTTTTATGAATTTGAAGACATTAATTGAAAATACAGCATTATTGATATGATATATAGTTTTTAGAGAAACGATAGAAAAATTGTGATTTCCGTGTGATATTGACATTAGCGAAGAATTCTGTAGAGATAATTTTCGATGTAAAATAGATTTTGTTTTAACCAAATTTTACTGTAACAAATTTCAATAGCTTTGATAACGGTTTATTTTCGAAAAAACATCTAAGATTTATATTCTTGAGAATAAAGTCATTTATTTCCATAAAATATTCACGCATAATTTAATGTTAACAGTTGCAGTGTTCTAAACGTTAGTAGCATGCCTCTTCCAGACTCAGGGCTGGGACTCTCAACTTTAAACAATGTAAAGACTTCTTGTTTAGACCTCTGGGCTAAGATTCCTTATATGTACACTTTCTCGCCAAGCCTAAATTTTAACGCCAACCTTGGCGCCGTTTCTGTTTACACCAGCCATGCTGTATATATTTATAAATATGTTATGTATAAATATATTAAGCTAAAATAAAATATATAAATTGAAGAAAAGCTCATCCTGGCGGCTCTCATGAGAAGAGAAGAACAAGCCGTTCCGCGAGGATTGGTGCGAAATCATCTTGGCGAGAAAGTGTGCATAAGGAGGCTGCTCCGCCCTCAGGACAACATGGGTAGGTCCTGGGTTCTTAAATCTGGAGCCTTTCCTAGCTATCCAGAACGTTTTCTTTTAGAGGATAAAACCTTCCCATATTCATATATAAGAGTCTTCAGAGCTAAAACTTAAATGCTGTCATGTGATTCATAAATTTTTACTTACCCTCCCGTGTAGAAAATTCGGAACGCCCAAAAAGCAAACGTTACAATTCGTCAAACGTCAGCAAGTGAAGTAAAGGGAAAGCTAAAATACAATCTTTACTTATGGAAATCTATCATCTGAACATTGAACTTCGATAAATGACATTCAATGAAAGGACATTCAACGTCCAATGAAAGCTGCATTGGACTGTGTAGCTTTCTGGATGGATTTACAGCTATTTGCTTTTCCCTCAAAAATACACGGTTGTCCAAAATTATTGATCGCATTTCATGTTTGAATAAAAAGGAACAAAATGAGGTACGTGCATGTTTATTGCTTTCTTAGAAATACAATTTAAAACAGTTTTACACAACAAAATTTTAAGCATTAAATAACTTTCACATAAGCCGGTAGATGGCGCGACACCATTTCGCAAGAAAAATTTACTAATTGCGTCAGTCTGCAAATGACTACCGTACAGGAGGCAGAAATGCGCGTTTTGTGGTTCCATGAATGCAAATTTGTTGTAACTTTTTTTTTTCAAACATGAAAACCGCTCACTAATTTTGGACCACCCTGTAGATTGATGCCGTTTTCCATGGAAAAAAAACATTAATTTTTAATATTGCATACAAGGAAGGACTATAAAAGCTATTAAGGGGGGGTTTCAGCTGGAGATGCTTTACCTATCTACATAGATATCCATAGCTCGGAGAGTGCCATCTAATGTGAGGATTCAAATAGTTGATTTATGGTATTTACAAGAGGTTGAGAGATTAAAAAGAAATCATTTTGTAGAAAATTCAGCACGAGGGAATTACTCTTTATCCATCTCTCTGTCTGTATGCTTCATGTTATCATTATGTCATGTATTCTCATGCTTCATGTCTGTATCCTTCATGTTATTATTTTTTATTTCCCTATAAATATTATATTTTATCAACTCTACTTATATCTCTATTTTACAATCTTTCTTTATCTATATTCGTAGTTTTCTTTGTTCTTTGTATGGCATTTTAGTTAAGTGTGGCTGACTTTTAATTAGATCTTCTTAATAGTTATTGGTTTTCTTAAAACTTGTATTGGAACTGTAGTTGATCAACGTATTTATCATACTTTCAAACATTACTTACGCTAAGCTGGGTGAAACCTTGTGCTTTTCGCAAATTTACTTAGGATCTGTTCACATAGAATTCGCCACCGTGAAAAATTACGTTGGCGGAGATTGGATAAATGGGTCAATGATTGGTATATGGTTGGTTAAAAATTTTTATGCGAACGCTTACAGATTCTATGTGAACCGACTCTCACTCATGTCTTCGGTGTTATAATACTAATAAGGAGTATCCGCTGCTTCTATTTTACTGTTTCTTCATTCTCACACTGACATTTTTTTAACTGTATTTAAATGGGATATTTTATCAAATTTGTTCAGCAACGCCATCTTTTTTTTGTTGTTATTTACACACTAAAAACACATCATAATCTTTTACAAATCACACTATATAAATATAGCCTCAAAAAGGAAAATTGCGTTTATGCCCTCGAAGATAACAACAATACAGTACACGCGCCTGGTGTATCACATATTAACATTTCAGATATGCCTGGGACACCCTTCTACTAATAGAGCGTTGAAATGCGCCTCTGGATGTGTTCGTGTCCACGACGTGTACGGGCATGTTTAATCTGTAAACCGGAAAGTAGTCAGATGTCGGCTCTGCGGTTGCTTCATCTAAACTACAGTGGTTGCATATTCATCGGCAGAATTCAGCCGCGGAAGACCTTAGTTGCTATGTCGGGCCCTGTCTGATTCTTTGGATTATATTGGATATGAACATTTTAGGATTCCCTTCTTTCTTATAGCTACATTTAGGGAAAACTGACGTTATTCATTCCATTATTTATAGCTATAAGATAGCAGATAAGGAATCCATTGTTATAAAACAAGCTTTAATACTCTTATCTTTAAAAGCAATAATAAAATAACTGCGCCTACATTCCGAAAGCTTTTCTTGCTACTGAAATTTCAGAAATCATAGTTTAAACGTTAAAACAATAATATGTATATATAAAGATAGGTAGAAAAATATATGTATACATACTTAGTATAAAGGCATATCTAAATATCTTTCATTAAATTAGTATAAAATTTTAATATTTACTCCTCTTTTCCTAAAGTACATCTTCACTAACATTAGAAAACAAATACAGTAAAATTTTAAATGTACCATTTCAAAGCTTAGAAGATCAGCAATGCATATATAACTTGTCGGATTGATTTTGTATTAGACTATGGTACACATACATTTTTATCCGTTAGGAGCAAAGATATATTTCCAGAAGGTAATACCCGAAATTTGTTTTCCGCCGTACTTCAGAAATTCTCATCAAGTAAAAAGGAATTGATACGCAAAAAAGTTGTCTAACAATCATAAAGAATTTTTTTCTTCTAAGAAAATGGGATCCAGGGTAGTTTTAGTGATTGGTATGTCTCTTTTTATTAAGATAAAGGAGTTCGAAAAATTTTTTTTGAAAAAAAGTTTCTTTTCTAAACGTTTACTTCCAATTACGTTACATTATTTGTTTTTTTTTCAGTTTGTGATTTCGTATCAAATGTACTTGTACATAACTATTTGAATGATAAAACTGTTTCAATAAATATTTGTATTAAAGAATGTATTAATTAATCTAAACTGTCTCTCTATACACTTATATTAAACATGGTATTAATTAATTTAAAGCAAAAAATATATTTTATATTAAAAATGTAAGGAATGTGTAATTAATGATAATGTAAATTTCCACAATACTTCAGTTACATGTATTAGCAGCATACCAAATGGAAAATTCTATTATTTTCACTTAATACCACAGAGTGACTCTGCATTATATATATATATATATATGTGTGTGTGTGTGTGTGTGTGTGTGTACCTGAAAGACAGAGTAAGGCTTATAGTAATTTCAGGAACCACAGTATCAAAAATTTTATTTAATTTCAAGCAGGGAGGATTGAAATGCAGTGATAATTAAGGAAGCTAAAGGCCTGCTACTTGAGTAGATTCATCTTATATCATGCATCTTGTATTAAATTTATGCCGTATCGTATACTAGCTGAAAACCCGTACTTCGCTAAGGAGTACATTCAAATTAAATACAACGGTCAATGTATGCAATTCATGCCAAATATATATATGTATATATATATATATATATATATATATATATATATATATATATATATATATATATATATATATATATATATATATATATATATATATATATATATATATATTATATGATAAATACGACGATCAATGTATACAATTGAAGTAAAATATATACAGTTGGTTCTCTGTTTAACGACTTTCAAGGGACCGTGAAAAATCATCCTTAAGTAGAGATCGTCCTTAAACAGAATTTGTGAAAAAATAACATTTCCCTTCACACTTTACAGGCTTAGGACTGTCAATATATTTCTTAATATATTAGCGTGTTTAAAAATGTTATTTTGAATATCATCGTTATTTTATTCACAAAAAGTTATTTTAAATTACATTGAAAAAAAAGAGTACAAACAATACAATAAATTACGTTTTAAAAAATTCAAAAAGTGTTGATTGCTTCATTCGCCTTGTTTTCGTTATTCTCTTTTCCAGATTTTCTAAAATGTTAAATGAGTCACCTTCCATTTTCGATGTAATATAGCGTCGGAGAACATCTAGAGCAGAAATTGCATCTGTGTAAGACTGTGGCAGTGTCTCGTTTTCCGTGTTTTCTACTTCACCTTCATCGTCTGACACTGTGTTTTCGTTTACAATATCTTCATAAATTTGTTCTACATTTCTGAAATCTGTTGTTAAAACATATTTATCACAATTGTAGAAATCTTGAATTGAAACATCCTCATCTTCAACAAGACTTCTCCATTCTTCAGGGGTAATGTCATCTTCGTTGATTTCTACATCCGTTCCACAACAAGTTCTTTGTGAATTCCAGCAACACGAAAGCAGTTTTTTATTGTGGATGAAGAAACTTCTTTCCATGCTGATGTTATCATGTGCATTGCTTCCAAGATTGTAAATTTTCTAATTTTTATACTGTCAGCCGAATTGTTTATTAATTTCCTAATTAAAGACTTTCTGTAGTATGCTTTCGCACTGCGATACCCAGGTCTAATGGCTGCAACTTGCTAGTGCAATTAGCTGGTAAGAAATGGATAGTCAAATTTGTAAATCCAGGGATATTTGGAGTATGTGCAGTGCATCGGTCGATTAAAAGTAAAACTTTTCTCTTTTCTCGAAGCATTTTTGCATCAAATTTTCTAATTCAGTCAATAAAAATTTGTGATGTCATCCACGCTTTATTGTTATTGCGGTACTCACAAGGTTTCCTAGTGATATTCTTAAAACACCTTGGTTGCTTTGATTTGCCTATAACTAGTGGTGGAAATTTCTCAGATCCATCCGAATTAGTTCTTTACTGTGTTTTCCACCAAAACACTTTTCGCCCGTATACATTAAGGTTTTATTAGGCACCATATTGTAGAATAGGCCCGTCTCATCTGCATTGAATATGTTCTTCTCATCATATCCATCTAATATCCCCTTCAGCACTATTTTCCATTCATCCACTATTTTTTCATCTACGGAGCCACTTTCGATAGATATGCTTTCAAATACAATCCCGCATCTTTCTTTGAACTTTGTTAGCCAACCAGCCAAAGCCTGAAAAACTTTGCATTCCAAACTTTTCTTCCAGAATAATAGCATTTTCTTTAAATATCACTCCGGAAATTGGAATGTTAGATGCTCTTGCTTGATGAAACCATTGCAGGACTGCCTCCTCAAACTCTTCTGATCGGCCACATTGAATTTTCTGCGGTTTGGATTTGGATCCCAAACCAAATTTTTGTGCTGCTTCAATAATTTTGTCTTTGCTTGCTAAAATGCCTTTGAGAGTAGACTCGGGTAGCTGAAATTGTCTTCCGAATTGAACTTCTGTTATCCCAACACTTTCTTCCCAGTTTTCAATAATTTTCACTTTTTCGTGTAGAGTAAGATGCTTTCGCTTTGATGCCATTTTGCTCTGCTCACCTCGTATTCGAACTGGAATGAGCACCTACACACAACCATGAATTCTCTAAACATGAACACGTACTTCCCAGAAGAAGTGAGAGAGGGGTGCTTTTGGACAGTTCGTAAATCACATGAGAACAAGGTAGGTACAATAGAGTGATTCCACACTCGCACTAAGAAATTCGATCCACCAGGGAAGAATGTTCGATCTTCCGAGAAACAGTAATCCTCCCCCCCACCCTCCCCCGGTTTTTTCCACTGCAACAAGTCTATGATTGCAACAAACATAAAGGAAATTCTGGGTCTGTTATTGAAACCAAAATCCTCCTCAGAAAGTAACCCTCCAGTAAATATAATGTTGAAGAAAAAGTTTATCATTTAAGAAAAAATCGTCGTTAAATAGAAACAAAATCGTCGTTAAATAGAATTTTTTTACGTCGGAGGGACCGGGACCGGGAAATATCGTCTTTAAATAGAGATCGTCGGTAAGTAGAGCGTCGTTAAACAGAGAACCACCTGTATATATATATATATATATATATATATATATATATATATTTTATAAGAAAATCGTAAAGGATAATTTTATAGACAAAATAATGTAGAAGAAAATATTCAAATTAAATCTAATATAAAGAATACTAAAGAATATAGTACAGTTAATATAGTACAGTTTATAGAACTTTTCTTTTACTGTATTTTAATATTTTTTTAGATAATGTCCAATCGTCTGCCGCATCAGCAAGGAAAAAAAATATTTTTTGTTTATTTAGGTGTTATGCAGGTGACGATAAATTTATTTAAAGTACCAGAAAAAGAAATCACGTGATCAGCATTTAATAAATTAAATTGTAAAAATTAATCTTTAAAAATTCACCAAAAATCAGAAAATGGAGGTAAAGATTCGAAAAAGATTTCATTTTAAAGGAATGTTTATGATCTTTCTTGTGATATAAATTTTATAACCCTCAAATTATTATTTTAAATGCAAACTTTAAAAAAGTCACTAAATCAGCTTAAAAATTTAATTTAAAAAAATCTAAGAAGAATTTTTCAAAAATCTTTCTTAGTGCACCCTTAGACCATAAGAAGAATCTCCATGCAAAATTTCAGCCCTTAAAGTCCAGCGGTTTGGTCTGTGCGTTGTATGTCAGTCAGTGAGACAGTTACGGAATTGTTTTATATATATACACTAGCTGAAAACCCGCGCTTCGCTACGGAGTACATTCAAATTAAATACAACGGTCAATGTATGCAATTAATACCAAACGAAAAATAAATATATATATTTATAATAAATGCGACGATCAGTGTATACAATTGATGCAATATATATATATATATATATATATATATATATATATATATATATATATATATATATATATATATATATATATATATATATATATGGGGATTGTATTATCCCAGGGCTCCGGCTATGAGCAGTATGCCGCCGCGTACGTTATGCGACGACAGCGCTTCCAGAATTCCTAGAGATGAACTGGGAGAAAATGTTTGAGGGGAGATAAGCTTTGGAGGCGACGAAGGGCAGAGGCTCTCGTGCGCTAGTGTCAAAGGACGGTGCTCCTAAGCGAGAACGGGGAAAGAGACCCCGGAGATTGGGCCTAGCTTGTAGCTACGGGCCGCAGGGAAGCGATATTGAGCTCCCGTGCTGTAGAAGTCTCATTGACTTCAGGAAGATCAAGTTGGTTGAGTGCTTGGCAAATCTGGTTGAAGGAGTCGAGTGACTTCAGAAGTCCAAGCGTTAGAGTTCTTGGCAATACTGTTATTACCTTAAAAGGTCAACTACTATATGTTAAATGTTATGAGTGTGAATTGTGGTGTCAAGCAAATAAATGTCTATTGTTATTGTTCGTGAGAGACTATTTATGAGTCATCCTGAGTGTATGTATTAAATGTGGGGTGCTAGATTGGTTATACCAGACGACTAGTTTAGCCCAATCTAAAGGAGGCATCCCACATATTGGCGCCAGAAGTGCGATACGTGATGCCCAAGTGCGAGAAGTGACGCCCAAGTGCGATAAGTGATCCCACAAAGTGAAAAGTGCGGTGAGTGACGTCCATTGAAGCGACTTTGTGTGAGTTAAAAGTTTTGTGAACGCGAGTGAAAGCGTGAAGTGCCACGAACGGTACGAATTGTTAAGTGAGACATTTGTGACATTTGTGTAATTTAAAATTGTGAAACCGATTGAAATTGTGCCCGAGATTGAACGGATAAAACACAGAATCTTTCGTGTGAAGAATTTCTAAGATGGCATATCTGGAGCAAGCGAGAATAATAGACCTGGTGACTTTAGTAGACGAACTGTGCCTAGAGGTCCCAGATAAACCAGAGGTTGAGCAATTAATCGCCCTGGTTAAAACATCAGATTGTGACGATGTTTACATCGAAAATCTTCTTAATTCGATTAAGGAAGAGAGGGAAGAACGAGAATCCGAGAAACAAAGGCTGGAGAAAATCGCAGCCGAGAGAGTTGAGTTCGAGCGTAGAATGGCAGCCCTGGAGATTGAGTTTCAACTCGAGATGGCTGAGATGGAACGCAGACTGGTAGGAATACCAGCGAAAAATGTAAGTGCGTGGAGTGACAGTAACAGCGAGAGTAGCTTGTCGAAAATTGATGTTTCTGTGCAAATAGAGTCGCCTAAAATAGACTCGGATAGTGTGTCTATACTTAGTATGGACAAAGGTGCAGATAATTATGGGTGCCGTCAAGAGAGATATTTTCGTGCATCTGATGTTTTCTCGGGAGTGAATCGACAAAGTGAGGAAGAAAAGCGCTCAGACGATCACCGAGAATATTTCCAAGCCGAAAAGACGAGCTTATCAGTAAACACCCCGAGTTCCGACACCCCAAAGTTCATCGAACTTCCAGAATCATCCCTCGCGGACCCCAGCGAGAACGGCGATAGCCTGCTGAAATTTGAAACCAGTACGAAGGGTGCAGAGGCTCCCCCAAAATTTGAAGGCAACAGAGCAGAAGGGGGCGAAATGACCGCAACCTCTACGAGAGTCATAAAGCTGTCATCCAATTTCACCGGCGGTGCGACAGAGGAGAAAAGGCTTGCAAATTTTCCAGTGCTTGCTATGGAAGGGTTCATTGAACTTGCGACACCACCTCAAGTGTCCCAGGGAGCGGAAAAGATTTCTTTAGGGGTAAACGATAGTTGCTATGTTTGGAAGGAGGAGGAGGAAAGAAAAATTTGTGGTTTTGAGGTAATGGAAGGAATTTCTTTGGATGTTGCAAGTGAAATTAATGCTAAGGAGAGGGAAGGAAGAGTGATTCGTAGTGAATGGGAACGACGTAGTGTAAAGGCCATAGATTCCGAAATACCAGCAAGTTTGAGTGAAGGATCTTCGGAAATGGTTGTGAAATTTTGCTCTGAGTCTGCAAAATGCGTCCCAGACTCGAAAGTGTTGAACCGATATACTCAAGAGTATAAAATAGTGTTGGTTATCATACTTCAAACTTCTTCAGATTTTGGCAATCCACCTAAAGAATGTGCTCAGCTTGTGATCGGGAAGTGTGTGATAAGAAAGTGTCATCAGTTAAGTGTCGTAAAGAGCGATATGGTATGCAAGGGTTGTGTTTGGCCCTATTGGTAGCCCTAAGTGTCACCGATGTACGGAAGACTAAGTGTTTTGTTTGTGAGTGCATGTTTGATAGTGCCATTATTCAAGTGACAAGATACGCATTTAAACACAAATTTGGTGTGACTAGTGTTTCATTGGTGTTTTCAACGACTTAAGTGTTACAATTAAAGATGAATTGTGCATCGTAATTTAAACGTGGTGTACCTGTGTTTTTTGTGTAAATATTACAGTGATCTGTAGTCCACTGGCTCAGACTAGACTTTCAGAAAAGAGCCATGACCGACTGTAAACGACATATTACTTTCTTTTTATTACATTGTTTTGTTTCGTTTGTGCTATTCTGTGTACTAGAACTGATGATGACGAGGCATAACGCTGCCGAGGACGTCAGCAATTGACAAGACGGCCGAGTTATGGGGATTGTATTATCCCAGGGCTCCGGCTATGAGCAGTATGCCGCCGCGTACGTTATGCGACGACAGCGCTTCCAGAATTCCTAGAGATGAACTGGGAGAAAATGTTTGAGGGGAGATAAGCTTTGGAGGCGACGAAGGGCAGAGGCTCTCGTGCGCTAGTGTCAAAGGACGGTGCTCCTAAGCGAGAACGGGGAAAGAGACCCCGGAGATTGGGCCTAGCTTGTAGCTACGGGCCGCAGGGAAGCGATATTGAGCTCCCGTGCTGTAGAAGTCTCATTGACTTCAGGAAGACCAAGTTGGTTGAGTGCTTGGCAAATCTGGTTGAAGGAGTCGAGTGACTTCAGAAGTCCAAGCGTTAGAGTTCTTGGCAATACTGTTATTACCTTAAAAGGTCAACTACTATATGTTAAATGTTATGAGTGTGAATTGTGGTGTCAAGCAAATAAATGTCTATTGTTATTGTTCGTGAGAGACTATTTATGAGTCATCCTGAGTGTATGTATTAAATGTGGGGTGCTAGATTGGTTATACCAGACGACTAGTTTAGCCCAATCTAAAGGAGGCATCCCACATATATATATATATATATATATATAAATCGTAAGGGATATTTTTTTTGATAATATCCAATCGTCTGCTGCATTAGAAAGAAACAATTTTTTTGTCTATTTAGTTGTTACGCACGTGACGATAAATTTATCTAAAGTGCGAGAAAAAGAAATCACGTGATCAGCATTTAATAAATTAAATTCTGAAAATTAATCTTTGAAAATTCACCAAAAATCATAAAATTGAGGTAAAGATTCGAAAAAAACTTCATTTTAAAGGAATTTTTATGATCTTTCTCGTGATATAAATTTTATAGCCTTCACATTATTATTTTAAATGCAAACTTAAAAAAAGTTACAAAATCAGTTTAAAAATTTAATTTTAAAAAAATCTAAGAAGAATTTTTCAAAAATATTTCTTAGTGCACCCCTACACAATAAGAAGAATCGCCATGCAAAATTTCAGCCCTTTAGGTCCAGCGGTTTGGTCTGTGCGTTGTATGTCAGTCAGTCAGTGAATGAATGAATGAGTCAGTTATGGAACTGTTTTATATATATACTAGCTGAAAACCCGCGCTTCGCTACGGAGTACATTCAAATTAAATACAACGGTCAACATATGCAATTTATGCCAAAAAATAAATATATATATTTATAATAAATGCGATGATCAATGTATACAATTGATGTAAAATATCTACCTATCTATATATATATATATATATATTTATAAAAAAATCGTAAGGGATATGCATTTTTAATTTGATAATATGCAATCGTCTGCTGCATTAGAAAGAGAAAAAAAAATGTTTTTTTTGTCTATTTAGTTGTTACGCACGTGACGATAAATTTATTGAAAGTACCAGAAAAGGAAATCACGTGATCAGCATTTAATCAATTAAATTCTAAAAATTAATCTTTAAAAATTCACCAAAAATCAGGAAATGGAGGTAAAAATTCGAAAAAAATTTCATTTTGAAGGAATTTTTATGATCTTTCTCGTGATATAAATTTTATAACCCTCAATGTATTATTTTAATTGCAAACGTAAAAAAAGTTTAAAAAACAGCTTAAAAATTTAATTTTAAAAAATCTAAGAAGAATTTTTGAAAAATCTTTCTTAGTGCACCCCTACACTATTAGAAGAATCGCCATGCAAAATTTCAGCCCTTTAGGTCCAGCGGTTTGGTCTGTGCGTTGTATGTCAGTCAGTCAGTCAGTGAATGAATGAGTCAGTTACGGAACTGTTCTATATATGTAGACTAGCTGAAAACCCGCACTTTGCTACGGAGTACATTCAAAGTAAAAACATCGGTGAATGTATGCAATTAATGCCAATATATATAATAAATACGACGATCAATGTATATAATTGATGTAAAATATATATATATTTATAAAAAAATCGTAAGGGATATTTTTATAGACAAAATAATGTAGAAGAAGATATTCAAATTAAATCTAATATAAAGAATACTAAAGAATATAGTACAGTTAATATAGTACAGTTTCTAGAACATTTCTTTTACTGTATTTTAATATTTTTTTGGATAATGTCCAATCGTCTGCCGCATTAGCAAGAAAAAAAAATTATTTTTTGTCTATTTAGTTTTTATGCACGTGACGATAAATTTATTTAAAGTACCAGAAAAAGAAGTCACGTGATCAGCATTTAATAAATTAAATTCTAAAAATTAATCTTTAAAAATTCACCAAAAATCAGGAAATGAAGGTAAAGATTCGAAAAAGATTTCATTTTAAAGGAATTTTTATGCTCTTTCTCGTGATATAAATTTTATAACCCTCAAATTATTATTTTAAATGCAAACTTAAAAAAAGTAAAAAAAACAGCTTAAAAATTTAATTTAAAAAAATCTAAGAAGAATTTTTCAAAAATCTTTCTTAGTGCACCCCTACACTATAAGAAGAATCGCCATGCAAAATTTCAGCCCTTTAGGTCCAGCGGTTTGGTCTGTGCGTTGTATGTCAGTCAGTCAGTGAATGAATGAATGAATGAATGAATGAATGAGTCAGTTACGGAACTGTTTTATATATATAGACTAGCTGAAAACCCGCGCTTCGCTACGGAGTACATTCAAATTAAATACAACGGTCAATGTATGCAATTAATGCCAAAATATATATATATATATATATATATATATATATATATATATATATATATATATATATATATATATATATATATATAGATTTATAAAAAAATCGTAAGGGATATTTATTTTTTTGGATAATATCCAATCGTCTGCTGCATTAGAAAGAAAAAGAATATCATTTTTGTCTATTTAGTTGTTATGCACGTGACGATAAATTTATTTAAAGTACCAGAAAAAGAAATCACGTGATCAACATTTAATAAATAAAATTCTAGAAATTAATCTTTAAAAATTCACCAAAAATCAGAAAATCGAGGTAAAGGTTCGAAAAAGATTTCATTTTGAAGGAATTTTTATGATCTTTCTCGTGATATAAATTTTATAATCCGCAATGTATTATTTTAAATGCAAACGTAAAAAAAGTTTAAAAAACAGCTTAAAAATTTAATTTAAAAAAATCTAAGAAGAATTTTAGAAAAATCTTTCTTAGTGCACCCCTACACTATTAGAAGAATCGCCATGCAAAATTTCAGCCCTATAGGTCCAGCGGTTTGGTCTGTGCGTTGTATGTCAGTCAGTCAGTGAATGAATGAATGAATGAATGAATGAATGAATGAGTCAGTTACGGAACTGTTTTATATATATAGATAGATTGGAGTTACTGTTGTATTCGCATTTATCATATTTTAAAGTTTTTTAATAAAGTCATTTTTGTATTCATGCTTCTGTTTCTCAATCTGACAGCATTTTTATAGTTAAGATGTTTTTTACAAGAATATGAAAGAAATCACTTTTAATCATATTCTAATTTGGATAATTTGAAATCGTCATACATATATATATACACTCAAGAGCCAAAACATTATGACCACCTGTCAATAACGTGTTGGCCCACCTTTGGCGCGCAACTCAGCTTCAACCCGCCTTGGCATGGATGCCTCAAGTCCTTGGTAGAGGGCCGGAGACAGATTGTACCAGATGTTTAAGCAACGGTCACGCAAATCCGAGATATTGCGAATTGGTGGTCTTTGAACTCTGAGCTGCCGTCCCATGACATCCCAAATGTGTTCTATCGGATTGAGATCCGGTGAGTTAGGCGGCCAGGACATTAACTGGAATTCAGCATCATGTTCCTGGAACCACTCCAACACAATTTTAGCCTTGTGACACGGGGCGTTGTCCTGTTGGAACATTCCATTTCCAGCTGGAAAAACAGTAGGCCATGTAAGAGTGCAACTGGTCCGCAATGATGTTCAGATACCCTGTTGCATTCATGGTCTGCTCTACCACAACCACGGGTCCCAGAGACGCCCAAGAGAACGTCCCCCAAAGCATAATACCGCCACCACCGGCCTGTGTATGACCTACTGTATATTGAGAGGGCAACAGTTCGCCTGGAAGACGGCGTATCCTGACACGGCCATCGGCGTGATGAATGACAAACCGTGATTCATCTGACCAGGCAACTCTCTCCCACTGATCCATGGACCAGTCGCGATGTTCCCGGGCCCAGCGCAGGCGCAGTTGGCGATGACGCTTGGTCAGCAAAGACACACGAGTGGGACGTTTGCTGCGTAGCCCCATATCCAACAGTGTCCGCTGAACAGTGTGCTGCGATACTATTCTACTTGGCCCTGCATTGTATTGGGCTGTCAGCTGAGCCACTGTCTGGCTCCAGTTTTGCTTCACCATGCGAGACAGTCTCCGACGACCTTTTTATTTGATAGCGTGTGGACGTCCAACACCATGTCGTCTACTGCTGGTTTCACCGTCATTCATCCACTTTGCATAAGTACTAACAACTGTAGGTCGCGAACAACCCACGAGTCGTGCAGTTTCGGAAATACTTGTTCCGAGCCTTCGAGCCATTACAATCTGCCCTCTATCAAAGTCGCTTAGATCCGCAGCCTTTCCCATCACACACAGAAGTAAGTGAAAGAATGATTCTTCAGACTCTCCAGCAGCAGTTAAATGCCACTTCCACCTGATCACGTGCCTTCCACGTCATCCAGGCGAATTCATTGCAAAATGTAGGGGTGGTCATAATGTTTTGGCTCTTGAGTGTATATATATATATATATATATATATATATATATATATATATATATATATATATATATTTATATATATTGATTGAAAACTAAGTCGGGTAAATACTCATTTTGGAAAGAAATGCAAACTGTCTTTTTTCTTTTAATTATTCTGTTAATGCACTTTCCTTCCTCAGAACTATTCCTTCTTTAGGAATAGTTCTAAAGCAGTCATTGATAACGCAATCACTATAGCGCGTTAAATTTAGTAATTCTCAGCTAACCAGAATCATGCAATATAATGCAGCGGAGTAAGGCTTTAATGATCGTATCAAAAATATTAAATGAGTTGCAAGTTTCATTTTATCTCTTAATGTTTGTCATTTGTTAAATCCCCGAAAGTATTTCTTACTATAATATTTTCCAAATGTAATACACATTATTACAGAGTTACTTTACGAAAAAAAATTCCCTCTGACTTCAGAGAAATGTTGATAAATTTTAACATACAGCAATTTATTTACACATTTTCACTGAAGAGCCAAAAAAAAAGGTACAAGCGTGCGTAGGAAAATAACAGAGATGTACAACCAATCAGTGTAACGCGATGCGGTCAGCAGTGCCTATATAATACAACAGGTATTTGTTGAAGCTGTTAGATCGGTTCCTTTTGCCGCAAGGGCAGGTTATCACGATTTATGTGAATTTAAACGTTGCGTTATAGTCGGCACACGAGAGATGGGACATAGCATCTCTGAGTTAGCGATGCAATTTGAATTTTCACGCACGGCCTTTTTACAAGTGTACCGTGAATATCAGATATCCGGTAAAATATCAAATCTTCGACAGCGGTGCGGCCGGAAAAAGATCTTGAATGAATGGGACCGTCGATGACTGATGTGAATCCGTAACGAGATAGACATGCAACATTTCCTCAAATTGCTGCAGTTTTCAATGATGGGGCATCAACAAATGTCAGCATACGGTCATCAACGGACCATCATCTACGCTTTCGGAGCCGCAGATCCACTCGTGTACTGTTGTTAACTGCACGGCACAAAGCTTTACGCCTGGCCTTGGCCCGCCAACACTTCCATTGGACTGTTGAAGACAGGAAACACTTTGCCTGGTCTGATGAATTTCGTTTCCAATAGTATCGGGAGGATGGGCATGTGCAGGTATGGAGACAACCTCGTGAATCCATGGACAACAGGGGACGGTTCAAGCTGGTGGAGCCTCTGTGATGGTATTGGGGCGTCTACAGTTGACGTGATATGGGACCCCTGATACGTCTAGAGGCGACTCTGACAGGTCACGGGTACATAAGCATCCTGTTCGATCATCTACACCAATTCATGTTCATTGTGCAAGCCGGCAGATTTGGACAATTCCAGCAGGATAATGCGACCCCTCCCCCCGTCGAGAGTTGCTACCGATTGGCTCCAGGATTACTCTTCTGACTTTAGACACTTCCATTGGCTACCTTAAACCCCAGACATGAACATTATTGAGCATATCTGGGATGCCTTGCAACGTTCTGTTCAGAAGACATAAACACCCCTCGCACTTCTATAGATTCCTGGACTGCCCTGCCGGATTCATGGTGGGAATTGCCTACAGAATATCTTCACACAGTAGTTGAGTCCAGGCCACTTCGTGTAGCAGAACTTCTGCGTGCTTGTGGGGCCCCTACACGATATTAGGCAGGTGTACCAGTTTTTCTGGCTCTTCAGTGTATGATATTACCCAATAATATCGTCGTTCGTAGAAACTTCTGGACAATTTTTTTATTTGTCGAATTCATTTTCCCCATCTACGTTTTAGAGTCATCTTTATCAAAATTATTATCACTACCGATTCCTGGTGTATATTAAACTGGTGTATATTAAACGTTTGACATATATGTGAGAACAATTTTGATTACTAATCAATATTTTACAGTTAAACACAAAATAAACTGCAAAACACACAATAATAAAATAATTTTTACAGCTCTGTTATCCTTACTTGATTAATATTTTACATTACAAAAGTACCAGCATGCAAGAGAATTATCTTAATATTACAACATAGTTAGAGACTTGTCACGATTAATATTCTCTTCGTTGAGGTATTTATTTCGGGTAGAGGTTTTCGATTGCGAAATTTATATACTCTTAGTAGAACTTCATGTGTAAGCTGGACAGAATCTGTTATCTGTTACCTCATCTACTCTGCATTCTTGTTGATGATAAATGATGTCATGTGTATGATGAAGCCTATTCCAATAGTGCCATGGTTGGAGATGACGGCCCTGGCAATCTGCACTATATTGTCAGAGTACAAATTCAGTCTCGTAAACAAAACTCCAATTTTTAATAGTTCAGCAAGTATGGTTGGACTATTATAAATTTGTGCCGTCGTCAGTTCTGTGTCCGGGCAGTTATCACAGTTTCTATAGGCTTTCCTTTCCCCTCTGTCAATTTTCCATTATCTGTGATGGCCAGTTCTAAGCCTGACTATGGTTTTAGTTATATGGTTTTAGTCGATTTCCATTGATGTTGTGGAATGGTGCTTTAATGGAATCGAGTGTTCGTTCAATTTGTATTTGGCCACGGCATTTGCGTCCGAGAGAGTCCGTATTGGCGTTGTTGGCGTTATTATTATTATTGAGATAATTATAACGCCATCAACGCCAATATCATAGTGTTACTAGTATACATAATATTGTTACTAATAATAACAATGGATAATATTGTTACTAGTACACATACATCCCCTCCCTAAAAAAAATTTTTAATTGGTTTCTGGAAATAATTTTTAATTCTATGCATCCTTTTAATATTTTGAATAAAGCTAACTATAAGAGCGTAATCATTGATAACTTTACTGGATGTGGGTGCGCATGCAGATCATTGATCTTTTATGTCTTCCTTATTGCCTTTCTAGAAACTAGTACCGAAATGACATATGCTTACACTAGAGGATATATAAAGTATTTCCCTTCTTCTTAATTTAATAATTTTAGAGCCAACAGCAGCTTTAAAGCTCTATTGAAGTAAGAAAGGTGTGAGTTAAAAAAAAGGTGAAACACTTCGGACGAGATTAAGGTAGGAATGAGATATTTATAGCATATTATTACAGAACATGTACAGTATTCTTCACCTTAATTGTACCTATGTTACATTCAGATTTAAGTAGAGTCCTCATTTAGTACTAGTTGCTTTAAATTAAGGATTTGTTGCTATTTCTTTCCACTGAATCTTGGAAGAGTTAGAGAGGTTAGCGAATGAATACGTCCATCTCTTCTTTGCAGCTTTCAAAATTCCGGGTACTATTAAACTGTGCGGAAAGTGTTTTGGGAAACATTTGTTCTAGAACGAAAAGTGAAAGAATTCAGTATTGAAATTATCAGTAAGTCTGTCGATCTTGTAATGAAAAGAAGTCAGTTCTTTCCCGTCAAAAGACAGGAGGTATATTATTGGCGTTAAACTTTTCCTAAAAATTCTCGTGCCTGGAAAAAATCCTTGATATATCTGTTTCTCTGTGAATTATAGCCATTTTAAATCAAGGAATTTCAAAATTTTTCTTTGACAGTTATACTCTAAAAAGGAAAAATGATGGTATTTTTTATTTGAGGTATCTCATTTAGAAAGCGGTTAAAATTATTTTGTGAAGAGTATCCCTCCTGTTACAGTTCCAAAATTGCATCCAAAGGAGTCACCAACTCAAATACAATTTCATTTAAACAAATGATTGGGCAGTATTTAAGAGCATATAATAATTATGCATGCGGTCTGATTTTCTTGCTCTTAAAAGCAGTTTATATTCATTGTTACATTAATAATCATCATCAATCTCCACCACCTATTACAAATTATTTTTCCATAAGTGTAGAATAATAGCAATAAATTGTTTTTCTTGAAGTATAATCTGACATAGCTTAAAAAATTGCGGAAATTATCTTGGTCCATAAAGTTACATAATTCCTAATTACGTATATTAAACTCATTGTGTATTCCAAAACATCCTTTTCTATATTCGATAAATATATAAGATTTTAATTATAAGTTCTATTGTATGTCATATAAATTAAATTTTGAAATACGTTTTTATCTGATGTCTATGAAATGTTTTTTCAGATATTTCATACTTAATTTTGTTTAAAGAATGAGTTCCTTTCAATGATACAAACTTACTGCCGTTTTATATCTCATTTTATTCACTTTTATTTCATAATACTCCCTTGCGTTGTTGTCGTTAGTAATAATAGAAAATATAATCTAAAATATTTATTCTGCTGAGAGTATACTGAAAGGTAATAGTTATGCTCAAATGGTTAAAATTGAAAACAAATCATTCTAAAGACATTGCTAATGTCGACTTTTAGATGTCTCCAGGTAAAGTATTTATTAATAAGTTTCAATCTATTTAAATTATTTATTCATTAATAAGCAGAAAATTCGATAAATTTCTGAAAATATTCTTCCTCTTTAATTCTAATTTGACTGTTTATAAATATCCTTTTCTTGTGCTATCCTATAAGTCTGAAATAGATTTAGTACTTTCTTATTTAGATCTCTCCCTGAGACAAAAATATCAACCTCAAAAAATTTTCCTTCAATACTCTTAGCTTTGGGTAGTAATTTTTCAACAAATTAGACAGAATAAGGCTAAATCAACACTCTTGATCGTGTTTGCTGATAAAATGCATTACGACCGAAAAACATCGGGAAAGATGAATAGTTCTTTATCAAAACTACTTTTGTAAACAACATGACATCTTATCGATGTTTCCCGACATGAAACATTAACTTCTGTTTGTCAGCTATTACGGTGAGGACACGCTATTGGAAGTCCATTTTAAAAGAATAGACATCAGAAAATCCAATTATGTTTTGCGTGATTTTTTTATCGTATGCATAACGGTATATGCAAGAACGGGAGTATTAAACTTAAATTTACACAAAAGTGTGGTTTATATAAGCTCCTTCTATGCTGAAGGAAAGTGTAGATTCCAAAGTTTGCCCATGGTTGGAACTATAATTTCAGGAAACGCATTGTGCCCATCTCTTTGTTTTTTAATGGAATTATTTAGTCAAACTCCAGTTTCTCGTTTCGTGAATCTATTACACAAATCCAGTTTCCATACTGTACGGTCCGTATTAGTATTACTGTTGGGAGAAATGCGGGGTCATCGAAAAAGTTATCCGTGATTGTTACGTGATACAAAGAAACATATAATAGAAATCATGAAGTTTAATTTTTCCCCAAAAGATACACAAACGAATCAAGTTTTGGACATTACCCATTACGTTTCAGAATAAGTACCCCTGGTCGCTCGGCACAGCTCTAGGTGATAGTCGATTTCCATCCAGTTAGCGATCATAGCAGTAATTGTCAAACGCTATTGCAGCAGTGATTCTGTCCAATAAATAGCATGGATCTGGGATCTTCTGAGCTTACGCATAGTTTTTTAGGTAACCTATAGAGAATAGCTCACTTCTACCCAGACTTCGGTGTATATAATTTGAAGTGGCACTCTAAATGAATTTGATACAAACACAGTTTATACATGAAACAATGTTTATTGAATTCGCTGCAGATATAGAATTTGCTTTTACAGCAATAAGCATACGTACTACTTGTACGGAATATATATTAACATTCAATAGAAATACACCTTGCAAATACTCACAAACCAGCAGAGAGTCAAACCAGCAGTACTGCCACGTAAACTTTGGGTCCCCTAAGCACTAGCGCAGGATAGCACCTGGAACTGCTTACCTCGTAGCTCCCTCTCGCTTATATATCAACTTTAACAACCTTTTCAAAACCTTCAAGCTGCTTGGTATTTATACCAAGCGCGTATGCCGAAATTAGCATATCTCAAGCAGCTTCTTTAATTCATTTACTCAAAAGTTCTATTCTTGTGAATCGAATATTGTGTATACCTTACAAACCCCATAGAAAAAAGTCTAGAGGGGTGATATCGGGCTTCTTGGAAAACCAAAAAATTGAACCCTTCCTCCCTATCCAACGTCAAAACCCATGTAGGAAGACGCGTGACTCCGCAGCGTCGGCGCATGCCCCCAGCACAGTCTCGGTCACAAAGACTTGGATAAATAAAACACTCATCGTTAATATAGCATCTGCTGCTACGCATAATCAGTTCGGTCGAGGGTTGTTCCTCGTGTGCACAACTGATAACACGGACACAGTTTTCGATGACCCTGTATAATGCTTACGAAAAGCGAGAACATAAATTATGTCGTCTGGTTCAACAACCAACACTCACACACACACACACACACACACACACACATATATATATATATATTTATATTTATTTATTTATTTATATATATAGGCCAACAACTTCCTGTGGAGTCTTCAATGGTGTCCCGCCCTTCTCGGAAGCGTTTAAACCACTCATACATGCACTTCAAGTTGACAGCACGTTCTTCGTAAATTTTTAGCAGCATTTCATGAGTCTCTTTCTCTGATTTTCCAAGTTTGAAACATAGCAGAATATTCATTCGCTGATCCATTTTGAATTTCGACCGAGGGCACAAAAACTTCACTCTACAATGAACTGTTTCCACACGATGAGCTAACTCGCAGCGCCACCGCTCAGGAACTGGTTCAGACCAGTCTTCACTTGTTATATATATATATATATATATATATATATATATATATATATAACGGGTGGCCATAATTAAACTGAAAGTGCTCACAGTGTTCTGTAGCGCGATCTATTTGCGAGAATGACGCCACATTTTGTAGGAAGATTAAACAAGATGGGGGACGAAGGATTCCGCGAAAAAATAAATTAGTTCCAAAAGTCACCGCTAGGGGAATATTTGGCGCTGTGTAATAGAAAATAGAGTGTTAACAAATGCAAATCAATACGGAAATTACCTTTTATTTTGCATTCAAATGAGGTTCAATGTGGCTGCCGTTGTTGTGGACCACATACTGCATTCTGTGCACAGTATGCACAACAGCAGAAAGTAACATGTCTGCAGGAATCTCCTGTACAGTCCGTGATATGTTATCCTTCAACGTAGCCAGGTCCTGGACCACTCCTTGATAGACCTTGGACTTAAGGTAACTGGCCATGCAGTTGGAAAGTAGCGGCTAATGACTCTTTTTGTTGTGAATTTCTGTCGTAGCAGCTGTTGCACCCGTACAGCTACGTGTGGAGGGGCTCCATCTTGCATGAAAGTGATTTCCCCCAGGCATTGTCTTTGCTGAAGTGCCGGAATGACAAAGCTGTTCAACATGTGGCGATATTTCTCTCCGGTAACAGAACAGGTTTCCGGTCCTGTCGGGGTAATGTTCTCATAGAAGAATGGACCTACGATAAATTCCGCTGTGAACCCACACCAAACAGTTACCTTTGGTGATTGTAAGGGAATTTCTGTGACTGCATGTGGTGATTTGTCATCCCAAATTCGGCAGTTCTGGGTATTCACAGTTCCATGCAGGTAAAAGTGGGCCTCGTCTCCCCATAAGATTTTCCACGGCCAAGCATCATCCACCTCCATTCTGGCAAGAAAGGTGAGAGCAAAAGTCAATCGCTTATCATGGTCGGGGTACAGTAACTCCTGTACACGGCTGATCTTGTACGGATAGAAGTTGATAATCTTTCGTAAGATTTTCCATACCGTTCTGTAAGGCATATCCATATTCCGAGCTAATCCACGAGCGCTAGAGGTGGCGCCAATATTGTCTGGTCCTCTGTCGACAATCGCCGTGGCAACTGCTTCGATTGTATCCTGTGGTACAGGTTTTCGTCCTCTGCCTGACTGAACCTTCAGAGAACCTGTTTTCTCAAACGTCGCAACCATTGCTTTTAGCCCATTAACTGACACAGGACCGTTACCTTCACGCATTTTTTTGTGCGTTCTAAAAGCACGAAGAGCGGCTGACGCATTGCGCTGGTTGAGGTAAAAGAATTTGACCAGTAACGCACGCTCGACTAAAGAAGGAGACATTGCACATAAACTTTCAATCCGATTGATTCGAAACGTAACACATTGCCTTTTAAAACCCAAGCAGCTGGCACTGTGTCAATGGATGTAACGTGAAATTTGAATAAAGAACTTCTTCTTCTGCTCAGCGTACGTGATATTGCAGATCACGAGACTTTATCGGTGTTTATGTAGATTTTACGCTTTTTTAAAAGTGTTGCCATATTGCACTTGAACTAAATAAGAAAATGTGCATAATAAAAGGTAATTTTATTCCGTATTAATTTGCATTTGTTAACACTCTATTTTCTATTACACAGCGCCAAATATTCCCCTAGCGGTGACTTTTGGAACTAATTTATTTTTTCGCGGAATCCTTCGTCCCCCGTCTTGTTTAATCTTCCTACAAAATGTGGCGTCATTCTCGCAAATAGATCGCGCTACAGAACACTGTGAGCACTGTCAGTTTAATTATGGCCACCCGGTATATATATATATATATATATATATATACAGTAGATCCCCGATTTTACGTTTTTCATGGGACCAGCGGTAAAAAACGTATGAAACGGGAAAACGTAAAATCGGGGTTACAAAAAAATCTAGGCAAGTTGTTCAAAATTTGACACTTACTCGGATGAACTATTGGAAAAAATGTGTAATCTTTACTTGTTTTTTGCTTTTAAATACAATTTCAACTACAGCAAGTTCAATACTAACAATTTTTTGCAAATTTGCTTCTTGGTTTACATTCGAAACTAAAAATTGTTTCAGAGTTTCTATGCTTTGAATCATTTGATCAGCTGTGGGTACTACATCCTCCGTTATTTCTTCTTCATCTTCATCACCAGTATCATCGGAAGCAGGTGTAGTGTTCCCGCTCCAATCTGCGAAAGGCGAACCACGTGACATCATTTCTTTCCCCCTTCACTTGGGAGATGCGCGCCATCACATGTGAGTTGAGGAGAAAGACCTCTCGCGGGTCGGACGCGCTATGCCGAGTGGCGTTCTGAATTGTGTTGTCCGAATAAATATATTTAAAAAAACCCTCTGATGGAGTCTCTGCTTCGTGTCTAATTCTCTAGCGGCACATCGAATCACTATAGTGTCCATTCACCATATAGGGACTACTATACAGGCATTAAATTTGAAATCGATGGAATTTGTGAAGTGATGAGATGTGCGTCGCAGTCGATATACGCGTCATCGACTTCCGGAAGATTTTCACCTTCAGCCACGCAATCTTCTTCTTCCGTTTCATTGTAATCTGAAGGTGAAGGGCTAATTTCATTGTTGGATTCCGAGAAGCCTGCTTTATTAAACATATTGGTAACGCATTTTTTGTCGACACTGTCCCACGCTGTAGAAATCAAATTCAGAGCTTCCAGAGCATTTATCTTTGCTGTAGAAGCCTCATGCAGGTCACCGGAACCAATAAAAAGAAGTGATTTCTTAACCAGTTTTTTCCTATAATGTGATTTAAACGATCGGTCAATTCCTAAATCCAAAGGTTGAAGTTGGCTGGTGCAGTTTGCTGGAAAAAATTCTACTTGAACATTTTTCAATTTAAGATCCAAATGAGAGGCGCAGTTATCAATAAAAAATATGATTTTTCGCTTTTGTAGTCGCATTTTTTTATCCAGTTTTCGAGGAAAATCTCCAAACAGCGATTGAGTCATCCACACCTTTTTATTCGAAGTCTAATCCGTAGGTAAACTTTTCACATTATAGAAAAACCGCGGTTTCTTTGCTCTACCGATCACAAAAGGCGTTAATTTCTCACTTCCGTCGGCATTAGTACATAATAAAACAGTTAAGCGCATTCTTAAAAGTTTTCCCCCGTGGCAATTATCGCCTTTGACCGTCAATGTTGTGTCGGGTAACAAGTTGAAAAATAGTCCCGTCTCATCGGCGTTCAATACGTCTTTTGGAATGAACTCCTTTAATAAATTAAGTGTTCTCTTTCTACTGCTGCACAATTGCAATATCCACACCATCGGATTCTCCGCAGATAGATTTAAAGCATAAATTGTTCATTTTTATAAAAAAATCTGCCGATCCAGCCATTCGATGCAGAGAAGCCCTGGAGTTTAAATCTTTCAGCAATTTCAAGCGCCTTTTCTTTAACGATGGATCCGTTTATTGGAATTTTTGATGCCCGGGCTCCCTTGAACCATTCCATTAAAATTTTTTCCAAATCATCATGCGAAGATGTCTTAAGAGTTTTTTGTTTCTTTGCAGATTTTCCGAGTTTTTCAGCACTTAACTCTACTGAAATTTCTTGCTTTAAAATCGTTTGCAAAGTTGAATATGCAATACCCAATGATTTAGCAATATCAAGTTTAGTGCTAAGAAATTCTTCAGCTTTTTCGACGATTTCGGCCTTTTTTTGGCTAGAGAGAAACATTTTCATTTAGAGATCCTTCCTTCAGGTTAAGAACGCTTGACAATGAGAAAAATGGCTAAGGTGCTCAAACGAACTCTTACAGACCAGTTGAAACAAGTTCTACCTTTAGTGGGTTGCATGGGCTGGTCAGAGTCCCCTCCACCTTTCCATGTGAAGTGTGGACATTGGACAATCGATTCAAAAGTGATCCCTCCCCTCTTTCTCTTTTGCTGACAAAGAGTGATCGAAGAATCGAAAGGCATTGCTGTCATTCTCTCCTCACTTACCGGTGCCCCGTGCTTGCTCCTTCTCCCACCCTTATGATTTTGACACTGGGAGGAAACCCCTACCAAAGGACAATAAGTCGGAACAGAAAGAATGCAAGACCTGCTTCAAACAGGCAAGAAACAAGTTTTTCTTGAAAGTAAGAACTCGAAAATGTTTGTGTGAGCTTTGTAGAGGAAAAAAGATTTTGATCTCGTCTTTAGAAAAAAACGTATTAAGCGGGATTTTCTGGAAAGGGGTAACGTAAAATCCGGGATATTTTATCGGTATATAACATTATCGGTATAAGCAATTTTCACGGACCAGCAGAAAATGACGTAGGAAGCGGGATAATGTACGAAACGGACAACGTAAAATCGGGGTTCTACTGTATATATATATATATATATATATATATATATATATATATATTTGTGCAGGTGGTTATCAAAATAATGGAAACACATTTCAATATTAGTGGTGTTTAGGAAAGTGCTTCGTATTCCTTAAAAACCAAGTCTAGGGACCAGTATTTTTTATAGAATATAGTGTATACATTATTCAACTCTAAGGTAGCACTAGTAACAAAATTGTGGGCATCAGGCTCTTTGGGGGATAGCGATGGATGTCAAACCTTGTAGACCGTGCAGAGAGGGCAAATTTTTGAAGTGCGTCTAATTGGAATATCTAGTTCAACATCCCCCATGGTTTTGGGTGTTTACCGAGCTATGATATCGGAAGTCATAATGACATACGAGTGCATGGAAGGACATCTCGTGTGACAGAGAACTCTGTGAAACAGAATAGTGGACGAAAGGGAAAGTTAAGTGAAAGAGACTGTCGAGTATTGAAGCGAATTGTGACATAAAAAAACACAACTGCAGTCAAAGTGACCGTAGAGCTGCATCTGAATCTGCAGGCTCCAGTATCACTCATTACAGGTAAGAGAAAACTTCACAAACAAAATATTTAGGGCAGAGTAGAAATTCCCAAGCCATTAGTCACAGATGTGAATACAAAACGTCCTCTACAGTGGTACCACGAGTACAAATCCTGGTCGAGTGATACGTAGAAATATAACATTTGGTTAGACGAATCATTGTTCACTTTGTTCCCCGCAACAGGACGTGTGTATGTCTGAAGAACACCTACACAAGCATGAGTTCATGCTTGTAGCATGCCAGCTGTCAAACATGGAAGGAAATTTCTCAAGGTTTCGGCGGCCACCTTATCATTTTCAAAAAGGATCTATTGTAATCCTGAATGGCAGATTGACTAGGAAGAACTATGTCGAACTTTTAGCCATCCTATGGTGCAAATATTTTTTCCTGCAGCAGATGGTGTTCTCCATGATGATAGTCTCCGATCCATAAAGCTAGACGTGTCAGGTCGTGGTTTGAGGAACATAAAGACAAACATCTTATCTGGCCCTCACAGTCCCTAAACCTCAATATCATTGAACTGCTGTTATTGTGTCCAGCAATATTTAAATTTCAAAATATCTCGTTCATTAAAAGTTAGGTAAGAAAACTTATCTTACCTGAAAATCTTGATGGTCCGGGTAGTTGTTTCCGCATTTAAATAAAAGTTGAGACACAAGAATCAAAGAAAAATGACGACCTTTGGCTAATTAATAACATCTATTACTAAAAACAGGAATTTACATATAAGTTTTAACGAATAACCACGAAAACATGACAGGTTCTTAAACACAACGCGCGAACATTACATAAAAACTAAACTAAACTAAAGAACATCAAAGTTACATGTACACTTCTTCACTTCACTTCTTTCGTGCGTAATTGCGCAGAACGAAATTCAGGGGTAATGCCGCATTCTGCAACATACCTTTGAGTTTCGAACCAGAGAAACTCAAACCCTAATTCTAGGTGTTACATGATTTTTCGCATCTTCCCTGATACTGACGTAATCCTACGTTTATTCTGAATGTTTAACTATTGTTTAACTCCATGCAACTGTATTTTCCTATTTTTTATTTTACTGTAGTATTTTGTGAAACTGGCAGCAGGTTAAATTGTACTTTATCTCTGACAACAGTTGGATTTCATGTTATATTTATTGTGAGTTTGAGGGCTGCGAGGGGCGTATCTCCTTTAAGCTGCCTAACCATGTATTATTAATGTGTTTCGCCCATTAAATGTTGATTGCTTGTTTTAATCCGAAGTCAGATTATTGGTGATTTAAATGAGGTTCATAAACATTCACTTGTATTTTGAGAAGTTAAACAGTGATTCGTGAACAGTAGGTTTCAATAATCGTCCGTAATTGGATCGCCTTAGTCCATGATTGGGTGCTGAACAGTCTACATCACCTTGATTAGTCCCTTTGTCAATTGTCCAATCTGTGGGAAACGAGCCAGTGACCGGAGCAAGGTCGGTCTGCATATCTTCTTCAGTAACTTCTAAAGGTATCAGTCGAAGCACAGGACGAAGAAACTTGCCATTTTTCATTTTAACTTTAACAAGCCGGATGTAACCATCTTTTGAAGGATAACTTCTGTAACTCTGTCCATAGGACAATCTAATCTCTTGGTGTTGTCTCTAGAAACTAGAACTACATCTCCGATTTGGATTCGTTTGTTATTTTTAGCATTCTTAGATGATCGTCTTAAATGTCCTAAATATTCTATTCGGAATCGTTTACGTAGATTTTCTCTAATTCTTTGTCTATAAGTGAGTCTTTTATTGAGAGACAATGGATCTAAATTGTCTGAATCAGGAGTTAGCGATTCTTTGAGTTCCTGTAAAAAACATGGAAGGTGTGAGAGGGGTGAGATCATTCACGTCATCAGAAACATAAGTTATTGCACGGCTGTTTATAATGCTCTCGGTGTCAATGAGGATGGTTGTCATTTCTTCTAAATTCAAGGACGACCAACCTAAAACTTTTCGTAGTATTCCTTTGATCAAGTAAACAAGACGTTCCCACCACCCACCCCACCATGGAGCAGATGGGGGAATGAACTTCCAGTCAATTTTTTGGCTTGTACTGTACTGGGAAATAATATTCCAATCGATTCGTTTCAATAAATTATCTGCACCTGTAAAGTTAGTTCCATTATCACAATAGACAATAGCTGGTCTACCTCTTCGGGCAATAATCTCCGAAATGTTTGTAAAAAATTGTCCGTCGTTAGGGCAGTTGCTCCTTCTAAATGAATAGCTCTGAAAACGGCACATGTATAAATAACTATCCAGGCCTTCTGACCATTTCTTGGAATTAATGGGCCAGCATAATCTATTCTGACGACTTCGAACATCGCAGCTTCCTTTACGTGATCTTCTGGGAGGGGTGCTTCGACTGTCGGTTTAGGGCGCGAGTTAAATCGATTACATCGTACACATGTTCTAATTACATTTCTTACGGTTTTCCGATATTTAAGAATCCAAAAATCTTCTCTTAAGTTACTTATCAGAATTTGAACACCAGCGTGGTTTAATTTAGCATGTCTGGTCCGAATAATGTTTTCTATAACTGGATGACGCGAAGGCAATATTATCGGATATCTGAAATTTTTTGTATGTTTTCTCATTAAGATTCGGGTTTTTACTTTCAAAATTCCATTTGAATCTACATAACACTGACGCGCTTTTAAGTGTTTATCATCCGTTCCTGAAAATGATTTATTCTGTACAATTTTCAACACTGTGATTTCTGCTCTATTTATCTCTTCGAGTGTTAAGTCGCCAGTAATTCGGTTACACTTTTAAACTTTACAATTTGTGAAAAATCGATACATCCATGCAGTAACTCTAAGAAGCTTATCGAACGAGGAGAATCGGTCATAATATTTTTCCCCAGATGCTTCTGCATGATTAGCTGCACTAATGACAATTTTCCTTTTTTCCGAATTGATTACAGCGAAATCAGGGACTGCAATTGATTTCGGCCATTCCTCTGGTGGTCTTGCTAACCAGTCCACACCCTCCCACCATCTCGTCTGAGCCAAAGCTTCAACACTACATCCTAGAGATGGAAGATCTGCGGCATTCAAATGCCCTGGCACGTAATGCCAATCTTCAGGGTTGGTTAGGGAACGAATTTCATGCACTCTGTTATAAACAAAGGAAGCTCAATTTTCAGTTCCTTTGATCCAATACAAAGCATTTGCCGAGTCAGACCAGAAAAATTTCGGTACATTCTCCAAATTTAGATCATTACTCACACTCTGAGCTAATCTAGCGCCGATACTGCAGGCAAGGAGTTCCAATATTGGAATGGATAGAGACTTCATTGGAGCAACTCTGCATCTTGCCTGAACAAGTTGATATGTCGTTGAATTTTCAGTTTCGCATCTCAAAAAAACACAAGTAGCATATGCTATTTTACTTGCATCGCAGAACACATGCAACGTCAAACTTATCGGTTCTTCAGAAACAGGTATAAGATATCGCGGAATTTCTACTTCTTTCAATTTAGATATATCTTTTCTCCACCTTTCAAATTTTTTGACAATGGAGGTGGGAAGTTCCTTATCCCACGACACTTTCAATTTTCAGAACTCTTGTAGGAGAATCTTTGGCCCCAACGTAATAGGGCAAGTGAAGTCTAGGGGGTCAAAAATCTTATGCACAGCTGACAGAATTTTTCTTTTTGTCACGGGTGTATCGTCTTAAGCATAATCTCGTAAATCTACCGTCAAAGAATCTTTTTTTAAATTCCACTTAAGCCCCAGAACAGGAATATTCTTTTCGTTTTCTGACGAAAGATCATCGTCTTTATTACTATTACGGTGCTCCCAACCTCTAAGCTCAAATTTGGCAATGCTAAGAACTGTTTTAGATTCCTCGATAAATTTCTCAAGCTCTTCGAGGTCGTCCACACTGGTCACACAGTTATCCACGTAAAATGATTTTAACAACTGGGCTGCAGTTTTTCAAACTTTTGAGGAACATTCTGCAAATGAAATCGAATGGTTTCTCCCAATAGATAAGGAGAGCAAGAAAGCCCAAAAACAACTCGCCGATGCTGGAAAATTTTAGGCTTGGCCGGTTCACCTCCCTCCCACCATAAGAATTTCAGATAAGGTTTATCAACTTCACTCAATCCAATTTGCAAGAATGCTCTGCGAATATCGGCAACAACGCCTATTTTCTTTAATCTAAATCTATTCATGATGGCTGGAATGAGCTCGACAGTGTTTGGTCCATTTTCCAAACAATCGTTTATAGAGGGTGAATTCTTTTCTCTTGCTGATCCGTCGAAGACAGGTCGCACTCTTGTGGTGGAATTTTCTTTAACTACGTCCCGGTGAGGAAAGTAATGTTCACTTTCATCGGTACAGGAGTTCTTGACTTCTTCAATGACTTCCTCTTGAAGCCACTCTCTGAAAACTCGTATGCTTCTAAGTGTCCACTCCTCTTCAATGAATCGACACAGCTCTTCAGCCTTCGTTCTGCAACATTTCTGAAAGTGGGTAAAGGAGGATGGCCTTGTATCCACGGGAGACTTACAACGTATCTTCCATCATCATCAATTTTCACACTTCTGTTAAAATGTTCTTCGGATGCCATCTTCAGCTCTTGTCAATTTCCCTTGTTTCTAGGATCTAAAATTCCAAGTGTGTCACGCCGCCATAGATCTTTGCATCGTTGCATCGTTGCAATCTTTGCATCGTTTACATGTAGCGACATAACACTATTCGTGCTGTCTGAATATTTGTCTGTATTTGTTTTACCCATTATTGTCCATCCCAGGCGTGTTTCCATCAAAACTTGGCCAGATTGTAACTGTTTTATGTTCCCAGTATACAATTTACCTACAACATCTGCCCCAATTAGTCCATGAATTTCTTCAGGAGAAAACTGGTATAACAAATCTACCTCATCATTCAAGTTAGACAGAAAAATGTTTTGCTTCTTAATTTCACTCATAAATTTCCCCCGTGGAATTTTTGGAATTTTAGAACATATTTTTTCTTGATTTAACACCTCGAAATTTCATCTGTATCTATCTGAAAAGTCACTTAGACGAATCAAATATCTCTGGTGTGTTTCTGTTATTTCTAAGCCGCCGAATAAACTATGAGTCAAATTTTCTTCAATGCATTTACATCCCATTTCCGATATCGCGAAATTTGATAAGTAGAATTTACTACTGCCAGAATCAATTAACACTCTTATGTATTTCGTTCTATTCTCGCCCCTCAAACGAACAATAAGTGTTTGCAAAAGGACTTTGTAGAGTATAGCTTACTTCTACCCAGGCTTGGGTGCATAGAATTTGAAGTGGCACTCTGAATGAATTTGATACAAACACAGTTTATACATGAAACAATGTTTATTGAATTCGTTGCACATATAGAATTTGCTTTTACAGCAATAAGCATACGTACTACTTGTACGGAATATACACTCATGGACAAACAAATTAGCGCACCAAGAAGGAGTCGTCAAAATGAAACGAAATTTTACATACGTAATGACTACTTTGATATAAGTAAATGATAAGAAAATCAAAGAAAAAGGATAATTTATTTCAGAGAAAAAGGCAAAAGAACGGAGGAGTTAATACTCCGTTGGACCCCCTCTAGCGGGAATGCACGATGCGATACGATCAGGCATTGAGTCATACAAGTTCTGTATGATGTCTTGAGACATTTCGTTCCATATTTGCTGTAACCTTGCCTCTAGTTCGTTCAAACTCGTGGGATGCCCAACTCGTCGTCCCAAATGATCCCATATATGCTCGATTGGAGACAAATCTGGGGTTCGGGCAGGCCAAGGAAGGGTAGCAACAGTGCGGAGACAGTCTTGTGACACCCTTGCCGTATGAGGCCGAACATTGTCTTGTTGAAAAAGGGCTCCTGGGAGCTGTTGCATGAGTGGCAACACATGTGGTTGCAGGATTTCATGAACATACCGATGGGCTGTCATGGTGCCACGGAACAATACTAGGCAATGGCACCCCATACCATCACACCAGCTGTGGGAGCGATGTGTCGCTGTACAGCAAAGGTAGGATTGAAGCGTTCACCACGGGCTCTGCACACACGAACACGATTGTCATCGTTGCCGAGATTGAATCTGGATTCGTCGCTAAAGAGGACCTGGTTCCATTACGCTGCAGTCCAGTTTCCTCGTGCGCGGTAAAACTCCAAACGGAGGCGTCGATGGGTGGGCGTCAAGGGCAGCACACGTAATGGGCGCCGCGATACCAACTGTCCTTCAGCCAGGCGCCTTCGTATGGTTCGAGAAGACACAGAGGCCCCTAGTGAAGGTGCTACCGGTGCCTGGATGGCGGCCTATGAAGCAGTTGGCTGTACGCGTGCATTTCATACGATGTGGCGGTCTTCTCGACGACTGGTCTGTCGAGAGCGTTCTGAGACAGGTATTCGTGTATATGACATCTCTCGGGTCCACTGGTCCCAACACCTCCTCACAACACAATCAGAGCGGCCTAATTGACGAGCTACTCGCCTAGCTGACCACCCAGCTTCCATCATCGCGACGATTCTCCCCCTCTCAAACTGCGACAACTGCTTATATTGTCTTCGAACACGGCGTAATGGCATGTCTATCTCAGCTCTTCCTTTGTAAATGATTGAGCACACTCAAACAAGCTTTGGTTACCTTTTTTATACTCCACAGAGTACGATGTTCAACGCCCTCTACCGGCGATACGTAATGCGCAATCACGCTGCATTTTTAATCATTTGCATATCTCCCCGACATGTACCTTCATTGCAAGTTTCGTTACGATCCCGCAATTATTTCTGGGTGCGCTAATTTTTTTGTCCATGAGTGTATATTATCATTCAATAAAAATACCCTTTGCAATACTCACAACCTAGAGAGTCAAACCAGCAGTTCTGCCACGTAAACTTTGGGCCCCCTAAGCACTAGCGCAGGATAGCACCTGGAGCTGCTTACCTCGTAGCTCCCTCTCGCTTATCTATCAACCTTAACAACCTCTTAACTTAATCAAGCTGCTTGGTATTTATACCAAGCGCGTATGCCGAAATTAGCATATCTCAAGCAGCCTCTTAAATTCATTCACTCAAACGTTCGATTCTTGTGAATCGAATCTTATGTATACCTTACAACTTTACCCGCAGATGTTTTATTGTACAGAGCTGAGTCCTTCCTATCTTCAGTTTCTACTCTTTCAACACGTTGCGGTTTGCTCGGTATACCTGACTGAATTTTTTGATAAACATAACTTTAAAATGAGATGCCAATAAATATTGTGACCCGAGCAATATTTAAACTTCAAAATATCTCGTTCATTAAAAGTTAGGTAAGAAAACTTATCTTACCTGAAAATCTTGATGGCCCGGATAGTTGTTTCCGCATTTAAATAAAAGTTGAGACACAAAAATCAAAGAAACACGACGACCTTTGGCTAATTAATAACATCTATTACAAAAAACAGGAATTTACATATAAGTTTTAACGAATAACCACGAAAACATGGCAGGCTCTTAAACACAACGCGCGAACATTACATAAAACTAAACTAAACTAAAAAACATCAAAGTTGCATGTACTCTTCTTCACTTCACTTCTTCCGTGCGTACTTACGCAGAACGGAATTCAGGGGTAATGCCGCTGTACCATAAATTAAACGTATCCAACTCCGTATCCTTTACGAAACACTACATTTATTAACAATTCACAATCACAACACTATTTACTGTATTCTCGTTCAATAATTATTTACGGCTTTTCATTTATGCCGCCCAGATTTTCCATTCGACTACGTCGAGCCATTACATGGTACTAAGAACCTCGCAAATCGGCTCTCCTAACGCTACAACAAGTTAGTTTCGTTTTGACACGTGACGTAGACATACAGTATTTCCCTCCCGTAAGGAGAGTAAAACCTAAATCCCTGTTTATAGGGACAAACAGTTACAGACGGAGTTTGGAGTCGTAACATCCTCTGCCCCTAATGAAGACATTCATTATTGCTAACAACGTAATGAGTACAATATAATAAATCAAACAATTTTACATTCAATTATTACAAAATTAATAAAGAACAATATTAATATTAACAGAAATAAAACACTTATTAAATGAAACAATCAATTTACCTTGATATCTGGCTGGTAAATTCACAACCTCATTATTAAAAGTTGGATCACGGCTTACCTATCTCCATATGATGCAGAATCTGAATCGGTTCTTTTGATTTGACCTGTAGCTGTTTTCAGCGCGACAGCTCTTACCTGTTTGTCTCTGCCAAAATGCAATTCAGTTACTCTTCCCATTCTCCACATTTGCCGTGGCACCTTATCTGCTATCAATACTAGTCACCTACATTAAATTGGCAAGTTAAATTAACTGGTTTTATAAAGTTTATATTTCTTAACTGTAAAATGTACTCCCCCTTCCATCGTTTCCAAAACTGATTTAAAAGTTTTTCACGATATAAATATCTCTTAATTAGTACTTTATGAGTACTGGATACACTTTCAGAAATTGATTTGACAATATGGGGAGGTAAGGAGGTTATTCTTCTTCCAATGAGGAAATGAGCTGGAGTCAGAGGGGATGGTTCTGTGGGTTCATTATACATAAGTAACACATATACATAAGTCACATAAGTAATAGGTCTAGAGTTCAAAATGGATTAAATCTCTGCAAGTATTGTTTGCAGTTCTACGAAAGTTACCAAAGCCCTCTCAAGAATTTTCCTCAAAACAACCTTTGTCATACGAACAATCCTCTCCCAATATCCACCCCACCCAGCGGCCTTTTCTACTATGTACTGCCACGTAATCTCCTTTTTTCCAAAGTAACTTTGTATGTCTGAGTCCTTTATGTTCGTATACAATTTCTTGAGTTCGGTGTCTGCACCTTTGAAAGTCAAGGCATTGTTCGAGTTAATAATTCGACAAACACCTCTCCTTGAAACAAATCGTGTAAACGCTAGTAGGAAATGTTCACTACTTAAGCTGGACACAACTTCCAAATGAACAGCGCGAGTGACGGAGCAGGTAAATAATGCGATGTAAGCCTTGCAATTGTCCTTTGTATATAAGGGTCCTACAAAGTTTATTACATTGACTTCCAAGGGTTAGGCTTCCTGAGTTCTGGTTGCAGAAAGTGGAGCTACTACCCGCCTTCCTTGTTTAGTCTTGAATCGTCTGCATCGTAAACACTTGTTTAAACAGGACTTTACAGCTTGCCTGCCACGAATTATCCAAAATCGTTCTCTGAGTTGTGTTAGAGTGTCAGAAACACCAGAATGAAGCACGTTCTTATGCTCTCTCATTATCAAAAGCTCAGTAAATTTAGTCTTGCTCGGAAGAATTATTGGATGTTTAGATTGAACATCTAAATCAGAAGTCTGCAATCTTCCTTTTAAAGCTATCAACCCATCAGTGGTCAAAATTGGATCTAAACCATATATCTTAGAGTCATAATCAATTGCGGTTTTCGTTTTTAATTGGTTATAATCTTTACCAAAGTCCCTTCGTTGCACGATTCGAAGCCAATAGTTCTCTGCGATAGAGAATCCATGCGCTGTTAAAGCACCCGTAGATTTTATACATTTTGGTTTAGAATTGCTCACAAACCGCATGATATATGCACTTATTCTTATGACATTTCGTAGGTCACTATACATGTACAGGTCCGATAGTGGTTCAACAGTTTCCAGGTTGACATGAAACGCAACGACCTTTCGTTTCTCTTCCTTAACACCTTCAGTATCTGAACTGACCCTCGTCGCTGATACCTCACTTGAAATATTTAACTCTGCAAGCCAAGGTGGTCCTCAAATCCAAGCCTTATCATTGATTAGAGCTTGTGCTCTTATTCCTTTAGTGAGCTTATCGACTGGATTGAATTTTCCATTGCAGAATTGCCAACTCGATGGATCAGTCCTTTCCTTAATCTCTACCACGCGATTTCTCACCAATATCTTCCAGTCATCTGCAACGCCCTTTATCCAATGAATACAAATCTGGAAGTCAGTCCAGTAAAATATATTCCTTGGTTCTGCCATAGGAAAAGTAGACTGTAAATATGACCCCAGTCTTGCTGATAGTAGGGTCCCCATTAACTCGAGTCTTGGTAGTGTCATCTTCTTCAGTGGGGCTAAACGAGCCTTCGATATTATGAAACACGTTTCGTATCTATTTAACCTTCTCATTCTAAAGTATGCTACCGATCCATAGCACTTGGGACTGCCATCTGAGAATATGTGTACTTCAACAGAATTCCAGCAATTTTCACTGAAATATAATCTGGGTATCTCAAAGAATTTCAACTTCTCAACGTCGTTCAGCCACTCCAGAAATTCTGCTTCCATTTCACTAGGAACACCTTCATCCCATTGAAGGCCACTTTCCCACAACCTTTGGAATATTCTCTTAAGTCGTACTGAAAAGGGATTCATTATACCCATAGGGTCAAATAACATTCCACAAGCTGCTAAAATATTACGTTTCGTTATCAGCTATCTCCTTTCAATTTCTTAAACTGACTAGTGTCAATTCTCAATTTGTCATTTACACTGTTCCAAATAATACCCAAAATCTCCAATGGTACGCCAGACTCTTCCGAAATTTCACGACAGTCGATGCCATTCTTCCTTCATAGTTCATTGAGCTCTGGAGAATTTGATATCCATCTACGAAGATTCATACTGGCTTGATCAAGAATAACTATAATTTCTTTACTCAGTTTTAGAGCATGGTCGATATCCGTAGATCCTGATATTAAGTCGTCGACATATAACTCTTTCAACATGTCGCAAGATTCGCTGTGAGATTCTTCATATTTCTTTAAGTGAAGCCCCACTGTCGCAGTCAGTAAAAACGGTGAACACTTAACCCCAAAAGGCACTCTTGCAATCTGCAACACTTGGAAACTTGGAGGATCGAAATGGAGATTTGGCCCCTGCCCATTAATCCCCAGGAACTTTAAAAAATCTCTATCCCCCTAGGCAATTCCTACTTCAAGAAACGCGTGCTGAATGTCGGCGCAAAAAGCGATTGGATTTAATCTGAACTTCAAAATGATTTTCAATAAGTCGGGATTCAAATTGGGCCCACTATCCAAACAATAGTTTAGGGATAATTTATCCTTACCCTTAGAAGACGCATCGAAAACTATCTTGACCTTTATAGTGTCCTTTACGTCGCGCACTACTGCTTGATACTTCGCATGAAGTATCCTGTATTAACGGTTTTCCTTAAATCTACTGTTACTGGTTCCACAATACCTTCTTTTAAGTGTTCATTAATTATTTCACTATTATCTCAAGGCTAACTCTCGATTCCTTTCAAATACTCTGCTCAAACTGTGCAAACGACGCCTCGCGTTTTCATAGTTACTCTCTAAATTTTTATCCTTTTCTTTCCCTAATAACCGAGTTTCATATCGTTTGTTTTTGTACGTAGTATTTTGTTCAAATGACTCTAAAATTTCCTTATGAGATCGAGAAATTTCCTTATCTGGACTTATCCCAATTGTTTCCAGTTCCCAAAAACGCTTAACTCTTTCATGGTCCAATTCTTCATTCGCAACGGTCAAATGGTTAGCAAACACCTCCTGACAATTATATCCTTCATCCCTTCCCTGTATCACGAAGCCAAAAATGGTGTCTGTTGCCACTAGTCTTTTAGAAATTTTTACATTTGTTTCGGGGGGCTTGGGGTGCCTTGAGTGGATGACAGATCTGTACTGTTTGTCCGGCATCCTCGAGCCCCACAGCAATGAAAAATGTCACCGAACTTGGGAAATTAACCCTCTACTGCGTATTCAGGCTCTTGCTACGTAGTGACCGACTTTCAGGTGATTCATGGTTGATAAGCCCAAGAGGCTTGGGGAACCGGTGGAGTATTATGACTTACATTTGTTTCGCCCAAAATTTCTCCAATACAATCTGACCAATACAATCTGATTAAAATTTGTATACTTCTGGATGTACCCTGATCTGCCAACTCGATACCCTTTTCCAAAGCCATATTCCGAATCCATTTAGAAGGAATTTCAATTTGTCCTAATGTAATCGAATCAATAACTGCTGCGTTAATTTTGATTTTCCGATTTGGATCACTCACATTACACAATTCCAGTTCAACGATATCATAAATTTTCTTCTCAGCTTGACTATCCCCCAAAAGTGTAAATAAAAAGTGCTTCTTTACTTATGGCCTTTAAACTCAATAGTTCACAAACTTCGCTAATCACGAATGTTTTGGTGCTTCCACCGTCTATCATGCAATGTACCATCTTCGTTTTATTTAAAGGACTTTACTCTAAGATGTTGAGTTTTTGCACCAAATACAGACGTTTCTACTGATTTAGTTGTTAATATTATTGACAATGCGGATATTTTATTAAACATGAATAAATTTTGAATTTATTTCCTAAATGTTCAGCACTAATGTTCTATGCATAGCCAAGTACCGCTGTAACAACCACTTTTCCCGTGTAAGGATCGAATCTTCGACCTATGGACTGAAACCCTAAATCATACAGGTACGTAAAAGAACCTTACAAAGTCGGTCTTTATCATCAATGAAACTTAACTGGAGTATAATTTTCTTCTATAAAAATCTATGAGCGTATACTACATTGGGCCAAGCTACAGAGTTCGGCGACGCTTGAGCTCATGGTGATTCTGCTATTAATATGTTCCCATTTCGAGTCTTTTCCCATTTCAAGTGTTTATTGCTTATGAACTTAGGAAGCAGGTTTACTGATAGTTGTTTTTATAGATAACGTGGCAAAACGCAGGCATTTTCCATCATTTTGGGCAAAAAGAATTTAGCGAGAACTTGTCTTAAACATATAGACATCAAGTTTTGAAAGATTTCAACGCATCCTTTACGATGATTAGGATGTGTAAGTAAAAATTATTACTCTTTTGAGGTAAACAAAATGCATCCGAAGGACAATACATGGCTTCACTTCGCTATGTCACACTTTCTAGAGTAACATAATTTCAATACTTTTTTTTTTTTAAAGTTTAATGATATTTTTGGTCCATGTGTTATTTTCGACGTATATTACAGTTTTCCTTGAAAAGTTTTTTGTTTTCAGTTACAGAACAGTTTAATTCAATAGATATTAGTAAGCTTTTTAAGAAATAGAAAAATAATTTTCTGTAGTTCTTTAAAGGATTCGTAAAACTTTCGCAAACTAAGCAACTCTCTGAATGTTATTTATTACAGATGCATGTCATCTGATGTATACAATATCACAAATATTTTCCAAAGCTGTCTGCTTATTTTTCTAAGAAAAAAAATAAATTTGAGTTTAATATTCATGTGTTAGAGTTTGTTTCCTTGAGAGAACTCAAAAGTATTTAGCCAAATTGAAATTCCATTTCTTTGAAACTTACAAAAGTGTGAAAAATGCCGTATTTACTTACTCAATACTTGAAGATAAAAATTCATATTCACTATACCAAATTTGTTATTTTGTTAATTCTCATGTTTTAAAACTTGTGTTTTTTATTACATGTACTCTAAAAGATAAAATTTAACTATGTAGGTGGAAAAATTTAATGAATAACATATATATTTTTATTTACTATCTTTAAATAAGGATTTGTTCGTAATACCATTACATTTTAAAATCAATCTGTTCGTCTTCCTTTCCCGAAAAGTAATAAAAAATTGGCATACTTCACATTATACAGTATCACTAAAGAAAAAATACCCGTGAAGAAATATTCCATTTTTTGTGAAAAGGGCCAGTATGTATTATGAAAATAAATACAAAGGCAAAAATACTGAAAAATCCCAATCTCCAAGCCTGTCTAAGGTTTGTCTATTATTGGTTTTTTAATTCTGTAGTCATATTTTGCGGCAGCAACTAACAGGACATTCAAAATTATGGTGAATCCGGTTGCAGACGGTACTAATACAAATATAAACTACATATTTGATTCCATATACGCAGGCACGGATGGCTAGCTTAACTTACCTCCGAAGCATACTGCAGCCAAATGTCTGCTGAATTTCGGGCCGAATTTATACTACTACGTCCTGGCTTAATCAAAAGAATACTAAGCAAGCATTGTTAAAGTTACTTTAAGGTCACCGCAAACAATATGTTTAGAGGTTCTGTCCATTACTGTTACGAAAACTTGATCGTCTTCCGTTTCCAATAAAAGGTGGAAGGGATGAATCTATTGAGCATTGTTGTCGCCAGCAGATCCATAAAAATAAACATACCCGTCAAAAATGTGGTGCAGATTTTAAGGCCACAATATCACAAATAGATCCTGCCACGATGCAAACAGGTATAACAGCATCAACTGATTTGCTACTATCCGACGGTATACTGCGTTCGCCCTAGGTATAATTACAATACGAATAATTTGATGGAGACTAGCAGTGAGTCTTTGAAATCACCCTTGAGTCGAGTCTGTCATTGACCTCTCTTCACAGTAACCTCAAAACTCAGTGGAGCTTAGCACAATGTTTACGAATGAAATCGGCCTCTGTACTGCAACTATTGAATACGTCAGGAAAATAGGGTAATAAAACTTCAGTTGAAGAAAGCTGCGTTATGAATACTTATAGAATAATGACAGACTAAGAATAATAGCCCCTGAAACTATTGCTTATGAAGCAGAACCCGGTATCATGTCGATTCATTGATAAAATCTTACTCTCTTGTTCGCTAGTAATGCAGTAAAGACTGTGTGCTAGCATTCTTTAACAGGATATTACAACAGCTTCTTTTCCAAAGAATGTGCTTTAAAATGAATCTTTCAAGACCTCTCTTTGTCCCCAGAACTTTCTCCATCATATTACGTGGGGAATAAGTTAATTTGATGAATCTAACTATCATGCAAAATTTCTGGAGCTGCAACTTCAAAATGCCTTATCACATATTCCACAAATTAGCTGTTTAGGGTTGATTAACTCAGTACCACGCTATATCGTTTTATACTGTAACTTTATCAAAATTTCATTTTAAGGAATCCAACTATTACATTCATTAATTCTGCTAACTAATTACTCTTACCCTGTAGAATGTTACCCTATATATCAATAGTTCATTAATAATATACTATTAAACTGCTACGTCCCTAGCTCTTCTCATTCTTCGAGAAAAAAGACAAAATCATAGACATGCTTACTGAGGAAAAGATGTATAAATCTATCTGACTAACAAAATCAATTTAAGTTATATTTTCCCAAAGAAATAGTATTCTGCTGTTTTTTATTTCATTGTTACTTTGCGTACTTAATTAGTAGAAGAGTTTTTACAGCGAAAGGTTTCGTCATTCTCAATGCTTAATTTTAAAAAAATCGTTTTGCTTACATTCTTTCTAACTGTTTTAATATTGGTGTAGTAACTGTTTTGGAAGCCTACTTACTGCCAAAATTTGTTTGTTAGGCGTTTTCCTTAACTCTTGAATATCTCAGTCGACAGAGAAAAGTGATCAGTTAATAATTAATCATTTTGTGGTGCTCCATGGTATAAATTTTCCGATTACATTTTAGAAAGATTAATTACTAATTAAATATTCAATGAATCACGTTAACTTATGCATTGAATCGCTTCGAAGCAGCAAACGTCATAGCAAACTCTGATTGGCTGCGTAAGCAGTTATAAGCCATAGCCAGACAGATGGGAGTCAGAGGTTCTTAAGTTTTTCGGTTTGTTTGTTTTAGTCATTTGTCAGTTTGCCTGATGTGTTTAAGTTGAGGCTGAGGCGATGGCTCCCTCATTTACGATTTATCACAAATTCTTTTAGACCTCTCGAGATGTTTAAAGTTGATTTTATCAAAGCAGGTTCGCGCCATAATTTGAGTATGTTGTGTATGTCGGCGTAGTCTGCCTATACTATTACTTTGTGAATAAAGTTGTTAAGTTTGTTAATGAGTTTAGAGTGATTAACTTGGCTTCTACAATATTGGTGGTATACACGAGCCACCATAATTTAAGATAAACAGAAAGCAAAAGAAAATTTGTTCTCCGCTTAAACGTGACAGGAAATTTCTTCTCTAATTAAATAATTCTAATGTAATGGCTAGAGATTTTAGTGATTTCAAAGTTTTTAAACAAATATAAATCTTTTACTTTTCCAATATCAAGGTCTGTAGATAAATAAGTGTGTAAAATGTCAGACGACGAGAGTTAGCGAGGACCTCTTCTAAATCCGCGTTTGAATCATAATTAAATTACTCTATTTTCTCTATTTTCTAATCAGTTTAAAACTTAAGAATGAATCCTTCTCATTTCCAAGCTTGATGTTACAGGCTTATTGACTTGAAACTTCAAGTAACAGAGAAATGTAAAACACGTTGGATGCATTGGGTGGAACTAATTGAGTTTTACTATTGAAAGTTACATTAAATTTCACTGACTAAAATCAATTCTTCTGATTAGCTAGAATCTACAATCTAGAAGCTACAATACTAGCTATCTTAGCAGTTAAATTAAAACCATTTAAGACCACTTGAATCGGGTGCTAACTCGCTCTACTAGTCGGCCTTTTCGCATGATTAAGTTAATTTTATTAGTCAGATATATTTATACATCTGTCCTCCAGTCAGCATGTCTATGATTTTGTCTTTTCTCCTGAAGAAAAAGGAGAGTTAGGGAAGTAGCAGAGTGTTAGTATAGTATTAACGAACTATTGATATATATGGTAAAATTTTACGGGGGTTTTATACGAGCAATTAGCAGTAGGAATGCATATAATAGTTAGATTTCTTAAAATGGGATTTATTTCTGTTTGTATCTTAATTATCTCTGTTCCTAGTGAATTCTATATACAGAGGCATGTTCCCCATATGTTATAAAAGTGTCAGACTTTAATTGAAGTGCATCTTAAATAAAAATATGTTACCATTTAAAAATTATGCAACGAAATGCGCCAAAATTATTGATTCATAAAATACTATTAATTTTTCTTTCAGACGCAGGTGTTCTCTAAGAGTAATTTTCTGCTGCTCTAATTTCTAGCTTTTCAGATATCATAATTTTAAGTAAACAAATAATTTCCTAGAGTTACCATTCGCTGTATTTTTTTTATAAAAGTGAGTAATGATTAAAAAATTTTGAAAAAAATTTGATTGTATTAGATATTTCGTAGCTATTTATTCCGAACTGTATGTTCATTTATACATCTTACCTACATATTCAAAATAAAAAGAACTCACATTATACTACGGTTATCTTACTTATGAGCTTCCGTATTACCTTGGGCTGAAATCGGAACCTCCTGTTATTTTCCCCTCCTTCCAGGAGTATTGACCCATTTCAACGCCGGTCTATCCTCTTCAGACCCGAAAGAATAATAACAACTTAAATATCCTTTCATGGCTTTTACACTCATACACTGACATAAAAGATCACAAAAAAATATTTTTCTGAAATTGATAATTTAGAGGGCTAGTAATTTAAAGTCCATATGTGTGGACCTCAGGTCAAAACGGAGTAAAACAATGAAAAATTTCCAAATGATTAAAACACTCAAAATTAGTTAAAATGACTTAAAATTCAAGCGCTAAGGGGTTAAATGCAATGATAACTGTCTTAATGAATATTGATAACAATTTACAAAAAAAAATAATTGAAAATTTTTTGACTGATTTTAAAATTTACCTTTTTTTAAACATTTTTGTGTAGAATGATACGTTTCAAAGCAATTATTCCTTACTACACACAAATACATGCTACATTTTACGCATACTACTCTAGTCCTTGAGTTGCATCCTAATAATTGGCCTTTGGAAGCATTTTTATCATCCATAAATCTTGGAAAATTTCCTACTCCAACTAGGCGCACTTCCTTAGTTCCATTTTTCATACACAAATATTTTCTCTTCTGTTTGTTGGTTTTGTTTCCTTCGTATTTCATCAGACCAAAGGCAACTGTCTTACAGTATTCCAATAGTGACATGTACTGCTTGATACCATTTATATTTTGAAATCTCCTATATTGAATCCAGCAGTTGGATATCGCAAGATCTATAAAATGGCTAAATACACACACCGGTCATTTCTTAGTTTTAACAGTGCATCTGTAATATGCTAAATATCGGTCACATAAATCTGTACCACCCATATATTCTTTGTAAGAGTGCACAATAACGGGTTGTGGTATGCTGGTTTTTCTCTTTTCTTCTTTTGACCACCTATTGCAGATAGAAATAGGTTCACTTCCAACACATGAAGACAATAAAACGACAGATCTATTATTCTTCCATTTCAAAATGCAGATATTTTTACCATCCCGGACAAGTTCATCCCATTCCCCTCTCTGCATTGTTCTATCACTTTTAAACTTTTCTTTGACTGTTCCTATTCTGTTGCATTGTACAGTTCCTGTATGAAATATATTATTTTGGAGGAATATGAAATATATTATTATATGTTATTCCTGTATGAAATATATTATTATATTCTGCACATTCTATTCCCGTAAAATATCTATCTCTATGTAAACGTGATTTGAGTTCTTTGGAATACTTTCAGCAAGGCGTTTTACAATACCGCCACCTAAACCCAAAGTCTGTATATCTTCTGAGGGAACACATCCTTTTCCATCATAAATGGCAAAATCCAAGACCAAACCATCCCTGGCTGACAGAACAAAAACTAAAAGAAACTCCTAATAATAAAACACTCGACATAAACATTCTAATTAGATTTAATTTTTTTATTACCATGCAAGATAATGCAATAATTGCAACTAAAAAACTGCCACTTTCTATTGATGAAGAAAAAAAACTCTACTATATAATCTTGTTAAATTAAAAAAAATACCTACTCATTATTATCTCAAAAATAAATTAAAGTTACAGGAAATGTATTTGTAAAGAAATAATAGTAAATTATAATATAACTATGAAAACTACTATTATTAATAAGTAGGTTTAATTATTTCCATGAACACAAAAGATTATTCGATGAATGCAACATAGAATCTAGAAATTTCTAATCAGAAAGGAAAAAAATCTCTATAATTCTTATTAAATATGAAAAAATATACATTTGAAAACTCATAATTGTTCCACGAATACATTAAAGGTATATGAAATACATAAAAAAAAGAACAATGGTAAATTATGGTAAAATTAATGGACTTCCCTATTACTGCTTTTTCACTCCATTGAGAACTGAGGTCCAAATGTGTGGACGTGTACGTAAATCACTACACTTCGTAAATATCACACAATTGAAAGTTTAAGGGCTTTAAATAAGTTAATATATAATACTACTAATTTTATTGCGGAAAGTGTCTATTTAATTTTAATAATCATGAAGAGTACTTTCTTTTTCCGGCCACGCTGTCTTGAAGCCATTTTGCAAAATCGGATGAAACAACAATTCATCTAATGTGTAAATCCAGTTTGATGCTGACATTTATTGGTATCTTTTTAAAGCAAAATCATTAATCTTTTCAGAAATGCCATAAAAATCTCAAAAATTAATCGGTGTAGATTTTATGAGGCAAAGAAGTGAGGTCCACCTCAGGACTCAAGAGGCTATGGTCTTCATTAACGGACCTAAGAGATTAGTCTGAAATATATTTAAATAGATAAAACTTAAGGTAAGAGAAAGAACAACTATCTTATATTTGATGCATAAATACATATTTTATTTATTAATGTCTAGTTTATTTTGCCTTATTGATTAGGAATATGTGACATAAGGAGAGTCGGAACTTTGTGAGAAATGTGTCCTATTCTATATTGTTGCAGATTCTAAATGTTAAAAAAATATAGCGGCAAATAAAGAAACAAAAAGGACGAAATATTCTGGAAAATTTTATGAAAGAAAATTCAACAGGCTAAATATCGAGTGTCTAGTTTAATTTTTGTTTACTACGGCATTTGCGGGGACACCGATAACCTCACTTTAACATGTTTGTTTTGAGTTCTTTGTGTTTAAAGTGCAACAAGAAAAGAAAGGAAACATTGCCTTTTCATGATTAGATAATGTTTTTTAGTTACAAATTTCACGGAATTTTAAAATTTTCAAACAAACATACCTTTTTTTATAGTGAGTATTATTAACATGCCCCAAATTTCAACTGATTAAAAAAACCCTCAGTTTAACTTTCATATTTCGGAAATGTAAATAACTGTAGAAAAAAAAAGATCAATGACCCATGTATTTATTTTTTTTCCGTTGAAAACATTACAGATTACATTCAGATGTAAACAACCTCGCCACATTGTATGTATTTTAAGAATCCTTTAGCATTTTTTATATTTCTTCTAGGGTTTATCGTACAGGCTAGTGGTTACACAATTTTGAAAGCTTGATGATTTTTTATGAAAAACTATGATGGATAACGCCTTACTTTCTTATGATAGTTTAAAGGCGGCATTTATAAAATACAATTGCAATCGCAAACACTTTACCTTAAAAATGGTTATATCTTTAAAATAAAACTTACCGCGTTATATATAACGTTAAGATATCCAACATAACATACCGAATTATTGGACAAAAAGTTGTTATGTAGGAATATGAGCATATATTTTTTACAGTATGTGTGTTATATATTTTTCCCCTCAATCTTCAGTTTAAAATGTTTTACATGTTGATTTTTAAGTTGTCATATCCGATATTCTATTGGTTTCATTTCTTTTATTTTATATGCAACATCATTCATATAACACGCCTGATAAAGTGACCTCCATGAATTTAAATCGACTGCTACATAACATTGGGTAAATACGTCCGATAAAAAAATACCTTTTACGGGATGTTTATCATCAGGAGAACATCTCGTGATACCCATGTAAATTTTTCATGCAGTGTAAATGACATACTTTAATTGCAAGGTTCCTAAATCTAGCTTGTAGTGATTTCTATTTGAAAAAATGTCTTTTATTATCCGGACCAATGATTATCCTTTGACGCAGAAGAATCTCCTGGAGATCCCCTGTCTAAAAACAACTTAGCTGCTGATACGGACCTTACTGGACGTTTTCTTTCCAGCAATGTGGCTAAATGACATGTACTGAATTATCTCTTAAAATTAACAACATCTTGTGAGGGGTTTTATCATCACAACTGATAAAACTCATCACAGAAACTAGTATAGTGAGTAATATAGGTAATTAGTTTATTCTCTTTAAAATAAATATCTCTAAATTTCAATATCCAGACATGCCTTGCATATGGTAACATAAACGTAAATTATTGGGTCTAAATTATTGAAAGACTTAAGAATAACGATCTTTTGACTTCTCTGTCATAGGAAAACCGTGATCATATGTTCCATTATTAATAATTTTCAGGGCAACTCAGGTTATTTCGACATCTGACATCTATGTAACATATGTCGGCTTACTGTCGTTCCTCCGCGAGTCACTTGCATATAGAAAAATGTATTAAGTTCGTCCTAATTTAAATTACTCGAATATATATCATTGTATAAGGGATCTACCCTAGAGTTAAGTAATAGCCTCTTGGCCATCTACGAAAGAGACAAATCCTCCCAAACTCAACGATTGAACAAATAGAAAAAAGAACTAGCATGGTTTGAAACAAGGGATATACAATCATTTATTTATGAACTGAGGACAAAGGAAAAAGGACATTCTCCCAATAACACTTGAGTCCTTTTGGACGTATTTCTTGATACTCGTTGAATCTGCTGAGCTTAGAGCCTATCTCGCATAATCTTTAGTAAAACAAAGGGATATTTTTCGCTTGTGTGTTTGCAAGATTTCATCAATTTTTTGTTCACTGTCATTACTGCTTTAGCCAAGACCCCTTATTTTTTCTTTCTTTTTTTACAATCATAATATATTTTCTTATAAAGCTTTACGGTTATCTTCTATTGAAAAATTTCCATTTGATATATGAAAAACAAATCTTGGTTCTTTTATTTTGTCTAAGTTATTGCGTCATAAATGTAAATGTGCAACGCAAAGGACACTTCGAAAATAATATGTCCTACCCTACTACGTCCTTCTTTTTGAATTTCTGTCTTTACAATTGAATCTCTCTCTTCTTCATTCAAAGCTAATTTAAATTCATGCCTGTTCAAAAATTTTATTCCAAGATATTTAAAAGTGTTCTTTAAATGGATTCGAATTCACGTAAAATATTATTATTTTTTTTAAGTGGATTTTCCCTTTTGAAACATTCTTAAGATTCCTCTTTTGTGGTACGAAATATTTTAAATTCCTTTCTGAAATATATATCAGAACGAATTGAACTTTAGATTCATATTCGAGACCTTTAAAAATTGAATTGACATCATAATTTATATTTTGAAAGGTATATTTCATTTTTAACCCGATAAATTTTCAAATGGTCTGTCAAAGTAACTTAGTTTATCTCTTTAATTTTCAACCATATTACTATTCTATTTCTACTGAAAACTATACGTATCATTTCCTGTAGTCGATAAATTAATTCAAGGAAACTTTGGTAGAAAGCACAGGTGTTAAAAATTTACTTCAATTAATCATAATATGCGAATTTACTTACATACAGTGTAGCTAACAATTTACTCCAATTTATCATTATGTTCTGATGTAAAATATGTATTTTCTCCTCTAAGTTGACTATGGGAATTAATTATCCAATAAAAAACTATATTCTAGCATTCTGCTGTCAACAGAGTAATGAATCGTCAATATATCATCATAAATATATAACTCAATAATACATTGCGCCATGTACGTATTGAAAATATTCTTGATTTACATTTATTTTCTTTATATCTGACGTGAAGTTTATACTACTCAATATAAATATAAAAAATTTGTACTTCAAAGACCGAGGGATTTTCATAGTTCATTAAATTATTGTCAATTATTATGAATTGATGTTGACATGCGGCACATAGATTCTCGATAAGATTTATTAAATGACTTACTCACATAATAATTAAAAATTCAAGGTATACTCAATTAATTACAAAACAAAGTCAAACATTAAACAGAGGTAATATGTTTAAATAACTTAAAACACCCGCACGTGCAGTTTCATGAATCATAACAGGATACTTTAACATGTACCTAATGCTTTTGCTTGTGAGCAACAGCATTACCTTCGTTTGTAAAATGCCTTCTGGCGAAACACATTTGGCGAAGTATATTTGGTTTTATTAACAAACAGAGCGGTGGAATTCCTTTGTGTCGTCCCATATATGTTATGTATGTTACGGAACTGGGCATTTTTTCTAATGAATCATACTTTTCAATCTGGAGTTGTTCGACGAGTCTCTTGCGACCAATAAAATCCAATGATTCCTTAATGTTCCTGGGGAAAAAAATTCCATTTTCTATACCAAAATACGGAGAGCATGGGTTTAGAGGGGGGGGGGGGTGATAAATTAGGAAAAACCCAGTACATGCGCACAAAGCTTACCATCTTTCTGGCTTCGAATGTGCAAACGATTTCTACCTGGCGACGCCTGCAGGATTTAATGCACGATATCGTGAATTCTAAAGTTTAATTATATAAACAAGAAGCATAAACAAATAAATAAATTTTAAAAAATGAATAAATAATCACCAGGAGTTGTGTCTAGCACACAGAGCTTTGAAAATAAGATACTGTATTTTAAATTTTTCGAGAGGATGTACGCAATAAGGCTTCTGTGCCTTACATTGTACCATGATAGGTATCTTTTATAAAACTTATTATTAGCTTAATAAAGTTGATTTATGATGTATAGCACGAAGACAGTATACATATATAACAGCTTATATATACTCCCAAGGAGGAATCAGGACTCCCAGTTTACACCTTCCAGCAATTGTAGAAAATATGCAGCTATACGATAATCAAAATTCGAGGCTTCAAGGACTTTTCAGCAGAACCCGAAGGAAAAATAAAACCCTGAAGGAATTAACAGAATTTGATGAGTAATTTTTCTGATTATAATAGATAGTATTGATCTTGACATTTTGTGGTACAAAACATAGAGGTACGAGAAATGTAACACTAAATGCTCAAAAAGTTCTATGGACAGAAGATTTGGCAAATGTTGAAAAAAATTTTAGACGCGGTTTATATTGCATGCAGGAATGCGTTTTAAATATTTTAGGGTAGAAAATAAATTTATGCGCTCTATGTAACATTTAATACATCCCCATTTTACTTTCCTTGAAACTAAATATAATGTTTTCTCTCTATCTTTAGTGTAGAACATAGTTAATATTCTTTTATATAATAATTTTGTTCCGAAGGAAAAGGTGTTCAAGTTAGAAATAGTAAATAACAATTGAAATTAAATTCTACATAAATTGATGTTTAGTATCAACATTCTTGATTGCCATGGGAATACCAGTAGTGTACAACTACAATACTGAAAAACACTCTTTATAAAGTACTCAAATTATTGATACTAGCATCAATATAAGTCAATGTATTATGTTCCGAAATTCAATAGTATAGAATTACGACGTAGTATTACATCGCATTATCAATTAAATGTGCTCAAGTGGTAGATGCTATGGCCAATTGTGGCCACATTCATTAAAATGGGGCTTGTGAATCACTACGATGGGCTTTTACTATATAGCACTCCAGATTTACGCTGTATAAACCACAATGAAAACCAATAAAGGATTGGTGTTAGGGCCTTCTGTAATCAGGCTCATCGAATAAGGTCTATTGAAATATAATGCGTTTAAGTGCATCTTACCATTGCAGTATTGTGCTTTTACTAGACTATATCATAGAACTGAAACATGGAGTTTTATTGTATCAACGAGAAATATTTAAATGATGCATATATTTCCTATCTGCTGCCAGATATATTTAAATAAGGATTTTAAGGGGCTCCGGGACACACAAATCTTCCAATTTTTGAAAAAAAAATTATTACATTAAAAATATTTCGGTTTTTCCGATTAAAATAACGCTTAAATCATGTTTCTATCTTAATTAGAACAGGAGATATTAATTTTTTTTCGTTTTGGTTTGTTTTCAAAATCTAGCTTTCAAGCAGTGGTAGTCACGAAAACGACTTCCTATGAAATGCAAACACGTTTTTCTTGCGGTACTTTTTTCCGAAATTAACTATTGTTTAAATTTTAAAGGACTTATATTTAATTCTTGTACTTTATGTACTACTTTCTGAAAACTCATACTTTGCTACGGATTACATTCAAATGAAATACAATGGTCAATGTACGCAATTAATGCCGAAAATATGTATAAATATATATATATATATATATATATATATATATACTGTGGAATCTCGATCTATCGTTTTTCAAGGGACCGACTGAAATGAACGATAAATGCGGGAAAACGATAGATGTGGAAACATAACAAAGCAATATGATCGTTGGGACTGGATAAAATGAACGACACATACGGAAAAACGATGGATCCGAAAACGATCGATCGAGATTCCACTATATATATATATATATATATATATATATATATATATATATATATATATATATATATATATATATATATATATATATATATATATATATTTATTTATTTATTTATAATAAATACAACGATCAATGCATACAACTGACGTAAAATACCAAAAAATATATTTATAAAAAAATCGTAATGGTTATTTTTATAGACAAAATAACGTAGAAGAAAATATTCAAATTAAATCTAATAGAACATACCAAAGAATATAGTACAGTTTGAGGAACATTTCTTTTACTGTATTTTGATATTTTTTTGGATAATGTCCAATCGTCTACCGCATTACCAAGAAATTTGTTTTTTGTTTATTTCGTTGTTATGCACGTGACACAAATTTAGTTTAAAGTATCACAAAAAGAAAAGAAACCACGTGATCAACATTTAATAAATTAAATTCTAAAAATTAATCTTTAAAAATTCACCAAAATTCAGAGAAGGGAGGTAAGGATTCGAAAATGATTTCATTTTAAAGGAATTTTTATGATCTTTCTCGTGATAAAAATTTTATAACCCTCCGATTATTATTTTAAATGCAAACTTTAAAGAATGTTACAAAAACAGCTTAAACATTTAATTTACAAAAATCTAAGAAGAATTTTTTTAAATATTTCTTAGTGCACCCCTACAATATAAGAATTGCCATGCAAAATTTCAGCCCTTTATGTCCAGCGGTTTGGTCTCTGCGTTATATGTCAGTCAGTCAGTCAGTTACGGAATTGTTTTATATGTATAGATATACACTTCTTCTACAGTGAAGTAAGTGATAGATCGCTAATGTTTTGAATTTGGTTAGCTTTCGAATAATTGTTGTGATATTTCAAACTTAGTATTTATTAAAGTAATTTTACGATTTTTTATGAAATTTTGAAAGATTTTCTAAAATAAATCTTTAGAAATGCATAGGAAAAGAAAATCTGAAATTGTTAGGGCTAAAATTATGAAAATGTCTCGACATGCACAGTGAAATTGTACTTCAGTTCCTACGAAAAGTAAAATTTTAAAGCGGTTAGATCAACTGAGACATTTAAACAATACAGAAAGAAGGTGGAAATTTCAAAAATTAAACTGAATCAGAAGTTTAAGCTACAGGAAGGAGTTACTTACTCACCTGGAAGCTTTAAAAATGGCATTTAAACGTTCTATTAACATTCAGTCTTTTTCAAAAGCTTTAAATGCGTCTTTCTACATAATAGTTTTTTTCACCACTTCTCGTCTTCACATTGTAATAAGTTAAGAACCGTTAAAGATAAATGGTTCAAACTTGGAACATGTCTTTTTAAATTAGTTTACTTTAATTTTGATTCAGAAAATTTGAAAAAATTATTTACTTTTGAAAATATGATTTTTTAAATGTAAGTTACACCATTATTTAAAAATGTTTATTTTAAATATTTTTAATTTTAAAAAAATTGTATTTAAACAAATGCTGAATCAAAATTAAAATTTATATATTCCTGTTTAATTAAATTAAAAAAATTTAAAATCCGACAAATAAAATTTCGAGTAATAACGATTTTAAATAACCCCTCTTAAAAACGAATATATTAACTTTTAAATTTTTTAAAACTTTATGAGAAGTTTTATGATGTGTTTACTTTATTTGCAAATTATATGGTTAACCATTAAAAAAATTCAAAATTCTAACTCAATAAATAAAGAGATTTTAAATGTTTCCCTGACACCCTTAAATTAATATTGAATGTTTATATTATACCAGTACATAAATCGCAGTATAAACATGAACAGCTTAAATGTTACGGCCATCTGTTTCCATAGTTGCTGAAATGAAGTTTATTTCCTACACCCGCTCTCAAAAATCCAACCTCTTTTAGGCTAATTTCATATACAAGTCTTTATCAAATATTTATTCCTTTTATGTTGTGTTATTTCACAAATGAGTTTTAAAGATCTCTTTTATGTATCTTCTTTTCAACTTTGGACACCGAGATCGCCATTCTCTTTCATTAAATATTTTAAAAGCCTTATTTCTTAAAGCTATTAATACGAATTATCAACTGCATCAATCTTCCAGACATAAAAAGTAATCTATGAAATAATTTAGGTTTTCGACATCAAATTTATCTTTCAGGACATGACAGATTATCGGACACCTTGTCAGCGAATAAAACGTCCACTTTTCATAAATTTTTAATTGCTCTCCGAAGTCATAAAAAATATTTAATTACCTGCTACATTAAGGAGAGGAAATAATATAGAGTGCTAGGATAATGTAATTAAATATAGTGGATTTTCACTCCATTCAAGATATACTTCCTTAAAAGTTAGTATTTAATAAGTCCATTAAGATTTTTAAAGGTGGTATTACCATTTGACAGGTTTAATTTGCCTAATTACCAGGTTATTTTAGGGTGCTAAAAATATCTTGTTTTCATAGCATTGCAACTTTTACGTTTTTAAAATTTAAAAAAAGTCATATTTTTCTTAAAAGAAGGATATAAATTTAATTACCTATGTTTCGAAAAATGAGATTAGATTATGCATACTTATTCTACCTTTTATCCATGCATAGTTGTCAAATTACGTCAACAGGTTCAATATAGCTTGTTGCATGAATAATAAAATGTATCTCTTGGTAAATATATTAAAGAATATTCCGTAATTGAAAATATTTTTAATATGTATCTCCAATTGCTATATTAATAAATTAAATTAAAATAAAGTTAACAAAAGTAATGCATTTATTTGTTTGGAGAAGGAAAATCAATTTCTGGTACACGAAGACTAAACAGGCCAAAACTAACAGTATCCGGAATATTTTAAAATAATTTCTTAACAGCTCAGTTTTCATAACGAGTTGGATGCAACAAATCACACAGCCGGATTTGCGTCCTGGCGTGATACATATTAAAAATATTTTACAATTACGGAATAAGCTCTAATATATTTATCAAGAGATACATTTTATCATTCATGCAATAAGATATATTGAACCAGTTGACTTAATTTGACAATTTTATGATTGTAAAATCCCACTGATTATAAACCCCACTGACAGATGTTTTATTTAAGGAGGATGAGTGATAAAATATGTGCTATTTGCCGGGAATTATCTGTACTACAGTCATAAACAGCCTATTCTGTCTTTATAGTCTTCTTCATATGTTCGCTGTGTTAAATGACAAATATTTGAGTCGTTGATTCTGGGCAAGATTTCTGCCTTGACCGACGTTCTCCACAACTTCTATAACCCACTATGTTAGGATCTTAACACACACACACAAACACATATATATATACATATATGATGGCCTTATTTGAATAGTGGTCCAACTCCACTTTTTAATAATTACAAGATAAAAAGAACTTTTTATAGACCATGTTTTTAAATTTTCTATTAATGTTTTTAAATTTTCTATTATCATATAAACTTGACAATTCTACGTATTAATAAATATTTTTAAAAATTTCTTTTGATGAATTATCCCTTCAACTTGAAAGAAAATGAAGTTAATTGGAAGTTAACTTGCGTTTAACTTATCGTTCCCATCCAGCCGATAGATGGCTGCACGAGTCTACAAAAGAAAATTAACTGAAAATGAATTCAATCTGCTTAAAGATGGCTAAAATTATTAAAATAATGCAATTTCATCGTGTTCTGAGCTATTCTAAAAGTTTCAAATGTCTAGCTAGTCGGGAAGTTAGTTAAAAATCGATTGCAATATTTGTACTGGACAAACACACACACACAAACAAGGAAGCGAGTTAATAAAAACATAGTAAAAAAAAATAGAGTTAGCCTCATTTTCATGTTCATACAAATCATTTTTATCTTATTTTTAAACTGGTACACCTTCAGCTTATTTCTGCTACCAACAGAGGTCATTAGAAATCAGACTTCAGCAGTTATTTCTCAGCACTCATTTGACTTTAAGACTTTGTATCTCAAAATGAACAAGAATGGAGTTGTACCACTACTCAAATAAGACCTTCATATATAGTATTCAGGAGTTGAAATTATAAAATATGTACGGCCATCTTTCTTTGTCAATGACATACTTTAAAAATGGTAGGTAATGAGAGAAATACAAACAAAATTTGTTTATAACTCCTAGTTTGAGAGTCAGTGATATGATAGACATTTTTATTGGAGATCACTGAAAGTAGACTAACGAAAAGTATTTTTCTCACCCCAAAAATGTACTCTTTTCACCAAGTATTAACCTTTACCTTACGGGTTGGGATAGCATATATCCGAAGAATACGGGCCCAAAAAGGTATATATACAGTGGAATCTCGATCTATCGTTTTTCAAGGGACCGATTGAAATGAACGATAAATGCGGGAAAACGATAGATGCGGAAACATAACAAAGCAATATGATCGTTGGAACTGGATAAAATGAACGACACATACGGACAAACGATGGATCCGAAAACGATCGATCGAGATTCCACTGTATATATATATATATATATATATAAAATCCCCTTAAAGGCCGTTCTTACAAAGGGGGTATGAAATTCCTCTAAAGAGGGAATCGGAAAAATTGGCCCCGTAATCTAAAGGTTAAGCGTATCCTCTACTGCTTATGTTTGTATTACATTATTTTTCCCTTCTCTTATTGTCCCCTTCCTGTTTCTCACATAAAACGCAGCATATATTTGTGTATAAAAGAGGAAATCCATGTACAAAAGCTTTCAGCTTTAGATTTCCTCACATCAAGAATGTACAGTAAAACCTCATTTATCCGGATCTCCGGATTATTCGAATCAGATTTGTCGACGTACTTTATTTAAAGTTCACATTATATAATAACTTTTAACTATGATATCAAGAACGTAACTTCAAGTACGCCAAATATCACTTTTTAGTTTGATCCAATGCACAGTTCCTGCATAGATTGTACAATAAATTATGGTAATATTCAGAAATTACAGCGACCCCGGCTAGTGCCTATACGCCTTGTTCAAACTGTCGACGGTCGCTACGTAGCAAAACCTGTAAACGCTGCCGAGGATAAATTTCCCAGTTTCAGTGACCTTTTTCATTATTGTTGGGCCCACGAGCGCCGGATGAACAGTACAGATCCGCCAACCAAAAATGCAACCCCGGGGCCTAAATTATGGTTATAAAATGCTTTATGTTGAGTTTAATAAAGCTTTACTAGAGTGTCACAAGGTGGTTGATGTGGATCTACTCACGAGCAATGATTTGGTGCAAATGGCAGCAGACGACCTTCTGCAAATGTTAGGAACATCAAGTGAGTGCTCAGATGTTGATATAGAAGGCGTCAGTGGGTAGCTGAAAGACATCAATAACGGTGGCTACTGCACTATGATGGAAAACGAGATTTTAGCCGCATGCACATCTACAGAAGACAGTGAGGGAGATGACGTGGACGAGGAGGGAGAGATCACAATGCAACAGCGAACGATACATGCAGATGACACCACTGAAAATAAATATTCCTTGGAGATGTTCCGGACAAGTTACAATGACTTGTCATACCTTGGAACGTCACCATTCCAGCTGAACTATTAATGATAAAGCGTTTGCGTGACCGTACTTCATTTAAACGCCACATGTGCTTGAAACAGAAGACAGTGGACCAATTCTTTGCTAAGAAATAATGCGAAAAGTTATTATTTTTTTAGGGTCTTGTATTGTGTAATTTTGTTACAAAACATAGTTTTTTTATCGTAATAAACGGTAAGACTACTTAGATAAGAATTTTGCTTTGCTTATTACCAGGATTATCCGAATTGCCTTTGGTCCCAGTTAGTCTGTGTAAACGAGGTTTTGCTGTATATAAGATTGTCTGGGACGGTGGGGTAAAAATTCGGTAGTATGAACTACATGACACGGCTCTTAAGTCCTAAATTATTAGAGCGAATAAGCCGACCCTCGGATGCATATTCGGGTTCATTGCGTAGCGACTGGTCTGCAGGTTTATTCACACCGCATTCCTAACTGTCGGGACGGTTTTTAATTTGTGATTACAGTATATCATTCTTAACTATTTCATTGTATCAGTGAAAATGTAGTCTATTTTCAAAAGAATCCTTACCGCGAGATGTTTCAATCTGAAAGCTGTCAACGATTTCTCATATATTTTAACTTTCAAACTCAATTTGGGGTACTATATAAACAGTTTTAATATTTCAATATAAACAGTTTTAATATTTCAATATAAACAGTTTTAATATTTTTACCTACCTAGTGGATGATATCCAGATGATGAATGGAAATGAGATGGCCAGTTTAAAAATAAGCGATTAATCGACTAATGTAGGGTATTTAAAGAGGATGTTCTGATTGCTGTTGAAGAAAAAACAAATTATAATTTTATTTTATAGGTATAGCGTCATTACTTTCAAACATACATATTTCCATCGTACCTGTCACCCTTCGATCCAGATTTTCCCCCTTGCTATGGGCTTCTCAGCATCGCAATACCGATTATTACACTGAAAGGAAATTAATTACAGATGCGAATTTTTTCTAAATTTTTACGGACGACTGAAAAAATACAGTCATCGGTACAAAGTTTAGAGTGCTTAAGGATGAAAAATGATTAGCCTTTGGGAAAAATTTTGACCTGCTATTCAGAATCGGCTAAATAAAACGCGTAAGAATCAGCTAAATCTACCTACTTAACATAATCCTGATACAGTATTACATCATGCAAAAGGAATTATTCATTTTGTCTCGATGTCGTGATTGAATTCAATAACAGTCTGATTCATTTAATATTTTGTGTGTAGCAACCATGACATCTATGACCTCATCAGTTCAGACGGTTTCACGAAATTTACAAATGTATCAGTTAACATAGGTACAATTCCGTTAATTTGCTTTACGTGACAAAAATGGTCTATATATTAGTTATTTTGCTTCTTTGCTTGTGCGAAGGAATTATGAGTATTCTTCTATCAATGTGAAAATTCAAGGAAAGTATTTTTTGGTAAAAGATAACACAAAACAAAATATTGATGTGAAAATGTAGAATAACAATTCTGGAAAAGGTATTAAAATGTCAAGCAGAAAATCTGTTTATCTCCAATTTAATTAATTTTATCGCCACTTTTATGAAAATCATTTCATCTGATATCTTTGTAAATATTTTTCATGTGCCGTTAATTTGAAATGATTTCATCTCTCAAACTTTTTTTCTTATCAATGAAATTTTTAATTTTTATGTTTAATGGTTTATTATTAAATTTTTATTATTCAATGTGTTTTCACTGAGAGTGAGCGTGTAATGTTATCTTGAGAATTAACTTGTAAATTTCAAAATCTATTTTTCTGATATGATTTAATGATGGATTTAAAATAATAAAACATATTTTGGTTTCAAATTTTAAATATTTTCCAATATTTGTGAGAGCAGAAAATCATACGTGTAGACATAGTTATTTCGGTACCGAAAGAACGACCAATTAAACTAACATGCGTTTCGTGATCAATTATCTTAAAAATTTCAAGCAAATGCAATTTGAAATCAGTTAGAGCTCATGATATATGCTTACAGACGATGAAGAAAATTTTGTCTGAGAAGAAATTTTTATAATTGAAAAATACTTTCCTCTAATCATTTTTATTTTGTTATACGCCACTGAGTTTGTTTCGTGACATCACGAGTTTAAGCAACATCTAAGGAAATTATACCAGAATTATCTTCTTACTCGGATTCCTACAAGAATTTATAGTTATATGTCGGATTCCTTAGGATAATGGGCATAATGAATCTCTAGTCCCGTCAGGCATCTAAATGCTTGTGGCATTGTAATGAGGCCGTTCAATATCTTTCATCAATGTAAATTATTTCTAACTATTGCAAAAGGAAGCTAACAACATTTGTAACACTTCGCATTAATTTATTTTTTTTAAAAATTGGCTGTATTCCCTTGATTTTAGAAATTTATAAACAAAGTTTAAATATTTAATGACCTAAATACATTTTTTAATAATTTCGTTTATTTATTTAATTAACTTTATTTTGCTACCAATTTCAAAATTAGCTATTAAATTTTAGACACTTTGAATATCTTTTATCATTAGTTTTATTTTAAAATTTCGAGTATAAAATTTTCATTGTTTTTCTAAAACTTTTTTTTTTATTTCGCTCTCACTTTTTAAAAAAATAATTACTAAATTTTAGTATTTTGAAAATATTTAGACAGTATCGGGACTTGTTTAATATTAAGCAATTAATTGTTATGATTAGAAGTATTTCGGATGCTATTTTTTAGCAACCTACGGTCGGCGTTCTGTCGGCACTTTATCGGCGCTCAGTTGTAGATATAGTTTTATTTTGATTTAATGTGTCATAAAAAAATTGTTTACCATTCAAGACATTAAATTTTTTACTTTTGTCTAAAATCTTTTACCTTTTTAAAACCGGCAGATAAATATTAGAAATTTTCAAAAATATTTTAGATGTTTTATATTATGTAAAATACTTTTTCTGTATTTTTTACTTCAAATAATCTTTGGTTGTTTTCATGCAGTTTGTCTTGTTAATTGGAATGGAATTTTTAAACGTCAGCAAGTGACCTAGGATATGATGCTTATCCCATGAGTTGTCTAGATATTGAAAAAAATAATGGTGAATTCATTACTTTTTACAGTATTTAGACTTGTCTAATATTCATTAATTAACTGCAATGATTAGAAGTATTTCGGATACTAAATTTTAAGCATTTGGATAGGCGTTGTGTCAATGCTTATTGTGAGAATCGTTAGCATGGATTAATTGGTCTGATTTAATTTGCATTCTTACTTGAAACGGTTCAAGTCCTACCTAGTAGCTTTTAAATATGCATGAAATATGCGTTTCTGCACTTTAAATCATAATCAAAGAGAACCACAACCAGGAAAACGCATTGTCGACTTTTATTTTAAGAACCATAGAAGATATTTTCAATTAAAAGTGTTTAAGCAGAATTGTTATTTAAAAAGTTAGGATAAAATAGGATTTCTAAATAATCATCTTTTTATTACTTAAGTACCTTAATTCCTCTTATTCCTTTTCATTATATATATATATATATATATATACAGGGTGGTCATAAAGAAACTTTGCCGATATATGGACCTCTAGCGGCTGTTCCGTTCAACCGATCGAGATGAGATTTTAGATATAGTTATTCAGAGGTATGAGCTCGGGATTCTGTGAACGGCAACCAAGTGGCGCCAACGATTACGGTTATAGGTACAGAAACTTGAAATTTTCAAATGGCAACACCCATTTTTTCCCATCGTAAAATGTTCAGTGCATGCGAAAACCCTAAGGAGCGTTGGAACGGTACGTGTATCACAAAAAACGGACGCGTTATGCACGCACAAAAAAACAGCTCTGAGAATGGCTAACAAAAACGATATATGGACCTGTAGCAGCCGTTCCGTTCAAGTTTTCGAGATGAGATTTCAGATATTGTTATTCACATGTATGAGCTCGGGATTCTGAGAACAGCAACACAGTGACGCTCACGGTTACGGTTAAATCTATAGAAACTCTAAATTTTCAAATGGCAATGCCCACGTTTTCCCATCGCAAAATGCTCAGTGCATGCGAAAACCCTAAAAAGCGTTTGAACGGTACGTGCATCACAAAAAAAAACGGACCCGTTATGCACGCACAAAAAAACAGCTCTCCGAATGGCTAACAAATACACGATCAGATAGCTTTTTATCTGGTTTCTACGCTAAATATCTGGCGACGGTGTTCTGTGATTGTTTTCTAGCCTCTGTCATATACAAATTTCTTCCGTGCGCCCCGATCGTGTCTTTGTTTCCCATTCGCAGAGCTGTTTTTTGTGCGTGCATAACGCGTCCGTATTTTGTGATACAACGCTTTTTAAGTTTTTCGCATTCGCTGTGCATTTTGCGATGAGAAAAAGTGGGCGTTGCCATTTGAAAGTTTCGAGTTTCTATACCTATAACCGTATCCGTGAGTGTCACTGTGTTGCCGTTCTCATAATTCCGAGCTCATACCTCTGAATAACTATATCTGATATCTCATCTCGATAGGTTGAACGGAACGGCTGCTAGAGGTCTATATATCGGCAATTTTTCTTGATATGACCACCCGGTATATATATATATATATATATATATATATATATATATATATATATATATATATATATATATAATTTGAATGCCTAATTGTTTTACTATGTATAGCCTATGATCATAACCAGTTATGAATGTGCATTTTATCTTTAACTTTTTTATGCGAACAGATACTGAGTACTAAATGAGATATCTATTGCTAATGATTCATCTAGAGTTGCGAAGAAGTTGCGTCAAGACAAACATATCATGAATCGAAAGCGCATTGAATACTAACATTGCAACAACATTTAAACAACATTGCAACGACAAACAATGCTAATTATGTTTAGATAGAACAGTGCTAATGCCATTCCGTACGGAAACATATATTCCTTAATCAGAAAAACAATGTAAAATCTTTTCCGTATAAAAAGCAAAATTTATGAGATTTGTGTACGAGTCAGGGGAGAAACTTTTACAATTTTAAATTTTGAATTTTATGGTAAAATAGATTCAGATTTCAAAATATCAAGTATATAATTTTCGTGACTTATTTAATTCATAGAAATCATTTGGCTGGGATAATATGTATGTATTGAAAGTATTCGCTATTTCAATACAGTTAAATTTAAAAAAAATACCCAAACAGAATACACAAGTAAAAAAGGAGCCAGATGTGGGCAAAATTGAACTTCTTCCTAAATTATACTAGGCACCTATAGAATTTCCACAATATGTCACCATTATGCTTTATTAAATCGACATGTAAAATTTATGTACGTATGAGGTATGTAAAATTATTTAAAGCAAATGATATAAACAACGGAGTTCCATATAAAACAATATAACATTTGTAAGTGAAGCTATTATGTTTTCAATGTTAAGAAAATAAATGTAACATTATTTTAAAACTAGTATACGATCACAATATTCTAAATTTAATCATTTACTATTACAAACAAATATTTATCCCTTATGTATGTAGGAAACGTAAAAAAATATTCATATCAATAAATTTTCTTTTCCCAAACCATTATCGTTAAATTTATTATATAGTGTTTAGTGTTTTTCTAAATTGAAATTATTTCTGTTTCAACTGAAAATTTCAACTGTGTTAAAACTAACAGTATGTTTAATAGCTAAGATGTAACTGAAAGTCCCAGTCATTAATTATTTTAATTAAAAATAATGGATTTCTTTGAAAAGTACATGCTATTAAAACAGGTCAAATAAAGCAAGTACCATGATGACAAAATGACAGGATCGTACATAAAAAAGAGATATAAAGAGCACATAATTTTGCTCGAAGGAGCATGCCTAAATACGTAAACATGTTTTTTAGCATCAGGATCATTTACGAAACATTTTTAAGAGCCAAGAATATCATACATGAGTTACATTAATTTAAATTAAATTACTTAAATACGTTTTAAATTATTTAGGCAAATTCAATTAGCATTCAAATGAGAGGAATTAAATTTTCAGCTAATTGTAAGCTTATCATATTGTTTTTCTACAGCAGGATATTGATACTTGAAAGAGAATTCATAAAATTCCAAAATTTGAAAAATTTTAGCATAAAAATTCAAAATTTGAATGTTGAATGTTTTAGGAAAAGTTACTTTGAAACGAAAGTAACTTTTTCAGATAAAATCAATTCAAATTCTAAAAAATCGATATCGCTGAGGCATTTTTCAGACTTCAGAATTTGTAATATACTTATAGTTTTAAAATAAATTTGTATCAGAAGCGTATTCTTATATACATTTTAACAAAACTCTCAAAGAAATTGCTTTTGGTGTTGTTATGAAGATTTTACTACTAGCTGATATTTTAATACCTCTCATTTGAATTCTAATTACAATTACCAATTTAATTTAAAACGTACTAAAGTTAGTGAATTTAAATTAACGCTATTTATATATTAGTTACTTGGCTCTTGAAAATGTCGCGTAGAGTGAAAAAAAATTAACAATTGATTTCATTTCCTTCAAATTTAAACATCCATCGTATTTTAAAAAATAATGGTATGCTCAAGGTTGTTCACTAATATGCTATATTTTTCCTTGTTAATGGCTCTTTTAACGACCCAACTCTATTCGACAATGGCGTCATTAGATGAATGAGTCTTTTGAATGTTTAAAAAGAATCATTAGTAAAAGTGCTTTTCTGTAAAATATGCTGATAAATTATGAAAACTTTGAAGTAATCAAATTCGTAAAACCTACTAGATTTTAGTTTCTGTAAATTAATTATCTGTTTCAGTAAATAGTAATTTGATTTTTCTTATTGAGTTTTTCTGCTTTTTTAATGTTTAATTTAAAAAAAATATTTGCTAAGGTCTAAAAAATATAAATATTTTAAATTGGATTTAAAAAAAGAAAGGAATTTAACATTTATTTCCGAGGAATTAGCCAGTGAAAGGCAAGGCAAATTTTGGGTAACTGGAGTACGTTGTAATAAATTTGCAACGTTACTACTTATTTATAAAGTGTGTGGCATTGTAAAGAGAGTTCGGAAGTTAAAAAAGTTTACTTAAAAAAGAGAATAATCCAGAAAAAAACAGTTAAGGAAGTAGTAAAACTTTTTCTCTAAGGCATTACCCATCAACCGGCCTGGGCGAACTAGAAACCAGTGCTTGAAGTTTTCATCAGATAAAACTTTAAAATTTTATCTTGCCTACATTGTAATAGCTCATCGCTCCTTTAAGATAAGCCGAATGGCTAGGATGGCCGAATTTCTAGGACACTGGCTTTCAGTACCAGAGTCTATGGATTCGAATCCCACTCTTGGTATGGTCGTTTGTAGCCGTTCGGTATCGGCTTTGAGTAGTAGGTCCCGGTCTAATTAGCTCTCGTGTAGCAAAAAAAAAATTACCGTAGCGCTCTAAACCAAACCAAACCTCTAAGTGAAAGGATCAAATTAGAAAAGTCACGAAAGTTGGTGAGTTTAATGAAATACAAGGGGGAGGTCGAAAACCAGCAATGTAATATCGTCATTTGCAATCAAAGCGAGGAAAGTCGCGAAGAAGCTTTGTGATAGGACAAAAGAAGCAAATTCGAAGTTAGGAGACCTGGTAAAATCTAAATCATTTTACTGCGTCCACGTGGTCTTAGAGCGCAAATACACGAAGAAATATCTGAGAGTCGTTGTTGTGAAGGATCCACAATTTGGACATTTTGAACTCCTTCCAACGTCATGGCCGTTTTGTGCCCGAGTTCAAAATGTCCAAATTGTGGATCCTTCAAACAGTCGTTGTCGGTAACCGGCTAGGTACGTCTCAGCCGCGAACGGGAAATTTCGGAATTATAGAGGGGTTATGCTTTAAGAAGAGTAGTAAATAAATGGCGATGAATCCAAATACGTTTAAAAGCATGAAGTGATAAAATGATAATCTCTCGTATTCAATTTTTTTCTATTTTAACGTAGAATTACGTTCTCCCATAACGGTCCTCCGAAAAGGAAAATTTCGGACTCTAAAACCACCCATCTGTACCTCTCGAGTTATAATTTTGGCAGCGCACCAAACTCAGTCTGTATCGCTTGGACAAACAATAAACAGTTAAACAGGAAAGTACCAAAATGCGTCAAAATTTTGACATACATACATGTATATACACTGAAGTGCCACTGAATTAGGGATACCTACCTAGTAACGAGTTGGGCCTCCTCTGGCCACGATAACGGCTGCCACACGACGAGGCATAGATTCAACAAGTTTCTGGAAACGTTCCACGGGAATGGCTTGCCAAATATTGGCTAAAGCTGTCCATAATTCAGTAAGGTTCTTTGGTGCTGTGTGATGGCCTTTCACGCCTTGTTCCAAAACATTCCAAAGATGCTCAATAGGATTTAAGTCTGGGCTACTAGGTGGCCAATTCATGACAGAGAAGTCAGAGGAATGCTGATCCACCCAGCCAGTAGCCAACTGGGACTTGTGAGAGGTACAGTTGTCTTGCTGGAAAACTCCATTACCGTGCGGATAACAGAACAGCATAAACGGATGGAGGTGATCACCCAGCAACTCTACGTACCGAATTGCATTGAGGGAGGTTGGTACACGCACCAAAGATCCCAAACTGTGCCACGAAAAAACACCCCAGACCATGATTGAGCCACCATGCCCTTGTACAGTTCCAGCCAGGTATGCAGGATCCATGGCTTCATGATCCTGACGCCATATTCTCAGCCTCCCGTCGGCGTTAAGTAGTCGGAATCGAGACTCATCACTCCATGCTACTCGTTTCTAGTCCTCTACACTCCAGTCTCTGTGTTCTCTTGCCCAGGGAAGACGTGCAGCCCGATGGCGAGTATAGAGCAATGGTACTCTCGTAGGTCGACGGCTCCCGAAACCCATACGGTGAAGCGAACGTTTCACAGTCTGTTTACTGACTGTACGACTGGTACCGTCATTAAACTGGGTGGTAATTTGAGCTAATGTTTGGCTTCGCTGGCTACGTACAATACGCCTGAGGCGTCTCTCACCACGCACTGTCATGGCTAATTGTCCTTTGCAGTTTGCCCGATCGCTAGTTTTTTTTTCACCATCCATGTATTCTTGGTATACTGTTGACACTGTCGACCTTGAAAATCCTAGCTGTCTGACGATTTCGGAAATTGAATGGCCCATGCGTCGCGCACCTACTATTTGTCCGCGATCGGAGACGTCTAAATCAGGCAGTTTACCCATACTGGCAATTCCAACAACTAATTCAGAACAACCACAGTACAAGCTATATATGCAGTTACCACAGCTCCCTCTCTTGCGCATACATGATGCGCAGCGCTACACAATTTGCATAGGCTTTGCTATCCCTAATTCAGTGGCACTTCAGTGTATATACATACGTACATAAATATAGATACATATATACATAACACATACATACATATATACTTACAAAAGAGGTAAGCAACGATAAGTAATCCTACAGTTTCGTTAGAAGAGACTACCTGAAATTTTTTTCTATGATGAGCATCTAAGAGTTTTGGAGAAGAAAAGGAAAGTCATGAGTATGTGTTAACGTTGACATTGATACTGAAACTTCTCAACGTCAAATGTTAAAATATTCATTTTAAATACAACATAATATGGCGAATTTTAAAAAAGTATGATTATGAAAGCCAGGTTATAAATTAAATTATGAAATTATACAACATCATCTAGAATACACAGTGATGGACGAGTATGGCCAAAATATTTGGTTTTACTAGTGTTAGAGAGAGTAGAGTGGTGCTGCGTTTATTTTGTGCATGCAAAGAATTCATTGTTTAAATGCATTACAGTGAGAGTACCTCTGACCTTAAGCTCTGTGTGCAAATTAGAACCATTCTCAAATCACCAATCCAGAGGATGCCGCCTCTGGAGAACGATTAACATTTTACTGAGTAGTAACATTTGCATTACCAAAATTTTAATAAATTTTGGCAGTAAAGTTATTAATATAAACAGCAATGGCTCTTAAATTTTATTACATTTATTTGATATAAAGATGGTAAAAATTATTATTCTCATTCAGCTTTATATTATGCTAAATTAAAGTCACATAAATTAGGGGCAGTTTAACGAATTCAAAACTGTCAGTTAGTGTATAACGATCAGCTACCATGACCGTGTCTGGACCTGGGTCTCAACCTTGAAGCTGGTATCTGTCATCCAAACTCGTAAACGAAATTTCTTTTTTCAAAAGTCTCGAAACTGCACGGTTACTTAAAATAGACTCATTTAAATGCAATTGAGCTTTAAACGTGGTCTCATTCCAAAATAAGGTCTCGATAGACAAGGAGTTTTAATCTGATCGTCTCTTTCTAACGTCTAATTAAAGCTGCTTTCCACATTTCTTAGTCATTTCTTCGTCTTTCTTAGTCCTCATATCTTAACGTTTACAACTCATTTCATTTCCTATTCATAGTCTTCACTTAAAAAAATAAAGTAATTTTACTGCAGCGTGATTTCATGAAATTGTTTTGAATGATTTATTACTACTTAGATCAGGAGTCGTCAAACTTTTAATACCTACCGCCCACTTTTGTATATTAGTTGATGGCAAAATTTCCTTACCGTCCACCAATGATGAAGACACTCAATTTTGCATATGCGCGAAGTAATTTTTAGAGGTTAGGGTTTGTAAAAAAATGTTCTAAAATTTATCTTTTTATTTATACTTTATGTGCGTTTATCCATAGATGACTACGGTTGGCTACGAGGGTCATTCCTTGCTCCCTCGTCCCTGAGTATACTTCAAGAAGTGTTCGGTGAATTATTTATTCAAAGTTTGAAGACGAATTTCAAAAGTAAATTGCAAAAGCATGTTTAAAAAAGCCGAATGCGAGAAGTAGTGAGCAGTGTTTTCGTTATATGGAGTAAAAGTAAAATTGGTGATAACGGACAAAACTCACGATCGCTCACTATTGAAGCTTAAATCACCCACTAGTAGACGGTAGGAATCAGGTTGAAGACTACTAACTTAGATGAAATGTTATTCTCAATTGGTATTTCGATGTGCTTGTCGATACATTTTCAAACTTATTTATCGACAACTAAGAGATAATGCATAAACTGAAATGTACTTGAGATGCAAAATTTCAGGTTCAAATATATTTATCAGAATTAAAGTTTACCAGAATTAAGTTAAATTTACCAGAATTAAAGTTTAAGTGAAATTAGCCCTACGTTCTTAATTTCATCAAATAATAACTACTTTGTAAAATCATCAACAAATGTTCAAAATCTATTTTCAATTCTCAAAATACCTCCACACTTGACGTTACACATTCCATCTATTTTCCCCAATAATAGATGCAAACCCCATATGGGGTGTTCAACAAATATTTTTTATGACCTTTCTCTCGAAATAATTTTTTTGTGCAGCGTCTAGACAATTTTTCTAGTTTAGAGTTGATTCATTTTTCATTTTGCATGTCTCAGATAATCAAATGAACGAAAAGAGTGACAAATGCCGCACGAAATATAAGTTTGGAAAACATTTTTCTCGGGTTAAAAAAAAAAAAACTCTTATTTCCATTAGAGATGTTTCCGATTTTTTTAATGGTGGCGTTTATAAAAAGGGCATACAGAGTTTGAACAGAATATTTATTTCAAACAATACGTAAGGCATGTCATATTTATATTCAACGCATTAATATTTTTCTGCGCAGAATATAAACAACTGGCGCTAACGAAATGAGTAGTATGATGAAGTTATTTAAAATTAAGTAGCTATAAAAAAACTTAATGTCAACAAATATCGTATAAAAATACAAAGAAATTTATATTTATTCTTTAAATGAAAATAAATTTTAAAAACTCCTCACACTCAGTACGATTGTAGGACTAAAAGATACATTAGCTAATAATTGATAAGTATTCTTTACGATTTTACTCTTTAAAGCTTTGTATGATGTCTAAATTTTAGGTTACTAATTATATTAATTGTAGGATATCCTGGGAATTGCAAGAAATCCGCTGCTGTGGTAATGAATTCGCAGAGTAACAACAACATTTCACGATATCAAATGGTTTATTTCCTTTTACTAGGGATTAAAAACTGAAGTTTTAAGCTTGATTTACAAGAGCGAAAACTCTGAATGGTCCCCTAACTTGTTGGGCCCCCAAAGTTTACGTATAGTAATTTTAAACTTATCTGAAAGTCAGTCTTGTAGAAATATTCATCGGGGTGGGGGTGGGGGCAAAAAAATCTACGCCATTCATACTGTCGCATTAAAAATAGGTTGAGATAAATATTACAGTATAGTGATTGGAAATTCGTCATCTGGAATAGAAAAATGACATAAATAAAAGATAAACGAGGGATGACGACAAAACTTATGATCCAAGGAACATATTTATTTAGAGGGAATATGAAAAATGGCTTAAGGCCTCAAAAAATACAGAATATTTGTCATTCTATGCGACTATGAAGACCGGTGGATGAGTCTTAAGTACCCATGTGAAGAGCACCATTTTTAAAGTCCAACTGACTCGTTTCATCTTCGGCATCCTCCAAGCACCCTCTCTGCTCTGTTCAACGGGTCGGGAGGGATCCCCTCTTGCAGGTGGCTGATGAGTTTTGCAGCTGTCCAGCAGTCCGCCAAATTTGGCAAATAGCGCTCGCCAAGCGGCGAGAAAAACTGCGAAAACAAAGCGACACAAAGAGAAGCGATTATGCATGTGCATCTCGGGGAGGCAAAAAGAAGCTAAACTGGTAGCGTGATATCCCATCCCTTTCTCCCCCGCTCGAGGAATTCAAATGATAAGAAGGCGGGGTGCGATCATAGCGCTAAAATGTAAGTTTTGGTTGAATAAAACTGGGCATTCAAGGGGTTGTATCCATATTTACGTGATACGTGCAGCCCTTAGGGGAAAAATCCCTTACGACAAAGATCGTTTTAAAGGGCTGTACAAAACGTTATGACACATACGCAAAAACCGATGTTATGCGAGAAACTTTCTTCACTTCACCCGCTTGCTTTTATGCTAGCTTTGCAGAAAATTGACATACTGCCATTCTACACTGCTGGCCACCCAAATTGCAACACCAAGAAAGACAAGAGATAACACAACAAAATTTATTTTGTAGATAACATGTTGACCAAGTATCAAATGATTAAATTTATAGACTTCTGTGAAGTGTGATTCCTGCCAAAATCAGTAGCCAGAGTAGCCGCCATTGTTGGAGATCACCGCTGCCACACGCCTTGGCATTGATTCAAAGAGACTTTGGATGAGTTCTTGGGGTACAGCAGACCAAGCAGCTTCCACACGTTGCCAAAGTTGATCTGATGTGGCAGCTGGGGATGAAATCTGGGTCAATCGTAGAGCAACCATGGACCACATGTTTTCTATCGGCGAAAGATCCGGAGAGCGAGGCGGCCAGGGAAGCAATTCAATCTGGCGATTGACGAAGAACCGTTGGACAATGCGTGCCACGTGTGGTCGCGCATTATCCTGTTAAAATATGGCTGTGGGCAAGCCCTGAAGGTAAGGAAGGACAACTGGCTCCAACACCTCGGAGATGTAGCGCTGGCTGTTTAAAGTACCGGCAATGCGTACTAGAGGTGTGCGAGAGTGATATCCAATACCGCCCCATACCATAATACCCGGTGCAGGACCAGCGTGGCGGTGCATAACGCAGCTGTTCAGCATCCTCTCTTCACGGTGTCTCCAAACTCGAATGCGACCATCGTGGTGTTGCAGACAGAAGCGTGACTCGTCAGTAAAGACAATTTCATTCCATTCTGCCGTCCACATCGTTCTGTCATCGCACCATTGGCGGCGGAGACGTCTGTGGTTCTGCGTCAAGGGTAGACAAAGCAATGGACGTCTTGCGGACAGACCACTCTGCTGTAAACGGCGTCGAATGGTACGCGCAGACACTGGATAATGCGTTACAGACTGCATGTGCTGTGCTATGGTTCGTGATGTGACTGAGCGATCCGTCACAGCCATGCGCACAATTTGCCTGTCATCACGTGAAGTGGTGCGCTGAGGTGGATGCGATGGAACACGCCGGTCCGTCGTACCCTCCTGCATCCAACGATCACATATCCGCATTGCAGTTGTTTGGTTTCGTCCAACACGACTACCGATTTCCCTGAAAGATAATCCACAATCTCGGTAGGCCACTATCCTTCCTCTGTCGAACTCGGATACTTGATCAAAAGATGATCGCTGTTTTCGACGAGGCATAATTGATCGTTTTTTTGAAAAAACCACAAGAAAAACACAATTGCTGAACTTGAAATCGTCGAAATCTCCAAGCCTTAAATATCGCTCTGAAGTGGCGCCACAGGCGCGTGTGATGTGCATCTGCGCTGAAATTCTAATCATTTGCATATCTCACCTCCGCTAATGCATGTTGTAAATTTCATGTTATTTGCATGTTTCCTTCAGGGTGTTGCATTTACAGTGGCCAGCAGTGTATTATGATAACTATTTCTTTTCAATTTTTGTTCTTGATAGTTAAATGAATTACGTTTGGCAGAAGATATAAAAGGTAAAGAAAAAAATAGCTTTCAGTATCCGTAATTCTTCTATTACTGTTGTTTCGATCGATTGACCGTACATTAAATTTTACGACGCAAAGGACACTTTCAGCGTTATGAACGTCCTATAACTACAGTATCTCAGAAAGTCACATCACATGCTTTTCTTACCATCATTCAGAGTACATAGATAACACTTTCACTCTGCATTTTAGAGTAATTATGTTATTAGTAGGACTACATAGTCCTATAAGTTGGTTACCACGACCCATACCCGAGGTGTGATATTGGCATCTAATCTCACCATTTGGCTATCGAACAAGTTTTCTCCTTTCTTTGAAAATGAAAGATAAAGAAACCAACAAAAGTGCTAAGCACTTAATCATAGAATTTCTAGATTTCAATATCATTATATACTGAGATAAGGAACTTTAATTGTATGAAATTGTAATTTATGATATCAATGAGACATGTAAAGAGTCGTCTTGGCGACAACAGATGTCATAACCGATGAGAAGTGAAAAAGAAAAGTTTTACTCCTTAAATATTTCATCAGTCAGTATGTATTTATAATAACTAAACGATTTATTTTTTTAATTATTGCGCAACGGTAGTGTCAATTTTGCTTGCCCTTTTTAAATTTTGTAATACTGCCACCATGTTGAATTTTATGTCGTTCATCGCTTGCTTCTGGTTGGTAGGCCGAATCCATTTGGAGCAATTTACCAAACTTTTTCAGTTTTGGAATGAAAAAATATCTTTCTTGTAGTACGATTTCAACGCATGGGGATATTTGCTCGACTTCAACACAAATGAGCAGGCGCTTGAGGTATCCTAATTGTAGCGCGTCGGCTATCGATTCTGAGGGTTTTGGGGTCGAATCCCGACAAGCACCATTAAATATCTTCGTGTCTAGACTGGATACGGGTAAGTTAAATCTGGAGACCGGAAAGCCCTTCTATGAGGTAACAGAGAGTTGTAGAGGGTGCGATCCCTCCAGATGTCAACCCAGGGGGAGGTAGGTCAAAACGGAGGTGGCTCCTGACTAAATGGGACTCCTATCCTTGTGGTGGCATTATAAACCGGAGCTGCACTCCTCAGCTCGCTAGACTATATGGACCTGTTCTGGAATTACTTCTGGCTAGGAGGCATTAGAAACAGCAACAACAATTAAGGAGCAGTTTTAAAGAATTACTTGTTCACTATTTAACGTTTTTAAATATGTAACATCTGAATCAGCGGCTTCTTTTATGGTGACTTTTCTTCCTCTATTTTAAGTTTAACTTCAACCCCATCTAGTTGCCTGAAATGTAATTAAAATTTATTACTTTTCTTCTAACTCTGCATCATTTCTTTCTGTTCTATGAGACATTTCACTCCTCTCAGCAAAATATGGAAATATTAAAACTTTTTGAGATTTTCCTGTACGTTACATATTTATTAATTTATTTCACAATGAAGCCCCGGCTTATAAATTATACATTAAAAACCAGGTATTGAGAGTAAGAGATATTTAACTTGAGTTTTTTTTTTCTGTAGAACGATTGAGGAAAGATCGAAGCGAAGTCCTTTTGCTCACACACAAAAGAGAAATCGACAATAACATTTATCTAACATATTCAGATTTTAAGTAGTAGATATTGTTTTGATAGTAGTATTTATAAAACGGATTTGACGCTTGATTTATTAAATTATTAGTTTTTCAACTAGATCAAAATTGGTTTTAAATTATGAAAAACTAATATTAGTTTTAATATATTAAACAAACATTCCTTTAAACTGCTTATTTTCGAATCCATGAACATTTTTAAAGTCCTCATTTTTAAAGACATATGCTTCAAGTTTCAAGTAAATTCATCAAGCAAAAATTGATCATATTTCATTATAATAGTTAATTCGATATTCAGTTAAGTTTTCAGGCAAACAGCATTTGAAATAATGCAGCTGTGCTCTAGTTCAAAAATTAAGTTAAATACATTAAGTGCCAGTCTTGAAAATATCAATGCAACATGAGAATACATTTGAAAATATTTATGATTTTATTTGGTTCACAGATATATTACATAGAAAAAAATCATTTCAAATTTACTATCATTGTTTTTATAAATTTGTTTCAAAACATTACTTTTCCTTCCTTATATGTGGCATTATGGCAGATGTTGATATGTCATTTTGTCATGTTTTCAACAAATTAAAAAAGTAACTTTTGTTGTGAAATATAAAATCACTCAATTAAGTTTTTTAATCCAAATATTCTTTATTTTACACTCATATTCAACCTATAGCGTATGGCCGGTCTTCAATGAAAATTTTCAATCAGGGACCCAATATTACCTTTTTTATACATAACAGCATTTACAAATACGAATAACTTTAATATTTCATGTATTATTTCATAATTCCAATATTAGCTTTTGCCGCATTAAAGAACCGATTTTAAGTATGACATACCAATTTAAAACATAAAATTGAATTTTTCGGACATATCAACATCTGCCATAACGCCACAGATATATTCATCATATATTATATAAAAATATTAAATTTATCATATTTAACACCGGCATTTATTTTATATGAATATATTTTTAACTATACTTTACTAAAATATATTTTACATAGTAGACACCAACACATCAAGGTCTCTAGAAATGAGGTTTCAGATACTGAATCCGTCAAGTCCTTTTGATCCAACGTAAATTGCTTTATCCCACTATATTGCAACGCAAATAGATGAAAACTGTTTCACTTTGAGGCATAAAATTGAATTTATAGTGATAGTTTGTCTTAAACTTTCAAATGAAATGAACTTTGATATTTTAAACTTCAGTTCTAAATTAATTTACATGGAAAAATGCTTGATTGCACTGTAAGTTATACCTAATGTTAAATTCATGTTATGCAGAAAATTATTCAAACGAAAAAATTAAGAAATTTACTTTCATTAATGTAAAAACCGTGGTTTAACTCATAGACTGAAGAGGAACTGAAAATAGAAATATCTTACTGAATATTTCTAATGAATGCCGGAAGTTACATATTAAGGAATTAGAACGTTCTCTTGAGCAAGAAAATGTACTTAAGGAAAAAAAAGCTGAATTAGATGAATGACAAAAGATAACTATATCCGCCTTCCTGATGAGCGTTCTTGTGATTGTAGGGTCCCTAAAAGATAAGATTAAATGCGAGGCTAGTCGGTCACAATGAAGCAAAAATAAAAATAAATTAAATGAATGAAAGGTTGTTTAGATATGATCATGTAAACGCCACGTAAGAACGCTTCATTTTATATGGATTTAAAGATGAGAACCGTACCTCTCTATTCAGTGTAGAATTAAGTTATGCACTTAAAATGCAATTAATCAAGTTCTAACATGATCTATAGGCGCATTTCACAAATGAAAACTTATGAATTTTCTTTAAAGAGATTCACACCCAATGCTCGTTGGCCTGACAAAGAACTGTTCATTAGTTCGAAACTAGTTGCTTCATTTTTTATCGTAGGTATTAAGAAGCTGTCTGATTTTGATATACGTTTTCCACCAGCTTTATGAACGTGAAAAATCTTACTTTCAATACTTGTTATTGTTGTTACTATTTATTGTTGTTTTTACTTTAGCGTAAAGGAAGGAACAATAACGAACTTCTAGACATACATAAAAAGTAAAGAACATTTGATTAGCTTATTATATGGAAATAAAATCTATATTTTCATTTACTATCATATAATTACACTGCTGGCCACTGTAAATGCAAAACCCTGAAGGAAACATGCAAATAACATGAAATTTACAACATGCATTAGAGGAAGTGAGATATGCAAATAATTAGAATTTCAGCGCAGACGCACATCACGCGCGCCTGTGGCGCCACTTCAAAGCGCTATTTAAGGCTTGGAGATTTCGACGATTTCAAGTTCGGCAATTGTGTTTTTCTTGTGGTTTTTTCATAAAAACGATCAATTATGCCTCTTCGAAAACAGCGATCATCTTTTGATCAAGTATCCGAGTTCGACAGAGGAAGGATAGTGGCCTACCGAGATTGTGGATTATCTTTCAGGGAAATCGGTAGTCGGGTTGGACGAAACCAAACAACTGTAATGCGGATATGTGATCGTTGGATGCAGGAGGGTACGACGGACCGGCGTGTTCGATCGCATCCACCTCAGCGCACCACTTCACGTGATGACAGGCAAATTGTGCGCATGGCAGTGACAGATCGCTCAGTCACATCACGAACCATAGCACAGCACATGCAGTCTGTAACGCATCATCCAGTGTCTACGCGTACCATTCGACGCCGTTTACAGCAGAGTGGTCTGTCCGCAAGACGTCCATTGCTTTGTCTACCCTTGACGCAGAACCACAGACGTCTCCGCCGCCACTGGTGCGATGACAGAAGGATGTGGACGGCAGAATGGAATGAAATTGTCTTTACTGACGAGTCACGCTTCTGTCTGCAACACCACGATGGTCGCATTCGAGTCTGGAGACACCCTGAAGAGAGGATGCTGAACAGCTGCGTTATGCACCGCCACACTGGTCCTGCACCGGGTGTTATGGTATGGGGCGGTATTGGATATCACTCTCGCACACCTCTAGTACGCATTGCCGGTACTTTAAACAGCCAGCGCTACATCTCCGAGGTGCTGGAACCAGTTGTCCTTCCTTACCTTCAGGGCTTGCCCACAGCCATATTTCAATAGGATAATGCGCGACCACACGTGGCACGCATTGTCCAACGGTTCTTCGTCAATCGCCAGATTGAATTGCTTCCCTGGCCGCCTCGCTCTCCGGATCTTTCGCCGATAGAAAACATGTGGTCCATGGTTGCTCTACGATTGACCCAGATTCCATCCCCAGCTGCCACAGCAGATCAACTTTGGCAACGTGTGGAAGCTGCTTGGTCTGCTGTACCCCAAGAACTCATCCAAAGTCTCTTTGAATCAATGCCGAGGCGTGTGGCAGCGGTGATCTCCAACAATGGCGGCTACTCTGGCTACTGATTTTGGCAGGAACCACACTTCACAGAAGTCTATAAATTTAATCATTTGATACTTGGTCAACATGTTATCTACAAAATAAATTTTGTTCTGATATCTCTTGTCTTTCTTCGTGTTGCAATTTGGGTGGCCAGCAGTGTAGTATCTGCCATGAAAAAATTCAAAGAATGAAAGAAGTAAAAGGTCAGGACAACATTCCAGGAAGGAATTCGGAACATGTATTAACAAAGCTATCGTGCGATAATATGCGAGAACATTCCATTTTTGAAATTTGCCTCAAGATAATGATACCTTAGACCGGGTAGTCAACCTTTTTATACCTACCGCCCACATTTGTATCTCTGTTAGTGGTAAAAAATACGTAGTAGGATTGCATTATTTTTGCGTTTTATTTTGTGACTCGTTATAAAATATAAACACTAAAGAATTTATGAAAATCTAATGAAAATGTTTTTAAATAATGCTATGAAATTTTTTTAAGCAATACTTTAAAAAAATTTTAAAAAGTCAATTAAATTAAATCAATGTTTTTAAAAAGTCAATTAAATTAAAAATAAGGAAAGTGCTTCAGTATCGGACAAAACCCCTACCGCCCACCATGAAAGCTGGAATGCCCACCAGTGGGCGGTAGGGACCAGGTAGACTACCACTGCCTTAGACTATATAGAGAAAGCGAAAGTGGGAAATTCGTCATCAAACGTATAGTTTGTATTTTACGTTTTTTATCCAAGAAAGCTTTTCTCTGCAGTAGTAAGCAGTTACTATAAGGAAATACGATAAATGCTAAAGCACTTAATCAACAAAATTCGTTGAAAATTCTTTCTAGCCCGGAACTCTAACTTAGGAGATTTTGCCACTCAGATACGAATGCTAATTTGTTTAACCTTCGGAACTCATTAGTTCAGACTTTGATCATTCATTATTTCTTAATTTTTAGTCACATAAATAATGAATTTTCATCTCAAACAATGGTTTTTTTATATTTATTGTAACAGTCTTATACTAAATTATGTAATCCAATGTGAAGCGTTTTATCAAGTATCTTCTCTTGTATATTTTCTACCGGCCGTTTTGTACAAGGTGCGCCCATAAAGTAACCGGACAGTTTTTTTATAAATTTCTTTTTTTCAGAAGCTTAAGATGGCCATTAAAGAGAGAGATTTGAAAACGTCTCAGATATTAAATCAAATGTTACGCGTATTTTGCGAACGGTTAGTTCCAACGACTATAAACTGTGTTTCGATAATTTGAAGAAACGTTGGAAAAAATGTATAGATTCCCTTGGCGATTATTTTGAAGGAGATATATTTTTTGAAGGTGAATAATATTTTTCTTATTTATAAAAAATTGTCAGGTTACTCGATGGGCGCACCTTGTATTTTTTCGCTCTTTTTTTAAGTCCCCCCCCCCTATGCTTGCGAAAATTTATTTTTAAATTTTTTTAATTATGCAGGGGAATCCTAAGATTCCCCTGCATAATTAAATATATGGAAATATACGGCAAATATATGGAACTATATGGCAAATATATGGAAATATAGGGTAAATATACGGAAATATATGGGATATATATGGAGGCCCTTGATATATCTCAATAGATCTTGGATCTTCTGATGTCGGAATGAACCCTTTCTCCATGTGACATTTCAAAGATATGGGACTACGTTAGTATAATTCACAGGAACGCATATGTTATAGCAATTAACATAACAAATATGATCTACAAATTGTGGGTAATATAGTTTAAAAATTACTTACATACGTTTCGATTCATAATATTAAATACTGAAGCACTGCAAGTTTGATAAAATACCAATGGCTCAATATTGAACTAAGACATGTGGGGGCGTTTTAATTAAATTTATATTTGACTCTTACATATAGGACCAATAAGTTTTTCACTCATAGTTTTTCCACAATTTTTATCATTCTAAAATTAATAATTTTATTAATATCGCCCACAGATCGCTGCAAAACGCTTTCTCTGCTTATTTCTTTTTCCTTTTCACTTCAGCTCAAATTATCTCTGCGAATAATTAGATGCTAGTAAAAACATTTCCTTGTTGCTTGAATATTTCCTCTTTAAAGTGCTATTCCAAAATTTAAATTTTTACTTCGTTGTTCAAAGCTAAAATAAAATAGAGCTTTAACTAAGCATCCAATTTTTGTTTCACTCTGTGTGGGTGTTACATTTTCGCTTTATTACCCCCCCCCCCCCTACTTGCAGTACTATGAGACTCTAATGCGCAAATGTTAAAGTAAAGTTTGAAATTTTCTTGCAAATCTAAACACTTACCCCTATACCGACAAAGATGTCTAAAGTCAGCAATGATGACTCCTGATATTGCATTCAGAATCCGAGTTTTCTCTTTTCCTAGTAGTGAGAAAAATAATTTTAAAGAACGGCGAATGTGGGATTGTCTTCAGAAACAATTTATATTTTGTAGGATCAAACGTAAATATACACGACAATCTTTACAAATTCAGCACGTCTTATCTAATCTGTTTTATCCCTTTTTCCCTCTGTAAATTGTTTTATTTGAATGTTCTTATTTTCAGTAATAGATTTCTAACAACTATCTGTATAAGTTATACGAATAAGGATTAAATTTTACAGTGAACAAAGAAAATAAAAACATCTATTAGTGAAGGACACACGCACACAATAATTATATATATATATATATATATATATATATATATATATATATATATATATATATATATATATATGTATGTACAGGGTGGTTATAATTAAACTTCCCCTCTAAATAGCATCCTACATCTCAAACGGGTGAACGGAATCTAACCACATTAGGTATATAGACAATACACGAGATGAGTTCACGAATTTCGAAATAAATATTTAGTTAAAAAATGTCCACCAGTTTCACTTTTCAGGAAAAAAGACGGTAAGCGAAAATTTAAAAAAAAAATGGCTTTTGCAGAGAAGATGTAGACGTTCATAACCTGCCTGCGCTGAGAAGATGAAATAACAATAGATGACCTTCTCTTCGTCACAGAAACATCTTAGTATGTCTGTGTTTTCCCACCTCCACAGAAACTTCTTGTGTTTTCGATGCCTTGAACAATGAAATAAAACAGTGCATACAAAATCAATTGAAAAGAAGAAATCGTTTGATTTAAACGTAATTGAGGAATTATTTGCAATTTTAGAATGAGTAGCAGAGTATCTGTTGCTTTGGGAAGGCACAAAATGTTTTACTATATAAATTATAGGTAATGACTACTTCGCTTTACGCTAATTGTTAGAAAAAGTGTTAGAAAAACAATCTAATTTCGGACTGTTGCTTGCGTTAAAATTACTATACACATTAAATATTTAATTAAAAAATTAATCGTATATAAATTTGTCCTTAAAACCGGTTAATCCGAAATTTATAAAAAAAATGTAGCGCAAAACAAACCCCCCCCCCCTCAGAAAAAAATTAATGAATAAAAGGTTACCTAAGAATTTATTTTAAGTTACTGCACTTTATTTCTAAAAATATGTTCCATTTAACTGCCCTGATTTTTTTTGTCTATAACAGTTCCACTTAATGTTTGAAGTTTCATTTTTTAGAAGTATTGATGTTGAAAGCAATCATAACATTTCCTTGCTATAGAGGTCAATTCTTTTACACCCTGTGGTTTCCGCTGCGTAGTAAACAATTTTATTTCTACAAACACCATTAACAATCCCCTTGTTTTCTGAGAATCATGGGGACTGCGCCGATATTTGCAGCGTTAAACGTGTGAGAAGCATTTGCTAACCTATTTTTAAGAATTCGATTGATGAGTTCCTCGCACTGTCGTCGAAACCACATATATTCTCAAAGGATGTATAACTTGTTTCTATCTACTTAATATTTGCTGTGCTTGGTTCAAAAAAGGATGGGATTGTCAGGATGAAAAGGAAACGGTAATGAAAGCATTATTAAATATTAAAGATTTACCAATATCACAGGCCTGCGAATTTGAAGTTTTTGCAAAAATACAAGAGAAGTTTTCACTGCGTCTTATGTTATTTGGTGTGCTGATTTCGAAAATGACCTCCATTTTTTCCATCACGTCAGGATTTTTCGTAAAATTGATATCGATATTTTTGCTAAAATTCTATTTGAAAAGGAATTTTCTCAACAATTTTGCATGTACTATCAAGTAACAGTGGTTTTTATTCATTTAAATCTATGTAAAATAACCGATTCTTGGTGAGACAAATTGATTTTTCAGCAATTTTTTATAGGTTTAAATGCATGAAAACCACTGTGTCTCCAACATAACAACCAACATAACAACCCTAGGAAAACAATTTAATAGCTGATAGATGGACTAAATTTTGAAGAAGCATTGTCACACGCAAAACGTTGGAAGGAGATGACAGATCAACGGCTATGAATCGTGAGAGAACACGATCAAGTTCAAAGACCCAACTATATAACCTCGAAATTAACATTAATAAAAATTAGAAACAAATTAACCACAAACTTTATTAGCTTTCTTCACACACACATAAATAACACACACTTTTAATACTAACACATTTGACAAAGAGATTAGTTGGCAACTTTTAGTCAACGAAGCACAATCATAAATAAACACACTTTTAATAGTAACACAGTTAATAGTAAAATAAACACACAAAAAAAAACTTCAGTCACTTCATTACGGGGGAGGCCAAAAACTTTTTACATCGTTCAGAATTTTTGAAATGGATCATTTGTTAATCCTCTCCACATAAATTCAGCAATGTACGCTTCCAAATGTTGCCGTGCTGTTCCCCGATGTTTTTTTGTTTCTCCATTTTGTGCTTCCCCACAGACGCTCGATCTTTTGGTTATGTATGTACGGCAGTTTCTGGGTCGACGAAATTGTACTTGTGGTTCACTTTAAAATGGTGGGAACCCTCCTCTTCAAGTTTTGTGGTGTTGTAGCTTTTCCAACAATCGGAATAAATCGTAGAAGCTTCCTTGATATTTTGCTTGATGGCTTCTAAAAATACGCTAAGGAATCGGTTTGGTACCGGAATCAGAAAACCTTCATTCGTCTCCCGGCAGATACCACCAAATATCCACTGTTGAGGGAGATCGCGTCCCACATTTCTTTTTCGCCTTGAATACATACTTTCTTCTATTTCGACTATGAAATCGAACACTTCAATTTTTTTTCCATCACGTTCCACAACAGAATTAACTCAGACTTCTCGCATATAATTGTACAAATCAACAACTGTATTATGATTCATTTCCAATTGTTTCTCGTACCATTTTACCGAAGTTAATTCTTCGCTCCAACTCTAAATAAATCTCGAAGCTGTCAAAATATTCAAACGCGTTGATTGGAACCATGTTTCTTGACGATTGCTCTTTTTTTTGCTGCGGTAGGTAGAAACATTATAATGCCATCGAATGTCATTTCCAAAATATAACTTCCTTTCATGATTCCTAGCACAAGTCTTATTTTCAGGCAAAATATCTTTTTCTTGAAAAAAAAAGTACAGCTTCTTCTTCCGTTACAGGTAAGTCCCAAATTTTCGTCATGATTGTAATACCGGTAAGAAACTGCACGATTTTGTAGCTTAAAACTATTGTAATATTTAAACGCCAGTCTTTTAATTGCTGAAAGAATATGTTTAATACGTAGATCTCGATGAATCACGTCATTTCTGATAAAAATAGGAACTTAATAAATAATTAATATCACTCGATCAAAGATTAATATCACGCGAGTTACAATTAATTATACAAAACAGCTAAAAATGCGACTTACCATATTTGGCGATTTATCACTTGCGCCCGGCTAACGAAAAAGTACCGTATTTTGACACTCATGGAGCAACCCAATGCTTGAAATTTCTCCAGCATATTCATAACAATTTCTTTATAATAAGTATCCTTGTAATTACCCAGAAATTTTCCAGGTTCAAGATTTTGTCTTTTCGGCCATTCGCCTTGTTGACCAAGATGCATGGAGATAACTTTCATATCACCGCAAACGGTACAACAGTGGTGGGCATATTTTATCTTGTTGAGCACGAGAGCCAGGTTTCCATAGCGTGCATTTAAAAGAATATAGATATATATTCTTTTAAATGCACCTACTGTCCAACTGGTAAAGAGGCATACTGGCTTCCGTGATGAAGAAGAACAGCTTTAAGGTTCCTTTTCAATGAATCTATAAACAGCCTCCATTCATCTTTATCTTAGGTGATATTAAATTTGCTCGTGAATCCGGGAACATCAGCACAATAGACCAGGTTCTCCTCTTCCTCAAAGTACCTAACAAATTCCTTTTCTCGATTCCTGTACCAATAAAAACAGGTTCATTTGGCCAATAAGTTTTTTCTTTCAATCTGGAGCCCATCAATACAGCTGCCTCTTTCGAAAGGCTCAGATCATTAAGTTCAACCCAGTCAGATAATTAAGTTCAACCTGAGGTAAAGGTAAAGGGCCTCCCAAGTTCCCCTCTGGAGGTCCTCGCCTCTAGAGGGCTTATAATCGTTAGCGGAGCTTTGAACTTCTGGATGATCCGAGTCTGAACACTCTGAAAAAATGACTGGCAATTCAATTGGAGGCAAAGGCACTGGCACATGAGGTCCATGAGGAACGGGGCGTATGGTTGATGGAATGTTATCAGGATAAGAGATTAGCTTGTGATTTTTGCGATTATACCCACGGACATGGCAGGAACAAAAGTAACAATCATCAGAGTGGTTTTTCAGCTCCCTCCTTGTCATAGGAATTCCAAATCGCATAGCAGTCTTCCTTCCTTTGAGCGTAAGCGTAGATCATTGAGACATTGCACACAAACTTTATGAGGAACCCACGATGTGTCCTAATCTCTGAGTTTCATGCGAAAATACGCAAGATAAAATTGTCTTACATAATCTGTAATGCTCGGGAAGGTGTCACAGAGGAGTATTCTGTAGGTATCACCACGATAGAATGATGGTCAGGCAGGGAGGGAAGAAATTCAACGCCGAAAAAAAATTTATTGTAAATGTTCATAAAAATGAAAGTAAAATTGAATTTTTCAAGAAATCGTGACGTGATAGAAATTTTTAATTTTTTTTTTAAATCAGCATAAAAAATACATAAAGTTCAGCTGTCAGTTCCCTTGTATTTTTATCATCGCAGGCCAGTGTATTTAATGTTTAAATTTTGTAAGAAATAGTATATTAGGAAAGTCTAATCTTGGTCTGGCGAAGCTATTTAAAATGAAAATTTTTCCACTAAATTCAACCTACCTTTCTAGTTGTAATGTTTTTGACTCATTATCTTAATGCGTTGTAATCCTGCTTTGATCACGATAAAACCGAAATGTTTTATTAATTTTTCAGTGATCTAGATACCTTTTCGTGGATCCAAGAGCAGGGACTCACGTCCGTTAAAATGAAGCTCAAATAACTGTACATGTGCTCTTCCAGCAAGAGAGAATCGCAATTGAACATTTTCGGGTGACTTTCAGGTGAATGACTTAGGCCGAAAAAGTCTTGACTTTATGTCTGTCCATGTTTAACTGTAAATCAAGTTTATTATACAAATCAACATTGGTGCATGGGCAGGCAAATACCATAACTGCACTTGAATTAACTTCCTAAGTCGCCAATTTCACTAATGTTACACGTGTAAATAATTAATAGTGTATCAGGGTAATTGACAAATCGAAACGTGTCAATATAAAGCCTAGCATAAAATTTTCGTTTAAGCCAAAGTTAATAGCAAATTGAAAAATCAGAAATTATCTGTATATGATCATGAAATCAATAATCTTTCAAAACATGGAAGCAAAGAAGGTATAGTTACATTGTAACATTATCAGTAAAACCAATAATACAAAAAATGATTTTAAAAGTAATTATACTTTAAAGCTAAGAATACAGAAACTTATAGGTAGTGTTTTTACAAACCAACTTTTTTCCTGACTTATCTGAATAAACAAGCTGGCATGAAGAAAAAGTTCCAAGGGAGTTTAACCCCTTCCTTCTCGCTCCCGCCAAAATCCCGGGGGGGAGGTTTCGCCTTCTATTTCTCGTGCCCGTGATATTTATGAGCTGGAGTGTTTAAAAGTAACACCCCAAAAAAATTAAAACAAATCCATTTTATTTACCCTGAAATTTTTTTATTTCTTATTTTACACACCAGATGGCAGCACTAGTCAATTTATAATGTAATTGGGGATGGTGCTTTTTAAACTAGATGTGGCAGATCAAGAAATAAATGGAATCCTCTGGAAAAATATAGGCACTTTTACTACCGTTTTCTTGAAAATTATGCGATAATTAAGAGGTTAACCTCACTAAGATAAGAGATCATGCTTTCTATCCAGTCTGTATCTACGAAACGAATTACAGTTATGGACCAAGAGAAAAAGACTATTCATATGAAATATTAATTGTCTGTGTACACTGAGTCTAAAAAACTTGTTAGCTTTTGGACACAGTCTGATATTTTCACTCAGATTAGAATTTTTTAATTTTCGTCCTAAACCATATGCATAACTAAAAAATTTTCTTACTGATAGTAACCTTCATTGTGGAAAAAACTAGATTTAGTGACTATGCATCTGTTGACATCACAATGATTTTTCAGAAAAATTGTGAAAAAGATTTTATAATGTTATTTCTTCTATTTTTGTTAATACAGAGACACGATTGGAAAAGAAAGATTATTCTGACCTGACATTTACATACTAACAGTCATAGTTGTATAAAACTTAATAATAGTTACATAATTTAAACTTGTAATGTAGTCTGCTTGATGGTACTCTTGAATTTCACCTATTAATTTGAGTATTAAAATTGAAAAAAAAATTAAGTACTTAATCTTGAACTAAATCCGGAAGTTTTCATAAAACTGTAACTCAATACGAAGACTTAACTTCACCACTTTGGGTTCTAACAAGGCATCATTGGTTATATATTAATTACTCCCGCATATAAACAATTTCTGCATTTTATTAAACTGTCAAAAGCCCTGTTTTAAACTTAAGGTAGGATAACCTTAGCAAGCAAACTTTAGCGAGCAAATTAATCGAACCACGTTGCACCAAAATAGGTGTAACGAATCATGCATCCTTCAATGGATTGCGACAGATGTCGCTTTGGAAGGAATTGTAAGTCCTGAATAAATGAACGTACTTAAGAGGCAGGAATCGCAGTATTAGTCAATTTTATTCTAACCAGACAAATGCTAATGCGGTAATAAAAAGCAGGCTCTACATCACCCCCACGTACACATATTCCATAAGAAATCAAAATGCCTAAAATGACTAGCAGTAAGGAAATTGCTCGTCCTATAATAGAAAACTGCTGATCTCACCTCAAAACGATTTAGGGGAATGACAATGAACCAACATTACTCAAGAAAACGTGGCACGTGGTTGTGCCATGGCTGGCTTATCACTTAACTGGATTCCAGTCGACTTATCCTTTAACTGGACTCCAGTTGGAATATTATTTATCAGAGCAGACCCACAAAGAATAGACATCATATCCTAAAAGACCACTTGTACATTGAATGAAGTTGATGAAATAGATAAGGCTGTTCATGCTCAAAACCTCAGGACCTATATGATACTATTCGGGCTTTGTGAACTTATTGAGGACGCAAAAACAAACCCAATTATTGTTTCCGATTAATCCTTTCCCATGAGTATTTCGTTTCCAAGGGACTGTTTATTAAATGTCTTCTTTTTTTTAATGTTAGAATATCATTTACTACAACTTCGGGATCAGAGTGATTACTTGTAGCGGGATGAGGAATTCTATAAGACTTGCAAACTTTTTAATCATATCCTGTTTATTTATATCAGAAACGATGGTTCTCATAAAAACATATACTGAAGTCTAAGAACAAGTGGTCCTCATACCATAAACCACCCAAGACATTTAAAGATCTTGCATAGTTTAAGTTTTTTGATCCTGTATATTTTTTTAGATCTATAAGAAAAGAAGTATTTCCCCCAATAAGCATTCACTGGTTGGTTATTAGATGACGCAACTAAAATCTTTTAAAGAAAAATATACGATCTATATTAAAATCTGTTTCCCATTTAATGATTTATCATAAATTGAGTGAATTAAAACTAACGCTGTTAAAAGTATGGAAAATGCATTTATTAAAGTGCTCGTTTTTAGAAAAGTCGTTATTATTTACGTAAGAGTCATTTTTATAAGCTGTCTCTTAACAAACCCATTACACTTGTTTAGATATTTATTACAAAAAAAGTCAAATCTATATCTGACTTCGGAAAGATTACTTTTCAATATTTCCGTATTTTTAAATCTGAAAATAAAAGCGCCATGTGAATAAATAATAATATTTTGTAATAAGAATATAAGTTTCCCATAAGATAAATATGAATTTAATATGACCATGCTGCGCTGAAATGTATCCATATTTAAATTAAATTCAAGTATCTGTGCTTTTCGCGCTATAAATTGTAGTAAAGATTCCTTTTCACACCTCTCAAAGGGAATTAATTTTGGAGCTAGAGCCAATTCTCTTCGAAATTTTAGATATTGCTCTAAATTTTCTTTCCTTATATCTCACAGAACCGAAATCTATTAAACACATCTTCCCTTTCAAAAATTTATGTAGCGATTAATTTTAAACGCTTTTATTAAACTGGCGTGTATAAATATTTTAGCATTTATAAGTATAGAGAAATATACGTATGTTTCAGCAGTCTTGACGAGATTAATATGATTTAGAATGGTGGAATATACAGGAAGAAATATTCTTATTGCCATCCTTTAAAGATTTCTTCTTAAGATTTCATTCATGATAATTTTGAGATATCAATAATAGTCACATGAATTCAGTTACATTCAATAAATTATCACACATTCTATTACTTCATTCAGTTGTAAGGGTAATAATATTTTTTACATGCATGCAAAAGCGTTAAAGAATGGCTAGTAATTTTACAGACGAATTTTTTTTTATGAACAACTTTACATAAATGAAAAGTATTTGTAATTAATAACATTTTATTGTTAACTAATGAGTTTACTTTCCATACAAAGGCTCGAGGTAGCCTAGTGGTAGGGCATCGGATTTTGGTGCTGAGGGTGCTCGGATCGAATCGCGACAAGCGCCATTAAGTACCTCCGTGTCTAGGCCGGATATGGACACATTAAATCCCTAGACCGGAAAGTCCCTTTATGAGGTCAGAGAGAGTGGGAAAGGGTACGACCCCCCCCCCCCCAGATTGCACTCATGGGGATGTTCGGTCAAAATTGTGGTAGCGCCTGGTTAAATCAGACTCCTACACTTTTGGTGCCATTATAAACTGGAGCTGCACCTCTAAGTCCGCTAGCCTATATGAACCTGGTCTGGAATTACTTCCAGCCAAGTGGCATTAGAACAACTTTCCGGATAAAATCATCGCCTTAAGATTGCTGCGGTCATATCCCGATTTCCCAATAAATTGGTAACTCAATTATTAGTTTTTGACAATAAATTTGTGAAGAAATATAAGGAAGAAATGGAATATGAGGAAATAAAAGGAAATAATGTAAGCTTGTGAGAAAGTTAGGTACTGTCAAACCTGTTTTTGTGCAGTAGATAGGGATCGCACAAAAAAAAATATTCAGAAACTTCATTAATAGCTATAAAAAATAATTTTTCACAACATATGAAAGAAAAAAATTATTTATGCGGTAGAGAGGGATAGCATAAAAAAAGTCTGACTTAGAAAATATGCAAAGCTTTACGAAATAGCTAGAAAGTGCTTTCCAAAAATAAATAAATAAATAAATAAATTACACGTAGAAACATTTAAAAAAATTTAATTTATCATTTTAAACATGGAGAAATTTACAATATGTACATAATTCGATACTACTCGTCGCAGTCCAAAACGCGCACATTCTTCTGATGTACTGGTTCATAATCGCTTTCGTCATTTGAAGGTATTAGAGTTGATTTATTTTTTGTTACCATGTTGTGGGTGATAAGTTTTTGCGACTGTGATAAGTGTTTGATCAGCTGCTTGTAAAGGTCGCGATAGCCAGATAAACACAATCGAAGTTCTTTTTTTGAATTTCAAATAAATAATTTCAAATATATAATTTCTATTTCTTTATGCATATTAATATACAAAATATTCATAATTATGCATTGATAAATATGCATATTCATAAAACAAATCGCGCAAAACCGATCGCACACAAAAAATAATCGCATAAAAAAAGATCGCACAAAAAAAAGTTTGACTGTATAGCTTTTTTAATTCATAATATAAGACTTTCGTACTTGACCGGGAATTTCTGGCTATCGTAGGGCAAAAAGAAGGGGGAGGAATCGTGGAGTTCATAGGAGATTGAATCAAATCATTCTACTGGGACAAACAGTCATTACTATGAAGCATGCTGTATGAACCTTGGCGGATTGTTAGAAAGAATTGAAAAACTATTCGTGGTGAATTAAAGTGCAGCATCAGCTTATATAGGCAACAAAAAGTATATACGGGTCAATACCCTGCGTTTGCTGGCGTTAAAAATCCCGTGAAATTGTGCATTTACCGTAACTAAACAAGGGAGGGGGTGTAAATTAAGATTTATAATTCACTATATAGTATTTTTTGACATCAATAGAGGTGTCTAGTTTTCAAGATGCTGGATTTTAAGTTTCGAGAGGGGGTTATTACAAACTGCTAAACGCTCTCGAGAAACCAATTTCTGCCTCATCATCTGCAATTAAAATCCCGTTGTTTAGTTTGGTTGTCTTGCAGTTTTTTTGCCGTTAATTTTAATTTTTTTTCGAAAGAGATCTTTGTTTTCGATCAGAAATTCTGTGCTTTAGATGATAGTAGCACGTCAATGGCTTTCTCAAATACAATACAGTGTGTACATAAATGTATATCCCAAATTTGCAGGATTATTGAAAGAAAACTACACAAAGTACAAACTTGTTGTTCATCGGAAATCAAAAATAGCAGTTGAAATTTTAAATTCGACACAGTTATAAGTATTCAGTGTGAGCCCCTTTAGTAACACGAATAATATCGAGGCTGTACGATAACTCATCAAACACTCTTTTGCATATCTGGTGTGACGGTTTGAAAGGCTACAGATATGCGTGTTTTTAAGTTCGTCAGCGTCATTTGGTAGCGGTGAACAAACACCTGATGTTTGATGTAACCCCAGAAATATATCGCACGGAGTGATGTCAGGGCTGCGAGGAGGCCATTGATGAAGAGCAAGGTCCTAGGGTGCTCAGCGACCAGTCCACCGGTGTGGCAATTTATCATTTAAAATCCAAATCTTCATGAACTTTCAACTGTTATTTTTGATTTCCGATGAACAACAAGTTTGTACTTTGTTTGGTTTTCTTTCAATAGCCCTTCAAATTTAGGATATTCATTTATATACATTTAAAAAAATCCAGCGTTAATGCAATTGTTATTTAGCGCAGAAAATAATGTATCATTTCTTTCATTTGTTGTTTTTTAAAATGATTTGAGACTATATGTCTGGTTGAGACTATATGTTTTAATTTGAGACTATATGTCTGGTTAAAGAAATCAAAACATAAACAGCTTATATAGAAAAGGGAAAAAGGTAACAATCATTACTGAGAGTTACTTTTGGACAAGATGTTACTATACATAGTTCAGCTGCAACTCCTAATCATATGTACATTTCGGCTGGCAAGAGTCAATTTATGGATGAGAGATATCTATTTCTGGACTAAATAAATCAATGATGACGGTAGGTTTACGCATTTCCACGCATTCTTTCTTCAGTTCTTGAGGCAGAAAAGATTTTCGACTAATTAACTTTATGATGTCCGGACTAGTTCAGTTGCAGTTCATTTTGATGCCTCCATTCTTATTTGTCCCGACGTCATATGAAATACTGTCTACATACTTTGAATGATTCTCCACATTTATTTGCTGAAGATATTATATGCAAGTAATAATAACAAAACAAGGAAATTATATATTATTTATTTATTTATTATAAATGCCTGGAATATTGGCTATGAGGCCATTAGTTCTCAGTAAACGGCGAGGTTGCTTGCCATAGATTTAAGGGGGCACCGTATAGGTGGCCAGCATTACCTCCTACAAGCCGGTCCACTAATTTAAAACCGAGACAAGTGACGAGACCGGAACACTTGACCCGCCCCTCCAGAGGTAAATTTTAGAACTTGGAGGACACTGCAGCCATGACAGATTTAACGGGCATCGGCCACTATTAGTGAACACGGAGGTGGATTTTGTCAGCAATCGGCATCGAACTCGCAACCCTCAGATCACTAGCTCGACGCCTTTGCCAACTGAGCCACCGCAGCCCAATTATATATTATAACTACATAAAAAGAATTTTTTTGTCATATTTTAGGGTTTCTAGAGCTTATATATAAAATAGATAGATCTCAATTATATTTAAGTTACTCGTTATGAAATTCCCTGAATGCAATTAATTAGGTTCCTAATCCATTGCTTTCTCTATGGCACCAGTGATGGTGAATATCTTCTATAAAATGGAAATAAATTCTGATATATTCTCCTAAAAGGCAAAAATGCATATATATATATATATATATATATATATATATATATATATATATATATATATATATATATATATATATATATATATCAGATAATACACCACCAAGACATGAAAGTGGAGAAGAAAATCAGAGCAATTTACGTGTTTAAGAGATTCCTCATTGATCTGCATTGTTCTTGTTGGTATTTATTACACCTGATGTATTCCCCTGATGTATTCTAAACCCGGTCTATAGACAGAACTTTCTCCATCCGAAGCTACCATTAGGCTGCCTCAGGCACAATTGATCTACTTCGTGTAATGTGCTTGTTTTAACCCCTGTGCAATCAAGAGCAGCACGCGAGAATCGAAAAAGATAAGTGATTTAGTTTTGAAAGTAAAAAAGAATAGAAAAATCGGAAAGGCTAGTTCGAGGTCAATTTCTAAGGTTCGACTTCGTCTGAACATGACTGTTTTTCGAGTGTTCATGTGTACCAGGATTGCATTCAAAATACGTTACAAAGTCATAGCAAAATTTTAAAATATGTTAATTTTTTTTCATAAAAAGCCGTAAATTGCTTTGAATATTAAAAAATTATAATAATCTATATTATTCACTCCACTGATGAGCGAATACGAAGTTCCATCTTATACAATCCAAGAAGTATTTAAGAAGTAAAGAAGTGCTCAAATGTCTAATAGAAACCTAAAATATTTCAATATAATTTTCATTAAAGCTATAATATGTTACTATATTTTGAATTTAAGGGAACGGTGGACGTTAAAATTATTCTTTTTTCTTTTTATCATAGAGATACGAAATTTTGTGTGTATATACATTTCACTATAAATTTACAGAATACTTTAACAAAAATTTCCAAACTTATTAAAATTATGAGATTTTTTTTAAATATTCGAAATTTATAGTCTAAATTTTAAAGTGCTCCTTGCGATTAAATTTTTGAGATATTTCCTCAATTCTGAATTTTAAACACTTTAAAAAGTATAACAAACAAATCTGAGTTTCAATTATTTAATCTCTAGAATAGTTAACTTTTGAGTGGATTTTCTCTGAATTCCATCCCGATTTTCCTCAAAATTTTGCCTTTTAATAAGTTGTAAATCAAATTTAGTTAACTTAATGAAGTCGAATGGGAAAATGCATACTCAGTTTCTTTGTAAACAGTATCAGGATTCTTCCTTATCAATTTCATGAATTTTGAACAAAAATTAAGTCGTATGGAGCATTTAAAAAATCTAAAAACCTTGAAAAATCTGTTTTGAAAAAACAGGTTTAAAGTTTATTACTACACTTACCCTTTATAATTTACTTCGTAGAAGCTTCATAAGTGATTTTTTACTTGAAAAAACTATTTTGGTACTATTAACCTACAGGAATATACATATTTTTTTTTTACAATAACACGATAAATATTACAATAAAAAGATTTGTGTATCAACCAATAGATGTCTACCGTTCTCTTAATCACTTTCTTGCATTCTACTGTAACGAGACCTTGAATTCAGTGTAGTGCAGTTTATATACGCGAAAAAAGTGTCTAAATCCAGTAAAATACTAAAACATTCTAATGATGTTATCATAAAAAGCAATAATCTATGAATTATTTTCAATCATAGCTCGGTTTCGAGTCCCATGTAAGAGCTTGCCTGTAAAGAACAATTTGTCTCCCCATAGGGTTGGTTAACCTGTTTAGTGTTCCAAAAAAGAAGAGACCACCATTCATTCCGTGTCACCCACATAGTATAGAGGTTTGCTCCATCGGCTTGGGTTCAAATCTCTACTAAAGTTTAGTCATTGTTGTGCTTTCCCTGCATAGGGAGTATGGGTGTGCACCTTCAGGCAGCTCCCATGACGAGGTGGGCAAGAGAATTGTGTGGTGTGAATGGGAGAAGATAACTGTTTGTTGCTTTCGATAAAAAAACTATTTCAGTTTCAGTTTTTGAATTTAATTTTTTTTCTGGATTCTATACAAAGGCATGGGGAATATTTTTCATGAGGAACTCCTGTATATTAAAAGAAAGTCAGTGTTTAACGTAGGATTACGTTCATCCATAAAGGTTCTGCTGAAAAGAAAATTTCAGACGCTAAAACGGTCCGTCCATCATTCCATGCGAGTTATAATTTTGGCAGCGCGCCTAACCCAGTCTATCGCTTGGACAAGCAGTAAACAGTTAAACAGAAAATTAGCAAGATGCGGCAAAATTTTGACATACATATATGTCAAACATATATGTATACATATACATACGTACTTATATATAGATACATATATACATAACACATACATTCATAGATACATACAAAAGAGGTACACAACGATATTAATCCTACATTAATAACCCGCGGTAGTTTCGATAGAAGAGACTACGTGAATTTTATTTCTTTTTAAATCACACTAAAACGAAAATTCTAAATAACTTTGCCATGAAAATTATCTATGAATGAATTTGGAATTCTGTGATGTAATTTATTTTATGAACTCTTCTTCAAAGGAGCATATTTACGCTATTCTCATGTGTTAAAAAAATAGAAGCGTTTAAAGGAAATTTGAAAGCATGAACTGCGCATTCACACTTACAGACTGCCAAATGGGTTTTTAGCACGGCCCATTTGACAGGCTTTATACCTTTTGCCATATTCTTGGGCTCTAAATTTTGTACTACAGTTGTTCATGGACGATGCTTCCTTCAGAAGCGGGCTGGAGGACTGTACTCTATCAGTCACCGGTGAAAAAATTTAGAGAAATTCCACACTTATGATTACTCCACAACAGCGGCGACGGACACGAAAATCACGTATCTTCGATGTTGCGCATGCGTATTACAAAAAAATTTTCACTCCCCCGGTTCGTCTCCGTGTCTGAACTCTGCGGTTTCAAGTATTGAAAAAAGTTCAACTTTTGCCCCTGCCGCCATGCTCGACATCCAATCAGATTAGAAAGAGAAGATTATGCGCATGCGCAAATAAATTGCCTCTTTTCCCCGTTTTCTAGCGGTGTGAAGGCATTTGTGACAGCCACAGAGACAGGAGGCAAAATGTGTCTGTCTTTTGTTGCTGTCGCCGTTGGTGTGAAGAATTAATTCCTTTTCCTCCACCTTACTGATAGGTTAAGCCTTGCTGAGAAGCCTCTAACAAGGACAAAAGCTATGTCAAAGACTGCCTGAATGCCGGATGCATATATTTTTGCATATATTTATGCACTGAAAAAGCAAAAGAAGAGTATTTAAATCATTTTAAATATCTAATGTATTTTAAGAGAACAATCTATGAGTCTAAGTGGAATTTTTTTTTAAATTTAATCCATTACCGGGAATTAACTTCTATCACAGAGAAGCCGGCCGTGTCTGAATTCTGATTTAAAATGCGGAGGCCGAATCCGATCCATGCTGTCAGGCTCGAGCTCAGCCCGTCTCATATTTACTAAGCATATATCAGATAATGTACGGCGGAAACATTTTTTCCACCATTAATTGCTTCTCTGGCACAAGGATTTCAAACTTTCAAACTCATTTATGTTTTAAAGGCAAATCCAAATATAAACCTAAGTAAACTATTTATAGTATTAATAGGGAAATCGTGGGATATTTTAGACATTTAGTACAATTCTTTTAGTATTATATATTTTGTTATTTATAACTTCCTATGCATAAAAAATATCTTTCCGGCGGTTACCGACTGTGCAAGCGTTGCACACGTTACCCATCGAAGGAAATATTACTGATAACATGTGCCTCTCGAATATAAATCACAGAGGGATAGAATTATTGATCAATTTGTCAGGGCGTTTCTGCGGTAATACAGAAAAATTGAGGCCATAAATAAGACAGTGTAAGTCCTGATCCGCTATCATAAACATACTTTAACATACTGTTATTAGTTTTCACTTCCGGATATCATAAAATGTAAGAGAATGTGGTTATTGTCTTAAGCAAAAACCCAAAAAGCAGATAATGCTTATGCTTTTGTAAAAAAAAAAATCAATTTTACCTGTCAGCTATATCAGTATGTCAGTCTGTTAGCTATATCAGTATGTCAGTAAGTCAGTTTTTTTTAAGTTTTAATTTTTAATTTTTTTCAAAATAAATTTTTATAATTTTATTTTCGTTGAGTAAAGAGTTGAGTAAAGTGTCCCCCTTAAGGGGACAGTGGACTTTTAAAATTGTGAAATTTGTCCAAAAATTCGATTTTTTTTATTTTATTCAATTGTGAAACTACGGAGGAGTAGGAATGTGTTGCAAAAAGAATTTTTAATTTCTGCAATTGCTTTCCTAGCTATAACATTTATATTTAATTTAGATATTATGTGGTTACTAATAGCAATAACTTCAAATGTGTTTTTCTCAAAATAAAAATTTTCATGTCATACGAATATTCAAACTCTTCCAGGCGCATTTCTAATTATCGTATTGCTTTGAAATTTAAGTTTTATATACTTAACTGTATATCAAATAAATTTTATGCTTCGTAGCTCAGAACTTCTAAATTTTGTACTTGAAAAGACGATTTATAGGTATTTTGCGTAATAAAATGGGTGTTTTCACTATTATTATTTTTTCTCTTTATATTTTTAATGAATGCTTAAAATAAGCAATAAGTTTCATTGTTAGTTCTATAAGGTATCGTGTAAATAAAAATTACCGTATTATATGTAAAAGAAATGCGCATGGAACATTTTTAATTAGGCCAATTTTTGATATAATTAATAATTCACAATTCATAAATTATTAATATTTCATCTTCAAATTTTAACCACTTTTTCATATCTATGGTACTAATCACATAATCAAATTTCAAGCAAATCCATTCAAAACAAAAAAAGTTAAGTTTGAAGGTCCACTGTCCCCTTAACTCCTTGATTGGAGTATAACCCAATTTACACTAACATGTTTGAGTTTTGTTTCACATATCCCAAATTTTCCCTAATGAATAAAAATATTTAGGAGTGGTATCAGACTTAGCTTTCTGTACCCTGCAGTAGCCCTTGATTTTTCAAATATGCCTAGATTGATAACTCTTTTTAGCCCACTTTGGACTTAATATCCTTGCACAGAAAACACAGATTTAAGCTTGAATATTAAATACTGTGTCGCTCAACCATGCAAAAAATACAATATCTAACGTTTTGTATGGACATTCAATTGGAGAGCTCAATAAGAAATTTTAATTCGTATTTCAAAAGAAATGGAATCTTAATTTGGGACATCATAGTGATTTTTAAAAAGGTATTCAAATGCACCTCTTTGGGTTCCCTTTTGCTTTAATATATTTACATTTAAAACAGCAATAGGGAATACATGAATATATATATATATATGTATATATATATATATATATATATATATATATATATATATATATATATATATATATATATATATATATATATATATATATATATATTCATATATTCAATATTGCTATTCGGTGTACACATGAATATATATATATATTCATGTATACACCGAAGATCTGAAATGATGGCTATGATCTTGCGCATTTATATGTGGCAGAGCAAATCGAGGTCTGTGTAAATAACTTTGATGTCTCGGCATATACGTTTGATATCAGTAGATTTACATCATCCTCAAAGGGTACTTGAGATTAGTATCTACGTGTCTGACGTTGTTTTCTTCACTTTCGTTTAGGGGAGACCAAATTATTTAAAGCTCTTCGACTGATTGCTGTACCCCGAAAGCCTCTATGAATGACGGGGAGAAAATGAAATTTTATTTTCCGTGTAATATTATTCTTGACAAACTATAAATTTTTATCCTGAATTAAAATTTTTATGAAAATCGGCAGTGGTGGTATATTTTTACCTCCTTTTCAATTCGAGTTTTGGTCTAAAACATATTTTCACGCAACTATTTCAATTTTTAAATAAAATGTTTTGATTACTTTGTTCTTTTGGATTGAAATTTCTTTTCAATTTTCTTGAATTATGAAAAACTTTTTTTTATAAAGCCTGATCTCTCCATACTCTGACGCATGGAAAAGTAAACTGTGTGGATAACCTAATGATAATGTGATAACATAATTCACAAACTATCCAGTTAAATATTGATTTATTAAAACATTCCCGAACAATACATTGAAGAAATTATATCAACCACCTGACGTTACTGACAAAAAACGCTATATTTACATAACTAAATATTAAAAATAATAGACAAAATTTCACATTTACCAATATTTCAACAAAATATTTTTAATATTCAATATTTTATATATTGATATTCTGAATAATAATGGTTTGTTTTCAAGGAAATAATATTTTGCTTTGCACGTTTACTGAAAAACATGTCGATAAAATTACCAATAAATGTTAAATGATTTCTTATGATAAAACTGATTAGATAATTTGGACATTATCTGTATTACAAAAGTTAACTTTGATATGTTATATGCTCCTACGACTTCTAGCTATTGTTTTCTAATTTTTTTAATACTCAGAATTTTTTAAGTATTTGTATTTTCAACAACAATGCTGATTTTCTTGCACAGACAACCGCTCATCACTTGCACTACTGTCGGTAAAGGCACTTAAGGATTTTAATGCTACATACTTAAAAAGTTCATCCTTAAGTTTCGACATTTCTTCCACTGCAAAATTCTATTTTTACATATTATATGATCCATCCTTCCCTTACACCCTATCAAATTAATTAAAACTTTTTAAATATAGATATTTTCCTTTAAAATGTTCTCAGGCAAACTATTACAGAAATGTTAACCCGAAGAAACAAATTATGCATCCCAAGAATACTATCAAAAACTATTATTTATTTTTATAATCGACTGACTTTAAAATTTTAATACTGATGTATTAAAATTTTAAATTCATACTCTTTGTTTTTTTAACAAAGACGACTACAAAGTTTTCAATACATTTTATTTTTTGTTTCATTTGGGATTCCCTTAAAACTAACCTCTCAATAAGAAGGAAAGAAATGATGGAAACAAGCAGGTCCTAGGGCACTCTAAGTTTTGGAACCAGAGCTGTAGGTGGTTACATTAATGCATCCAACTTAAAAGTGTTATGAAAGAACTTTTTCGCTTTATAGGTAAATGTCTTATGGGATATGATATTGCGACACATAACTAGTACTACATTTTTTACATTGAAAGTTATAACCTCATGATAAAGTACATCGCTTCAGGAAAACATTTCTAAAAGTATAGCATCATCTCCAGATGTTATAGTTTATGCAGAAATGTAAAATTTTGCCTAAATGTGAATGGGAAGAAGTTCTTGCGTGGGTGCTTTCTTGCACACAAAAACATGCCAATAGAAAAACTTTAAATGCCCAAAAAATATTATTCGAGAAGTTTACGAAGCATTTTTGAAATTTCATCGATTCAGAAGTACTATAGCGAATTTTAGATCTACAAATATAAATATCAAATTTTTGAGTGCTTATATTCTGCAATTGTATAATTGGTGTTAAACTTTTCTAATAGTAATGGATGAGATATTTATGACATTTAAACTAGTTTTGAAAATAAAACGAAAATAAATAAATAATGGATGGTTAAATATATTTCGAAACTGCAAATTATCATTAAAATTCATCGTTTTTAAAATCACGTAGAAAAATGTGATGCCTTTAACAAGTTTTTTCTTCAGATTTTAATGCAGTAGGATTTTGAAAGTGTTACTTCTTATTAATCTTCGGCAATTACAGAATTATGTAATCCATATCTTACTTTATTTCCGGCGTTCAAAGTAATTATTACTTAATATTTAAACACTGATATTTCCAAATATTTTGATATATTCCTGACTTCATGTCGCAGCAATCAACAGGTACTGTGTAAGAAAAAGAGAATAAATTTGGGAAATTTTTGCATCTTTACATTTTTGAAGTCATGTTTAATATAAATTTTTGTTATGCCATTTTAATCAATTGAGAATACTGAAACTTGTGCTGAACCCAGAAAATTACTTAATAATTAATACTAAAAAGTATTTAAATATATGTATGTATGTATATACATAAAAATTCATTATCGTTATCATTGAAATAAGGTGACTGAAAATAATCTTCACCTCATTAATTAGCAATCATTAATAAACCAGAAACAATTTAAACTTTCTTTATAGCAATATGATGTAAATTATATCTAATTGTTTATTAACATCATGCAGTATTTAAAAAAAATACACAGAATACCTGATTAAAAAATTTGCTTCTACGAAGACGTTTCATTTCTAACGCTCAAGATGCAGCGTTTATGAGAAATGAGGGTATAAGTAAAGGCATTTATTAATATTTCTATATGGAGCGTAATTTCTTTTTTAAACTTGCACTCAAAAAGATAGAAAAAGAATCATTTCGTTTGTAGTTTTTGCCTTTAAATAGTAAGACATTTTCTTAAGCTTTGTTACAGGAACATATAAACAACTTCATGAGAAATTTTACATCAGAATCTTTGAATCCCGTTAAAAATTATAGCTAACAAAATTCTCGACTCTATGGAAAAGTGGTTTCTACAAATAATTTAAATATCTCGTTTTTCCCATCCTTTCAATTTTCCTGTTGCCTGAGCAAATAGTGTAAATGCAGGCTTCATTGATAAGTGAAAAGTTCTTGCGTTTTCATGAAAAAATTCATTCTAAACTCGAAAAGAAAATATATATATATAGGAGACGCTAGTATTCCGAATAGAAAAAATATATATGGTTTCCCATGATGTACTCAGTTGGGATTCTACTGCTGGGTGCCTTGCGACACGCCAGTTTTTATCTGTGATAAAGCAAGATTCTTAAAGCTCTATAAAGATAGCACTAATTTTACGACAAGTTTGGTAACAATTTGTAATTTTAATCGACGAGAAATAGCCTTACCTCTTTCCTAAAAATAATGTCATATCACATTATTTTTTTAAGTTCCTTTAACTTCAACTGAAATAAAGGACTTGTTGCTGTAAAATGCCTGCTTAAACAAATTAAAACTATTTTTCATGGGATCAGTGGGCCGGTTGGCAAAGGCAGCGATTCAATGCCCGTCGCTGACAAAACCACCGACGTGTACCCTAATGGCGGCTAGTGCACGGAAAAAATCTGTCTTAGATGCAATCTCTTCCAAGTTACTAAAATACCTCTGGAGGTGCGGGGTCATGTGTTCCAGTCTCGTCACTTGACTCGGTTCAAAATTGCGGAACCGATGTTCTTCGAGGTCAAGTCAGACTTCAACCCGAGTGGTACCTCAACTTAAAAGTAAAGCTGCTTACTACCCTTCGCCATGGACCTAGGTCCTTTGGACTTGGTGTAGGCTTTCCTACACCAAAGGGATTGGAAACAACAATAACAACAAAACTAGCAAATGTATACATCTACAGTGTACAAGAGAGCCTTGGACTTAGATTTCGTTCTTGTTGGGTGCTCCTCAACAAGGCATAGCTATGAGTCAAGCCATAACCGCTGCAGACAAAGGAATTCCAAATGCGGAATACCTCTACATTTTTACAGTTGACAAACAAAGTGCAGTTGTCCTACTCAGTTATCTAGCCGACTGTCCATTTTGTTATTTTCAAGGACTGATCCACATTCTGAATTCCTTTCTTTCCAGCGTATACATCGGCTATGCCATGTTGAGGAACACCTCTACAAGGGCGATAATTTGGTCTAGGGCTGCCTCGTAAGCGAGAGACGTGTAAATTTGCAATTATCTCCCAGCAGCAGGTCTTGTTCAATGAATTTTTTTATTATTCAAATGTAAAAATACAATTTTCCAACATTCTACTTGAGTATAAAAGTAAAGAAGAGAATAATAAAATTGTATCTAACAGAGGAATTACACAAAGCTGAATGGGAGTAAAAATGAAATGTGTCCTCGAGAATTCTACTCCATTCTAATGGGAAATAATGTTTGTAGATATTTAAAGTTTAGCTTACTGAAATGTTCGCGTATTAAAAAAACAACACTGAAAAGAGGAAGATTATGTAAACTTATTCAACATTACTGTACTTGCAGATCAGACCTTTATTAACAAGATGACTGACAATATAAACGTCATTGGAAAGTTTTCCCAGCATGGATTAAAGGCAAAGCAAAAGCACACTAAAAGTCAGTTACGACATCGAACCGGCACAACTGTTAACTAAAATTAAGAGATACAAAAAGACAAATAATTTGATAAAGGATATATAATGTCTGTTACTGTATCCAGAAATGCTAAATTGAATCTATGAGTTAACTTATGCGTATAGCAGGCACACACTTTAAGCCCAAGGCTGATCTTCTTCACAAGTAGACATATTGAAAGGTGCAGCATATTTATGGATAATCTAATAAGATAATTACCCCACCATGAAACCCAAAGAAAGAGTTTCGATCTTTATAATTTAGATGCGGAAATTTAGTTAAGTAGATAACAAGGGAAAATCTTACATTGAGAGACGTAACTCGAATAAGGAATTTTAATGGATGAATATTTTGATTTTGAAGCAATGTTGTTTTTATAAATGACATATTTCTCGATACCGAAAATACTAATTCACTTAAATTGCGTCAAAATGGAGTAAAATTTATCGGATAATCAGGATTATTATTAACTTTTGCATTTCCTCGCTAGGAGAAAAAATAAAAATACAGAATAATATGCCGGAATTTGTTATGTAATGATTACACACGTAGAGGCACATACATATATATATATATATATATATATATATATATATATATATATATGTATATATATGTGTGTGTGTGTGTGTGTGTATGTATATATATATATATGTGTATATATATATATATATATATATATATATATATATATATATATATATATATATATATATATATATATATATATATATATATATATATATATATGTGTGTGTGTGACAGAGAGAGAGAAAGAGCACTTGCGACTGATACCATAGTAAGCTGATAGCAAAATTCTGATTTTCTAACGTCCTACAATTACCTCTAGAAATTCAGAACTTCCCCAAAACCATATTAAAAAATGTGGACAATATAAAACTTATGAAGTTATACGTCAGTGTTTACCAACTAATTTCTTGAACAATTGACAAACGATGTCATATCAAGTCTGCATGTGCGGATGTGTCTCTTAATGAGTGACCTATGGACTATAGTACTCCAGAATTAAAAGATCACCGTTTTAACTTATTCACAACTTTGCACTATTTGTAATTTTATACGCAAACCTTGAACAATAGACGGATTATGGAAAGTAACGGAGGAAGGATAAAATAAATTACCTTTAGTAGCTTAAAAAATTCCCTTTTTCATGGAAATTTAGAGGAAGCTTAGAAGCTGAAAGAGGCAGCTATGAGGTAGAACATTTGAAATATATATATTAATTCTTATTTGAAATATTAGTAACGCGTTTGTGATGTTTTCAAATGCTACTTAGGATGTTTAAGTAGTAAGACAAAGCCCCTGCTTTATCACTTTTTATAACAAATGCCATAAGAAACTATATTGTTTTTAAATGAATATTAAATAGTGAAATCTACATGCATAATTTTATTATTACCAATTTAATATGAAACTTTAAAATACACATTAAATTAGCAATAAATAATAACGTTAAATATATAAATATGTACAACCTGTCTGATAAAGATCTTTATCATTCAAAAGATTAATGAGAAAAATACGAACAGGTCAAATGAAATAGTTTTTTTTTCAGAACCTTCAATGTAGCTCTACATGAGCTCCGTTAGATAATGCTGACATAGAATCCGTCAGCGTCAGAGTGAAAATTTTTAACCAATCATATAGCGATTATTGACCCATTTAACCAATCAGCTTCAAAGGAATCTTTGTCGAATTCTATGTGAACGTGCAATTCACATAGAATCTTTGAAAAATTCTTCTTGGATTTTTTAAAATGTAAATCACGAGAAATACCTTTAAGTGGCCATAAGTAGCACGAAGAATGTTGAGAACATAGTCGATTTCCCGAAAAGTCTTTTTTAACATTCGCTCTGTAACACTGAGGATTGTGAATTGTATCCTTTCCTTTAACACGTAAAAATCAGAAACAGGTGTTCGATAAACAATGTCTTTGAGGTAACCCCACGAAAAGAAATCTAGTGGAGCTATGGCGGGTGATCAAGGAGGCCAAGGTATTGGTCCTCCACGACCAATCCATCGTTTGGAAAGCATTATCAAGTATGTTGTTGTTTTTGTTGCTTATGCTACTTGATCGACAGCAACATCAGATCAAGTCCTGAAGACTATGGGCAATGAAGGTGTGGCTCCTGTTTTGACTGGCGCCACAAGGGTCGCAGTCCGACTTGGTCAAAGGACCAGCCCCATAATTTTGAACCGAATCAAGTGACGAGACCAGGACACTTGACCCCGCACCTCCAGAGGTAAATTGGAGAACTTGGAGGACATTGCAGCCACGACAGATTTTACTTGCACCACCTGCCATTAGTGTACATTGCAGTGGATTTGTCAGCGTCGAGCATCGAACCAGTGACTTTCAGATCACTAGTCCGCAGCTTTTTCCAACTGGGTCACTACGCCCTATCAAGTATTCATACTAGAAAAAAACTGCTAGATTTCTACAATCTTTTGACGCAAACTACATTTCATTTGACATGTTCGTATTTTTGTTATTAATGTTTAGAATATTAAAGATCTTTCTCAGACACCCTGTATATATATATATATATATATATATATATATATATATATATATATATATATATATATATATATATATATATATATATATATATATATATATATATAGATATATATATATATACAGAGAGAGAGAAAGAGAGAGTAAGGCCGTTGAAATATTCAAACTAAATCTCTGAAAATTCGTAAAAGTAAATTATGTATTAATCTACAGATTATTACATATATTATGATGAATAAAATATTATTTCTCCACCAGAATCATTCCATTAAACTACTAATTGAGGTTTCAGACAATAATTATTAGCTAACATACCACGTAATAATTATATATATATATATATATATTTAATTAAAAAAAAATTACCAATGCGGAGGCACTTGTCGTAAAGACATTCACCTATAATTCACCGCAGTTCTGCTGACCATTTTATTATGGGGGCACCATATAGGCGGACCAGAATTACCCCCTTTGAAGGGACGACACGAACAGAGGCATTTTAGTGGCTCTTCGCCGGGATTCGATCCGAGCACCCGCAGCACCGAAAGCCAGCGCGCTGTACCACAAGGCCGCCACCGCCAATTTGATATATTTATTTATGTTTTTATTGTGAGAAAATTAAACTCGTGCATATGGATTCAATATTGTAAGTATGCTATGTGACAAGACAATATAATTTTTATGAATTTATTTTTTCCGTTTTGAAATAATTGACGCATCAGAAATTCCAGTATAATGAAACTTAAATAGTGAATAGATAGCTTTGTGTAATGAAAGTAATAATCTATATATATAAAACAGTTCCATGACTAACTGACTGAATGATAGACAGATAATGCACAGACTAAACCACTGGACTTAAAAGACTGAAATTTTGCATGGGGATTCTTCTTATAGTGTACGGGTGCATTAAGAAAGATTTTTGAAAAATTCTTCTTGGATTTTTGAAAATAAAATTTTAAAGCTGTTTTTGTAACTTTTTTTAAGTTTGCATTTAAAATAATTAGTCGGAGGGCTATAAAATGTAAATCACGAGAAATACCTTTAAAATTTGTTTAAAATGAAATCTTTTTTGAATCTTTACCTCTATTTTCTGATTTTTGGCGAATTTTTAAAATTATTTTTTAGAATTTAATTTATTGAATGCTGATAACGTGGTTTCTTTTCTTTTTGTGATACTTTAATTTAATTTGGAGTCACGTGCCCAACAACGAAATAAATTGACAAAATTTTTAAAATACAGTAAAAGACAAAATTTAATCACTAGACTAATTGAGATGGAAGTTTTTAAGAATTTAATTCATTTTAGTATGTTTTCTGAATATTAAACATACAAATTAATTGCATACATTGAACATTGTATTTAATTTGAATATTTTATTCTACATTATTTTGTCTATAAAAATATCCGTTACGACTTTTTTATAAATACATATATTTTTTGGGGCATTAATTGCATGCATTGACCGTTGTATTTAATTTGAATGTACTCCGTAGCGAAGTACAGATATTCAGGTAGCTTTAATACAATTTGTTTTAAAATTCCATATCACGTTACTGACATTTTTCTATTATTGAATTTATGATAGATAATATCATGAAACCTAAAAAAAATTATACATATTAAATAGGGTAACTAATTATTAGAAAGTCAGTTTCAAACTAAATTTAATATGAATATATTTGAATATATTCAGATTTAAAAGAAAATGACCTTTTTGCAGGTGATGTGTATGGATATATATGCTTCTGATGTTTTGCTAGGAATATAAGCATTGACATTTAAAGCTCTCATTATAACATTTAACACAAAATGACCCCAAATATAGTAATAATATTTTTTTTATATTTATACATTTTTCGTTAAGAAAAGCAACATTACACGTTAAATAAATGAAACAAATTTGCCGTCAAATATTCAGATCAGAAAACGTTTCTCTGAAGATTCGAATTCTTCTCGCCACGACTAAATTGATGCGCATGCGTAGCCAGCTTACCGAGGGAATTTCAGGATTGACTCTTACCGCTGGAGAGCATATCTGTTCTGAACTTCGAATTGTTCGTAGGTATATACAGCAGAGTGGAGGCGAGCTCAGTGAGAAGTTTCAATATTGCAGCTCCCCAATTGTTTAGTTTTAATTCGCGACATCATCTGCACGGAAATATATCTTAAAACTGACAAACTGTGGCAGCTGCTTTTATATATTTCTACTTTCGACTTTTAAAAATACTACCTGTTGATACTCCGCTGAAAATATTCTGTTAAAAAAACTTTTCAGGGAAAATATTCAGCTCAAATTTGATATTTTTTGGCGAAATTATAAAATTACAAACAAACTTTCCAATTTTCTTAAAAATGACAACATATATTTTCTTTCAGGTGAGTTTCCAATGCTTTATTTTAGAAACTGAATTCGATTTAAAAATTCTTATAAGTTTTTGAAGCATTTATATACTTTTTGCATGATTTTTGACGCTTGAAAAATAACTGTATTTGCCTGACTTTACCTAAAAAATAATTCAGACCGTCTTCATATGTTATAAAATCAGCATATTTTTGTGCAATGTGTTCTATGAAATTATAAAGAAAATCAATTTAAGAAAATATCAGCGCTGTTTTATTACTGAAACAAGTAAATGGAAATCAATAACGATAAATTATACATCAAATAGAGGAGTGTTTCAAAATTTCATACTGTATAATTTGTGGATAAAAGTGAAACAAACTAAGTTTGAAGCAATTGAAAAGTATTTAAACTGAAGACGGTCATCTGATACTTACTTCTTGATTTATAATATTTAACTAAGTGTAGTTGATAAATCTGGAATATTGCTTTCATGTGCGTAACTGATACCTATGTTTTCGGAAGATCTTACAGCAATATTGGAACCCCGTAAAAACAATTAACGATATAGAACAGGGAAACTTGAAACTTCTTAGCGTACAATTTTACATGACAAAGTTTATTCTATCACACAATTCTTTGCGAATAACATAAGTATTCAGCATTGTGCATATAAATAAGAATAAAGTGAACACTGATGATAATATCATATACCATTAAATTATAGTCGATGGAATTTCCAGTTTTATTCTTAAAAAATGAATTAAAGCAATAAAAAAGGTAACAGACTTACATTGGTATAATTTTGCACATGTTGTAATTTTGTTATAATATGCATTTTGAAAAAATTACATCTCTTGTTCTTTAGTTAAAGCTGTTATATCTTTATAACTCCCTCTTTATAAAATTTCGTTCTATTTCAAATAATTGATGCAAATTTAAATGCAACGTTACCAGAAATAAAGACAAAAATACATGTGAATGAGTAAAACTGTGAAACTATAGATAAATTTAAAGAATAATTTAAGATAAAAAGTGTTTCGTAATGCATCGCTATACAGTCACAAGACAGTTTTATTTATTTAACATCCATTTAAGAAGAAACAACTTGTTATATTCTGAAGTGTAAAATTATATATGAAAAAAACAGTAATTTTCTAACGACATCGCATACCTCTAAATAAGCAATTATTTTGCAGATATAAAACATTCTTATAACATTTTAGTTTATGTGGGTAATTTGCTGAATCAGTATTCAGAAAAGTTACTTGAACCAAGCTGAAATACATTAATAAACTTTCCGTTTATTTAAGAATATGCAGAAAAGCAACCTGACATAGATATTCACATTAAAAATCGTATAAATAAATAAAATGTAAAAGGCAGGATAATATTCGAAAAACTACAAATATATCACGTGATATATGAAAAAACTCTTATGGTGGACTCGAAGCAATTTTGAAGATCAAAGAAATAGACAAGGAATATGATGAAATAACATGCAGTTGATTTGAAGAGAAGAAAATATTTTTGACATATAAAGAACATATTGGAAAGAGAGAAATATATCAATTTTATTTTTTTAGCCTTAAATATCTTACTTGGCTTTTCTAAGCATTCCATATCAGTTCTTCATATTTTTTAAACATATGCATCTGAGTTAAAATAAGTAAAAACTTTTCATTTTGGCTCATTGTAAAAATAAACTGTTTCATATTGTTGAACAAATTAAGGAAAGTACAGTATATAATTTTTATCCCAAGAACTATTTTAAACTTCTTGTAAATCTTACTTATATTTCCAAAATTTTATTCTGTTGCATACCTATATTGTGAAAAAATCTGGTGTCAGAAAACTCCAAGGAAATAAACATGGAAAACACGATAAACATCACCAACATGACATATACTCTTGACGATATCCTCAAATCTCTGGAGGCTTTGGGACCACAGATGCAGATATTTCTCATAGTGCTTTATTCTCTGACAGCCCTGCTAGCATTAGGAGGTAATGCTACAGTGATTGTTGTACTGCTTCTTGGGAAAAGATCGTCCAGGGAACTGAGAACATTCCTCGTTAATCTGGCTGTTTCAGACGTCTGCATGGCTCTTTTTTCTATTCCATTTACTTACACGGACTTTATGCTCGGGCGATGGGTGTTTCACCCCATATTCTGCCCTTTTGTGCAGTTTATGCAGCATGTATCAGTTGTGGCAAGTGTTTATACTTTGACGGCGATTGGACTGGACAGGTTAGTTACTGATTTTTCTTATTTTGATTATTGAAATTAATGTATTATAAACTTATTGGACTTTACGTATATAAAAATATGTTTTAAGTGTTTATTAATATGCTTATATATGGTATAATAATTCTAAATAAGCTCATATATATATATATATTTGTATATATATATATATATATATATATATATATATATATATATATATATATACATACCCTAGCATACTTATATATATGAAGCCACATAATAAGAAAAGAAAGCATTATTGAGGGAGCTAAGAATTGTATCTTAAATTTAATAAAGAAAAGCAAATTTATAAAACCTCATATGTATAACGTATGATAAATACACAATTGCTTAAACTGAGCAAGTAAAACACTGCACCCTTAAGATACTGTATAAACACTCCCTCTTGAAAAGTGTCATGTAGGGTAGGTGGGGGCAAAGGTTTGCAGTTTTGAGTTTTGGGTTTCTTACGGGGCCTCCTTTAGATCCTATCGCCCCAAAAATTCACTTGTATTGTAGTTGGGTATCCCCTCTACCTTCAATAAAATAATGATTTTTTTCCCGAAATATTTAGTCACCGAATTTTTAGTTTTACCAAAAGACATGTTTGCGAACCTTTGCCCCAATCGGTGGGGCAAAGGTTCGCACTGCAAACCTTTACCCAACTCGTTGGTTTCTTACTGGATAGGCATCGAAAATCACAAAAAGAGTTGTCTAAATAATTTTATTTCACATTTTGTAATCTTTTTAAAGGTGTTACATATATAGAAAATTGCAAATTGAACAGGTTAATCTCAATAAATTTTTTCTTAAACTAAATAACTTCAAAATGAAATATCAACTATTAACACAGAAAGTTGAATCTAACAAAGAAATTCACAAAATGAAAAGGGGTTAATCTCAATAATTTTTTTTCTTAAACTAAAGAACTTCCAATTAAAATATCAACTATTAACACTATCGTTATATCATATCTTAGGCTTTACTCATTCTGTTAAAACCCGTAAAAATTAAGCAAATTAAGGGGATGGGGGACATTACAAAGCAATTTTTGAAAATTTTACCTCAGAGATATGAAATTGGGCATAAATATTCATTAGAGTAAAACTATTTCAAACACCTTATAAAATTTTATAAATATTTAAAATTTTATTTTTTATATTTAAAAAATTGAAATTTTTATTATGTTTTTTAAAATGCTCCTTGCGATCCAATTTTTAACCTTATCCTAAATTTGACATTTAGATTGCTTATACATTTTGATCAGGGTTATGTTTTGATTTGTGCTTTCGCTGAATAATTAATTTTTAGGAAATATTTTTATGCTTGTACTCTGAATTCTCGTGAAATTTTTGTACTTTTCCACGCTTAAGTTAAACTTTGATAATCTGAATGATGTCGAAACCTGAAATGGATACATTACTTTATTTTAATGTATAATAGGAGTCTTTGTAATAAATGTTATAAAATTTCATCAAAAATAGTGACGCAAGGAGCATTTCAAAGACTTGCAAATCTGGAAATTACTCATTTAGAGCTTTTTTCCCTAACCAGACCTTCGAAGATTATAATGTCTTGTAACAACATTTAGCTCATTTATCTTGTAAAATAGGTCTTTGTTCAGAGCTATTTTATTTTTGTGTTGTACTAATTTATTTTATTTTTAATTTATGGATTTTCAAGCATTTTACAAAAAAATTTCTGATTAAAAACAGGCAGTTTTTATCAAAAACCATAATTTTTTTTCAAATTACAAAAATGTGAATTTCTATTAATAATAAAAGACGTTGTTAATAAGGATTCCTAATGAAAAGAGGACATGAAACAAATGTTAATAGTTAGAGGGGCAAAGGTTTGCAGATGGGGCAAAGGTTTGCACTGCGAACCTTTACCCCATGACTCCCGCAAACCTTTACCCCATTTCGTGCTGGTTCTGTTTCTGCAGAATGGACGCCACTGTATTTGAGTTAACCCAAAACTTAAGGTAGGATTTGAAAGGTTGTTTACCACCCTAACATGCGAAAATAATCCCAAAACAGTTCGTGAGTTTGAGCGATGCTCAAAATTACTCAAAACTTGCAAAAAATTTCATTAAAAGAGTCGAAAATAAACTTACCTCATTTTCTCTGCAAGAGGGGGTCTTAAATCCAACATTTTTTACGAGGCAACTGACTGGAAGTAGAGGAATGCACTGCCTACCCTATTCTTCCTAAAACTCTTCCCGGTCATTTTAAAATGTATGTGCGAACCTTTGCCCCATGCGAACCTTTGCCCCCACCTACCCTAATCATAGTTACCCCTATCTCAAAATTCGGTCGTCACCACTTTACTTGTCGGTAAAGACAAGCTAAAATATCAGCAATGACTGTGAAATTTAAATCTATGGATATTTCATGCACTGAAGAAGCTCATAAGGTTTTGATGGTAGTCATCAAATACAATTTTATTAAAATGTCAGTAACAAAATGTGATAGTGTTTTATGAAACTCCGAAATAACTTTTGATTTAAAATATGAACCTCCCCTCCTAAAAAAATTATCTTTTCCGAACTCACTGAATTTTAATATTAACGGTCTCGGTACCAGCGCAATCGGATGCAATTTTCAGTTTGAAAATAAACTAGAGAGGTCAGTAAATGAGTCAAATATATAAAATATTCATTTAAGTGCTGTTAACATTAATTGTTATTTCGAGGTGGGGATATGTTTACGATAGGAGTTTAAATCTTTGAAATGCTTTATATTCGTAAAAATGAAAGAAATATTTAATTGCTTAATACCGTGTCTTGTATTCTAATTGAAATACAAGGTTGGTTTGTTTTCCCTGTCAAATACAAATCACATCTGTCCATAAAATTCCTCAACAAGTATTCGCACCGATATATGCAATAAGGCAAATATAACAAAAAATCAATGCGACAATAAGACTGAGTGACATGATGAAATGTGTTATATAGGTATGACTAATTAAAAAGCATGCTTATATAAATAAATACATACGGGCTGTCCAAAGTTGCAGTTGTAAGGTGAAAATGGATGCTTGGATAAATGATCAAAATAGTTATTCAACTGTCAAATTGAGTTTAAAAAGGGCGAAAAGTGTTTGCGTTTTATAAACATACTTAATTCTCTATAGCTGCACTTTTATCGTAGACAACACCACTAAATTGACCCTAATTTCGGGCTTGATATTTCACCTACCGTTGATAACCTGTCGATTGTTTAGTCCAGATAATTAGCATCAAAGAGTCTGCATTTACGAGCTTGTTATTTCTCCTTTTATCTATCACTATTGAAAATCGATGCTTAGATAAAGTTATCTAATTACTATAAACAAGATTCTGACTAGTCTAGTTGAAAGGTGTGTATAGACATGCGAAAGACTGTAGAATTGTGAGAGGTTATTTTCATTAAAGGCATAATTACTAGGTGCTGAAAAGTAATGTCATGCTGCACACAATTACCACTGTTACTGATAATAGGTTACCTATTACTACAGCTTTATCATTGCCACCTTTTCTCAGTGTTTTTAAGTGTAGCATTGCTCACTAAAGAAATGTGGACCAGTTTTAAAAAAAAATATTTTTTATATACTTATATGCCTTTACTTTTTGCATACTTACGTATACTTAATGGCATTCTAGGAATAATCTGAAATCAATCAACAGCAACAAAAATTTATCTTTCTAAAATCTTACAAAAAATACAATCAAAAAACAATTCATATCTATAATTCGACATCTTTCTGAAATGAAAAATTAATGTTTTATGTAGTTCTTAATCTAGCTAGTTTTCTCAATGATATTTTAAAAAATATATTTCATGGAAATTATAGATTGTGATTATTTTCGCAGTGTATTTAAGTATAGTACTGTTTACTAAAGGAAGCATGTACCAGATTCATAAAAGAATTTTTTTTATATATTTATATGCTTTATTTTTTGCATACTTACATGTACGTTGAATGGCATTCTAGGAATGAGCTGAAATCACTAACAGCAACATATAAAAGTTTTTCTCTCTAAATTCTTCCATAATTACAATGCGAAAGTGAATCATATCTATACTTCGATATCTGGCGAAATTAAAATCCATTATTTTGTGAAGTTTTAATCTAGCTGGTTTTCTCAATGGCATTTAAAAAGAAAAGATGGAAAAAATATGAGAATGGTCCAATTGGAAATTATAGATTGTGAGACAAATGGGATCCCAAAAAATTGGCGGGGGGTAATTACAACTTTGAAACATAATCCTTAGAAAATATATTCAGATCTTTTGAAACAAGTAGAGTTGAATTTTGTCTTGCCAGCAAAGGTACGATAACGAATGACTTAAAACGTGGAAAAGCATGAAGAAAACTTATTTACATTAGTTTTCTCTTGCAAAAAGCAAAATAAAAATAAATTTGTTGGAAATAAAGACATCTACAACATCGTGACAACCCTTGAAAATGTCCTCCAAAAGTATTAAAATTAGACAAGCATAATTCCCTCTTCTCCCACACAAACTATTAGACGTTTAGTTTGGAACACTAAGGTCATTTTTTGCTACATGAGGGATAATTTGATCGGGACCTACGACTTAAAGCTGATTCCAAACGTCTACAAAGGTCCATGGCAAGAGTGGGACTCGAACCTACAAATTCTGGTGCTGAATGCCAGCGCCCAAGCCATTCGGCCATCGTCCGGCAGCGTTAGACGGTAATCGTACTGATTCATGAGGTACTTCTATTATTCCAATCCCTAAAATTATAGAAATAAATCCTTAAAATTGATAAGAACGAAATATTTATTTTAAGAGAGAAAAATAACTAAATGAGGCTTTCCCGTTGAAAAGAGGGTAAGTGCCAAAATTTCCAAAGAGCATTTTGCCACTGATACAAGGGTTTTTTCCAAGGCTAAAGGCGTGGAAAAGGGAGAGTAGAGCCTAGCTAGTTTGGTTTAGTTCTGTGCTAGGCACTTACCTCCTTTTCCACGCCATTAGCCTCGGAAAAAACCCTTGTTTCAGTGAAAAACCTTTTTGGAAATTTTGGCACTTACCCACTTTTCAACGGGAACGCCTCAATTAATTTACAATTTTAAGCAGAATTTTATCCCCTTTATGTGTTTGAATAAAATATGTCAGGAAACTTCAGGGTATAAATTTTGATTTAATGGTATTACACATTAAAAAGAAATAAAAAAATGAATTAGTAGAAGAAATTCAAACATTCACAGTGTACTTGCTAACATACTTACAGTTAAAAATCAAATTTCTGAGGAAAGGCTATTAAAGTGCTCGAGTGATATATATTGCACTTTAAGGCAAATTAACACTTATGAATGCCCTTGCGTCCTTTTGAAAATAATTGAAATGCGTTTTTCATTTTTATGGGAAAAACGTTTCACTCAGGTGTTACAGTTTTTCAATGGCCCTTAAAATTTTTTAAATAAATTGCTTTCTGAGAGATAAAATTCTATACAGAGTAATTTATTATGGATAATTTATTAATCAGAAAAATTATTGCAAGTGCAAATTCAGAGGAAAATAACTGGAAATATTAGTATTCACCCGTTAACATGCTGTGGGTTTTAATTGTGCATGATTAGTATTCGAGCATATTGTAATTACATGCATTCCCAGTTATTTCTAGATTGTAAATATTCTAAAATTTCAAAAGCTCTGAGCTGTGTCATTTCATTTCGTGCATGAATGGATAAACGGTCAAATACACTTTGTTCTTTACTATTTAATTCATTTCATTATACGAAGTTTGCTGCGTTACTTTCGCCTCGTTGAACAGATATTAATGTCAATAAATTTTTACTCTAATATTTATAGTAATTTAGAATTATGCTAGTTTAAGATAAAATTTGAAGGTTTAAGCACTTTTAATAACGTGAGAAATTTTTAACTTTAGGCAATTTATGAAAGCTGGCATACACTTCCTTTAAAATAGATAACAATTGAGTTTAAAATTGCTTAACTAAGATAAATCGGATTTGATTTTAATTTTTTTTCTTCTTCCGATCATTTTTCACTTTTCCCGCCAAAGCCCATCTGGCAGTTCTCAAGAATGAGCATTTTTCTGTGTTTTCAGTGCGAAAGAATACTGTGTTCTGTATAGCACAAAAGGTTTTTAATTTTATTACCTTTCTGCAACATTTAATCACAGCGCATAGTAATTGGACTTAGCAGAATACGTCTCTCGTAATTTGTTTCAAGTGATCCCGAAAAGATTTATAGTTAGAATTTGAACTGCATATATTCTCTCTATTTCGGAACAAGTATCTGTAAGTTATTACTTTACCATTTTTTATAAACTCTTTTTTATACATTTTTTTCACATATCTGGTTATGTGTTAAACGAATTCTCCACTGACCTTTATAATAATTAAAATATGTTTTTATTGCAGATCATTGAAAGTATCTTAAAATTTAGTTTTACGAGTTATGAAAGATATGATATTTCCGTTATATAGGATGGATTGTTATATTCATACCCTTGTTCCCGGTTACTGTATACAAATTGAGGTTCCCCTATCCTTCTGAAATTCGCAGCTTTACACAAACAGCATCGTTTCTATCTAAATTGTATTTCATGTTTGCAGTACTTTGTGATATGAATGATAAATGAGATTTCTTCCAAGCCCTCATCTATTAAACATTTCATTTTTCACCCCAACCAGTATGATACGTGGTTTTGCTGCTAGAAATTAAATATTTACATGCAAACTCGCGCGAAAGATACACCACAATTTACATTTTTATATGTTAGAAAGGTACTAGTAATGTATTCATTTAATGCGATTTGAAGAAGAGAAAGTGCTATAATATCACAATTTATAGTTTTGCCCTCTTTGCATTCTTGCTTCCCTTTGTAGAATATGGTTTCTAAACTATAAAAGTTCTAAAATGTCTCTAACAATTTTTTTAATTTTTCTCGTCGGTTTTTTCACTTAAACAAATTTTGTTGTAAAGTCTGTTGTTATAAAGCATAGATAGACAAATGTTTTAGCGAGTGGATAAAGCGGGGAAAAAGTAAAATGTATGGTTGTCTATTTTATCTGATACTTAAGATAATTTACTAATTAAGACAATTGCAATTAAAAAATGAATTTAGAAAATAAGACATGGATAAAAAATGACACAGAAATTTATTGCAAGTGAATTTCAGTAATTTATCAAATTTTTTTTTCTTGTGAAGGAAAAAGGATTGTGCTTCGAAAATATCTGTGTATGGGTATTATCATATTCTCAGCGAGACTTCAAAGCATGTAGGCTTCAGTATTATAATTTCTACCTGTGTTGTTTCAAACTTTAAATTAGTGGACAAGTGTTAAAATTATAATGAGCTAAGCATGGGCAATATAATTTAGCTGGAATGCATCATTCTCGTAAAAATTAAATCTGACAAGGAATCATCGACATGTGCAGTCTCGATGTCTAAAGAAACCATTGCTATGATACACCTTTGACTGCTATTCTATTAATTTATGTTATAGTTCAGCTAAACGTTTGAAATATTTTTATTATATATCGTTCTAAAAGTCTAGATCAATACTAGTAAAATCATATCAATACTAGTAAAATTTTGAGATAATTATAACTGTCGAAATTTGTTATGGCAGCGAATAAGTTGGTCTGCACTACCATACTCGGATAATTTTATTTCGTTGTTTTTATGCTATTTACGAATTGCGATTCCAGTTTCACATATCCTTTGGATTGTATTACAAATTTTTTGAGAGGTACTATAAGTACATTAGTTAGCTGGGCTTAGTTATTGAGTCTTCATACTTTGCCCAGAAGTGTTACAGGGCTTAAGACCCATCGAAATTTATGATACAAATAAATGTCTAGACATTCCTCACGTGATTAGAATAATTTTCTCATTTATATTTAATGCTGGAGCTAGCAAACAGCTCGAGTGAATCATTTTCAGTCTCCAAAAAAGGTTTCGTAGTATTGGGGACTAGAATCCCAAATCAGTTGTTTTATGAAACACTGACTCAAAGTTTCCTTTCTACCGTATTTCATTTTTTGTATTTCATTCTTGAATAGTATATCCTTTTTGATAAAACACTGAATGATCTGACGGGCTCTTAATCAGAACTGAAAAATTGCTTTCTCTTTTTGAAAACTTTATGCTGATTTTCAATGTATATTTGAATTTGAAATTTAAAAAAAGACCGTGATTATTCATATTCATATGAAACGCATAATCTTCCAGCAAATTTTAAGCTTAAGAAATTCTATAGCTAAGATAGTATTTTCAAGAGCTTAAAGATCCTATTCATTAGAGAAAGAAAATGTGATAGCTAAAGCATTACACGTCTGTCAGTAAGGATATTCCTGTAAACAAACTCGAGATAAAATGTATTTTTGTAGAAGTAGTGGTTCTACTACAGTAAAATATAGAATTCAATCTTAGAATAATCAACGGAACCTAGGTTCCCCTACTTAAAGAAGCAATTAAACAGCGAGCATTCCACATAGCTTGAGATGTAGTATAATACAGGGTGTCAGGGCTAAAGGTATCCAAATGTCATGATTTATTTTTACGGAACTACTCATTAGAATTAAAATTTTTTCTAAATAGAAAGAACATCTCACCAAGTTTTAATATCAGTCTTAGATTTCGATCATAGTATCACAGATTTCGATGTGTGCACCTTTTGTTGCACCTTTGGATTACCATTTAGACGTTAGTCTAAATGGTAATCCAGTTCTCTCCAAGTGTTTCGTAGCATATCAGGCGTTATTAGACTTTTTTGCTTGGGAATTCATTAAATCTGTTGTCTATAAACAAAAAATTGATACTGTGGATGAGTTGAAGAAGCGTATCATTCAAGCAATTCGTGTAATAACTCCTGATATGCAACGAAACACTTGGAAAGAACTGGATTACTATTTAGACGTTTTTCGTGTTACAAAATGTGCACATGTCGAAATTTATGATACTATAATCGAAATATATGATTGATATTAAAACTTGGTGAGATTTTCTTTCTATTTAAATAATTTTTTAAAAATTCTGATGAGTAGTTCCGTAAAAATAAGTCATGACTTTTGGATAGCTTTAACCCGGACACCCTGTATTAAATGAAGACAAATAAATGACTTTTCTTAACAAACACAACTCGCTAATTATCTTAGCTATATCCACGGTATGATGTTTTTCTAAAAAGTTATGTTAGTAGTGAAATTGTTGCTGAGTTGACCATTGTGTGATCAACTCGGTACGAGTGTCATTATAGAAAATTTATACTAAATTTCTCAAAGGTAGTTCAATGATTTTAATCAATAGCTTCAAATATCGAATTCACAAGGCAAAGTGAAAAGGAACTACGCAAGATCATTTAAACATTCTTGCATTAACTTAAGTTTGATGATAGTCCCTGTCGCATCATAATCTCTTTCTTTTTAAGTGAAACACGCATATCCTGGATGTATAAATAAATAAATAATTTACTTCAAATTGTACGTAAAGATTCAATGATCTTTGTAAGGAAATATTTTGAGTACATTATTATTCAAAATGAAGGCACGGTGGCCCAGTTGCCAAGAGCAGCGGGCCATTGAACTGAACGTCTTTGGTTCGATGCTCGTCGATGCAATCCACCACCGTGTTCACTAATGGTGGCCGGGGCACGTAAAATAGGTCGTGGCTGCAAAGTCCTCCAAGTTCCCAATTTTATCTCTTGAGGTAGGGGTCAACTGTTCCGGTCTGCTCACTTGACTCGGTTCAAAATTACAGGACCGGTCATTTAGCAAAGTCGGACTCCGACCTTGTGATCCTAATTCAAAACAGGAGCCACCCCCTTTCAGCCCAATAACCTAATAGGACCTGATAAAGAGAACCTTTAACCAGGAGGTATTAGCAACAACAAAAACAAAAACAAAATGACTTTCTTTCTGAGTTCATGAAACAATTAATATCATTCATATTAGTTTTGTCAAGTAATGTTTAAAATGAAAACTTGGTCCGATTTCCCCTGTAATTAAACTGTTTTTGTTAAACTTTTCAATATTTTCGGCATACCTTGAATATGAATTTTATCCTCTAAATTACGATTTAAGCATTATCGATTTACCAAGGCTGAAAAACTATAACTTGTCTCATTTAGTTTAACATGGTATAGATGTTGCGTTAACAAATTTTTAGTGATTTCCGATGATTGTTACATTGCATGTAACCAGTTACATGCCCAATATAAGTGTATCATGTTTACCAGATGTAATTTGTGATTACATGACTTTACGAACAACAATTTTTTCTTTTTTTAAAAATGGGTCAAAACTGTCTTATGTGTCAATAATTTACCATCTAAGAGTTTAAGGCGAATTTTCCCGTCCTCTAAGCAAAGAGAAGTTTGCGATGGATTATTCCCTCCAGTTATTTGATGTTAAAAAGGGCTGACAGTACATTTTTATAGCTTTATTTAATTTTTTAAAGCTTTTTGAATACAAAAAATGAGGATGAAATAATTCGTTCCAAAAAGCTTTTCAAGCTTAAAGAAAGCGACGGAACGACCTATTGAAAAATATAAGATGTTTTATACTTACTATTATAAGATGTTTAATACTTTACTATTATTATATCTTCAATACTTACACAGAGTTAGGTTTACTCTCTTTCTTTATGAATGAAAAGAAAAACTTTTTAAGTCCAATACTGCTTTTCACTTGTGAGTATTTTCTTGTTATACATACCTTATTCTTTAGTGCCGGGTAGTTATAAAAAATTGTCGTGTAGAAGAAATATACGCATAGTGAAGTTTTATAACATCGTGTTGCCCGATTTTATTTTTGATTGATTTCAGGTAACGTAGGACAAATTTGAGTCATCAATACAACATCACAATTCTAAAATTAATATACGAAATTAGTTTATTTTTTTTGTTTCCTAATACAGAACAGATTGATATTATGTAGACAAATGTAAATGCTTGGTAGCTTCAAATATTTCACGTCATTTCAACTTAAACAGTTTAATTACGATCAATCAACGTACTTTATCTCTAACATATTCCCATGTTTTTTTAAACATTTATCCTGCTATGAATCACGTTTGAAAACACCTAATACCGGGAGGTTACATACTTTACCCTTACGTAACTGGGATAAGGATGCTTTTAATTAATGGACTTTGCTTTCTACCTGTTTGATGGAGATAGAAAGGGCTTCTGTCCACTTGCTACTGTTTTTAATTGTTAAATGCTATCGTGACTAATACTTACACATTTTTTCTCAGTTTTAATTCATCTGTTAGTGTACAGATGTTACAATGTATACAGCGCAGGGTAATTATATAGTAACTAGCTACTCTACAGAATATTATAAGTGTATAAATATTTTTAAAAAAATTCAATTCTTAAATAAATTATACAGATTAGGATATTTAAATTTTGAATGTATACATTGAATATAAACGAAAAAAATGTATTTTTTCCATGCGAAAGAACTGTCCTCACTTAAATTTCTTTAAAAGCGTTAACGGCATTTTGAAAGAAACTCAAACCATGTGACTTCAATTTCATTATTTTCAACTTGATTCTTTACTTTAACTCTTTGTTGAAGATTTTAACGTTCTGTAATATTTTATGTTTCTCGCATTGCACTAGTAAATAGCCGCGTGGTTCGTATAACTTATATTAAAATTTTTAAAGCATTTCCAGCTTTGAAAAACCGATTAACCTTGGATTCCTTTGTTCATAAATCCCTTCATAAATGCACTCGCTCATAAAAACTCAACTGAAATCAAGGTCGGACTCATGGGTTAGGTATTTATGCTCTGCAGTGACAATATGCTGGCAAGGTATCAAACGAATTTAAAGCCATTTATCTTCATTTGGCTGACTGATATAACCTTCGTAGCGGATCGTAACCCAACAAATGTAAAGACTTTCTTTTGAATCCATAAAACACATGAACTATGATATGACGAGGAGGAGCAGTTTAGTAATGTATCTTGAACGAGTAATGAAATGTTTCGAAATATCAACACCCTTTCCATTAATTTAAATAAATAAATATATTTATATAGATATATGTATTTGTGGGTGGGAGTGCATGGGAAGGTTTAAAAAGTACAATAACATATCAATCATGCATCGTACCAATCACATTTCGTACATGTACATTATTGTACAGTTTTTCTTGATCAGCACATCATTAAATTATTATCCCCACCATTAAACAAATTAAGCTGAACACAAGTGCCAAATTCCAAATTTCAAGTAAGTTAGAGCCAATTTCTCTATCTCTTATATCTCAAATTCTTTCTTAATAATTCGTCGTTGTAGTTATTATAGTTAACGAAGTTCGTCATAATCAACGACGGACAAGAAGATACTTTTTTTTTACTTATAATTTATCATTACTAGATTTTTCTTATTATTATCAATTTACGTAATTACCTTAAACTACGTCTGAGTAAAAGTTGGATGAGATGCTACGAAAGATTTTGCAAATAATTCGGTTGGAAAGATACGTTAACTAAAGCGTATTAGAAGCCAAAAATGAAATTAGAAGATATCTGTCAACTCTGATATAAAAAAGGAGGTCGATTACGCTTATAAATTACTTTTCATAAATGTGTTGCCTTGGCAAATGTATTTTAGCTCGTTGGGGAATCACTACATGAGTCATAGGCTAACCTATGCTCCGAGACAATAGCCATTTAGCAAATTCTTTTAATGGGAAATTGAAATAATATACTGACTTTTAAACAGAGAAGATAAGTTATATTATGTTACCCTCAACTGCATTGAATTCAATTAGTCAAATTAGTACTGGAAAACATTTGTCATTTGTTCATAATTTTTAAATTTCAAATTAGCGTCATCATCAGAATTTCAAAATTACTTATTAACTAGTAATCAGTAATTAAGAAATATTTTCTGAGGACTAATTTAGCATGTTATTTTTAGTTTTTATCGTAAAATATTTAAATGGAAATATCCTAAACGGTTTTTTTCCCTTAGCAAATGAATATATAACAAATAAATTTATTGTCTTTTACATATCAGTAAATTTATTTCATCGGGCCAATTGTCAGCGAATTGTCTAAGTGTATTATTTGGTGTATCCTTGTAATAATACAAACACATAAAAACAAGGAAGTTATTACAAATACGTGTCTTTCTGTCGCAAAAATAAGAAACAGAATCTTTTTCGAGTCTTTTTTGGAAAATCAACAATTTTGAAAGTTGAAGTTAATCCCTCTTAGCTATAAAAATTCAACAGCAACACAAATATCCGACACTCGATCTTTATTTCCTGCTCCTGAAAATGAAATTCGAATTGATACTGAGGAATACTGTGTATTGAATTTTTTCCTTTGGAAGCCAATAAACTTTAGGAATACTACTGTATTTCTAGAAGTAGATTTAATATTTCCTTATTGACTCAGGGTTTCGTCTATGCAAACTAAACGGAATACGAAAAAAAACATGCAGTTTTTCATGTTTTAAACAAAGAATGAATTTGCGATAAAAGTTTTCGTATAATGTTTATCTATTATATTTTGGTATTTCTAACTTTATTAACGTACAAAAATTCTTTTACGTGTTTGTAGCTCAACCCAAATATATATAGCGAGAGCCATCCCGATTGCAAAGTTGAATATGAGATATGAAAAGAAACCGTTTCCTTTGAAATTGTGCGAAATTTTTTTTAAAATCATCGTGCAAGAGATGATTTACGTATAATTCCTATAACACAAAGATAATATGAAATGTAAAGATGAACTGAGGGTGTATATTAATGTAAAAAATGCCAAACTAATGGAAAAGTGGCAAAACTCAAATTTATTTTTATAAAATTAAACTCATTCCGTGATTAAGGATTTAATTCGACTTTAAAGGCATAAAATTTTTAGAGAAAGCTTTTGAAAGGTATTCTACGAGGGGGAGGTGGTGTGTCACAGATTATGAAAATTTGGAAACAAACGGTTCAATTAGGAAATTATTATAGATAGTATAGGGAACCAGATATTATGAATTTCATAAAGGCAAGCATATTGAAATGGGCAGCTCATTTGCAAAGAATAGAGTACCTTAAAATAAAAAAGTATATATATATATATGTGTGTGTATGTGCCCAATACTACTCCAAATTTGAAAAAGGTCAAGGTCTCTCCTGCGTTGGGTTGATGAAGTCCAAGAGATTTTGATATTCTTAAAGTGATGAACTGGAGATCCAAGGCTTCACAGCAAGTAAAATGGAGGAGACTTCTGCATACGGAGAGACCCACGACGGGGTGTCAGGCCAATAAAGATGAAAGGAATTAAAAGTGCGAAGAAAGGAAACACTACACGCCCATTCATTGTGAACCACTCCAATGTATAGCTAAGTGGTGAGCCATAATAAATGTCGTTTAAACGCCTTCAAATTAGAACTTAGGACATGGTGAAATTAATAAAGATTTTTTTTATATATTAGATTTCATTCGAATAACGAGGCTGTTAGATAAATCAGTTGCATCGTGGGATATTTCAATTCTTACACCATCGAGGATATAATTTAAATTCCGGTCTCTTCCAAAATTTGTTTCCAAAAGAGAGAAATGTTGATTCAATGCGGTGTCCACGGAAGGATTGTTACAACAGCCATTATAACATATTAAACATAGTTATTATCTTTATTAATATTATTCAACTTGTGTTCGATCTTTCATTTGGTCTTTTGAGTGAGAAAATCGATGTTATGTATGATTTCTTTAACTAGTTCTGGGTTCAAATTGATAAAAAAATGTCTGTTACAATTTTGAAAATGGACAGCACACGTGTAACCGAAGAAAGGGAATAACCTTTTTGTTCGCATGCTCAGGGATTTTAAATCTACAAACTACATGCAAATCTTTAAAAATAGGCACACGAAGTTTAGAATCCTGCCTTCAAAAAGAATAGAAAACATATAATTTGCTATTGAAAAAGTACAGCACCATCCTGAATTATAAACAAAAAATACCAAAATATTCTGAATTGAAATTTGTCGAAGAATATGAAGTCTAAAAAAAGACTATTATGCATAAAAATAAATCAAAAAGAAACATTCGATGAATAATATTGTTATTAAATATGCAATTTAAATTCACTTTCTACGTGCATCATAAATATTAAAGTGAACATGAGCCACAGTGAACGATTCTAACCAATTTTGACTATTATAATAAATGCTATCAATAAGTCATCTCATATAATATTTTTTTACTGCGTCGATAAGAAAATATGCTAAATTATAGAGTAATCATTAATTTCCTCTTCCTGGTAAAGATAAGGGATTGTTATCAAATATTTGAAAATAAAATTCTGAGAATATTGAACCAAATGGAAAATTATTTCTTTCAATTATAACTTTTTCTTTCTCTATTCATCCTCAATTTGGGTTACCCTTTGAAGTTTTATTTTGACATTTACGGCAGTTTTTCAGTCTGTATTTTCAATGTTTATAGTTTCCGATCTCGCATTTTTCTCTTTTGGTCCTTTTATCTCTTTCGCCGCAGCGGTACCAAGAGTTTCATTGAGACCGTTAAAAGCTACATTACCTTTTATGTAATTATTTTAGACATTGTGTAATGAAGAGCAAAATTTTGCTTGAAGATGTAAGCAATATTCATTCCAATTAAAAGAGCCTTTATAAAATTATTTTGATACAAATGAGAAAAAAAAACTTTATTTTCATTAGAAATAAAATATTATTAAATATTCTGATTGAATATTTGAATGATTCACGCATTTTTATGCTAGTTGCTGATTTTATGTTAAATAATGAACAACCAAACTAATTTTCCGAAACAATACCCCTGCAAAAAAGAAAATACGTTTGAAATTGAATATACATAAAATTCTATAACTTACGATTGAAATAATTCTATCTTTAAATACATAATACATTATAAATTTATATGACGTATGATTGAAAGGCTTTGTAGCCCTTCTGAGGTAGGACTACTAACCTTGCGGCGATAGCTAGTTGAATATAGGGCTATCATGCCGCTGCGTATTCGTGATGAAATGCAATGACGAATGCAAGCATAAACTGGAGTTTAATCGTCAGAATAAAACAAACATTAAACAAAAATAGATCTTTCCCAACTCGGAAAGGAAATGACACAAAAACTCCTGCAGGGAAAAAGTATGTGTGTATGGAGCTAAAAACAACTGGGTTTTTAAATCTGTTCACATGAAATCAGGCATGCGCAGTAATGCCGATTTTAAATTGCTTCTTTAGAAGAAAGTAGTGAACAATTTGTGTCCGAGACCACGGTGACACCACACCACTCCCCGCGCAGAAAAAGGGTACAATTTAAGAAGAGATTTTTTTCAACTTAAATCTTTAGGGTACTACCTCCCTAAAGAAAACTTAATCTTACTTTAAATCCTTCGACAGGTTAGTACCTCGACAGGTTACTTTAAATCTTTCCACAGGTTTTGAAACTCTGCCGGATTTAGTAATCACTAATTCTTTATAGGGAATATGTGGGATGTCACCAGGGACCTCAGACTGAAAAATAAAAGCTGGCTTGACTCTCTCGATCGAAACTGTTTGATGTTTTCCATTAACAAGAATTTTAAACAGTTTATCCGTTCTGGAGACAACTGGAAACGGTCCTTGATAGGGAGGGACTAATGGCCTCCTTGCGCTGTCTGTCCTCAAAAAAATAACCACATTTGCTCAAATCCTTTGAAACAAATATATTAGGTTTGGAATGACTTTGGGTTGGAATTTCTCGAATCTTACTCATACATTTTTGAAACTTTTCAATCAGGTTCGGAGAAATCCTCTTAAGCTGCTGTCCTTGGAACAATTCACCGGGCAGTCTAAGCGTGCTTCCGTAAACTAATTGTGTAGGGGAAGCTTGCAGATCCTCACGAACCGCTGAACGAATAGAAAGAAGCAGGAGGGGAATAGCGTCGGTCCAGTGAACCGAGTCCACCGCCATAATCGCTGCCTTTAATACGCGATGAAATCTTTCCACAATGCCATTCGCTTGAGGATGATACGCTGTCGTACGTTTCCTTTGAACACCAAGACGTTCTGACAAGCACTTAAAAAGTTCAGACTCAAAATTAGTACCACGATCCGTAGTTATAAACTCTGGAACGCCGAACCTGGAAATCCAGCAATCGATGAAAGTTGTTGCCACGGTCTCAGCTGTCTGATCGGGAATGGGTCTTGCTTCTGGCCACCTTGTACTCCGATCAATGCAGGTCAATAGAAATCTGTTCCCTTGTGACGGAGGAAGGGGTCCCAAGATATCTAAATGAACATGGGAGAATCTCTCCGCTACAGTAAAGACACCAAAAGGCGCTTTGTTGTATCGGGTTACCTTAGTTCTTTGACACTGCAGACATTCTCTGCACCACCGACTGCAATCCTGTTTCATACCTTTCCAGACAACCCGCTGCTGTAACAATCGCAGCGTGTCTTTATTTCCAGGATGGGGCAGATTGTGCATAGAGTCGAAAATCTGTCTCTTCCAATTAACTGGAATAAATGGCCTAATAATATCATTAGAAATATCACAATAAATTGCGTTTTTGCAAGAGGGAAATGTCATAAGCCTTAGGTCTAGACCTCCAGAATTTTTATCTTCTAAATATTCTTTCAAATCAGGATCATTAATCTGATCCGTAGCCAACTGATCGTAATTAACAGAACTAGTTAAATTAACAGCATTGATTCTAGAAAAGGCATCCGCGACTACATTCTGATTACCTGGTATGTATCGGATGTCAGTTGTGAATTGACTTATCAACTCTAAATGTCGCACCTGCCTAGCAGAAGAATTAATAAGCTTTTGATTAAAAGCATATGTTAGAGGTCGATGATCAGTATAAATGATCACTTCTCTTCCCTCCAACATATGTCTAAAATGCTTGACAGAGACATAGACTGATAATAATTCGCGATCAAATACACTATATTTAACTTGTGCGGGGGAAAGCTTTTTAGAAAAAAATCCTAATGGTTCCTGTTCTTCACCTATCAATTGTGATAAAACAGCTCCTATAGCATAATCAGACGCATCTGTAGTTAAGATTAAGGGTACATTATGAGCAGGAAAAGCAAGACTAGTAGCGTCAGCTATCGCCTTTTTGCATGACTCGAAAGCTGCAATGCAAGTTTCGGTCCAGGTGATAGGAGTTTAGTCTTTCTTTTTTTTATTATTGACAAGATCATAAAGACAAGCTTGTTTCTCTGCTAAACCTTTTAAAAATCTGTGGTAAAAGTTAAGTATGGCTAAAAATGTCCGTAGTTCACTAACAATATTAGGTCGAGGGTACTCTAAAATAGTACGAACTTTATCAGGCAGGGGCGCGACACCGTTTTCCGATATTAAAAAACCCAAAAATGAAATTTCCGAAGCGCCAAATATGCACTTTTGTGCATTTACCACTAGACCATTATCGCTTAATCGCTCAAATATTTTCTGCAAATGCATCTGATGCGACTGTTCATCATCAGAAAAAATGAATATGTCATCTAAATACGATAGGCAGAAATAAAAGTCTCTTAAAATATTATCTAGAAACCTCTGAAAAGTATTACCAGCATTCCTAAGACCAAATGGCATTTTTACATATTCAAACAGTCCTATAGGTGTTGTTACAGCAGTTTTCATAATATCAGATTCCTCCACGGGGATTTGTTGATACGCCCTAACAAGGTCCAATTTAGAAAAAAATTTCTTTCCCCTCAATCCCATTACAACATCGTGAATATGTGGGAGAGGGTAACTATCAGGAATAGTTACCTTGTTTAACGCACGAAAATCTCCGCAAATACGCCAAGTGTTGTCCTTTTTTTTGACAAAGTGTATGGGACTAGCCCAAGGACTTTTAGAAGGCCTCAAAACACCTCGCTTAATGAGCATTCGAAATTCGTTCGTTAAAGCTTGTAATTTCTCAGGGTTCAAACGACGGGGTTTTGAAAAGACGGGTGGTCCAGTGGTTTCAATACAGTGAGTTAATAATCCGCTTTTTAATATAGTTCGATTTTCGGTATTAGGATTAAAAAGTTGTGGAAATTTGGCTATAATCGCTTCGTGTTTCGATGTACCATCTAGTGGAGTAAGACGTAAATCTGGGCCAGAATATATAGAACCTATATTTGAAAATGACGTCTCACTGTCGAGAATACGCCTATTCTTCATATCTATGCATATTGCAAAATGTTCTAAAAAATCGGCACCCAAGATAGGTGTATTAGTATCAGCCACTATAAGATTCCACGTAAATTTTCGCCTAAGTCCGAAATCGAGTTCGCATCGAATTACGCCATATGTCTTTATGACAGTACCATTGTCAGCATACAATTTAAGTTCAGCGGGAACATTACGAGAAGTAAGTTTTTTTGGAAAACAGCTAATAGAAGCACCGGAATCAACTAAAAATTTTGTGCGAGTAGAACGCTCGTATATAAAGAGTCGGCTACCAGCACAAACACCGTCTGTGGCCGACGCAGCAGACGTGCTTAACAGTTTTCCGACCATTTACATGGGGGTACGCACTTGTGAGCATCATTTTTAAATCTATAATGATACCAGCAATACCTTTTATTTTTAGAAGACAATTTAGCTGTAGCACTGTCATTTTGAAAACCACGATTTCTTTTACGAAAGTTACGAACCACCGGTTTATGAGACATTTGCTCAATCTTAAGTTTTAATTCAGCAATTTCCTTTTTAAGCATTTGAAATGAGGAACTTTCTATATGTGTGTCTGAAGCCACGATGCTGTTAACAGAACACTCATAAATTTTATCAGCTATTTTTGCCATTTTTTTACTATCTGTTTCTTCGTCAGAAAACACGCCTAGTATTTGTTGAACATTTTGTGGTAACCGCTGCAACCACAAGGCACGAATTGCACTTGGGTTCAATTTTCCGCCATTCAAACTTTCCATTTCGCAAAGTAATTGAGAAGGGCGTTGGTCACCCAACACTAAATCATTCAACAAAAGTTTTAAACGTGAACTCTCCGACTGTTCAAAATATGACAAAACACGAGCTTTTAACTCCTCATAAGCATTTTTAGCTGGGGTTTTAACTACAATGTCTCGAACGCATTTTAAGATCCTGGGCTCTAGTGCAGTTATCACAGCATGAAATTTTGTTTGATCAGCCGTAATCCCTGAAAAGGCGAATTGGTCTTCAACTTGTGAAAACCAAAGCTCTGCATCAGCTTCCCAAAATGTAGGCGCTTTGAATGCTACTCGACAAATATCCTGAGATACAGTATCCCCATCCATTATTCAAAACAATACTGGTATAAAATTGTATAACACAGCAAGAAAAGCTCTTAAATTACAAAAGATGTTTAAAATCTTTATCAAACCTGACTTACAATAGTGCGTTAAAATATTTTGTAAACATTAAATTTAAACATTTTAAAACACTGCCATTGACAAGAATATGTTTAAAGGAGGTCAAGAACCAAAACTATGAACATTTCACCTACCTGCTTTATCCTACGCAGAAGAAAGCCGCCATTAACATGAAGTACACCGCTCAGTCCAGTCAATGTGAAACAAGCCGTTTAAGAAGCAAAAGAATTCTTGAAGTTAGGTGCTTGCACGTTTGTATAATCCACATACGTTAATACGGATACACGTTGAAACATTTCACCTGTGTAACAGTCCGGGTCACCAGTGTAGCCCTTCTGAGGTAGGACTACTAACCTTGCGGCGATAGCTAGTTGAATATAGGGCTATCATGCCGCTGCGTATTCGTGATGAAATGCAATGACGAATGCAAGCATAAACTGGAAGGAGTTTAATCGTCGGAATAAAACAAACATAAAACAAAAATAGATCTTTCCCAACTCGGAAAGGAAATGACACAAAAATTCCTGCAGGGAAAAAGTATGTGTGTATGGAGCTAAAAACAACTGGGTTTTTAAATCTGTTCACATGAAATCAGGCATGCGCAGTAATGCCGATTTTAAATTGCTTCTTTAGAAGAAAGTAGTGAACAATTTGTGTCCGAGACCACGGTGACACCACAGCTTCTATCCTTAAATACATAATAACATCAGTTATGAAAATATATAACAGTATGTTTAATATACTGAAATTAAGTATTAAACAGACATTTTTAGTAAGATATACAAACTTTCCTTATTCGGGCTTTTTAAAATTCAAATTTTGTGAGGTATGACCCAAATCTTCATAACTGATAAACACATCTTGCCCTGAATATATAAATATTTTATATTTTTCTCTAGACATTACAAAGACGTTCATTCTTCCAGATAATCGGTAATGGATTTTAACACTGAAAGTATTCAAATTCTGTGAAATTAACTAACCGTTCGTAAATTTTATAGTATGTATTGCATCAGAATTTATTACAATAACTATGTTGTCAGAAATATCATCTCGATATATTGTGCTGTTTTTATAATTTTCAGTTTCGCAATATATATGTTACCGGAAAAGTATGAAATCCGGCATTCTATAGAATGCCTAGTTATTGTATATAATGCCTAAAACTAGCTTCAATGTATGAAAATATTCGTATTTCACACCTTTCCTAGGCATTCTATAGAATGCCAAACGAGAAACCGGCAAAGTATGAAATACATCTCCGATTCGTTTCGAATATCACTTAACGCACGCCTCAGGGTTAAAATTTGTCAGTTGCACTTTGCGGTTTGTTCGGGAGTGTCAAAATACGCAATTTTACTTAAATTTGTTCAACAAAAAATTAGTTTTTAACGGGGATGCATGAAAATGGAGTAGCAAGCTGTAGAGTTGGAGAATAAGTCATGGTATATAGATATGACACAACGATTCGACTATGAACTGTCTAAAATTCGAGTTAATGCTGAACAAAACAGTTCTTTCTTAACCGAAACTGCTTACCAGAAGTTGATAAATGATGCACAAAAAGCCAAAATGACTACTAAGAAGAAACCCAGGGACTATTGGTTGCTGAATCGCTATGATGTGGTGATTGTGGAAAACAAAAGTAAACTCATTTATCCTGTTAATGAAGACGTCAGTACTATACAGTATTACGTCACGGACTCTGAGTTATTACTCGTACTTCATGAAGCTCATATGGCTATTGGACACGGAGGACGTGATAGAATGTTGAAAGAACTTTCAACCAAATACAAAAACATTACACGTCATGATATTGAACTGTACATCTACCTTTGTGAACCTTGCCAAAACAACAGAACGGTATTAAAAAGGGCATTGTTGTGAAACCTATGATTTTTTTCCGAATTTAATTCCCATTGTCAGGTAGATCTTATTGACTTTCAGTCTCAGCCAGATAGAGAATACAAATTTATTATGGTGTACCAAGATCATCTCAAAAATTTGTGATTCTCAAGACTCGAACGTCAAAAAGAGCTGAAGAAGTATCCTACAACATAGTAGACATATTCTCGTTTTTGAAGCGCCATCTATATTACAGTCTGAAAATGGTAGGGAATTTGCTAATAATGGGGTAACCAGCTTGAAGGAGTTTTGCCCAGCACTGAAGATCGTCCATGGGAACGTCATTTCGATAATAGCCTTATCAGAATCTTTTTCCGTACTTTGCCTAAATAGCATTTGTCATTCAATAAAATGCCTAGGTATTATATACAATGCCTAGAGAAAGTATGTAATAATTCTCATAATTCATAAATTCTCATAATTCATACTTTGCCTAAAAACGTCCGGCATTATATACAATGCCTAGGCATTCTGTACAATGCCGGCGTTTCATACTTTGCCGGTAACATACATACATACATTATATATATATATATATATATATATATATATATATATATATATATATATATATATATATATATATATATATATATATATATATAAAATATATATATCTTTATTTATTTATCAATTTATTTATTTATTTATTTAAATTTTCACTTAGTGTTTAGCTGTATTGTGTATTCTAAAATATGTACATTAGAAAAAAATATGCTTTGAAGCTTTTTTTGCTTAATGTTACAGCTTTAATTAGATATTTTTATATGGAACATATTGTTGAACCATCCACATTTTTAAATATGTATTACTGACGCATTACGAATACGAGAAATGTAATGTCAATTTCATTCTTTGCACTTATACTATGGTTCTCGAGAAAGCGTGCTTATTTGCTTTATCATGAATAACACCCACCAAATTCCCCAGGCTTCCGGTTCAAACTAACAAACTGCGTCAAGTAGTAGCTTTAACACGTGCTATGAATATTAATTAAAGAGCTTTTACCTAAATACCAGATTTGCTCTACACTCGCATGTTTGCTCATTACTGTACTGCAAACAGAGTCCAAAAAAAGTTGCTGCTCAGAAAAAGATAAAACGTGCATTATGTGATTTTAAAAATGCCAACAATGCAGTGTCAATAACACAATGTGTGCACAGCCAATAATGTGTTACCAATAATGCACATATTTAATTTTATCAATATTCATTTGCCCGAAATGAAGAAAAAGGTATGACACGCAAAGTAAAATCCTCAAAATATTAAATAATTTTCCACAGCATTTAAATGTTTAATGCACCTTGGAATCTAAAATAGAATCCCTTGTATAAATAATCTTCAAATCATTCTACGTAGACAGGAACACACAACGTCTTAAAAGTTCCTGTTTGAGTTTTCTCCAGGTATCCTGAAATTCATTATACATAGCTCTGGATATGACCCTGAATAACATTGATTTAAATTATTCCATACTTAATGAAGCAACAGACTTTGAAAATCTTGAGAGATTTTGAAAACTAATTAAATTTAGGAACTAATTAATGGCAAATCTTATCTAACTTCTTTTAAACCATCACGTCATCTTAAAATCCGAAATGGAACATTTAATAATTTTTTGATATTAATGATATATAAGTAGAGAATAATTGTACCGTAATATGTGCACATCATTATACCCATTCTTACCCGTCAAAATAATAGTTATACTCAATATACAGTTACATCATCTTTGATGTTAAACATGGAAAAATATTAAATTTTAATTTTAAAACTGGCAGTTACGATTCCCTCTTTGTTATACTAGTTTCTAATTTTTATACCGCTTCTGTTTTTCTGTTTTTCAACCGCTTACAAGTCATCATAATATATGTATCAGAATTATTAAACTTTACACAAACCATAGTTTTATTTGTGAAAATAGCAGAAAAAACCAAAGCATTAAGTCCCAATTACCAAGTCCCAAAATCAAAGAAGCCTTAGTATTATGCAATGTATACTACGTATATACTTGTTTTCTCGTAAGTGTTACAATGACTGTAGATTATACCAACATATTTATGGCATCAAAATAGACAACTACAGTTATAAGGAAAATGGTATTAAGGGGTTTCGAAGCACCTCAGTGAAACCTCATTTTAAATTAGCTTAAATCACATTGTAGAGCTCTGTTGTTTGTTGTTTGCCGAATCGGAGCAATGGTGACATTCAATGGTAGTATTAAATGTACTTGTCAATGGTGACATTCGCTCTTTAACCACAAGAAATTTTCATTGCTTTCAATGAGAGTCACCGTATAGGTGAATTTCTGGAGGACTCGTACCTTCTCCCACCCTGATTTCATAGAATGATTTTCCAGTCAACATGTTTAATGTCTACCTCAGGCCCTATTTTATAGCTCATATAATTAGATGACGCAAACCGTGTGTTTATTATCATCGTTATATCTCCAGATTCTTTTTTATGCTGCACTTTCTATGTGAACCACGTTAAATATTTTTATTTTATGTGACGGAATTCTTGAGACGGAAATTTTCCTGATTTTCCATTTTATTTTTTTAAGTTAAATTTTTTTATGGGAGATTCATTATTCCAAAACAGGCTTTATCCAATTCTAACACCATAATCATGAGAGGAAAACTGACTTTTGAACCTGTTCACATTACCATTAATCCTGTCCATGAACACTCTAAATCAAAGTTAAACTTGGAAGTCTGAAAAAAAACCGTAAAAATGGTTAAATTGCCTTTGGCAATAAAACAAATAGCTTAATCTATGATTAAATACTTAATACATGATTACTCAAACGTATTAGGAGTTCGAATTGTGTTTCCATGTATATAGGACTCGAATAAACTCGCCTGCAAAAACGGGTGGTGGAAAAACTAAACTAAACTTTGATTTAATGTTATGTATCACTAAAATGTTTAAAGTTATAGGAATGAAAAAAAATCCAGACTAGAATGAATAGTTTGTGCATAGTTTTGATTCTACAGGATCATAACAAAACAAAAAATCATGTATGATAAAAAAAAGTCATCGGGAAAAGACAACCTTAATTGACTTAGCAAATTACTGATTTAAAATAATTAGGTAGCTGTACTCAAATCCCGTGAAGTTTCTCAAGAAGAACGTAATAACATGTGTTCCTAGTAAAATGAAAGTACCTTTTTAACAAAAACTCATTTGTGATATAGTTGTGTACAATTATTGTCCCTACGGGTGCTCGGTCAAAATTGAGGTGGCACATAGCTAAGTAGGACTCACCTTTGTGGTGCTGTTATAAACACCGGGCCACACCCCTCAACTCACAGGCCTATATGGACGTGGTATGGAATACATTACCGCCAGACGGCATAAGCAACAACAACAAAAACAACTAATTTAATTGTACAGTTTGGGTCTTAAAGTAAAAAAGTATAATGCTACTGATCATAATTATTGCTGTATTTTCGACTGTAGTTGCTGTATGTAGCTTTCAATCATAACAGGTTGAAAGACCACTCAACGCTATATGTTTCCTCTGTGCAACTCAAATCCTTCGCAGGAAATATCGTCACGTGAATGCAAGAACTAGGTAACTTCAAAAAATTATTTTTGAGATATCTGGCTATTTAAAACTAGATTGCATAAGAAGTGAATGAAATAACTAGAAAACTCACTTTGCTGCTAACCTAAAGTCATCTATTGGCTAGTGTAATAATTAGACAAACAGAACGACGAGTATTTTCTCACTGGAAGAAGCAAACATTTGAGATCTTCAAGAACTTGAAAAATCGAGTTACCTAGTTCTTGCAATCAGATGACGATATAGAAAATGTGCATTTAGCGAGACTGCAAAGTAATTTAGGGGACAATGGACCATGAAAAACTTTTTTTTTATTTATCAACCAATTGCTATGAAATTTTGTTTACTTATAAAGTGTTGTTTAGAAATGAAAATTCTAAATAAAAAAATCAGAATGTAATTAATTAAGATATTAATTAAAAATCAGTTTGTTAATTACTCTATTTAAAAATGTTCCATGTGAATCAATTTATGTCTCAGATATCTAATTTTCTCTCTAATTTTCTCTCTTTATATAGTTATAATAAAAGTTAGCAGCAATATTTGATTTACAGTCATATTTATAAAAACTAGAAAAGAAATCGATAAAAATAAGTCATTTTATGCAAAATTTTATGAACAAACTTTTTATTGTGAAAATTTTAAGTTGTTTTAAAATAGTATAAGGAATTTATTAGTAAGTTTTATTCTAACATATATAAATAATCATTTTATGAAATTTTATGAAAATTGAAGAAAATTTATGACGCATGGAGCATTTTGAACTTACCGAAACGACATGGAAACTTGTTTTGAGAAAATAGCATTTAAAATTTTAATTTGACTAACATTTCCATTGTTTACGTTTGAAAAAAATACTTATAACTCGGTTAATAATGATCGGATCAGCATACTTTTTCTTTTAAATTTAAAGCTGATGAGTTGCAAAATCATTTTCTGAAAGAAAAAACCCGTTTTGGGGGCATATTTTTGTCAATCTGAAGGTCCATTGTCGCCTTAACAGAACAAATATTACAGCGTTAATTTGCTATGAGACAAAGACATTATTATCCGTTCATACATATAGTATAGTTCTCTGGCTGTTGATCTCAAAGGTTACGTCGACCGGGACATTCAGTCCATACGACAATGCCAAACTGCAGACCGGCGCTGCGTATCAAGTCCTGCAAACTCAGCCGAAGGTTGATTTTCCCTGTTCGGTTTATGACTAGTATAGGCCTGGGCGCCGGACGGACAGTACAGATCTGCCGACAAATTTGGGCAACCCGGGGCCCCTCTCTAGCTGTTAATTGAAGACAGGTAACTAAAGTAATATATTGTATTCGCAAGAGCATGAAGAAAGGAATAACTTGGTGTAAAATTTTTGTTGAACAAAAAAATTATATTTTCTTTTGCTGAATGCCTGCTAAGTATTCTATAAGACTTTACATAAACACACATCAGTTGCTAGCATCCGCTTTCGAAAATGAATTTTCCACTAACCTATGATTTGTACCTTTGTAAAAGAAGGGGAAAAATCTTTTATGGTGCTTGTGGATAGTTAACATAATATACTAGTATTTTAAGCAATCCATCGCTATACAAGACTCTTTTATAAGTGTTCGAAATAAAGATCTTTAAAACTAGCTAAATTTTCAAATGGTCTATCTGTATTTTAAACCTTTATTTTGGATTTTAAAGGTGGTATTTTTCAGAACAGCAGTTGATAGATATTTACTGTGAAATTACAATAATTTTTCTGGTGTTAACGTTCTAGTACGGTAGTAGAATTGCGGCTTCGAGTTTCAAGGAATTCTTGTTGTAAAAATTTAATTATAGGGAAGTTTCATATACATTACCATTAAATTTCTCATTTACAGAACTTATTCAGAAAATTATTGAGGTCTTCGAAATGAAGAAACAAGATTTAAAAGATGTTTAAAAGGATAAATGTCTGGTAATTATGAACAAAAAAATACACTTTGAATTTTAAACTGAAATACAGCAACAGAAAAGAAAACCTCAAATCATCTTCCACATTTTAACATACTCAATAAATATTTTTTATAAGAAAGATGGTAATATAAAGAACCATTCAAAATAATTTCTCAGTTTTGATCACATAATTTACACTCCAATTTAGCACACATAACATGTTACGAGCTAGTCTCGCTTTATGCAAGATTTTTTTTCTGTTTAGCATTATTTTTTTATAAATTTTTGTTTGAATTTCAATCTGAAAATATTTTTGAATAGCTTATGAACTGACAAATGCTGTATGGTATCATCTTTTGTATGGTATTTCGACATACACTTCTGTATAATATAGAAATTTATCCGAACTTGCTGCTGTAGGGTAAACAAAAATAAATCGGTCTGTTGGAATAGAAATAGTTAATATAGTACAGAATACTGGGGAGACTAATTCTTGTTGTCTTTCGTGAAGTTTATTAAACATCTGACTGTCAATGGTCGTTTGCTTCACAAATGATTAAGTGGTTTATCCCTACAGCGAAAACGCCAATTTTTGGAACATCAGCAGGCGCGCGTGGCACAAAGTGCAACGTTTCTTTCAACCTTGATTATTCCTTTTGTAATAAAGTTCTTTTTTCAAATTGAAAATAATAATTCTGGGTTTTATGACAAGATATAAAATATTTATAATATTGAGATATATTTATAATTAAAGGCCAAAGAATGCACATAGAATCGCATTATTTCAAAACTGTCCGGTTTATTGGATCTAAGGACAACTTGCAAATGGATTTGTCTTGAACCCTCTTTCTTACATCGGTTCACTTAGGTTCTTTCTATGTCCTAGGGACAAATGAGGTTGTGCAAAAATGTGTCGTCACTGAACAAGACGAACATAAATTTGTTTACAGATTTAACATTTAAACAGTTTCACACATAACGTAACAATTGAAGAAAACTCTGCACGAGGTGGGCAAGCCTGCAATATCTTACCAGACCTCGGCTATCCTACACTCTAATCTAGCTACCGATCAATTAATTAACTGGAGGCGAGACGAGACTGCTTTTATCTTGCCAGGCCTCCTGAAACTACTCTCAGGGATTCTCTTTCTCTATCTTAATTCTAATTACCAAGTAATTACCTAACCAGAGGTGAGACGAGCCTTCTTAAATCTCGCCAAACCTCCGTTCCCTACCAGAGACGCTCTCCGTCTGTCCCTTTCTTAGGCCCGTTGCACACACAGCGTTTTTATCTCTAGCGGAAATTTTCTATCGGACGTCGTTCCAACAGTAGACCACAGAAGTCAATTGGAGCTTGCACACACAGCGGAAAATGAAATTTTTCTTCGACGGTAGCCTGTGCAGCTGTCGAGTGCCACTGTGCGCTAGCGGATTCGTTGACGCCAGATTGAAGTAGTTATCCATGTGACCCTATGCACGCTTACACACACAGCGGACTCTACCGTCGTAGGGTCATTTGCGAGAGGGGTGTTTGGGGGTTTGCTGGGGGGGGGGCGCGCTGGTTTTCTTGGAATCGTAGGGGATTCGAAAAGGAGGGCTCCTCCGATCCCGGATGGGGGAGGGGGGCGTAGATGCGACCCCTCTGGTTTTCTTGGACAAGTGCAGGATTCGAAAAGGAGGGGTGGGCCTTTTCCCCGGCGACGGAGTTTTTCGCCGTGTGTGTAAGCTCTACTTTTAGAACGACGTCCGATGGAAAATTTCCGCCTACGCCGTGTGTGCAACGGGCCTTAAAGACTCCCCGCGATTCGTAGCACCCCTCTTGGGTTCAACGCCCCCGCAGCCAATCCTCTGATTGGTAGAGGGGTAGGGAAATAACGGGACACAACATTTTCGCTTTAACCAGTGCTAAGTTTCAAACATTACACTACACCCCCCCCCACGCAAGATAAGTGTTGGGGGTTGAAAGACAACAAACACTAATCTGAAAATTAGTAATGTTTGACCTAAATTCTAACTTAACTTGACATACTCAAACACAAGTATCTACATATCAATACACATTACTCATAATTCAAATTATTAAAATACCAATTAAACAATTATACACCAATTACCAACTATCAACATGGTAAATTATTGACTTAACCTCTACTCGCAACTTTAAATTAATAAAATGTGACTTAAACAGTTATATAACAACACACTAAACAATTACTATTGATGCATATGAAAAGCATTGAATTAAACCCAACTCGCAAATCTGAATTAATAAAATACCACTAAAGCAATTGCATACCAACACACTAAACAATTACTAATTATGATTATGAAAAGTATTGAATTACTTCTACTCACAAATTGAAATTAATAAAATGTCACTTAAACATTTATATAACAATATCTAAACAAATAATACTCGTAAGCATGAAAAATATTAAATCAACACTTACACACAAATTTACGTTAATAATAATAATAATAATAATAATAATATACTACTAAGGAAATTCAACAGGTGTAAAGATGACACCACACAAAATTCACTTCAGGATCATTCCAAACACTTAAAAAAATAACGTACTCCCATTTGGTATTCAACAGATGTACAGAAGATACCACACAAATTTTTGGTAATCAGGATCATAAAAACATTGTGCTCAGGATCAAGTAAACACCAAGACATTAAAAGTTTGCACAAAAGAATACAGTTTCACTCACCAGTTTGAATGTCTTGAAACACCACAGTTAGTTACGACGCACTTCATTAAAGTTTGAGTCGACGCACCTCACTAAAGTTTTGCATTAAGAATCGATGAGATGAACATATCACTCAACGTGATCACAAATACACACACAAAAAAAGCACTAAAAAAATAACACTTCGTCGCTCGATGACACTTAGGGCCACAACAAAGGCTAACCAGAGCCTTTGACAATCACACTGCCAGTCATAAATAATACTTGACGTGCACTCAACTCTTTATGATGACACACAGAACCATGTTCACTAATTTTCCTCTCCCGGAATTAAAATACAATGTCACAAGCGGGTTTGCAAAATCTGTCGAACTCTGCAATATTATAATTACTAACACATTTCTGTGATATTGAAATATCTCTTGTTCCACCACATTCTGTTCAGGTAAAATGCACCTCGAGGGCTCGTCACTCAAATTTGCTGACCTATCTAAATCTGTAGCATTTACGGTGAATGGCTTGCGTTCACTAACAAGAAGCACATTTTCTTCGTTCTCCTTAGTATCAATTTCGCTTCCATTTTCGTCGAAAGAAATTCCCTCTATTTCCTCAGAAACACACACTTTCCTTATCTCCGTATAACTTCGGTCAAGCTTCGTTTCGAATATCGGAGAAACACCGCCACTCTCAAAAGGTTTTAGTTCCGAAGTCTTATCAGCCCCTCGATGAAGAGAAAGTTCATTTTCTCCCCTGTCCGCAGCTAGTGTCAATGAACTGTCATCTCCCTCATTCGAAACATGGTTGCGGTCAACTTCACCCAAAGAGATCGATCTTATCTCTGCAACCCTTCGATTTTCACCGAACTCATTCCTCCCTTTCGTTTCCTTTTGACTCTCAATGGGGGGTATTGGAGGTTCGTTGCTGGGATGCCCTGGAGATCTTTCCACCCCGCTCGTAAATTCGGACACTCCGTCTTCCACGGTCCTCTTGGTGTCACATTTCAGAGAAGCCCCGATATTCTCGCTTCCACTACAAATTTCGGCGAGGGGTGATTCTTGAAGATCACTAAACTTCGCGCTAGGCAAAAATTCACCCGTGTTCTCTGCATTCGTAGAGTGGAGTGGCTCGTTTGTAGGGATGAATTCTTTCCTTGTGGCTTCTGATAAGCTCATCTTTTCAGTCCCTTTGTTGTCCCGTTCGGGAAAAACACACGAATTTTCAGCCAAAATTTTGACTGAATTTCTTCTTCCAGCCATAATTCTATTGAGCTCACGTTTTCTCTCATTTCCTAATTTTTCTTTTTCACATTTTCTCTCATTTTCTAATTTTTCCTTTTCACGTTTTCTCTCATTATCTAATTTTTCTTTTTCCTCCCAAATTTGTCACTGCTCTACAATATCCTCTGCCAGTCCCTTAACGAACTCAGGATCATTTTTAAACTCATCACTTTCCATAATGCTATATTTAAGGTCTACAATCCTCGCATTGGGGACAATTTCAGCTCTAATCTCTTCACAAAGAAGTTCGAAGTCTTCTCTCTTAAACCCTTTAAACATTTTCTTAATTTCGCGCTTTCGTTAACTTATCAAAATTTAAATCTTCTTACCTTCTTGTTGGTCATCCACAGGTATCTCACTGTTCACTTCATTCACTATTCACTTCATTCCGGTAAACCACACTTTATATTCAGGTAGAGCACTCTATCTCACCATCACTAATTTCTAAACTGACTATTCTAGCATGAAGCCCTAGGATACACACTAACCTCGTCCCTTAAATGTCATCCTACAGGCTGCGCCAATGTCGTGAACCCTCTTTCTTACACCGGTTCACTTAGGTTCTTTCTATGGCCTAGGGACAAATGAGGTTGTGCAAAAATGAGTCGTCACTGAACAAGACGAACATAAATTTATTTACAGATTTAACAATTAAACAGTTTCACACATAACATAACAATTGAAGAAAACTCTGCACGAGGTGGGCAAGCCTGCAATACCTTACAAGACCTCGGCTATCCTACACTCTAATCTAGCTACCGATCAATTAATTAACTGGAGGCGAGATGATCCTGCTTTAATCTTGCCAGGCCTCCTGAAACTACTCTCAGAAATTCTCTTTCTCTATCTTAATTCTAATTACCAAGTAATTACCTAACCAGAGGTGAGACGAGTCTTCTTAAATCTCGCCAAATCTCCGTTCCCTACCAGAGACGCTCTCCATCTGTCCCTTTCTTACAGACCTCCCGCGATTCGCAGCACACCTCTTGGGTTCAACGCCCCCGCAGCCAATCCTCTGATTGGTAGAAGGGTGGGGGAATCACGGGGCACAACATTTTCGCTTTAACCAGCGCTACGTTTCAATCATTACACTACAGGATTCCTATGTCCAAAACCTAAAAAATAATGAGATTGTCCATCTTCTTGATATGCGGGATACCGTGTAATAGCTGCACATTTGATCGAGTACATTATCTCCTGCTTTTGTCGTATTTTAATCCAGTATAATTGTTGGTTTACCACGGTTAAAACACGACTACCAATGAATGGAAAGGAATTCAAGGGTAAAAAAATCAGACGTGCATTAGAAAGGGTGTAGCTATAAATAGAAACTACTTAGGACATTCAAACCTTACATGTAAAGCAAATCATTCAAAATTACGCAAATGTTGCCCTCTGTACACGAGCGCACCCGCTGAAGGGTTAAACCTCATAAACCCTAATCAACGGTTAAATTGAATTATATAACACTTATTATTACTGATTCATTTTGAATATATTTATTCTAATTTGATTTACTACTGTATGTTAAGTATGTATGTGATGGTAAACGTGTTTATTTCGAGTTTTAGATCCAAGGGTATGTAGTTTTAAATTTGTAAATATACAAGGTGCGCCCATAAAGTAACCGGACATTTTTTGATAAATAAGAAAAGTATTACTCACCTTCAAATAAATTTATCTCCTTCAAAATAATGGCCAAAGGAGTCTATACAATTTTTCCAACGTTTCTCCAAGTCATCGAAACAGTGTTTACAGGATCGCAAAATACGCGTAACATTTGATTTAATATCCGAGACGCTTTCAAATATCTGTCCTTTCATGGATTTTGCATTTTTTGATTACAAAGGACTTATTCACCGCGAATTTGTTCCTGAAAATCAAACAAATAATCAGTATTTTTACAAGGAGGTGCTTTTTCGATTAAGAAACAGGATAAGGCGAGTTAGGAAGGAACTGTTTGATTCTGGGCAATGGTTTCTTTTAAACGATAATGCTAAGCCCCATACAGCAATTTTTGTACAACAATATCTTGCTAAGCATTCAATTACAGTGATAAATCACCCACCATATTCTCCAGACTTATCGCCAGCTGATTTTTTTTCTTTTTCCGAAGCTTAAGATGGTCATGAAAGGACAGAGATTTGAAAACGTCTCAGATATTAAATCAAATGTTACCCGTATTTTGCGAACGGTTAGTTCCAACGCCTATAAACAGTGTTCCTATGACTTGAAGAAACGTTGGAAAAATTGTATAGACTCCTTTAGCGATTACTTTGAAGGAAATAAATTTATTTGAAGTTGAGTAATATATTTCTTATTTATAAAAAAGTTGTCCGGTTACTTTATGGGCGCACCTTGTATAACAACATAAAAATTTAATTTGTTTCATTGATAGTTTTCCTAAGGTTTACATTATACTCGTATAAAATATTATGAACTGAAAATCTCACATCTGACAAGTGTTTGATAACATAGATAACTAAAAGGATATATTTTAAAAATAGTCTTTTCATTTTTAATATACTCAAAGTGCAAAGTTTGTGTCATAAGATAAAGTTATTTGCTTAGAGATTGTGCGCTAAATAAACCCTTTTATTTTAAGTAGGTTTAAAGTGCTATGCAGCTTAACGGTGTACCTGATTAGATTATATAATATACAGAATACCCCAGGAGATAAAAAAAATAGCTTTTTAGCAATATTTCTAAATAGCAACAACCAATTTCACTTTTTAAAGTCCTGTAACCTGTACTCCTGAATCTAGCAAACTTCAGGTGATGTTAAAAAAATATTTTTCCTTAGTAATAAAAGTGTTTATGTCTTGTCTTTCAGGGCGTAAATGTCACTTACACTAGAGTACATAAATCGATTTAATTGGACAGATGGTAGTAGTCGATGAAATGTGAATCTCATTGCACATGATAAAAGGAGTTCAATGTCACTTTCTGTAATGCCACGTAATCTGTTAATGAATACGACGTTATCCCTCTTGAAAGAAAAAAAATCGATCATGTATGCTTATTTAGATATTATAAAAAAATTGCCCAGAAGTATTTTACTTATAAGATTATATAAATGTACATATTACACATTTATCTCTTTCTGTCTCTTCATCTGTATATGCATATATACATACATAAATACACACACACACACACACACACACACATATATATATATATATATATATATATATATATATATATATATATATATATATATATATATATATATATATATATATATACACGTATATGTATATATGTGTGTGTGTATATATACTCTCTTGTCTACGTAGCACGTTCTAGGGTTTAGTAACGTAAGTACTACGTAAGTTCTAGGATTTTTTAAAACTTCTAACCAGGAAACAATCACACTTTTGCTTTCAAAAACAATTTAGTTCAACAACAAACAGAAGAGCTATGGTGACGGAAAGCCTACTCGCACTGGTTCAAAAAAAGACAAGTAGTATATACTGAACGCCTACTCGCGTGGGGGTCATAAATATATCATATATCAGAGGGTAGGTGGGCGCTTCTAGTGGCGAGCATTACAAATACCGCCCCACACACACACACATATTTATATATATGTGTGTGTGTGTGTGTGTGTGTTGTAGCTGTGAAAGTTGTTAAATTAATTCATTTAAATGATTGGGAGTTACTTTATTATTCTTATATTTATTATTGATGATGATTTAGTAATTTATTGGTTCATGATTGTGGTTAGTACATTGATGTGCTTCCCAAATAACGGAAATAACTCTGGTTATATTGACAAATTAATTTATTGATTATTAACACACATAAATAATACACTCCAATTTTACTCAATATTCCCTCCGGCATTTACACATTATTCACAACTTCATTCCTACTAAATTAATTCTTTACGACACCTATATTTGATTTATTCACTTATTATAACAATATTTCGTACTTCATCTACACATATTACTTTCAACTTCATTCATACTAAATTAATTCATATATATAAGCATAACATTATATTAAATTGTTTGTACGAATTATCGGTCAATTCCTCAACATCTTATATTCAACACTACACTCATCGCGCTCTATATTAATTATTATGGCTACACACTGAGAAGCAATGATAACAATATAAAAAGGAAACGCAAAGTCGGTACCTTGGAAGATGACTGTTGAATCACCATGGGCAGCTGGCACTCGTAATGATGAACTACGTCGTATTTATCATCACACGGAATTAGGGCACTTTCTTGTCTGGAATACGGCTCCGTCGTTCATGGCAAGCATTCTACATGGGACACTTGGGCACTGTCAGCATCGGTTCACTAACTTTTAATGCACTCTCCTCATACGTCTATATGCCTTGACACCACTTCTACATCTCAACCAACTTCTAACTGACTCTGACTTCTTAGGTTATCTCTGCCTTCACACTATTTTTCATTTCATATTATTTTCTTACTAATGTCTCCGCCTCTTATAATTTCCATTGGTCATATAATTATCATGCCATCGCATTCGTCCGTGGCTGCCTCTTCTCAATCCCCTTTTTACCAATGCGCATCGAGGGCGGGATTTATAAATTCTCCCTTCAAATTTAACTTTTTTCCCATGCTTCGGCTTCAAGCATGGTGGGCTGTTTTATAGCCATCATAAATTTTATTTTATTCTCTTCGTGCAACTCACTCTCTTCAACTTTTATCTTCTATTTCTTGCTACAAACACAATCTCTAAATTTCGTTTCGGTCTATATCTTACTTCCCTTCTCTTTTATTGCCCTGTTTCTTTCTTGCATTTAACAATTATTTTACTTTGTCCTGTACTTTTCAATCTTCCTGCCCCTGGCCATGACACTACTGTCATGTCCCTATGACATGTGTGTGTGTGTGTAACCTTCAAACCACTTAACTGCAATCCTTATATAATTGCCTTTTTCAAAAGAATTATCATACACAGATAGAATAAAGTTAGAGAAATCAGGTTATATAATTCGATGTCCTCATTGTCTAACAGAAAGTTCTGAAATATAAATCAATATTTCCTCTTTAACTAGAATAAATATTTCCCTATCATTGCTATTTGGTAATTCATATCATATTATTTCCTTAGGAGTACTATTTTTGAAACATATGTAAGGCGATAAATCATTTTAATAGTTTTTAACAGTGCAATCTTTAGTTTTAAAAAAATTACTAACATATGAATCCTATTAAAAGTCTCAGTTTCAGAAAGTTACTTTTTGTACAATGAAAAGAAATTGTGTTTCCAACAGAATAATTATTGCATGATCAATTAGAGAAATCTTGAAATTTCCTTTTTTATCTTTGAAAAAGTATTAAAACTTTTCAGATGCTCAATTGATGTTGCTGTGCTGAATTCCCTTTTATTAAAAAAATATTTTTTCTTTGAATCTGAATGTATAACATGGCAAAGTTTTTAGCCAAGCAAAAATTGGTGAAAACAATCTTTCGTCTAAACTCTGATACCAGATGATATTAATATAATATGGAAATTTTGGATATCTTGGCATAATTTGCTTTCATCAGGTTCATTTTATTCAACTACTATTTAAAAATTACAGATAGTTTTCTAACCTATAAGCAGTTTAGTTATACTTATAACTGTCCCGATATTCCAATCCACAATTACCCATTTTTGCAGAACTTCGCCATGTGTTTTATGAGAAATTTGGAATGGGAAGGGAAATTCCCTTGGGAAATCTCGACTTCCATGTAATATACTGGTGTAATAATAACATACAATAAAATCTGCTGTCCAAAGCAAGGGTAAATAAAATTTTCTTTTACTGTATTATCCCGTGATAACCACAAATTCATTTTATTTTTCGAAAACCATTTATTACTGTGTATAAAAACTGTATATTATATAAATATATACTGTCAGAAAAACTTTATATATCTGATTACTATGAAAGTGAAATGCTATTAATTACACTTCTCAAAGTGATACCCCTCCATAAATTTCATATCGAAAGTAGAGAGATTCCCGAGGAAATGTAGCTTAGGGATGTCCCTTTTTTCCTAAAATGTCCCATCTGTTCTATTGTCTGTAACAGATCAGATGTTTTTGAAGGGGAATAAATTTAATTAGACTGATAAAAAGCTAATTAAGAACAGTGCCAGTTTCATAATTAGCTTTTGATTAGAAAGTCGGTAAAAGATAATAAAGCAGTTCTCACATATACCCATCCAGATTTGAGCAAATTGTTATATATATAATTTTATTTTATTATTTTTACTTCATACTTTATATTTATTATTCTACTGTTATATTTTAACTTTCGTGTGTATTCTTTAATATGATTTTTAAGGAATACACAAAAGTAAGTTACCTTAATTTATTGCAAGTATGTTGAGATATATTGTGAAAATGTTAAAATTTTATTAATCTTCCGCTGAAGGCATTAGTTATTAAATGAACAAGCAAGGCAGAAATGACTAAACTTTAAAAGCCGTAACATTTTCCTACACGAGATAAATGAAAAACAGGAAAAGTCATAAACGATAATAAAAATAAATGACTCGGGTTGAACAATGCCCTCGAACATTCTTCGATTTATTTAGTCATTTATTCGTTGATGCCATCACTGGGAAGACATGAGAAAGCGTCTTTAAGTAGATGTTCCATGTTATGGTGACTACTTGCAGGTACAGTCTGCAGTTTATTATTTGTCTCGCATGCTTGATCGCAGATATAGCTAGGGCCTTAGAAGAATAGCAATGGCTCGATTGTTCACAAAATTAACATTACTATTTGTTATCGGCAGCGTATACAACAGCATGTACACCCTGGTCATGATAGGTGGAATATCATTTTATCGTAAGATATAAGCTCCAGAGCAGCTACAGTGTTAAGTGAGGATATTAGATACAATATTTAATTAATGTTTAACATCCATATATGACATTATAAAATTACTTTGAATTTGAATTCATAGTTGTAACTTATGTTTTTATGTACCGATGGACACAGTGGCCCAGTTGGCAAAGGCAGCGGGTTAGTGATCTGAAAGTCACTGGTTCGATGCTCATCGCTGCCAAAATCCACTGCTGTGTATACTAATTGCGGCTGGTGCAGGTAAATTCTATCGTGGCTGCAATGTCCTCCAAGTTCTCAAAATTACCGCTGGAGGTGCAGGGTTAAGTGTTCTGGTTTCGTCATTTGACTTGGTAAAAAATTATGGGACTGGTCCTTTGGCCAAACTGGACTCCGACCCTTGTGGTGCCAGTCAAAACAGGATTCGCATCTTCATTGCCCATAACCTTCGGGACTTGATCTGACGTTGCTGTCGGTCAAGTTGCATCACCGATAACAACAAGAACAACTTATGTTTTTATATTATCCGGGTGGAGCAGCGTGTTGGCCCACGGGCATTCTCAGAATGATTCTACCGCCTGATTGTGGGTTCGATTCCCGTTTGTCTGAACACACGGCTGATATTAGGGAATTATGGTGTTTGACCTATGAGTCTATAGCTACGTTTACATGGACAACAGTAGTACCCGGGATTTACCCGCTAACAGGGAAATCCTTTGAAGTCCATTTACACGGGACAACATTTTTGTCCTGCTTTTACCCGCCTTGCCGGAAGTAGATGCCATCACATGATTCGGCGGAAGTCATCATCATACACCATCATCCCTTGTTTATTTATTATTTAAACGCAGCACATGTCAGTCGCTGTTGATAATCATGGAACGTTTACGATTTTTTCTGTTGTTTTTAAAAATAAATTTAGGAAATAGATTGGAAAAAAGGAATATAAGAAATAGAAGATTCATGCTGATATTGGATATAATCGTACGATCTGTGGCTTCATCGCTAAATTTAGTTTTTCCACAACGAAGAATGTGGGCAAAATTACGAAGCTATGTTTGGTGGGAAGAAATTGTTTTAAATTCCTGGAGTAATAAAGACTGGAAAGAAAATTTTCGAATCGATAGGTACATTTTTTTAAATTATAAGATTAATTGTAAGATACTTATTGTTTTAATAAATCCTTTTATAAAATCAAAATGTAATTTTGATTTAAATTTTGTTTCAGTAATTTCTAGTCATGTATAAATGAAAAAAAATCATAAATAGATATATAAATTAATTTTTATGTGTGAATTCTAAAATAATTAATTAATGAATAAATTTTAGTGTTACATTTAATTATTGATTATACTTATTAAATTTATTAATTTTACCGTAACACTTTAAATGAAAATGTTGCATTTTCATTTCAGTGCTAAAAGGCTATGAAAAAAAAGAAGCCAAGAAAAAATTAACATAATTAATGAAAATGAATCTCTTTTCATCAATAATAAGTTTTATGCTGTTTGTAAAATATTAAACAGCTTCAAAAAGTATCAACAAATGATTTAGAGTAATATTTTTCCGATAGAGTTAAATATTTTTTTAATATGTCTTGCCTAAGAGTGTTATATATTGTTATAAAAGCACGAACAAAATAATATAATATACAGTAATAGTTTTCAAATATGTAATTTGTGCAAACGTATAATAAACAGTTTTTAAAAATTAAATGTTTTACTCAAAATTTATTATTATTCTTTTTAAAGGTCGACATTCTCGCTTTAACCCCTTCCTTCTCGCTCCCGTCAAAATTACGGGATGAGGTTTCGCTCTCTATTTCTCGTGCCTGTGATATTTCCGGGCTGGAGTATTCAAAAGTAACACACCAAAACGATTAAAAACAATCCATTTCATTTTCCCAGAAGAAATTTTATTTCTTATTTTACATACCAGATGGCACTAGCAGTCTATTTAAAATGTAATTGGGGATAATTTTTTTAAAAACTAGATGTCGCAGATCAAGAATTAAATGAAATCCTCCGGAAAAAATATGCACTTTTCTACTGTTTTCTTGAAAATTATGTGATCGTCAAGGGGTTCCATCCCACCATCGATCATTTGGCTGCATTTTCATGGATTCGCACATGTTCAAATCCGCTATGTTTGTTTACTACTAACTTTCTGCTTCGAAATGCAACATGGGTAAATAGCGGGTTTTATCCTATATACTAGTTTGAAGCAACCTGAATTTTTCCCTATCGTAGGGAAGAGGAGTGAAAAAAAAGAAACAACCCTGCTTTGACCCGGGTTTTTGGCATATGTAAACGGCACTTATGGTGCTCCCATAATAAAAAAGCCAAGCAATTCGAAGTGTGGATAGGCGAACGTTGTAATATACAAATTGCTTTCCTCGTTTGAAGCAACAACAACAACAACAACTTTTGTTATTATTCCAAAGTCATCAATAGAATTTGTGTCCAATGCCAATCATATACTAAAAACTGTAAATTTAAATTACAGTAAATGATTGAAATAATTCAACTTCGATTTAACTTACTAATGATTTATAAAAATCAGACAGTGTAACACAAATATGTATACAAATTGTAGTTGCGTTACTATCTTTCTTTCATTAAACTGACTGGTAATAAAAAAAATGCGTTTTAGTTGTATACCTTAAGAGACATTCTGAAAATCTTAATTAAGATTTCTTACATTTTTCATATTTTTTACATTCTACAATATACAGTAAACTCAAACGCACAATAGCTAGTAACACAAAATATCTGATCTGATAAAATTATCAACAACATTTATATTGGGTGTTGAACATTTCCTTTAGCTGTTATTGGTTTTTTTTCTACGACTAGCACATAAACAGGAAATACTTTCACTGAAATCAACAAAACTAAAGGGATGTGCGACCTCATTTAAAGCAAATAAATATCCACAAAAGAAATTCCGATCAGGTGATTTGTGTTGTCAAGGTTTCAGCAAAAAATAAAATAAATAAAAATAGGACAGATAGAGAAAGAGGGTACCAGAATAGCAAATAAATTTCTAAAAGAAGACTTTGTAGTCTGAAAAAATTGTTATATAAAATAGACGATGACTCTTGAGTTTTGTTTATCTGATGTAGACAAAAGAAATACATAACTGAAGACAACAAAGAAATGTTAGTTAAGTCGCTTGCACTTTTCGGCTGTGTTTTCCAGTTATGCTGAATTTAAAAGATATTTTAGTTCACACAGTGAGAAGATAATTTTATTTAAATTAGGAATAAAGGCTTAAAAATGTCATATATATATATATATATATATGTGTGTGTGTTTGTTTGTTTGTTTGTGTATCTATCTATCTATCTATCTATATATATATATATATATATATATATATATATATATATATATATATATATATATATTTAAATCTCTTAGTCACAAACTTAATTAAACTCATTCCCTCACTTAATTTGTTCAATAAATTACTAATTTTATTAATACCTTTTAAAATTTTCGCAAGTTTTATGTTCACCCCAAGGCGTGCTCCCAGCTAAAAATTACCAATTAGAAAATAGACAGCCCAACAGTTTTATACTTGGAAGTGATATCCATGTAAAGTAATGCCAAACTTCGAAATTTCTGACCTAATGACAATTCTGACAGAAAGGGTCTACATCGGAAATTTAGATGTGATTTACAATTGCGTTTTTACATATACACTCTTTAGATTCTCTCTTTAGAAGATGTCCGTAGTCTTGCCCATAGTAATGTCTTAATAAATCTGTTTCATAAACACGAAATTGTGAATTTCACTTAAGATTGACCACTTCAGTTCTAGGACTACAATGTTACGATGTATTGCAATATCTTAATATTTAAGCACACTATATATATATATATATATATATATATATATACAAACACACATATATGTAGTTGTTACGCTGCTGAAAAAAGATAACTACACCAAATTGTAGTTGAACTGGTTTAAATCTTGTAAACTTCATTCAGTTCAAAGTATCGAGAATATTACAGGTGAGTACAGTAAAAAAAAATTCTGTAAACTAGTAAGCAAATACTTTCGTAAACTTTGAAATGGAAACGCTAACATTTCGCTGATAAACTTAGAACTTTAAAGAATGATTTAATACAATATTTAATGTGTATGGTGTTCTTTCATTTTATTATTACATTTTCATTTATGATATTCAATGGATATATGAATACTTCTATTACGATAAATAATTTAGATGTAACAAATGTGTAACGAAAGAAAAGATTTCAGGGGAATACACTATGAAAAATTACCTTTTCAGTATGAGAAAATCAACCCTTGAATATATGAACATTAGAACTTGTATATTTTGTCCACAGAAAACATCTTTAATGTTTTCCACATTGGATTTTTAATGCATTTTCCCCCTATTTCTATTTTTTTAAGTTTCTGCTTAAAATATTGCTTAAAATGTTAATAAAATAATTAAACTTTACTGATATATAAAATTTTTTTATTAAATTCTTTCCTGTTAAATTATTGATTTGTAAAACACGATTACAGAGGAATTACTTTAACGTTGAAATATGTTTAGACACGTGCAGAATTTTTAAAGAAGTATAACTAATGCATCCTTACACAAGACTCATCTATCTTGAAATACCACCTGCCTGAAAACTAATACAACTCTTCTTTTTTACGGATTCTGATGCATTATGGCTCATAATTTATAAAACTCGCTGTTGAAAACAGCTAAAAAATGTAATTGACAACTTAAGAGTTTTTTTCAAATTTGTGTGCGCTAATTTCTGAGACTATACTCAAATTTGATAAATTTGTTTGTTTCTATGCCTAAATTTACTGTCGGTTATCATCCTGCGAAACAGGTATTATTAGAAAATATGTTTTAAACTCAGCTACATGTTCAAATGAAATACACTTATTTGTTTATTATTATTATACTTTTATTAAATAACTTTATAAAGTTGAAATTTTTGCGATAGTGTTCCCTTTCCAGGCTTAGTAACGCCTCAGTCTATTTCTATTTCAAATAATATTCTCGTTATATATATACAGTCGAACCTCCATATATCGAACTTCCTCATATCGAAATTTTCTATATATCGAACTCTTAGCAAATCTCCCATGTTCATTACATAGAAAAACTGTTTCTATGTATCGAAAAAATCTCTATGTATCGAAATTTTTTTTCAAGACATATTGAGAGATTTTATTCCACTTTGGAATAAAATCTCCCAATTTTTAGCTTTTGAAACAATTCATGGAACTTCAATTCATGGAAAATGTCCCTGATGAAGATTTTAGTGGACTGAATAAATACGAATATTTCTTTGATGAACTTTCAGCAAAACTGGCTGTTCAGCAAGATATTCGAAGTTTTTTTTTTTTTTTTAAAGAATGTAACTGCGATCATTGTAACCCCTGTCTGGATTATTGTTTTTTTAAAGGTATGTAGTACTCAATAAATCTTTCATATTTATTCAATTTTAGTTATTAACTTTCATTTAATGTGATTCGCATATAAATTAGAAATGGAGTTTCGTATCCGAAAATTACCTTTAATTTTAATGTTTTATGAGAATTATGATAAAACTAATATTAATTCTATATATCGAAATTTCTATATATCGAATTTTTTTCAGGCAATTTGCTTCTTCGATATATGGAGGTTCGAGTGTCTATATATATATATATGCCGGAACAGCACAGGATAAAACAAAAGAACGTAGAGGTAAAAGTTGTGCTAAAAGTTTGTTTGTTGGACTCGAGCAGACCACAGAAGACCGCCAAAACCCTAGGTTTACACCCAAATTGTTACGCCCTAGGTTTACGCTAAAATTGACACCTGACTTTAACGCGTCATATGGTGTGATGGTTTTTGAATGTTCCACGACATTCGATCTTACATAACTGTTGTCCGCACGTGGCTTTTAGGGGGAAAACTAATAGCTTAATTTGGTATATCTAGATCAAAATCAAATTGAGGGATAAAGTTCTGTTGCGTTAAGACAAAGTTAATGAAGGGAAATGTTTATCGTTTCAATTTGATAACCTTTGTTTGACTTTTTAAACAAATTCTCTCAGGTACCAACAAGTTATTAAGTGTATGTTTAAAATCTTCAATTATAATAAAATTTCAAGAGATTCTGCTAGACCCAGAACTCAACTTATAATAATTCCAAGTGATTCTGTTAGACCCAGGACACAATTTATTATATAAATCTAAATGAGTCTGTTAGACCCCAAACGCAAACCCACCTACGACCAACCCAACCCAATGGTAACTAAGTTAGCTTGAATTTAGTGTGTTTACCAGGACCTCTGTGGAGCAATTGTCACACCGAAGACTGTCACTATTGAAAACCTGTGCTAAATTCATTGCTACAGTGGTATAAATCCATTTTTCTCAATGATAAATAAAATGTTGAGTTCTATTGGTTAAACTGAAATTTTTAAGACAACTTTAAAAAAAATTATTTTAAAATCTGTTTTTTTTCCTAATTGAATAATTTTCCAACTTATTTGAGATGTTTATTGCCTTTTTGTCTTTATTTAGTTTGTTTGCTATGTTGAACTGTAGTCTTATTCCGCCTTATTACATTTCCTACTCATCATGAAACCTAATGATCCTTCTTCAACAATAACAAAAATTGATAATCCAGCTAACAAATTTAAAGTATTTCCTGAATAACGACAAACTTCAAACCCAGAGATACAGTTCCTTTTTTATTTTATTTTTTTTGTGCTTAACACCCTTGACTCTACTTTTTAGGTGGTTAAACTTTGCGTGTCGTCCAATTAAATTAAATTAAATAAATTGACAAAGAAACCCTATCTTGTTTAAACTTCCTCTTAAAAACCTATTATGTGTGAAACTTCTGGATCTCATGGGTAAAAAACCCGAATATGACAATTTTGATTCCATTTTGCCTTTTAAAGTTTTACGTACTCATTTTTTAAAACAATTGTTATGCTATAGTTTAGTCCATGATAAAAAAAATTTCCATTCCATTTTAAGTGTACATTGAAATTTTGTTGTGAATTTAAATACTGCCATACTCCCCCTAATATGTAATTTAAATGTATTGATATTTTCTTGCTTTGTAATATTTTGTGATATATTGTATGATACTGCAATGAGTGGTACGAACACACAGAGGGGATATTTTAAATTTTAAAACCCTGAACCAAAAGTATTTCTAAATTATTCCTCAAAATTGTTATTCAACATTACTCTTTTTGTCATACGCGGTTCTCGCCTGATGGAGGACCTTGTTGAGGGAGTCGGCCCCTCTCGCGGGTCTTTTCCGGAGGGGGGGAAATTGAAACGATAAACCTTTCCCTTCATTAAATTTGTCTTACCGCAACAAAACATTATCCCTCAATTTGATTTTGATCTAGATATATCAAGAGCTATTAGTTTTCCCCCTAAAAGCTCAGTGCGGACAACAGTTATATAAGATCGAATGTCGTGGAACATTCGAAAACCATCACCCCATATGACGCGTTAAAGACAGGTGTCAATTTTTAACAACTTAAAAGTCCAGCGCTCCCGTACTCAGGGCGTGAACCTAGGGTTTGGGCGATCTTCTGTGTTCTGCTCGAGTCCGACAAACATACACAACTTTTAGATCTACGTTCTTTTGTTTTATCCCGTGCTGTTTCGGAAGCCTCCGGACTGTTCTGAATGAGGTGTCCTGTTAAAAGATGTCCAGCAACATTTCCAAGAATAAAAAACTGTACTATGATCAAACCGTCTCTTCTTTCGAATCTTAATTTCTCGCCATACTAACTGCCTCCACTCGTCGACCACTTCCATCGCCTAATGCTCCGGTAACGACTACCCATGGTTCGACTTCACCGATCAGTTCTCATTCTTACAAGAATGTAGTTATCATTTCATTCATATAATATACCGGGTGCGTCATAAATTCGTGAAAAGTTCAAAAATTCGTAATAAAAGTAACAATGCTCTGAAAGTTTTCTGTTTGCGCGAATAGGATCAGAGGGACATTGGATTTTTTTCCCTGTTAAAAAAAAAAAATCCAAAAGTAACCGAAAGAGGGCGCTTTTGCGTGACCACGTTAAGTCTGCATTACAGGAAAGACATACGTTACCTGTTGTCACCTTCATGCAGGATGGTGTCCCGCCCCACATATCACGTGATATTAAGACGTTCCTGTTGGAATATTTCACTGAAGACCGAGTTCTATAAGTCGCGGTTGTAAGGTGCAGTGGCCCTCACGGTTACCAGACTTGACACCGGCAAATTTTTAGTTGGGGGGGGGATACTTAAAGTCTGATGTGTATCGGGGCTCCCCCAAACACTCTCGTGGAGCTGAAAAATGTCATTTGACAGACAGTTTCTGCCATCGATGCTACAATTCGCTGTAATGGGCTTAGTGACGCGCCTCAATTGCCTATTACCTTGTGCTAGTAGTAATGTTTCATAAATTTAGCATGGTTAGCGTACAGAATATTGTCAGCTTATATATGAGGTGCTGAAAAGCAAAGTGGTGTAAGTCAAGTAATGTTTACCTTGTGCTAGTATAATCGAACATATGTTACTTTAAAATAAATGCATAGTCTCATGTTATTGTGATCTGTTTGATTTTCTGTTTGAGTTTTCCTGATTTGCAAAAAACATCTCAGTATGACGTGTGAGCGCCCTCTTTCGGTTACTTTTAGAAACTTTATTTTTACATGGAAAAAATGTCCCATGTCCCTCTGATCTTATTGGCTCAAACAGAAAATTTTTCCGAGCATTGCTTCTTTTATTATCAATTTTTGAACTTTGTACGAATTTATGACGCACCCGGTATATATATATATATATATATATATATATATATATATATATATATATATATATATATATACAGTGGAATCTCTATCTATCGTTTTTCAAGGGACCGGTTGAAATGAACGATAAATGCGGGATATCGATAGATGCGGAAACATAACAAAGAAATATGATCGTTCGGACTGGATAAAGTGGAAAAACGATGGATCCGGAAACGATCGATCGAGATTCCACTGTATATATATATATATATATATATATATATATATATATATATATATATATATATATATATATATGTATGGTCTCTAGGCATACGAGTAGCGTTGATCAGACGGTGGTCATATCGATGGTCAGACGGTGTTATAATCGTATAATGTTAGGAAATAATGCTAGTATGTAATAATCCTTATTGTTTTCTCGCAAGAGATAGGTTTAAGTTGAGCATTTGGAATATAAATTTTAATGTTAAATGAAATTCTGTGTATTTATATCAGTAACATAACGGCTTTAAAAACCGAATGATTCATACTCTGTCTTTCCATTGTTTACATTATTTGAATTCTCCATGGGAAGGTTATGACATCTCTAACAGAACCATCTTGACTTACTTTGCCAAATGCGGTACACTTATAGAGAATCTATGCTCACTTCTACCCAGACTTGGGTGTATATAATTTGAAGTGGCACTCTATTTGAATTATATACAAACACAGTTTATACATGAAATAATGTTTATTGAATTCGCTGCACATATAATTGGCTTTTACAGCAATAAGCATGCGTACTACTTGTACGGAATGTAAATACAGCTTTTTAAGAACAATATATTTTTATACTCACGAACAGTAAGTCAAACCAGCAGTACTGCCACGTAAACTTCTAGCCCGCTAAGGACTAGAGCAGGATAACACCTTTTCAACCTTAACAACAACTCCCTTTTTTTATTAATGACGCTGCGTGGTATTTATACTAAGCGCGTATGCCAAAATTAGCATATCTGAAGCAGCTTCTTTAATTCACTCAAAAGTTCGATTCTTGTGAATCGAATCTTGTGTATACCTTACACTGGCCTCCCTCGAAAAAAAAAATTAGGTAACTGAGGTCTGAACGGCTTCAGTTAACTAATTGAAAACGCGTGCTGGTCTGACTTTTTACATAATGGGTGGCAAAGCCAAAAAACCTTCCACACGTTGTGTGGGGGAAAAACGCCACTACCATTTTACAAAACTAACCCCGAAGGGTCCAGGTGACACCATTACACAGTGGATTTGCAGAGTTGCGGATACTGGGCTGGCCAACTGCGCCCTAAAATATCTATTTTAATTAAAAGTGACAACACAATTGCACAGCATGACATTTCTTGACTGTATCTGCTCTCCCCCAATTTATAATGTACATGTGTTATGATTTGCGAAGTTAGTATGTTAGTTGTTTGTTATCTGTAGTTAGTATGTATTTTTTTCCACTACATGTCCCCTTCAAAAATTTATAAAACAACAGTATACCGTTTTTTTTCAGTGCCTCACCACTTCCCCTCAAAATGTTTACACAGTATATACACTGGGGAACTTCAAACCAATTTGGTTCGATTTTATTAAAGGGTGGGAGTTAGAATAAGAAAGTTGATACAAGACTTGTTCCTCATGAATGCGGCAACTTCACTGCACCAGTTTGTCCAATCCGTGGAACCTCTCTTGATGGTCGCAGTCCTAGTAAAGGGATTCGTTGACCGTGTGGGCATCCTTCGTGCAGCAGGTCGTAGGTCCTGAGGCGCTGGTCCGGCTTGACGATGGACAGGAGGTCTCTTGGGAGGAGGCCAACCTTGCTGGGCGGCAGAAATCTTGCGTTCCCTGTACTTATGCAAAGGAGCTTTAAAATTGTCATTCTTCCTTTTTATAACCTTGTGTACCTTATGTGTGCCACGTTCATCCTTAGATGGAGGTTTTGTAGTGCACACTTTACTTTTCTTCGTACTTTTGCTTGTATCGGTATTAGATTTTAATGCAGATTCTATTTTTTGAAACTTATACGCCGCACCAACGTGTTTAGTAACTGGCTTTATCTCGCTGCTTGTGTCATGTTTTTCAACAACCTGACTCTGTTTTTCGTATTTGTGCTTATACGACTTCTTGTTTACCGCCTTAATTACTTCAGTATTTGCAGTTTTAATGCTGGAACCTGAAGGCGCTTTTTCACGTTTTTTATCCCCCTTAACTTTAGTTTTATCCTCTTTTGACGAAAAAGTTTCTTTGAAACTTGCGACATCAGAATCGTTATCATTTAAATTCTTTAACACTGCTTCAGTTTTAGGAAGATTAAGCTTTTCGTACTCGTGCGTTTTATTGCAAACTTTCTCTATAACTTCCGAAGCATCAGCTAAACTACCTACAGTATAACTCTGTGTCAACTTTTCATCCTGATTCTCAGTATGGTTTTCATGTATTTTATTTAAAACCATATTATCAACCTGGCCTACACAATCCCCATTAGGCTGGAAACTTGAAATAATATCATCACCTAGCGAGTTCCTACTATCGTTTAAAGAATTTTTATTGTCGTCAACTAATAAGTATTCACTAACTTCCGTAACGCATACTTCGTCATCTACTAAATTTCCTTCATTAACAGATGTGTGAATATCATCTAAAATATCAGGTATAGCATCAATAATATCAGGTATAGCATTAATAATATCAGGTATAGCATTAATAGAAGTGTCCGATGATTTATTTTCTAAACCACTAGCATTAGTATCGGCCCTATTTTCAGAAATTTGTACTGGAATTACCTCATCATTCCAGCTAGACTCACTTTCTTTATAAGCCACAAAAATACCCTGACTTTCACTATTCTCAAAATAATGATTACTGCTCGGACAAAATAATACATTTGACCAAACAGTTTCAACAGGTTGAACCATATCATGTGAATCAACTTGCCAGTGCAAGTAAGGTGCTTCCCTATTATTTTCTTTAAGTGCACTAATTTCATTATAACGCCGTGCGCTTCTATTATTTTGCCTGCGGTACTGCTTACGCTGCTGGTTTGAAACTCGCGAAAAATTTTGGCGCGGCTGTATAAAACTTCTCGTACCTGAATGACGGTGAGGGGTAGCGAAGAAATGTCTATTGTCATATTTAGCTAAAGCTTGAAGGAGGGTAACCTTGCTTGTAATTGTTTGATTATCTAAAAAATCTTGAACACTTGGCTTCAAACGTTGGATAACTATTTTTAAGATTATCGCTTCCGTCAACTCTTCTAAATATTCCTCACACTTGGAAATCTTTTCCGTAGCAAAATCTAACGCAGACTGACCTTCACGTTGCCTTAGCGAATAAATTTCCGCTTCAATTTCACTTTGATTAAAGGTCTTTGGAAAAACACTAAGAAACTGTTGCTTGAATGACGAATAGTCAAAAATCAGATTACTGCTTTGCATACACGTGTACTACTGATATGCACTACCTCTTAAAGCGGCTAGAGCAATTTTAAGTTTATCCCCCTCTGGGGTGCATTGTTGCTGAAAGTAATGCTCAATTTTCTTTAGGAATTGGCTTGAGGGGCCGCCATTGAAGGTGGCTTCGAATGGCGCAATTTGCTGAACCATAATTACCCGAGGAAAATTTCCAGCAGGATTTTGTTCTACAACACTCATTTTTTAAATAGTATATAAGTACTTGCAACAATTTTATCAATATACGTACACAGTACACAGTTTTTAATTTCAATTATGTTCTTCGTTACAAATTTAACGCTAACTACCAGGGTATATATATTTTTCGGGCGCCAGTATAGAGAATCTATGCTCACTTCTACCCAGACTTGGGTGTATATAATTTGAAGTGGCACTCTATTTGAATTATATACAAACACAATTTATACATGAAATAATGTTTATTGAATTCGCTGCACATATAATTGGCTTTTACAGCAATAAGCATGCGTACTACTTGTACGGAATGTAAATACAGCTTTTAAGAACAATATATTTTTATACTCACGAACAGTAAGTCAAACCAGCAGTACTGCCACGTAAACTTCTAGCCCGCTAAGGACTAGAGCAGGATAACACCTTTTCAACCTTAACAACAACTCCCTTTTTTTATTAATGACGCTGCGTGGTATTTATACTAAGCGCGTATGCCAAAATTAGCATATCTGAAGCAGCTTCTTTAATTCACTCAAAAGTTCGATTCTTGTGAATCGAATCTTGTGTATACCTTACACACTTCACACACATATGAGCGGTGAAAGGCAAAGTGGTGTAAGTCACATTTTCAACTTTTTTTATTTGAGGTCAAAAATGTAATCTCCATGTTCAATTTATTGTGGAAATGCAAATAATTATCATTTTCAATATTATAATAATTATTATGAATTATAATTTGCTCAATTTATAGTGGAATTTTTTGTAGCTTTTGCAGTAAAACACTTTGGACTTACACCACTTGACTTAGTGACTTACACCACTTTGCCTTTCAGCACCTCATATATAAGCTGACAATATTCTGTACGCTAACCATGCTAAATTTATGAAACATTTAATATAAAAATATCAGATAACACCAGCATTCTCAATATTCATTTACCAGAGTAGGAATACTTTGACGGCAAAGTTGTTATTAAAATCCATACATTTAGATAATTTTGATATGTTCGTGATGAAAAATTCTATATCTCATTAGAGCCCCAGAAAATGGCGTCTATTTTGCAAAACAAAAGATAGACTTTGGACATTTAAATGTTCCTGCCGTTATGTGCACAGCATTCTAATTATCTTCTATTTTTAAGGGTAATTCAGTATATCCCCTATCATAACATAAATATAGCTTCCCACATTAGATTAAATTTGCTTAGGTTTTGCATAGCGTCCTTTATATAATAATGATGCACTTTACATATGAAATCCTTAAAGCCCATTTAGCTCTACAGGAGAATAAAAAAAGATATCTCACGCAATGAAATTAATGCACTTTGTGTTCTCAAAAGTTGAATATTAGTCAAACCCTACGGGAATTCAATTTTTGAAATCTATATTTCCTTCTGCATATTCAAATACATTAAGCTTTTATTGTCAGTATAAAAAATAAACTTAATTCTAAACACACTTATGCTTTGAAGGAAAGGTTTCGTAATGGAGAATATTTTTACTTTGTATTGTAACATTGGAAGAAACAAGATTCTATTCGTTTTCCATCATGCGATTAGATTGTTATCTTTGCTTTGATAGATGTTTAACATGGGAATTCACACGTTGAGAATTAAACTGCTGATTCATTAAAAGGAAATCTGATTTGTCAGTGCTTTATCCATTAGAAAATGGATAGAAAGGGTCCTTCAATTTTAAAGATGATATGAAGTACTGACTAATTAATGCATATGGCTCCGAACTTGTATTAAGTGTTGCAGATCCTAGACTTTTTGAAGATGTTTTGAAGCATGTGTAATATTAATAATTTATGTTTGTATTATATATTAATATTATTTGTAATTATATATATTATTGTTTATAATTATATAAGAGAAAAGAAATTGATTAGTTATTTACCGTAAAAGGTTCATGGAGGTATGTTGTCATTTTTATATAATTCATTCTGCGATCCCAGTTAAACATCTAAAATTTTATTTTTCAAAATATCAATTCATTTTCTGGTTGTGCTTAATTTCTGTGTTCAACGTTATAAATGCTAGATTTAAAATAATATAAAGATACGCTTGCCAAATATTGCGTTTATGCAGGTGTGTATATGGCCAGGCCAATTTTCAAACAACTGAACTATGACAACACTGGTAAAAACTAAATTCCCATACGCTTATTTATTCAGATACTGCACTCCATCAGGCTGTGCGAGTACGATGCAACCAAATACGCTTTCTGTGCAATTTTCAGCAATTTCAATACACCCGTTGAAAACTGGGAAATTCAAATATCTTGTGGCCTTTAAATTAATTAAATAAATCTTCAAAAAATTATGCTTTAGCTAATTTAAGGAAAATATTCTCCAATTTTAGGTTAGATTAATTTTTATAAAACTCTAGATAACAGTAAAAAATATAAAATAGTTTTCATCCTTTTAGACGAATAAAATTCACATCAGATGACAATTTTTTGCTAACAGCAATGTTTGTATTGGCAGCTGGTTTTTCTAAAAATTCATTAAATGGTTGAAAATAAATTTAAAATCATGATCCTATAATAAGTACCTGTACATAAGAAAAAACACTTTAAGTCATCCTTATATATAATTAGGGATATTTATATATATAATTAGGGGGATTTTATATTTAGGGTTCCATACAAAATTATTTAAACATATGTTGAATCAATGTTGGTGTTAAAGTTAATTGAGACAACATATAAAAAATTTTGGTCATATCGTTTAAAAGTAAATAGTTAATCAATATGTAATAAATATACTTTGCTATCGTTGTTGTTCTGGTATTTACTACCTGGCCGGAACAATCATGACTAGGTCCTTTGATAGCTCCAGAAAGAGGAGATACGGTTTCGGATTTTTAATAGCACCAAGAAGTTCAGAAGTTCGACTTAGCCAGGTGCCACAGAAAATTTGACCGAGCAACCTCAGGGGCCACCTCTAGTGGGTTCGTACCATTCTGACCCCCTACATACCACACTGGATGACTAAATATGCATGTTAACAACTGTTTACCTTTCAGTATTTATTTTTATAATGATAAACACTGAATGGACTTGAATTACAGGTTTTGTAAAGAAATGTTACAAGGAGGAAAATAAGCCTATTACGTGAGTTGCGAAATTCATAAAAGGCTATTTATTGTTTAGAGGAAAGAAAAGTTTACCCTTTTGTTACACATCTTTATGTTTAAGTTTTGAAGTTTATGGGATGAATTAGACTATCTGGTACGGGTAGTTGGATCACCCACTATTCATTTGCTTTGAAGAATTTTAGCTCATAGTTTATATTAAACAATAGTTTAAATCGGCGCCCTCTCATCGGCGATTTTATATCCCTTTTATATGAACCTTTCTTGCCAAACTTGTCGACTTTGAATTTTAATTTTCTGTAATGATTAGCAAATTGATAAGTTTTTTGAGGGCACAAACCTCTAAAAATTGCCAAATAGTGGTTACGGTCTTAAAAAACCTATAGAACCTTAATAGTTTTATAAATCCACAACTTGAAAATACCCGATTTTGATCGATTGAATTGCTGGTAAATGAAAAGTTTTAATACTGCCGTAAGATGGGGTTACTTTGTGAAAGATTATAAGTTTTTTCTTGTGCCAGCCGATCAGTTTTAAAAGCAACCAAAAACGAACAATTGCAAAATATTTGTGCATCCTTTCCTTACGTAGTAATGTATAGCTCTAACGCGAATCTTTAATTATCATTGAGACATTAAAGTTAAAATGTGTCACATAGCTGCCCCGCCGAGTGGGGCTACTTAGTGACATCTGTGTTTTCGCCTTGAAATCCAAGGGGGAAAATTACTTGACAGAAAGTTAGACAGTAAAATGCTTATTATAAGCTTGATACACAATTATATATACCTTTTACAAATATTGGATAGCTTTATCTATATCTTTGACATCAAAGAGACCTCGGATGCCCAGGGAAGCCATCAATTCTTTGAGAAGATGAGGAAATTCGTCTTTCAGCACATTTTGCTCTTTCGAGTAGTTTTTTTTTCTAGATAGTCAATTCTTTCTCTCTCCAGTGGTATTTTAGAGGACGGAAAAATGCAACACTGAACGGCTGGAGGAGGTGGGTCGACATTGTGGATAATTTTGTAACAGCATGAATGTGTCACAAAGTAACCCCGTTACCTTTCCATATTTAGGTTATGTTCTTATATCTCTCGGAAATATCACTACACAAAAGTTATATTGCTCCACATTTAACCAACATATTGATAATAAAAAATAATTACCTGTGCTAGTTGTTTGTATAAGGTGTTATCCTCGTTATACAAACAACTACCACAGGTAATTATTTGTTTGTATAAGGTGTTAGCCTTTCTTGTTCAGCAAAGTTTTCGAAGTTTGAGTCAATAGCTTGACAAGAGGTTTGAACAATACACTGGCCAGAAAAGACAAATGGTGCACAGCAGTTTCGGACACTGGCCACTAGGTGTCTCTGTATGTCTGACAAGCTGTTGGCGCTGTTCTTTGCCTACCCGGTATCAAGGGCGCGGCGCAAGATCCGAAATACGAAAAAATTGATATGTGTCACAAAGTTACCCCTACAGTCAAAAGGTAACTCCATCTTATGGTTTATAAATTGCATGGACTTTTCACATGTATTTTATCCAACATTAAATATTCAATTATTTAATTAAAACGCCTTCTAAAACGAATTTTGTATTATGTGGGCGTTATATGATAATGCCAAATTATATCATACCAGATATTCCCAATGAATATATAATAAACTGATTTCTATTTTTTTTTACCTAAGCAAAAAATTTCCAAAATTTACTTCGAATTTTATGAAAATTATTTTATTTATAAATATTTTTTTAAATGAACCAAAACAATTTTTAAATTTCAACCCATAAAAAAACCCCGGAATGATATTTCTTTATATCACTCTTTAAACAGTATTTTTTCATAACAAAGACATTTGCAAAAACGCTGCTTCAGATGCCTTAAAAATTCCCTTTTAAGTTTAAAAAAAAACTGAGGGGAGTTTGAAGTAAAGTTAGTCTTTGCCAATAAATATTGAGTGATGAGTTACATTTGGAATTTACGATTCGATTGAAACGTAGTTCATGCAGAATTACATTTGATCTCAAGCGGTAACCAAACAACTTTTCGAAGCGATGTTGAATGGAAAATATTTCAGGATAAAAACATTTTGAATGCTGGCCATAAACTGATAAAAGGTATTTCAGTAACTGCTCTTTTGATCTTTTACAAGCATATTCGAAATCCACATGTGGAATTTATGTGGTTCAGAAGAAGCAGTTTACTTTTCTTCCATTATTCATATACCTCTGATATTTGTCGGACAATGAGGTTATATTTGCTGTAGAGATCTGAAACATTGAGGGAATGAGAATCTGAACGACAATTTTCAAAATTTATATTTTATTCTTTGATACTAGATTAAAAATAAATTATTCCCAATACTTAAGGTGACTGCCTACGTTGAAAAATTCATTTTTTGACTACTTTGGTCAATTTCATTTTTTTTTTTTTTTTGCAAGAATCGTGTAATTAAATATTTTTTCTTTTCAAAATTGTTTTGATTTTCTTTCTACACCAATTAGAAGCAGAGTTATAGCTATTTAAAAAAAACATCTTCTGCTACAAAACTGAAGTGACAAACAACTTTAATGCATTTTTCTCAGAATTATATTTTTTAGCACAAATCTCTACGGTTATCATGATATCTCACATAATAATGCATATAATTTGATAAAATTTTTAAGATGTGTTTTAAATGCTATTGTTAATGAAATGACGCACAATAATTGGTTTGTAATAAGTAGTTTTTTATTTGGGGCTGTTTTTATAAAGAAAGGAATGAAGAATTTTGGAAAATTTTCGTATTGGAACATAAAATAGCGTGTATTATTTTTCAATTTTAAAATTTCTCTTAGATTGTAGGTCATTTTGAAGATAACTGTCATATGTATCATGTGAAAGAAGGAAATTAAAATAGTAGCATTAAGATTTTGTGCAGAGTGATAGGCGTTTTAGCTAAATTTCATAAAAATGACTTCAAATTGACCAATTTATAAAAAAGTATGTTATTTACAGGTAAGTTTTTGTTCTTTTTTTAAGTGCTATTTTACCATAAAAGACCAAAAAATCCGTTAAAAAATAATTTTTTTAAAAATTTGACTCCGGACTTCAACAGTCACCTTAAATACTGAGTTTATTTCTATAATAACACTTTACAAATTAAGCACTGAAAGAACTTACATTTTACTCCACCTTTAGTTTTTGCATAAACGAATTATGGCAAGTTATCAAGAAACTTAATTTAAAAATTTGATTTCCTAGCTATACTGATCATGAAAATCCAGACTACATTGAAAAATTTGAAGATTCCGATTTGAAGTTCCAATTTGTAGTGTAATGTTTGTAAGAGTGCCGTACCCCGTGATCCCCCCCCCCCTTCACCAATCAGAGGGATTGGCTGTGGGGGCGTTGAACCCTAGGGTTTGAAGGGATCGTTGAGAGAAATCAGTAGGAGACGGGGTCTGGTAAGAGGCAATACGCTTGTCCACCTCGTGCTCAGAGTTTTGGTTGTAATCTTGTGTTAAATTGTAAATAAATGTTTGTGTCGTTTAGACGACTAGTTTCATTTACCTCATCGTCCCTTTGCCAGAGAAAGAACCTCGGTGTAGTGTATTAGTGTAATGTTTGTAAGAGTGCCGTACCCCGTGATCCCCCCCCCCTTCACCAATCAGAGGGATTGGCTGTGGGGGCGTTGAACCCTAGGGTTTGAAGGGATCGTTGAGAGAAATCAGTAGGAGACGGGGTCTGGTAAGAGGCAATACGCTTGTCCACCTCGTGCTCAGAGTTTTGGTTGTAATCTTGTGTTAAATTGTAAATAAATGTTTGTGTCGTTTAGACGACTAGTTTCATTTACCTCATCGTCCCTTTGCCAGAGAAAGAACCTCGGTGTAGTGTGAATACACTACATTACATTTATCTTGTGTGGGGGGTGTAGTGTAATGTTTATAAGAGTGCCGTACCCCGTGATCCCCCCCCCCTTCACCAATCAGAGGGATTGGCTGTGGGGGCGTTGAACCCTAGGGTTTGAAGGGATCGTTGAGAGAAATCAGTAGGAGACGGGGTCTGGTAAGAGGCAATACGCTTGTCCACCTCGTGCTCAGAGTTTTGGTTGTAATCTTGTGTTAAATTGTAAATAAATGTTTGTGTCGTTTAGACGACTAGTTTCATTTACCTCATCGTCCCTTTGCCAGAGAAAGAACCTCGGTGTAGTGTGAATACACTACACAATTTATAGAAAATTCCTGATTTAATTAATGAATCAAGACAAACATTTATGTAAATTATGTATCACTAAATTATCATCAATCCGTCGCAACTAAAAAAAGCACATATCTTGGTCGAATTGTTTGTTTCGTTGTAATCATACTTCCAAAAGAAAGTTTCAGTCCCCCCCCCCCTTATGTCTAATCTAGATATTTTCTAGTTCAGTATTCTATTGCCTAAGCTATCCCCTCAATTCCTTACTTACGCCATTAGATTGGGTTTAATCTTCCTGAACTTCCGTGCCATTGCTTAATTTCTCTTTAGGAATTATAGTTATGCGTACAGTTCTCCTTTTATTTTTGTGCCTCTAAGGCAGTGGTTTCTAACCTTTATGCTACTACACCTCCCTCTAAATTTTTTTTCCGCACCACCCTAAAATTAAAATGTTCCGTGCCTCCCTATCATTTAATAATATAGACACGCTTTAAATAATAATAACTTTATTACAAAAGAATGAAAACTACAATTAAGAGAATAATAAAATTTTGCTATATCAATCCGAACATGCATATTTATTTTTATATTAAATTACTAATTAAACTATATCTAACGCATAAAAATTTAATGCGAGAATGGTTGTTGTTTATTGGTACAAAGTTTATCAAATCTTGGGGGCAGTGTGGAGAGTGCCACTCGTAACTCTTTTTCGACTAGTAAACTGGTTCCATATTTGGTTTTCATTGCAGCCAGTGCCTAAAAGCCCGTTTCTCATAAATAAGACGTTACAAATGGGAGAAGCACTTGCATTGCTTTGCAATACAAAGATTCATACTCTCCACTAAGATTCATCCAAAACTGAATTATGATTTTGAAACTTTTGTTGTAGTGAGCTATCGCATGACAATTCTATAAATTTTTCTTTTTCGATGGTTGTCAACTCAAATTCGTCTATTTATATATCATGGTTTATTTGTTTATTTATAGATATTATGGTATGAACATTGATTTTTTATTAAAAGTTTTGATGCCTCCCCTGGGAGTCGCGCATCCCAGGTTGGAAACCGCGGCCCTAAGGACCAAAGAGCTTTCGTCTTCCGACGAACAGGGGTTCGATAGTTAAAGAATCACTACAAAATCTGACTAGTTTAAAAGTGAAATTAAAAGAAATTCTGCTCAAGAACATTAAAAAATGTAATTAGCATATTTCATTGACTTACATGGTAACAGGTCACTTGACGTAGGAATTCAGAAGCATCATTAAATTATCATCATGAAACTACTTTAACTAGTTCTGATGGATGAACAATAAAGACTTCTAAATAACATTTAAACGTCATTATTTGTTCTTCCATTCTGTACAAAATTTATGACAGCATAATTATGTAAATGTAAATTCATATTTTTGAAGACAGGTATTTAATATATATTCATTGTAAATCATTTCATTAATCACAGTCTCTGCTTTCGTTTTATAATTATAATAGTCTTTTATAAATTGTGAATAATCTCATATGATTTTTTTTTTCATTTGCATAACTTTCAGTCCTTCTAAAGTAAATGGATTCATTAGAAGATACTGAAACTATTTCCCTGAGGGTTTACATAATTGCAAATTAAAATCTAAAAAGCTGCTTAAATATTTAAGGAAGAATTAAAAAGGCGTTTTCTATTTAAACTTTTTATATTTTATTTCCAGCGAGTTTATTATTTTTATTCTTAATATTAGTCATAAGTTGCCACAAAAAATGATCATGCAAATAACAATAGTTTTAGAGAAAAAAAATTATTATTGCAATTATTATTAAGTCAATAATTTTTCTTTTGTTATTAGAAAAAAAACCTGAAGCTTAAAAATTGTTTTTTACTGTTATATATATATATATATATATATATATATATATATATATATATATATATATATATATATATATATATATATATATATATATATATATATATATATATATATATATATATATATATGTCGACTCCCGAAAATTCTCCATCTTCCTCTATCATCAGTCAGATGTGGCGAATGGAAACAATATCACACCAAATCTCTCTAAAATATGTTTATTAAATATCATACTAGGCTCAGCTCCATTAATAAGTTTTATTTCGTTCCGTTCTTATTCAAAATGCGTGGCTGCAGAGCAGCACGACAGTCTCATTTAATCATCCCATTGTCTCTGAAGATTTTCAACCTTTTACGTTCAGCTTTTAAGTTACCACGCATCTCCCACGGTCCGATTACGTCAGTATGACGCTTGCGCTGGCGTTGAGGCTGGGGCGGGGACTGACTGTCGCTCAAATACAACCCTGCAATGCATTTTCTCCTCGATACTTTTATTCCAATTTTCACGGTTTCCCAACCCTAATTGATAAATCTTATTTCTTTTTTAACAAAGACCCCATTTAACGCTTACGCGATCGCCCCCCCCCATATTTTATAGCCTCACAACCCCCCCCCCCCGTCCTCCTGAAGGCGTGCACACAAAGATTAGCTAATTCTCTGCCGCACGTCGCCAGAAGAGAAAAACACCTAAAATTAATTTCAAAAATCTAAATGACCATCAACTGAAAAGAATGTTGAATAGGGACGTCTCCCCACACACACAAAAAATCTCAGCAGAGAACCCATTAATTATTTCCTAAATACAACTTGAATCACTTAACTGGAAAACTAAAACTAAATTTCCAGTTATTATTAATGTGCACCTAACCCCATGGAGCTGAGAAATTACATGTTACAAAAAAGTCTCCATTTGAGACTGAAGTTTACATAATAACTTGACCTATTATAACAATGACACCATTACATATCAAGATGAAAATATTAATTATAAAAGAACATAATCTCAAAATATCATCAAAGAAAACCACTAAAATATCAATTTATGAAAAATTTAAAACAATTATATGAAACACATTAATTATAACAGATGTTAAATGTTTAAGTAGGACTGTAATGTGAAGAACATAGTTGATAAACAAAGTCTATGCCTGAAAAGTCTGCACTTTTGAGTCTCTCAGTTCTTGTGTGGCAACCATTCACTCCACAATCTTTGTCACACTTAGTCACCTCAAAAATCGTATTTAATTTTTATTTTCCTCTAAAACAGTTCCTTCCTAGCAATTCCAAACACAGTAAACAAAATTAAATCAGTTATACAAATAATATCAATATACTTCAATATAATCAACCTTTTAATTTCTCCACATTTTCAAAATATCTCTCTAACTTTCATTGTGAGGTATTTTTTAATCAACAAGAGCTCTATAATTTGAGAAAGCATGCTTACAAACTCATGCCTTATTAAAAAATTTAAAATTTTACTTCAATCAATAAAATATGTGAACTTATTCATATTTTATTCAACCTTGTCAACATCATTATATCCCTATCAAATTAAAACACATCATAAACATCATATTATTTTCAATGAAAGGTTGGATGTTCAGCAAAACTTGATCCCATGGAATACTTATTAAATGCACAATAAACAAAATAGAAAAGGGGTACCAACTCAGGTGATTTTTAGGTGCATAAAAACAAAAGAAATATTAAATCAATCAAACTAAAAACACACAATGATTACTGAAATATAAAGCAACTAAATCTTAAAGGTATGGAATTAACTTTCATTAAAACACTTTCCTATACATTGTAATATCATAAACTTTTCATTTCATTCAAAACCAATTAAATACCTTACTCAAGTTTGAAGAACACATGGTTGAACTCATGCCTTGTTCTGCTTCTAAGCACAAATTGATAAAATATGTTAACATACTCACATTTTAATTAAAACTCACAATTCTTCCAATTTCAAATTTAAAAACCTCATACCGTGCATTTCAAATAATGCAAACTAAATTCCCTACCTCACAAAATTTCATACATCAAATAAATTTATATCAATACAATAAAAAATACACTTATAAAATTCTATCTAAATTATCAATTGTTATACAGTCTTGAGTATCCACTTTCAATGTACAGAAAATCAAACACACATTATTAAATCAATAAACTTTAAAAAATATTTACAAAATAACGAGACTGCCACAGCAACAAAACACCAAAATGCATAGTTTGATTTTTATATGTTCTAAAATCTCCCGAAATCTTTACCAAACCTCATAAATTTCTAATACCTAATGGAATTAAAATTTTCGAAATTTTACAACTGTTTATCAGTAACTCTGTTACGTAGTTTCCGCCCCCCCCCTGACTTTGAAAGACAAACAACAAATGTTGACTCAATCAATTAAACAACATTAAAATTTACATTTCTTATTACAACTAATTTAAAATTGTGTCAGAAAATTTTATTATTTAATTTTCAATTGTTACCAAATTTTCAAAAAATTTTCACATAATAGTTTCTAATATAAAATTTAAGCAAGATAATTTCAATTTTTCAAATCTCAATTTCCAAAAAGTTCAAACACGAAAAATATTTCAACACTTTCAATTTCAACTACATCAATTACTTTCACTATACTGATTATTTTAAACAACTCTTCAAAACAATTTGTTATCAATTTATTTTGTAAATTTAGATCAAAACTCTTACCAGGATAATTTTATCCCCATTTTAATTTATTTTAAATTTTTTACCTATTTTATTTTAATTTTTGTAGACACAAAAATTTTTCTTTTTAAAAGTCGAATCATCGGTTTGATTTTTCATCTGCCTCCATTATTCAGAAATGTCGCTCGCCTGCGATCTTGATTTCTGGGAAGCTTATCACATTTTTAAAAATTCGGGTTCTTTGGTTAATGATTTGTCAAACATCCCTGTTTTTCCTCAATTGTCGAAAGGGTTTATTTAGCTGTGTTGGCCTGTTACTTCACTTTTTTCCCCTCTTTTGACCACTAGATGGCGGTGCTTGCCCTATTTCTGTCTCTTCGCTGCTTCCCCTTCGGGTGCTCGATACGTGCGGGTACTTAAGTACATGCGCACGTGTCTAGTCGCTTAGTTTTAGGCTTTTTGAGGTGCCACTAAGTTCTTTCCACTGATGAAGAAGCTCCTTTGTAGCTTCGAAACGGCCGTATGCAAAATAATTGCATCTTACTGCTATTTGTGCTTTATTTACGTTAGATTTCCAGTTTATTCCTCAAGGACAAAGGTTTTATCTTTTCTTTTCATTCACATAGTCGCTTGTTGTATGTCCACAATATTTTCTAAATATCCTTATTTCTCACACCGACAAATGTCGCACTCACCATGCACTGATGATGAATGTTGATTAAAAATATTTTTGTTACATTTCTAAATGACACTTTATTGTTAAAACATATTATGATATATGTGAAAATAGGATAAACCTTAAGTAACCTCACATGTAAATAAACTATTGATTAAAAATATTTATGTTACGTTTTTAAATCATACTTTATTATTAAAACACATTATGATATATGTCAAAATAGGAGAAAGCTTAAGTAACAGCAAATATGAATAAACTGTTGAACTTAAAACGAACAGTATATTTTAAATGAGAAAAGAAAATAACACAATAATAAACTTACTTAATTATGTGATTGCCGTTATACAATCTTATTACAACAACTTAAACTGTTATGACATTTTGAATTGCACAAGAGTCCCTTGCTTTTACAACTGCATTTAGCCGTGGAACACTTCTTTTTGCAATGACAGCGTGTATAGCCTTGTTCTCCACTTCTCAAATTAGTTGCAGCTGCTTCTCTCAGCGACATTTCTTGAGAAGAAATCTTATCTATGGAAAGTAACCTTTCTTTACAAATTACAAACTGATTACTGGTATAAAGCTGCTTTAGGGTACCATTTGTGTTTGCTAAGTTATAAAAGTCGGAGTCTTCTGTTCCGCCAACAACCGCCCACACATTGCGGGCATCTGTACTACCACGGTCGACATTTCGCCTCTCTGTCTGTTTTCTTGGCTTCTCGTTCCGACTTCCACCAGAGCATATCTGTGCTTGTAGACATACACTGGTGATGGTCTGAATGTATAATAATATAACCAAATATTCGGTCTTTCACTGACGTATTTTGTATGTGTTGACTGTGGTAGTGTTAATTGGGTGGGTCGTGATTTAGTATAGTGGTAGGCAATGATACCATTACTCTGAATTCTAAACAATACATTAATTTATTAACATAACACATATATTATTACACATTCAATTATATTATTGATAATTATGAACCTAAAGAAATACTCATTATATCAAGGTATTATTTGACTGCACTATTTCACTTATTTAAATTAATTTAATTTCAGTACGCAATATATATTATTTCTTAACTTCCGCCTATATTATAAGACTCGGGGGTTTATACACTTTTTGGCAATAGGTAATGAAAGGTTACCTCCATTTTTGCAGACTGCAGAGGGGAAACATTCGCCGGCATATTCACGTGCATCGATTGGGATATCTTTCTTCAGGATTCACTTTCGCTGGTGAACGCAGTCATCAGAATCACAACAAGTAGCGGGAAGAGGCGGACTTTAACGGCCGGATCGGTTCTCCATCTTTGGCTTGTGGGGGTCAGGCAAGCTGTCTTGGTTCCGTATCTCAACTATTCTCATCTCATCGGTAGATTGCAGGGTTCAGGCAATCTATCTTGGCTCCGACGCTCCTCTACGTTCCTCTCATCGCTAGCTTGCGGGGGTCAGACAATCTTTCTCGGCTCCACTATTCGTCTAATCTCCTCTCATCGTTGGGTTGCAGGCTTACAGCGATGCGCTAAGTCGGGGCGCAATCTCCCATATATTCTTTTTAGACTTCTCGCTTACGAGGCTACAACTCTCTATTTGTGTGCCAAGTCTGAGAGTCAAAATCAATAATATTATTATTTTATATTCTCACTCTCTCTATTTTTTATCCTCTCAATGCCCCGCCTTTTACATTTTCATTCATCTCTCATGTTCAACCTTTTATTTTTACTTCCACTTCGATTCGCTAATTTTCATCCCCTAATTATTTCTTTAACCATTCAGAGGGAGGGGCGTTTTATATTAGAACAATACCGTCTTCGACTCATCCCTGCCTTTCTAGGAATCGTGTTTTCCCAGAACATCTCCTATGTGTGGGGTCCTCTTCTCTTTGCCAAAAATTCCCTTTTCATCTCGATGTCCCCTCTATCTAGACTTCTCGCTGTTTCGACTCTTAACTGTTGCTTTTCAATTTCTTCTTCTTCATCCGGTTCTTTGTATGGTCAAGCGCCATTTCAATTTTCTCATTTTAACCCTGATTGTTCGATTTAATTGGGTTTGTCTGCCCTTTTTGAACTTCTAACATATCGTAACACCACGACATTCTTCTTGTATCGTGTGGCGTCATTTCACTGTTCCATTTTCCGTCCCTTTTGTTAATTGGTTTTTCTGCACCTTTTCTATTTTCTTTTTTTATATGTCGTAACCCACGACATTGACATTCTTCATTTTCGGTCTTTCACGATAGCTAACAAACAAACACACACACACACACACACACACACACATATATATATATATATATATATATATATATATATATTTATATATACACTGCTGGCCACCAAAATTGCAACACGAAGAAAGACAAGAGATATCACAAAAAAATTCATTTAGTAGATAACATGTTGAACAAGTATCAAATGATTAAATTTATACACTTCTGTGAAGTGTGGTTCTTGCCAAAATCAGTAGCCAGAGTAGCCGCCATTTTTGGAGATCACCGCTGCCACACGCCTCGGCATTGATTCAAATAGACTTTGGATGAATTCTTGGGGTACAGCAGACCAAGCAGCTTCCTCACGTTACCAAAGTTGATCTGCTGTGGCAGCTGGGGATGGAATCTGGGTCAATCGTTGAGCAACCATGGACCACATGTTTTCTATCGGCGAAAGATCCGGAGAGCGAGGCGCCCAGGGAAGCAATTCAATCTGGCAATTGACGAAGAACCGTTGGACAATGCGTGCCACGTGTGGTCGCGCATTATCCTGTTGAAATATGGCTGTGGGCAAGCCCAAAAGGTAAGGAAGGACAAATGGTTCCAACACCTCGGAGATGTAAGGCTGGCTGTTTAAAGTACCGGCAATGCGTACTAGAGGTTTGCGAGAGTGATACCCAATACCGCCCCTTACATAATACCCGGTGCAGGACAGTGTGGCGGTGCATAACGCAGCTGTTCAGCATTCTCTCTTCACGGTGTCTCCAGACTCGAAAGCGGCCTTCGTGGTGTTGCAGACAGAAGCGTGACTCGTCAGTAAAGACAATTTCATTCCATTCTGCCGTCCACATCCTTCTGTCATCGCACCATTGGCGGCGGAGACGCCTGTGGTTCTGCGTCAAGGGTAGACAAAGCAATGGACGTCTTGCGGACAGACCACTGTGCTGTAAACGGCGTCGAATGGTACGCGCAGACACTGGATGATGCGTTACAGACTGCATGTGATGTGCTATAGTTCGTGATGTGACTGAGCGATCCGTCACTGCCATGCGCACAATTTGCCTGTCATCACGTGAAGTGGTGCGCTGAGGTGGATGCGATCGAACACGCCGGTCGGTCGTACCCTCCTGCATCCAACAATCACATATCCGCATTACAGTTGTTTGGTTTCGTCCAACACGACTACCGATTTCCCTGAAAGATAATCCACAATCTCGGTTGGCCACTATCCTTCCTCTGTCGAACTCGGATACTTGATCAAAAGATGATCGCTGTTTTCGACGAGGCATGATTGATCGTTTTTTTGAAAAAACCACAAGAAAAAAACAATTTCCGAACTTGAAATCATCGAAATCCCCAAGCCTTAAATAGCGCTTTGAAGTGGCGCCACAGGCGCGCGTGATGTGTGTCTGCGCTGAAATTCTAATCATTTGCATATCTCACCTCCGCTAATGCATGTTGTAAATTTCATGTTATTTGCATGTTTCCTTCAGGGTGTTGCATTTACAGTGGCCAGCAGTGTATATATATATATATGACACGCAAGTGGTTTGCCTGTTCTAACATCTTTAAATTGTCGTCATTCGTTGGTGGCGAGTGGGGATACAAATTGAACAATACTTCAGTCCACACGTTAAATTACTTTATTGAATTCATCTTAAGAATACCCCTCTCAAAGTATTTGTCCCTAGTTAGCCATTTTAACATTCGGTGACGGCGAGCAGGGCGACCGCACGCAGTGAGTTCCCAAATCAGTCTGCGAAGTTCTGAGTAAAAATCGGGCGTCTTCTCACCTGGCACATGCGCAGAGCCCATTTTAGAATTTTCTGGAAGCATCTTCCCGCCAAACCTGTACAGTATCCAAAAATAATCTCTCTGCATAGATCATCATTCCACCGCGAATCGAAGATCAATCTCAAAACGGGGAAATAACCTACTCATTCTACCCGCACACGTCCTGGAATATGAAAACTAGTGGCTTTTTCGTGCCACGAAAATGATTAATCCAGAAGACCCTTTAAATTTAACTTAATTATTCTTTTCCCCAGTTAATTTCTGATATATATATATAGGGAGTAAAAGACAGTAAAACATAAATTTTTAAATCAAATTGTAACAATTACAGGTGTAGAAGTAATGAAGTGTCGTCTCAGTAAGCATTATGATTTTGAGAATTAGAACCATTGTTTTGGAGGCATATATTTTTAGAATTTTGAACTAAAATTACTTATGTAACCTTCCTTTAAAAGTCAAAAAACATAAAATCCAAAAATATATCACGAAATACTTTTATTAGAAATGACCATTCCAAAATAAATAAATATATATATATATATATATATATATATATATATATATAGTTCATTTTTAAAGGAACGCATCAAATTTGAGAGAAAAATATTTCTGTTTCCAGATAAGCTGACAATATTTTTTCTAATATCAGTGTTCTTTTGGACATTTTATAATATTGATTTCAATAGTCTTTGAATGAAATTTTTATAGATGTAGCTTTCTAATCAAAGATTTTTTCAAGAAGCAGAGTCACAATAGAATTTCATCCTAAAAAGGATTGTTCTCCCTTTTATAGAGGTATGCTATATTTATATTGAACTTAATACGAGGTCTAACCAGTTTATAAATAACACAGAACAATGCTTTCTCCTAGTGGTAATAACAAAAAGTATAGATTCCGAGAAAGAAACATTGAAATCATTGATACATGAAAATAAATTAGAAATATTAGACAAAGTAGCAAATATATATATATATATATATATATATATATATATATAATACACTTGCGCCTGTAGAATCAAACCAAAGATAATATTTCATTGATGGTTCAGACAGCTTTTTCAAGACACATGGTCTTAATTACGTTAGAAGTTTGATTGAAAGGATCTATCGTAGGCAGTGGACTGTAATTTAATTTTATTTTTAGAATGAGTGAGCACATGTTTCGACGGCGCGTGCCGCTGCTCGACTCATATTACAGATAGTGCCACTAGGGGCGATACAATTAAAGAGATATTTCTTTCCATACTCCCCCCGTTGAAATGGAAATTTCAACAGGAAAGAATGAAGTTACATTAGAATAATCACAACATTTGGAACGCAAAGTCTAACATTTAGGTAACACAGTGATGTACAATGAGTATTTTCTGCAATTAGAGAAATTAATACAAAATTTTGAATCATAATATCAATAATACACAATTCTTCGTACATAATCCATAAACTAATACATAACATTTTATGAATTATCATTTTACTCAATTGTATTTGAAGTAGGCAAAATGCAAATTTTAGAAATAGATCGAGTAAATACACCTTTTACAGTTTGCACCTTGACTACTCTGACCTTCATATCAGGACCTGGTATTGCTTCTATTATCCGACCCATATGCCACTTACACGGTGGTCTTCCTTTATTAAGACCAAAGTTCCTTTTATACATTTGAAAACAGTACTTTTATTATGAATCTCTAAAGCTTTGTCAGTTTTATCATGATTAGATTCGTCTCTAATGCCAATAGTTTCAAGATCCCAGAATTTCTTCAGACTGATATCTGGCATTTCCTCTGAGGCGTGATAGCAGTCAAGGGTATTAACAGGCTCGGTTTCTCTAGTTAACCCTATTGTTCCCGTTGTAAGCCAACCAAACACAGACTCTTGAAGATTAATATTCTCATTATTTAATTTTATCTTATTAGCTCCCATAAGTTCATAGAAGAACTCTGAACCTATTAACAAGTCAATTTTATTTGGAGATGAAAAATGTGGGTCAGCATATTTTATGTTACAGGGAAATTTAATTTTTGATATCTCAAGAGGTTTAGAAGGCGTCAAGTTCGTAATCTTATTCACTACAAGTAATTCAATATTCCTTTTAAAATATCCTCCAGCGTTAGAAATTACAGTAGAGATCTTATTTTTTACTGTTAAGGATGAACCATTCAATCCCAAGATAGGTGCATTAACTTTTTTCTTTTTCAAACCCAATAAATATGCACACTCGGTTGTTATGAAACAAGATTGGCTACCAGAATCAAGTAACGCACGTAGTGGTTTAGATATTCCCCTTGAATCTCGAACGTAAACTATGGCTGTTTGTAAAAGCACAAATTTATTGCTATCGGTTAGAGATGAGAAACAGTTCGATTCCGCAGTGCCTGAAACTTCATTTAGAGGGGGCACACTAGTGCTTGTTTGACTTTGATTAAGTTCCGTGCATGGATAGTTCTTTATGCTAGTAGTATTGTTGTTAATGCCATTTGGTGCATTTGGCGCCTCTACGAAAGTGGGTTTCGACATTAAATCATGTCGGTAAATTAGAGAATGATGGCGCTTGTTACAGATTTTGAAGCTTTTAAGACTTTTACATTGATTAAATTTATGGGGTTCCAAGCAGTTATATCATAGCTGTCTTTTTCTAATTTCATTCATCCGTTCCTTAACTGTCAAATCATGAAATATTTTGCATTTTTAGATTACGTGGTTTGTTTTTCCACACATATAGCACGAAATTTTCTGATCCCTTTCCAGAATTAAACTTTTATATTTAAATTGCGATTATGGTTTGGATTTGGGAAAGTAGTAACTACGCTGTATATTTTCCAATATCTGGCAACGTTTATTTAGGAAGTTTACAAATTCTTCCCAGTCAGGACGTTTTCCAGTCACCTGGGTCATTTCGTACACCTTCCTCGTTTCTCTGTCTGATTTTGAACGGATAATATTGATTAGAATTAATTCAGAAAGTTTGTTAGTACTTAAATCTAACAATTTCAGTCCTCGTACATGCTTTATAGAACTAATGTTTGGCTTCCTATTGAAGCACTTAAACTAAAGATTAGAAAAAAAAGATTTTATTTAGAACGTCATTACATTGCATTCGATTGAGCTTAGGGTTAAAATACAATGTATGTACTTCTACATCTTATAGAATGTAAATTCAAAGCATGTTATGAAAGCACAACAAAGACTTCAGAACATTTGTTAAAAGCTCATGACAAAAGGTTTCATTTTTTTGTTTTCATTGCTGGGAAACCGATGTTTTCTCACCAATTCTCCAAAGTTATTTAAAATGCTTCTATCACACGTCTTGAATACAAAAGTACGCATTAAGTGTTTTAGATGAAGGCAAAAGAAGAAAAGAAAACTACTTGTAAAATGTGTTTGAAATCGTATACATTTGATGTTTTGTGCCACTATTGTCAGTTATTCATTTAAGTCCGGTTTTCTCATGGCAAAATATTTTTTTTATCATAACATAAGAAAAGTAGAACATTTTGAAATATAATTGTTACGTGTGGTGGATGTCTATTTCAGAACTTTTTTAGAGTTGTAGAAAAAGAGGTAAATCTATCGCAATTGAAATGTATTCTAAAGAGCAGATGTAAAGTCCTATTTCTTTTTAAAACTCTGACAAAGTAGAAGAGCGCCACCAGGGAGTGATGATACACTTCTGAACTTCTTGTTCACTGTTTGATGCATAAGAGTTTTTGACACTTGTTTAAATTTTTTTTTGCAATTTTTCAAGTATAAAAACACCTCAGACATTTCTTTTGAAGACTTTTTTTATAAACTAGGATTATACAGGAACCCTTATGTTAATTTTTTTTTCTCGATATTTTCATGAAAGTGCCACTTGTGTAGTTAAAATATGGATATACACTCTTAGTTAAAAAAAGACACACCAAGAAGGAGTTATCCGAATGGGACAAAAATCGGTAGATGTCATGTACGGAAAAACAAATGATTACAATTTCAGAAAAATTAGATGATTTATTCAAGAAAAAGAGCTTCACAAAGGGAAAAAGTCAAGAACGCGTTGGTCCACCTCTGGCCCTTATGGAAGTAGTTATTCGGCTTGGCGTTGATTGATAGAGGTGGCGGATGTCCTCCTGAGGAATATCGTGGCAAAATCTGTCCAATTGGTGCTTTAGATCATCAAAATCCCGATCTAGTTGGAGGGCCCTGCCCATAATGCTCCAAACGTGCTTAATGGGGGAGAGATACGGCGACCTTGCTGGCCAAGGTAGCATTGGGCAGGCACGAAGACAAGCAATAGAAATTATCGGCGTGTACGGGCGGGCATTATATTGCCGAAATTTAAGCCTAGGGTGGCGTGATATGAAGGGCATCACAACGGGGCGTAGAATACCGTCGACGTACCGCTGTGCTATAAAGATGCCGCGGATGACAACCAAAGGGGTCCTACTATGAAAGGAAATGACACCCCAGACCATCACTCCTGGTTGTCGGCCCGTATGGCGGAAGACAGGCCAGGTTGGTAACCGACCACTGTCCAAGGCACGTATTCGCTGGTCATCGGGGCTCAATTCGAAGCGGGAGTCGCCACTGAAGACAATTCTACTCCAGTCAGTGAAATTCCAGGTCGAATATGCCCGACACCACTGCAAAACGGCTTGACCGTGTACAGAGGACAATGGTAGTCGGCGCAAGGAGCGCCGTGAGCTCAGCCCCTTTTCTTTGAACCGCTTATGAATGGTCATTGCGGCCACTGAAGCACCAGTTGCACGTACGATCGATGATAATGATGAATCTGGGGCTGTGAGTGTCGCTCTGACGATTGCTCGGTCTTCACGTTCTGTCGTTTCTCTAGACCAACCGCTTCCTTCTTGACGACGATTTCCCTGTTCGGCCATCGTTCACCCATTTCTCTAGTCGTTTCTCTAGGCCCATACAAGCCCAATACCTGACTCAAGGTCCGTTATATAGATGTATGATCCTGCATGGCTGACTAGAAAACATGTCTGTTCTCTCAGGCGTTAGTGGCGGGAGTCCGTTGTGATCCTGCATGACCTGAAGTATGGTGTCTCTTAAGCCCATCTTTTCCATACTCGCCTGGCAGTCGTTGGATTCTGACCAATGCGAGTAGCAATATCGGGGAACGATAAACCGTACTCTCGTTAGGCCACGATATTGACGCTATCGAATTGGGACAAGTGCTGGTAGCCGTTTCTCCTTCTTATACGAGGCATAACACGATCTTCTAATAAACAACCAACATTCAAATAAGATTTCCGAATCTTCTTTCTTTCATGCGAATTTGACGTTTGTATCATCCCTCCTTCATGGTGTTGCAATTTTAATGACAGCAGTGTTTATATATATATATATATATATATCTCGTATGTATCGTATGCATAAACAACAACGTTCTTGATATAAATTTTTTGTTTGAAGAGCAATTCCACTTTTAAACTTAAGAAAAAAACAGTGTTCGTATGTTATTTTGAAATTGAACTAACTTGTTTCAGTAACATTAGTCTAATTTGCTTTTAATAGTTTCTTTATAAATGCAATTAACAAAGCACCACTAGTTTCTTCTCAGCTTGAATCTCTAAGGAGTTTGGAAATTATTCCCTATGTTACATTATGAATCGATTTCATTAAATTAAAGGGCTAGAATTTAAAAAAAGTTTTAAGTTAAAGACTTTGTGCTTCAAATTAAAACTATTCTGGTTCCCATGTAGTTAGTTATAGCTTATCGTAATGAAATTAACGAATAATAGCTTTTTTTTTAAGAATCATTCCTTTTTATTTTTGGAAAATTTGTTTCATGAAAAATATATAGTACGTTCATTTTAAAATTGAATATCTGTGCAATAGACATAATATTCCAGATTTTATCTCGGTAGTTTAAAATGCTTCTCTATATATATATTTTAACACCTCTTAAATAGTATAAGTTTACCAATAGAGATTTAATAATGTTAACTTGTTATAATTAAACGATATCTAATTTTCCCTGTTTAGAAGAGTGAGAATTTTTAAATTTGAAACTTGGGTATCATTAGCAAAGACATTCGGAGATTACTTAAGAATAAACTACATGCCTTCCTATTAATACTTTTAATTACAAATATTTTTCTCTTGAAAACTATGAATGCATATAGTTAAAATTGATAGTTGAGCAATAGCAAAAAGCACGTTTATTCCGTACCTATCAGCCTATCACAATGAACGTTTAATGAAAGTTTTATGTCTAATTATGTTTATGCTGTTACATATTGAAATGTACTCGAAGTAATAATAGAAATTTCTCTTACATTGAATGTTAGCATTATGAAGCGTGAAATAAAATATAAACAGAAATAAATATTCAAAATTGTTCCCGTGAGATAACATATATATATTTTTTTTTGCTTGAGTCCATATATTTATGTTAAAGTGTATTACGAAATACAAACTATTCCTAATTCAAGCTAAGTACCTGAATTATATCACATATATACGGAACCAGATCTAAACCACTATCTAGATATCTATGTCTGTGTATGATTATACGAATTAACTTTTAAGCAAAAGAGATGATGTTATATGTTATATCTTTCTTTCCTATGGTTTTCTTACATTTACTTAGGTGAGTGTTTGGTATCTTTTGTATTGATTCTACCTAATAGAATTAAAGTAAGTATCTAATAGAATAAAAGTTCTATATGGATTTAGGTACTACAAAGAAATATATTAATATATATATATATATACAAAAAAGAAAAACATACAAAAAATACACAGTCCGCAAAACAAAATTCAGCTACAGTAATTGTCTATGAACTCAGTAAGTCCCTTGCTTCCTAATAACTATCTGGAAAGTATATCTTTCCAAGAGCAGGACAGTGACGCAGGTGAGTTTCATTCATCACCTCTCGAAGATCGCAGAGTTCGTAGAAAGGATCAGCGACGATTTTGAGGTGATACAGATATGTTGATAAACAGTCGTGGCCGGTCGCCAGGCAAAATTCTACAACATCTCTGCTCCCTGGCCACTTAGGGATGTCTTTGATTTTTTCCCACCAGGGATTTTGATAGTTTTTTTCAAAGAGCTATTGTCATGGGACTTCATTGACTGATTTACGGATAAGGTGAATAACAGTACTAAGAGGTACATCAGCATTCGAAATCTGCAAAATGGATGCACATCTCTTGTCCAGATCAGCACACACGATGCCAGAGACTCCACTTTGGCCTGGGATTCATTGTAAAACGACATCTTTAAGGTGGCTGTTTAAGCACCGTAGATTTTTCTTACATGCAAGGATGCCAACAGAGTGAGGTGCCTTATAAGAATCCTTTATGGAATTTAGACACCTAAGAGTGACAAGAAGGGAGGGAAATTCATCTATAAGTAAGAAAATGTGAGGTCAAACAGAAAGCAATACCTAGATATCGCAGAGCCAAGTTGTCGCAGAAATTTTAATAAACCTGATGCTTGTTAAACCATTACAGTTTAGTTCGATAACCGCCTTATAATTACTTTTCGCTACGCCAATCTTCAAAGAAAGATCATAACCAAAACATTACTGACGAATATGTGTTCAGCATAGCACAATATATATCAGTGATGTAGTCACATAGTTTACCAACTTCGTCAAGTCAAAAACGCATTTATGAGTAAGAAAATATGAATGGATCTTAGCACCGCACCACCGCTGATTTTCATTTTCGCCTACTAATCATATAATAAGAGAAAAAGGCGAATATAATGAAAATTTATCGAGGTTGCAAGCTTGCTCTATGCAAAACAACAAACCAGGAAAATTGAATAACTGAGCTAAAACTACAAGAAGTTAAGGGCATTTCTAAGTCCAATGTGGAACAATTTCCTATTGAAAGTTTTGTATAAAGTATGTTTTAAATTTTACTTCATGCATACATATATGTTATTCATGTCTTTATTTAACTTGGGCTATTACAAAGTGCTTAATAGCATGTTAATTCAATGTAAACGAAAGTTACCAGACAGTGAAATAATTCGCTGAACGAGTTTATATTTCAAAGAGTGATTGGGATGTCCTTCTTATAACCCAGTGGCAACATATAATCGATGTAGATATCGATGTAGATAAAGAAGATAAAGTTATTAAGGCATTCCTTATTCATATTTGGTTACTAGACTAAACAATTTCCTCTAACGATGAGAGCGCAGAAAAATTACATGACGGAAAATCGCTTTCGGAAACAAGAAATCTGAGAAATACCTGACATTTCATCTGTAACGTAAAAATATTTGGTAATTATTATGCAGCTATACAAGATAAATTATTCATTTTATGCCTAAGTTAGTAAGCTAAGTAAGGTGTTTATCAGGGGAACCCTGAATTATTGAAAAGAAAATGTTGCATCATATAATATTGCAATTAATATTATAATTTTGCAGTATATAATATTTCAAAAGAACATTATTCGTTATATAATTGACATTTTTGAAATATTAACTTTTTCTTCAAAATTAAAAGAAATTCACTGAGATTGTTTAGTTGGTTATGGCAGATTTTTTACATACTTGTGCAGTGTCGCATTTAAGCAAAGTTGATCGAATAAACATATGAGTTCCAATCAAATATGTTCGAACAGTAAGTCAATTACCAAACTTAATTTAAGGTTATTGGAGGGAGGAGTTGTTATCTCATACAATATGAAGTAGAAATTAAACTGACACTGAAATTTTCTCCGTTAAAAAATTTTCGTAGTCCTTTACCTTTCAATATAATTTAAATTAAGTAACATGGAATCAGTTTAATGTTGTTTTGAAGTTTTGATATAGACATGCAAAGGAAATAAAACGGGAATAATTACAAGATCAGAAAATGTCTTTAAAGGGAAGAATTTGAAGCATAAAAATGAATCAGTTATAAAGTATGATTCGGGAATTACTATTTTGGTTAATTTTATTGTACATGGCAAGATTTTTAGAGAGCTAAAATAGCACCCCTCCCCGGTCCTACAAAAAATGTTTTGAAAACCACTAATTAGTGTACATACGTTCACTGCTGGACTTTAAAATTGCAACACCATGAAGGAGGGACGCTACAATCTTCAAATTCGCATGAAAGGAACAAGATGCTGGGATATGCAAATGATTAGTATTTAAGTTCAATCGAACGACGCAAGAGAGAGAAAAGGCATCTTAAACTCTGTATAAAAGGAAAGTTACGCAGCGTGTTTCTCATTCGGAAATCCCATTTAAATGGAGGTTGTTTGTGAGAAGACCGTGTTATGCCTCTTATAGGAAGGAGAAACGGCTACCAGCATGTGTCGGGATTCGATAATGGCAGGATAGTGTCCTATCGAGAGTGCGATTTATCGTTCCGCGATATTGGAACTCGCATTGGTCGGAATCGAATGACTGTCATGAAAACATGGTATCGATTGGGATGAGAAGGGTCATATTGAACACCATGCCGGATCTCAATGGCCTCCCGCCACTAACGCCCGAGAGGACAGACATATTGTCAGCCTTGCACTATCGTACAGTCACATCACGGACCTTGAGTCTGGAAATGGGCTTGTTTGCATCGAGGCAAGTATCCGCATGGACAGTGCGACGACGTCTGGAGCAGCACGGACTGTCTGCACGGCGACCATTATTGCGGCTTCCCTTGACACTGAAGCATTGATACCTACGGCGACAGTGGTGCGGCCAACGACAAAACTGGATACAGCAGTGGCACCACGTCGTCTTTTCAGACGAATTCCGGTTCTGCGTGCAGAATCATAATGCACGTATCCGTCCGTGTCTGGAGGCACTGAGGAGAACACACATGGTCTGCTGGCATTCGTTATTGTCATACGAGCCCTGCACCTGGTGTAATGGTATGGAAAGCCATTGGGTAGACGACAGGAACACCTCTTGTTATCGTCGTCGGTAATCTGAACAGCCAGTGTTACATTTCTCAGATCTTAAGGCCAGTGGTTGTGCCCTATCTTCGAGGACTCTTAGACGTCACCTTTCAACAAGGTAACGCAAGACCGCATTTTGCCCGTCGTGCCTCACCTACCTCGACACAGAGGGTGTTCGACTGTTGCTTTGGCCAGCACGTTCTCCAGATCTCTCAACCATTGAAAACATCTGGTCGTGGGCTGCTGAGATACTGGAACGCCCCCGCTCTCCAGCCACTACGATTGATGAAGTGAGGCATAGATTTGAAGCAAGATATGGAATGAATTGTCCTTATCTGTCATCCAAGCCCAGTTCGAATCGATGCCTAACCTGATTACAGCTGTTTTAGCTGCCAGAGGCGGCAGCTGTGGGTACTAAATTCTGACCCTGTATACCCTTAAATTGCCTACAAAATTAATCATGTTATATTCCTTCTATGCTGTATACGTACAGTATGTAAAGTTTTCCTATTTGCTTTCCTTCCTGGTGGTGCAATTTTAATGGCCAGCAGTTTATGTATATATATATATATATATATATATATATATATATATATATTAATTGTGTGTAGGTGATGTATAAAAATTGTCTTTTTCCTAACAAAGGCTAGTTGGTTGACTGACTGGTTGGAATTGCTATAGTCATGTTATGCGACACGAGGATTAATCTTACCCTCTTAGTAAAGAAAACATTTTGTTCGTTGTATTCAAAAGGGGCAGGTATCATTCTATGATAATGCTATTAAAACTTTGCAGGTTTCAGAGAAATTCCTGAATCGTGAACAATTAGGAAATATTTACTGTCAACACAAAATATTCTTTCCCAAAATTCCGATCGACTACTGGTTATATATACTACATGCTGTGCAAAAATGAATTTCATTATTATAAAACCAAATAACTCTTACGTTTAACAATGTTTTCATTATGTTCTGGTGTTTAACTCTTAGAAAATATTTTTAAAAATTATTGAACGAAATAGTTTTGAATTTCGGCAATTAAAACGTGGCTGAATATTGTAATCTTAGAATTCCAGTAAATTTTTTCTGCAAGGGGAATTTATTGTTGTCGAGTTTAGCTGTTTATAAGAATCTATTTGAGGTAAGACTTTAAAACATGTCGAGATGTTAAATTAGCCTCGATGCAAGAGCTTGACTTTTAAGCTTGTTGTGTTAAGCATGTTGTGTTACGGATATTAATTTTACGCTTGACTATCACGCTTGACAAGCTAACTTGCTGTGTAAAAATAACAGGCTTTAACTTCTAAGTGCTTCTGTATTGGGCCATCCGAATTTCTATGCATTCGAGTCCTATCATATAAATCATACAACGGGATTTGACAGAGGCAGTCTATTTTATGTAAGCGATGCATATCCAATGAGACGCCTATAGGAGGGTTCAAGGTAGTACGTTTTAACGTTATGGGTAATCTTATTTATGAAAGGTTAAACTGGGGAAACCATTTCACTCGATGAATTGCCTTTATGGTGTAGACAAGTTGAAAAGTTTGGTACATAACTTACCCGGAAGTAACGTAAAAACGATATTACATGAAGTGAAAACATTAAATTTGTTCAAATTCGACAGCCATTGCCTTTAAGTCCAAAAACAGACACTGTATTGTTGAAACTATTTGAAGATAGTTCTACAATTCCTTTATTATAACGTATCTTTTCAACCCAACAAAAAATTCTCATTATAAAGATTAAGATAAAAAGTCTGGTTGGTAGTTTAGGCTTGTTTATTAATTAACAATAGAAATAACTCTGTTTTTTAAATATTGTTCTTTTTGAGCAGACAGCAAAATGCAGGCCCCCTCGGCCGTAGGTTTATACTACTGTTTTACCATTCTTTTAAAGCCCTATTATTAGATTTTGCTCATAAGATTTTGCTCATATCCCGCATATATTTTTTTCTGAAAAACTCCAGTTTAGGTTATCAACCGTTTGTTCATTTTTAATAAAACAAAATGTCTTGGAGATATTTTTTTAAAAGCTCATGATAAATCCTTATTTTTATATACATTTTTAGCCAGTAGTATAATATGTATTCAGTAATAACAAGCAATTATTTTATCCAGAAAAATATTAATTTTATCATTATTAAGATAAAATTTATTTATGAAATTTACATAAGTATCTAGAAACAAAATTTCATTTAAAAATGAGTGCCTTTTAAGGTGTATCTCAAAGAATAATAATTATTTCAATACTTTTTCAGGAGAACAGTCGCGATGTCAGATTCAAAATGTGATATAATAATTATCATGTCCTTCATTCGAAATGTTTTTTGTGTAATTAATTATGTATGCAGTAGCTCAGACAAAGTTCTCTCCCAAAAAGAAACACATCAGAACTTTTTTTGAAAACTTTGTAAAATTATTTCTCTCGGGATAAAAATAAAAAAAAATACTCAATATCAGTTTGGAAGAAGTTACTACAGAATCTATTTTTAAGTTTCTATAGTTAAAATTATTTAACCTTTTTCAATTTTTTTTGTACGCATTATTAAGTATTTTTGCAGCTAAATAGGACTCTTACCTGCTTGGTGAGCAATGGTTCATACTTCCTTCTAATTGAAGAACTTACGATTCTGTAACCTTAAGAAAGGTCTTCTATTTTATACGCTTTCAATGTACATAAAATAATTGCCTCCAATTTGTGAGTGCCCAGAAAGACTTTCATCTCCATAATCAGTGACTCGACTATCTGGGGTGGGTCTTGGTCTTACCTAAGAGCCTGCTCAAGTTGACCTGTTGTTGGCCATAGTCATACAATTATTAGCTTTCAAAATGGCGAGGTCTCTTTCGACACAGTTAACCCATTTCTGTCTGAGTCTATCTTTTGGTCGAGTAGCGATTGGTTTGGCCAGAAATATTTTAGATTTCTGTCCTTCTTTATTCATATTTAATGACCAAACCTTAAATCTTTAAGTCTTGATGTAACTGATGACATCAGGATTCGTATACTCTCGTCCGAGAATGACTTTATATAGCCTAAATAACGCGAGCATATGTTATAAGTTAATAGATAATTTAAAGCCTAACACATACATAGACAATGGCCGTATACAAGATTTTCACAAACATTTTTAGCTGAAAACTCTCCTTTTCTGTTCACAATTCAAATAGTAACTATTAATTCAATCTTTTAGAAAAATTGCAGTACTACGTTTCCGTGTAGGCAAATTGTTTAAATACAATATTACACACAGACATTTTTTATTTTGACTAACTTCTAAAACTCTATTTTACTTCGTTATAAATCGTTAAATGTTAAGCAGATGCGTGTTAAGAACCAACTTATAAATAATGAGAACATATGTCTTAAAGTTTGATTTTTTGTTCAGCAATTTTTAAATAAATAGGATTTTCAGAGGAAAATATCCACCATCCAGTATATTCTCAAATATCCAGTACACTCTCTTCGTGAATATTTCTTAATTAATAGGAACCAAGAATTATTTGCGCTGTTACCTAAACGCTACAAAACATGGAGAATAAGAATGAATGACGTTACAACTATTTACTAGTGGGGAAATTTAAATTGTAAAACGCAGTGGAATCATTATTAAAAATGATATCTTTTACAGAAAAAAAATTTTTATTTGTGTTTAAACAAGTTATTACCGTACTTCACTATGGAATGCATTAGAACCATCAGTTATGTAATTTGGTAAGTGTTGTCATTTCTTACAGGAGTTCAACCTGTAATTTAACGAATGTGATCCAAAAGAAAATATAGGTTTTTATAAAGAGTTATATGGGTTTTAGATTTTCGTTTTTATTTTTTATTTTTGGCGCTTAAGCCACTTTTGACCATTTTAAAGTTTCAATGTTAAATACGGGTCGTAGATTTTTTTTTCGGGGGGGGGGGGAGGGAGGGGAAGAGTTTAAGCCCATTTTAACACCCTTAAAGTTTTGATTTTTGAAGAGATTTTCTCAAGGAGCACCTAGGGTCTAAGAAAAAGCACTGTACGAAATTTCAGCTTCCTAGGACTTAGGGTTTGAGTTATACAGTGATCAGTTAATGAGTGGTATTAGGCTTGTATATATATATATATATATATATATATATATATATATATATATATATTAAAAAGTAAACAATAGAAATAAACAAAATTAAAATTCAAGCATAGACTGCTGAGTCACTATAACATAAAACATATCCTGCAAAGAAAACATTTTCAATAAATATATATATATATACTACATGTAGTATGATTTGAATAAAATTTAAAAATATAGCATTTGATAATACTTTATTGGTGATTTACTGTCGAAATATTCAATAAAATTACTTACAATAAAATAAACAATACAAAGTAAGAATGAAAGTGATTTGAAAGTTACAGATAGCCTCTAGGATTTTGACATAATATCGCTTTGAAAAAGACCTATATATCGGTGACTTGGTTCTAAAAGGGCCAGTGTCAATTTTTTTTCTGATTTGGAGTTATTTATACGAATAGTTTCAAATTTAGTTAATATTTAATTCTTATAAGGCCAATGTCAAATAACAAATAGAAAAACATTATATTTTCATTACAATATGCAATTTAAGATGCAGTGACTTTAGATCCAAAAAGGGCCAATGGCACATGTTTTATATAAAACAGTACACATATAACAGATGAAATTTTTTTATGTGATAAAAATACTGTTTTTTCTGTAACAATGAACAAGTAAAAATTAATAACATGACGCGTCGTATAAGAAAGATATAACATTCAGCAAAATGTTCAATATCTTTGATTGCCATTTTCTCGAAACTAACAATTTTGACATTGGACCTTTTAGAGCCAAGCCACTGATAAAAAAACAATACCTTAAGTGCAATAACATTTTTTCTTTTTTTTAACAAGTGGTGTTTGATGTAGCTGATTGTCACAATTGCGTTTCAAAGAAACAGATTTCGATGGTCTATCAGATTAATTTACTCCTAAGGAGATAATGGGTCCCGATTCGATTTATTTAAGATCTCCGACTGAAAACAATTGTGGCACATGGCCGTTATAACATCTAAATTCCCCTGAAAGGAGAGCTTCATTCTTTTCTGTTTCTTTCCCTTCCATTCTGATGTAGTAGAAATAAAAAAGAGCTAGTGGTTCGTCCGTCAAAAGTGACATGTTAATTTTAATTTTTATCAATTTACATCTGCAAAGTCAATATTATTTGTATACTTAATAGCTTCTCTACTTTCTTTTATTTAAATTATCACATTTTTAATTATTTAAAATTATGCCCTATTATGATCCATTTAAGATGCAATTTTTTAAAAATTTAAATAAAATCTGAACTCCATATAATAGCATCACTTTACTTAATTCTATCACATGTATTAATTATGAAATATTAAATTCTGTCTGTTAACAGTATCAAACGTAATAAGTAAACGTATTAAAGTAAATTTTTCAGTAACTCTAAATAATTAATACATTAACTGCGGTGGAAAGTTTAACTTAGTTGTTTCATAATTGTTTCATAATTTCAATTCATAAATGAACACGCGTCAAATATAAACCTTTGAGGTGTTCGATATTTTTCATTTAAATATGTAACAAGTTGAAAAATATTTTTATATATTTTGATCGAGATGAAAAGTATAATATTAAAATATTTCAACAATTGAAGTTTAATTTCAATTTATTTTATTTTTAAAACGTGGTAATCGAAGTACATTTGAATATGGCAACAAAAAGGAAAAAGTGTTCCAGACAGAGAGATAGATATGTGCTATAATTATGTTTAACTAGCTGAAAACCCGCACTTCGCTACGGAGTACATTCAAATTAAATACATAAATACAACGGTCAATGTATGCAATTAATGCCAATATATATATATATTTATTTATAACAAGGTGTCACGTGTTGTCGTGTTCACGTCAGCTGGTGGTGGTTTTGTTACTCACAGCTGTTGTAGATTCAGACACGTTTTGTACGCAACGCACTGCATATCCAATGAACCAATTTATATTACTCTAATGTAATATTTCATTGATACACATAAATCTAGTCCTAGTGATTTAATTATTGTTTTCTTTCTATGATTTATTAAAAATGTTCTACTTTTTAATTTTTCCCCCGTCCTTGCGGGCCGCTTGGCCCACGGGCCCCGTTGCCATAGCAACGGTAGCACCGGGCATGTGGGGGCCCTGCTATGATCCAGGAATAAAGTACCATATTTTGCTGCGTAACTTTGGTCGATAACTTCCAGGAAGTCGGTCCAACAGGTGTACTCCACTCATTCCTTTATTATATAATTTTATAATGTAAGGTTAAGGAAAATCAACTTTTATTTTAGCTCGGACATATCTTTTTGCTCTTCCTAATGGTTCGTGAGTGATAAAATTTGATGTAATAGTTACAACAAAACTATCGTTCCAATGGCACATATAAACTTCTCCATCGCATCGGTAATCAAACTCTCCACGTTGAAATTTCGATATTTCTTTTGCTGTTTTAAGAGAACATTGTCCCGTTCTGGATTCTCGCACTGTGCCGATTGCCTTAAAGCCTTTGTTAGATAAATCTGTCAGCAGACTGTACGATGTAAAAAAAGTTATCGAAAAATATTTTGCGTTTCTCTGGATTGTCAATAAAAGATAATAGTTCGGAGACAACTTTTGATCCAAGTGGCAAATTTTTATTTTTCGAACTTTTTCCACCGTAGATAGACATAGCATAAGGATAACCATTTGCTGAGCAGATCATCCAAACTTTGAAACCAAAGCGAATTGGCTTTCCACGTATGAACACCTTAGCCGAACGATGTCCATAACACGGAACAATGGATTCATCGATACTCATATTTTCATGAAAAAATCCAAATTGACGAAAATTTTTTCCAACCTCTTTATAAAAGGGAGAAATTTTTCCTAATTTATCGCCTGGTTCCAATTTACTATTATCAACAATGTGGAAATACTTTTTTAACATCCGAAATTTATTTCTGGGCATTGTATTGTTAACAATTAGGATATGCAAATCTTCCTGAGAGCTCCAATATGTATTTTCATCAAGTACTGAGTGGTAGCCACTAAACAACAGTAATCCAAGAAACTGCCGAATGTCATTTGCGTCGACGTCTAAAGAGTCTCCTTTTTGTAGGGCATACAGCTTTGTAAGTTCGGCTGAATTTTCTAAGTAATCAGACGGCAGAATCACTGATTGACGGCAGAATCACTGATCACGTATGATATCACTGCTTTTGTATATCGTTACATGCCAATGTTCCTTTTTTGGAACATTGCATTTTTACGCAGTCTTGAGGAAATATTTCTTGCTATTATTTAAATTTATTTTATTAACTCGTTAAACTTATCCTTTGCAAGTACGATGGGGAAATTTTTGGGTGGATTTGAATTTTTAGGAATTTTATAGAATTTTTTCTTACGTACTGTAAAAATTGTGAAAAAAGCTGATTTTTAGAAATTTTTCTACGCTAAAATATTCATATTTGAAAAAAAAAGTCAAAAAATCAATCATGCCTTCTATAATATACGGTAATTTTTTCAAACTGACAGATATCACAGTTTATTTTTAAAAAAAAATTAAACATGGGGTTCCAAAAACGGAACATTGGTATGTAAAAGGTTAATTTATTAAACGCTGATCACGTGATTTCTTTTTCTGTTACTTTAAATAAATTTATCTTCACATAACAACGAAATAGGCAAAAAAATACTTTTTTTCTTGCTAAGGCGGCAGACAATTGGACATTATTCAAAAAAATATTAAAATAATGTAAAAGATATGTTCCTCAAACTGTACCACATTAACTGTACTATATTCTTTAGTATGTCCTATGAGATTTAATTTGAATAATTTCTTCTACATTATTTTTCTATAAAAATATCCCTTACGATTTTTTTACTAATATATTTTTTTGTTTTTTTTACATCCATCCTATATATTGATCGTCGTATTTATTATATATATATATATATATATATATATATATTGGCATTAATTGCATACACTGACATTCTATTTAATTTGAATGTACCGTTCGTTTAGGAACACGTTTAGGAGGTGTTGGTTTATAGAATACTAAAAGTTTAAAATAGTGGCGCCATCTATTGCACATCTGTGAATCGAAAATCGCATCCTTCAAAAATTGTTAGTTATCCTAATTGTTAGCAATACAATGCCCAGAAATAAATTATTGATGAATGTTTGTTAACCAAAATCAATTTTAAAACTAAACACAGTATAAATAACGTAGAAAAGATTTAGCCTTTATCATTGGAGCAAAAAATCCTGGAAAGTAAAACATAAAATATATAAATTTATAATAAACCTACCAAAATCCATTAAAAAACTAAACACAGTATAAATAACATAGAAAAAAAAAGCATACGAAATGTTATATACATTAATAATATGAAAACCAATTAAAAATATATAAATGTATAATAAACTCCTCAGATTTCAGCTATATTCGGTCTTTCATCATAAAAAAGCTGAAAAAAAATAAAATAAAAATAATTAAAAAAATAATAAAATAAAATAAAAATAATAATTTAAAAAATAATAAAATAAAGATAATAATTAAAAAAATAATAAAATTAAAGCTGAAATAAAAAAGCCTTCATAAAAAAGCTGAAATAAAAAAGCCTTCATAAAAAAGCTGAAATAAAAAAGCCTTCATAAAAAAGCTGAAAATACAGGTTTAGCAAAACTTGTACGATCCCATATTCGAACCCGAGTCTTACGGGGTACCAAATGAAGCGTTTTAACAAATGCGCCACGATTATACAAAAAACTGGTGAGTAAAGTAAAAAATATACGCAATGAGTTTTTTGGAAAGTTGCTATGGGTTGGTGAATATACATACATTTATGGAGTAAGGAGTTTTAAGTGAGAAATAAGTCAGCAGGTAGAAGCTTAGTCTTTAACTCTTCAATAGACACAAAGACATAAGCTAGGGGGATTTCAGTAGCGATTAAAAAAGATCGTGACACTTAGCGTGGTTGATTCGAATTTTCCATCGCGTGTGAGAGTGTCAATATGCCGTTCGATCCGATTTATTTTAGAGTATAAAATCTGACTTGAAAGATTATTATTTTCATTTATTATTCTGGTTTAATATATAACTTGAAACTTTTTGATTTTATTTATTTTTATCTTTTCGCTCGCTGTTTGCCAGCTAACCCTAACGTGGACGCCATATTCAGAGGGGTGATTCCACAAAGTGTAACAGCTTACAAATTGTTGGTTTTTTATTAATTAAAAATCAACGGTAATTAATTTCGATTTTTGAAGTTCTTCAGACCCTCGGCTGTTTTTAAAGACGCCTGTATGTAAAATTTCACGATCGTTGCTCCTAAACTGTGGATTTCTATACAATTACAGAGATACAAACATTCATTTTTATATATTAGATGTTTAATGACTATTGTTTAATTGTTTCATAATTACCAAAAATACAGGGGTTACCGGTGACATTGTAAGGAAAAGATGTATTTAAAGTAATAAAACCAATTAACCTTTAAAGTAATAAAACCAATATTTTTTACTTCTACTTTTAAATTTTGTAGCATTTTGTTGCATAATAATTATGTAATTATTATATAGAATTATTCTATTTTACAATTATTATATAATTATTATATAGAATTATTCTATTTTACAATTATTATATAATTATTATATATTGAGAATCATTCTGATAGACCCAGTTAGCTTTCATAACTGAGGGTAAGTAATATTTGTTTTTGATATTCTTATACAATTTTTTTGCAAAAATCTACAGCATTTCATACCTCTTTTATTTTCAGATACTATGCTATCATGTATCCCCTGAGTGTGAGATGGACCAAGTCTCGAGGATCTATCATAATGCTATCAATATGGGGTTCAGCTATAGGTTTATCCAGTTTTCAGCTCATCCACGGTAAAGCAGAGCGATTCGTAATCGGAGGGAATGAGTTCTATGACTGTACAGAAGTATGGGAAGAATTAGACGGAAAGGTAACCAATGTTTATTATTTACAAAAGGCGTTTAAGAAAGTTTTCAATATAGCTTCGTTTGTGGTCGACGGTTTTTAAAGCTTGAGAAAGATGTAATAAAAATTTACTTTTCCATAAATTATTTTACTTTTCTGTTTTCAGTTAGATAAGGAGATATTTAATATGAGTGTGAAGGAATACAAGTTACGCCTTTATAAAATTTTATTTGAAAGAAAATTCAAAATATTATTTGCACTGTGGTGACATATCATCGTTCAGCAGAGCAGGAACAAAAACTTTTCAACTTTGTTTTTGACTTTAAAAATTATTACCATTTTATATATTATTCTAACTCTGCCATTTATTTGTGATAACTGCGCACGTAAATATGGCTTGCTGTAAATAATTTATTTAACTTTTATGTCGTGGTGTGAATAAATAGTATTTTTCTAATTTCTCTTATAACCAACATGCTCAACATATAGCAAACACCTATATTGGTGACCCGGACGTGATTTTGAAAACTTCATCGTTACTAAACGCTGTTGAAGTCATCGGAAATTGGGGTACGTTCTCACAATAATAAATATTTTACTATTCACCTTTATATATAAAATGGCTAAAAAAGAAGATGATTCTACTGGATTAAATCTTGATAATCCAAATACTGAAATTAATCGAGTAGCAGTTAAGCCTCCAAAGTTTTGGCGAAACAAGCCAAAATTATGGTTTTTACAGCTTGAAGCGCAGTTTGCTAATAGCGGTATTTTTCGAGATACGACAAAATATAATATCGTCGTTGCTGCGTTAGACGAAAATGTTTTAGATGGTGTTGTTGATATATTGCCAAATCCTCCTCAAAGTGATAAATACTATACAATAATAAACGCTTTGCAAAACAGATTAACTGACACCGAAGAAGAGATTAAAAAAACTATAGAACGATCTCGAACTTGGCGACAAACGCCCATCCGATCTCTTACGGCAGATGAAAAGCTTGGCAGGAAATTGTATTTCTGATGAAGTTATAAAATCCTTGTGGCTACAAAGGCTTCCACAACAGACGCAAGCCATTTTGTCAATAATCAAATATTCTCTTGATAACATTGCAGAAATGGCCGATAAAATTATTGCCGTTTATAGAACGGCAGAAATATGCCAGTAGCGAAAGTTGGCTCATTGACAATATCATCCGACCCAAGTAAATTAGAAGCAAGAGGATATAGCCGCATTAACAAAAAAATTCGACGAATTCTCTCGAAATACTAGATCGCGTAGCAAATCAAGAGAATACGGGAGAAGAGCTAAACCCAAATCGAATTCCTCTCGATACGAATATTGCTGATATCATTTTATATTTGGAAGAATTGCTAAAAAGTGTTTACAATCATGCCAATTTAAAATAGAAAATTCGGAAAACCGATAAGCCAATCGCTCGATGCGGCCGGCGATATTGGCGAGAAAAGGTTTCGCTTATATTTATTCGATAAATCAACTGGCAAGCAATTTTTTATCGACACGGGAGCTGATATATCTGTTATTCCTGCATTTAAAGAAAGGGATAATAACGCATCAGATTTTATTTTATTCGCCTCCAACGGTTCAAAAATTCAAACTTTTGGCACTAAAAAGCTGAAGTTAGACCTTGGACTTCGCCGCCAATTTACTTGGCCTTTCACAATTGCAAAAGTTTCAAAAGCTATTATAGGAGTAGATTTTCTCAAAAATTTGGATTATTAGTTGATTTAAAAAGAAAATGCCTTATTGATCCTTTATCTTCTTTATCAACATTTGGTAGAATAGTTTCATTTCCAAATTTTTCTCTCACTACAATAGCATCTTCAACGTATAATTCTTCAATATCTAACCTTCTTAATGAATTCAAGGCTATAACATTGCAAAGTTCACTGATTAAGGAACCCAAACATTTAGTTACACATAATATTATAACAAGTTGTCCTCCTGTCACAACAAAAGTTCGCCGCCTACCTCCGGACAAGCTCAAGATTGCACGGGAGGAATTTGAATACATGATAGAAAAAGGCATTTGCAGACCTTCCAGCTGTCCTTGGGAGAGTCCATTACATCTAGTGCCAAAGAAAACAGGTGGCTGGAGACCTTGTGTGGATTACAGAGCTTTGAATGCTGTTACACAACCAGACAGGTATCCTATTCCGCACTTGCATGATTTCACTCATCATTTGCATGGATGCACGGTATTTTCAACCCTTGATTTTAAAAAAGCCTACCATCAGATACCGTAGAACCATCTGACGTAGAAAAAACAGCCATCTGCACACCTTTTGGATTATACGAGTTCACCAGAATGACTTTTAGATTGCGCAATGCAGCCCAAAACTTTCAACGATTTCTTCATTCCGTACTTCGTAGCTTATATTTTTCCTTCATCTATCTTGATGATATTCTCATTGCATCTAAGGATGAGACTCAGCACACTAGTCATCTTAGACAAGTTTTTCAACGTCTTCAAGATGCTGGCCTGGTAATATATATTTCAAAATGTAAATTTTCTCAAACCGAAGTAAATTTCTTAGCTTATCGTGTTTCTTCCAATGGCATCGAACCAACAAAAGAAAGAATAAAAGTAATTGAAGATTTCAACCTTCCTGAAACTGTAAAGGAATTGCGAAGATTCTTAGGAATTATCAATTTTTATCATCTATTTATTCCTAAAGCTGTCCTAAAGCTGCAGAAAATCAAGCCATTCTGAACGAATATCTGAAAAGGAAGAAAAAGCATGACAACAGCAAAATTCACTGGTCAGAAGAAGCATTTCAAGCATTTCAAAATAGTAAGCAACAGCTATGCCACGCAGCAGTGCTAGTTCATCCATCAAAAAATGCACCTATTTCTTTAATGGTTGATGCAACTGATAATGGTATTGGTGCTGTACTCCAACAACTAGAAGATGACATCTGGAAACCGCTTAGTTTCTTTTCAAGAAAGCTAACTGATACTCAGAAACGCTACAGCACATATGACAGAGAAATTTTAGCTGCATATTCTTCTGTGAAATATTTCAAACATTTTTTGGTAGGTAGAAACTTTACAATTTTTACCGACCACAAACCACTCATGCATTCCACCAGAAGCTAGATAAAGCAAAGACACCTGGAATATATTGGGCAATTTACTGTTGACGTTCAGCACATATCTGGAAAAAAACATTATTTCGATGCACTGTCTAGAATAGACGAGTTGCATATTCAATCAGTGCTTGATTATGAAGCTATAGCTAAGGCACAGGAAACAGACAAGGAGTTAAAGGAAATTCTTTCATCCCAGAACTCCTCGCTAAAATTAGGAAAGGTTCCTGTATTTGGTTCTAACTGTGAGATTTTTTGTGACAGTTCTACAAAGAAAAAGAGGCCTTATATACCAGAAGTATTTAAGAAAATTGTTTTTAACAATGTTATAACCTTGCAAATCCTGGAATCAAGGCTACCACTAAATTATTGACATTAAAGTTTGTATGGCCATCGTTACACAAGGACGCCAGAACTTGGACTAGAAGCTGTCTTAAATGTCAAAATTCCAAAGTTACACGACATGTGCAGAGTCCTTTTGACCATTATCACAACGTCAGCAAACGCTTTACAAAAATCAATTGGGATATTATTGGTCCCTTATCATCATCCGAAGGATTTCGCTATTGCTTAACAATCATTGACAGATACAGTCGCTGGCCAGAAGCAATTCTAATGCCTGATATTCGAGCAGAAACAGTAGCAGACAACTTGTTAAAATGTTGGATTTCACGTTTTGGAACACCATAGTTCATAACTACTGATCAAGGTACACAATTCGAATCTCAACTGTTTCAAGAATTGTCAAAATTAATTGGATTTAAACGAAACAGAACTACATCGTACCATCCTCAGGCAAATTGATGCATAGAACGCTGGCATCGTACAGTAAAAGCGAGCATAATGTGTCATGAAGATAAATGTTGGACAAGAACTCTTCCAGTAATATTGCTTGGATTTCGGACAACTTGGCGCTCTGATTTCCACTCTACACCAGCAGAACTTCTTTATGATGAAAACATTCGTTTACCATGCGATTTCTTTGAAGATACAAAATTTCAACCCCAATCAGAATTTGTCCAAAATCTTAAGGAAACTATCAAAGATGTAAAACCTATTCCATTTTCACATCACTGCAAGCAGAAACCCTTCATTTTCAAACACCTTCAAAATTGCTCACATGTGTTCGTCTTCACCGACAGCGTTCGTCAGAGCCTGCAACCTCCATATCACGGGCCATATCAGGTTATACAGCGATCTGATAAAATTTACACTCTGCTCATAAAGAATAAAAATGTTAATATTTCAATAGACAGACTTAAACCATGTTTCTCTGACAATTCTTCTGAAACTGATATTACATCAGATCTTAAGAAAAGTCACGTTGACAAACCCGCAGAAAAAGTTTAAAAAAAGGATCAGATTTGCACATTTACCCATTGCTTCCTCAACCAAACTGACAAGAAGTGGACGTGAAATTCGTTTGCCAGCGCGTTATCAGTGAGATACATTTTTGTCAGAGTAACTCACTTGGGGGGGGGGTAGTTGTGATGACATATCATCGTTCAGCAGAGCAGGAACAGAAACTTCTCAACTTTGTTTTTGACTTTAAAAATTATTACCATTTTATATATTATTCTAACTCTGCCATTTATTTGTGATAACTGCGCATGTAAATATGGCTTGCTGTAAATAATTTATTTAACTTTTATGTGGTGTTGTAAATAAATAGTATTTTTCTAATTTGTCTTATGACCAACATGCTCAACATATAGCAAACACCTATAGCACGCTAAGAAGGATGCAGCTGAACTTTGTAGTTCATGGGAACTTTTCATTAAATTACACAGGCCAACGTAAAATGACTTTTTGAAAACTTTTTTAACGTTAATAGCTGATTCTTGTGTAATTTTTGGTACTGAATCGGTATCTGATCTCAGTTTTTTTTTCTATCACCCACAGTTTTGTCACAATGTGACTTCGTCGGAAACTAGAAAATTATCCGAAGATACCACAGAAAATAGAAATAAATAAATGTTACAATATAAACAAACTTTTATTCAAATATAAACATGAAAATACCTTTTTATTACCTAGATTTTATGTGTGCTTTGGCTTATATTACCTTTCCCTCTTCTCCTTAAACCTCCTGATATTGCTTTTTCGCCTATGAATCCCTTGCTCAACTTCTCGGTAAAGTGACCAACAGTAGTCTCTCATATTGGTATTCCAGTGGCCCTGATACCGTCTTTCCATCAATTTAATATCTTGATGAAATTGCTCACCATGCTCCTCATTGACATCACCCAAATTATCTGGGAAAATATCAAGGTGACTTTTCAAAAAGTGAATCTTGAGGCTCATCAAACAGCCTAACTTTTTGAACTTTTTGAGCATGTTGAATAGAATTGTAATGTGGGTCCCTTTTCTTGCCCATGAACTTGGTCACAATCTGCTTGGTTGATACCCAAGCCTCCCTCTCTTTTAAAGTCATTTTTGAATCAAAGTTGGGATCGAACATCATTTTTCGGATGTCAGGCCCAACAAACACTCCTTCTTCCAATTTTGCTTCTTATAGATTAAGAAAATTCTCGCAGAAATACTTGAAACATTCTCCATCTTTGGGTAAGGCTTTCATAAACTATTTCATTAGGCCTAATTCTATGTGTAGAGGTAGCAGCAGAATGTTGTCCGGGTCCACGATGTTCTTGCGCAGAATGTTCTTCTCACCAGGCTTTAAATATTTTCTTGCAGGATCCAGTGTTGCTCCAGTGTTGATCCCCTGCCCTGGCGTCCCATTCACATAAAAAATATGGTAATTTGGTAAAGCCACTTTGCTGGCGGTTAGCTTATGGCGTTAAATTCGCTAAAAATGTCATTTCTTTAAATATTGAGTGTTGAAATGTGAAAATATGGTGGGTGATACGGCTTTTTTTTATTGGTATATCCTGTTTCAACACACTAAAAACCACAAGAATAAGGCAAATTTATTCAAAAAGTTTTTTCATAGTTGGACTTTGTTATGTGTACAGATGTCCACAGTTCTTGATAAAGCCATGAAAGACGACATCCATGTTTCCTAATTTTTTTTTGTTAAAATTGATATAATTCAATAAAATGGTATTGAATTTGAAGTTTATATCTGTAATTTAAACACAAAAAGACAATGAATTTTTTAAAAACTTTTTTGTATTCCTTTATGTAACGGGTACTTATAATTCTAATTGTTTTATTTTATATGCTTAATAAAGGATTTAAATTACGATACATAGTCTGTATGCAAAACAGTTCAGTGGCTGACAGACTGACTGACTGACAGATAACGCACACACCAAACCGCTGGACTTAAAGGGCTAAAATTTTGCATGGCTACTTTTCTTATAGTGTAGGGTGCACTAAGAAAGATATTTGAAAAATTCTTCTTAGATTTTTTAAAATTAAATTTTTAAGCTGTTTTTTTAACTTTTTGAAGTGTGAATTTAAAATAATAATCTGAGGATTATAAAATTTATATCACGAGAAAGATTATAAAAATTCCTTCAAGATGAAATCTTTTTCAAATCTTTACCTCTCTTTTCTGATTTTTGGAGAATTTTTAAAGATTAATTTTTAGAATTTAATTTATTAAATACTAATCACGTGGAACAAAGTTAGTAAAAACAGATACAAAATTATAATCCGTTATTAATAGAAATTTAGCTATTGCATCTGTTATTCCTAATTCCGAAGGTTTTCTTTTATTGAACTTAAACCGAATCGCATTTCTAATTCACAAATAGAATTTCTCTTTGTTTTCTCATTCAAAATCTTTATTTGAAGTTTTCTTCAAGTAGTCCCTTATTTGTTAGTCATTCTATTAATTATTCAGTATAATTTTTATATGCACTCACTACGCTATCCAAAGACGTTAAAGAAAAAAAATCAACAAAAGCAAATGCAAAGCGAGAAAAGTACCTATTTTTTACTTCAAGAATAAAAGTTGCCACTTTACAGAACTAAACAGCTGTAAAAAAAGATATAGACTGTAATGCAAAAAATACCGTATTAAATGAAAATAGAAGACATTAGAATATGTAATGAAAATGAGAAGAAGAAGAAAAAGAAAAAGAGAAATCTTAGAAAAAGTCAAGAAATATTGAAAAAAAATTAACATTCAAAGACAGAATTAACGATTAACATACAAAAAGCCAATTTTAAACAATTTAAGAAACTTTTACTTAAAAATTTAAAAAACTCAGGCATTAAAATAAGATAAATAAGTTAAAGGAAGACAAATAATGATAAAATTAGGTAAAAAAGCAGTAGAAATAGAAAAAAGGTCGAAGAAAAAGTTTAAAATAAGAATTATATTGGAGGAACATTACCTAAAAATAAAATTTATGTAAAGCAATAGAAGAAAAGTAAAAAAAAATCAATTAACATTACGAATTTAAAAAAAAAATGTAATTTCCCAATATAATCTTTTGTTTTAAATAATAAGCAAAGATATTAAAAAAAGGATTTACAGAAAAAAAGAGGATTGAGTAAATGAGAAAAATAATCTATTAAATTTTCCAAGTATTTAGAATACAAGGAATATAGAAGAAATAATTCCATTTTTAATGCTGCTAAGACTGGACTGAAAGCCTTTCAAGTTTCATTACTCTAATAGCTGGTTGTTTATTAAATTTAGATAAATGTAAATTTCCGTAAAATGCATTTCAGGCAAAAATAGTCCATAAATTAAGAAATAAATTTTTATATAGATGAATGGTTTTGAAAGAAAACGATCCGATAATAAAGAAGATACGTAAGAGTAAAATAATAAATTAATTAAATATAAACAAATGATTTTTATATAAAACATTTCGAATTGGTTATAAATTTTTTTATTAATGTCATATAAAAGGGCTTCAGTTTTAAATTTTATTAATATCTCAAAACTTATCGATTCCCAAATTAATCTGCGGGGGGGATACGGCTTTGACTTTCCTCTTATTAGAGGAAATTTAATTTTGTGAAGTATTAAAATGCAATTTAAAGTGCTCATGGGAAAATTTTATTCAATTATCCGTAAACATCTCCACAGTTCTTAATAAAAGCCATGAATGATGGCATCCATGTTTCCTGAATTTATGTTAACATAAAATTGATATAATAATTTATTAATATGTCATTGTATTTGTAGTTAATATCTGTAATTTAAACACTAAAAGACAACGAAATTTTAAAAAAAGAAAAAAATTGTGCGGTCGGGGGACTGCCGTCAGGAAGGAAGTTCCTTACGTTATTTTTTCAACTCTAAGCGTGATTTAATATGTAGATTTCTATTGATTATACCGGGTGTTTCAAAACTCGCCCACATCAAACTTTGTGGTTGACTTTTAAAGACAGATGAATTATGTTAACAAACAAAATAAAGTACAAACAAAGGTTGAACGATTATCTTTATTGTCAGGTGTCAGACATGGTCAAATCACAGTAAATGTTCAAAATGATGTCCGTTTTTCTGGACACACAATCGAACTCTTTTTACCAGATTAGTCGACACTTTACGAAGTGTGTGAGAAGTCATGTCCGATATTGCATGAAGGATGTTACTCTTAAGTTCGACAAGCGTATGGGGATTATTGCTGTAGGCGACTTTTTTCAGATATCCCCAAAGGAAAAAATCCGGCATTGACAAGTCCGGTGAACGTGGTGTCCAAAGTCATTTGGAAATGACAAGATCATCAAAAAATTCAGTTAAAACTTCCATACTGTCCCGTGATGTGTGACACGTTGCGCCGTCTTGCTGCAACCAACAAGGATTTTAAGCAACTAGGATTACCATGTGGATGTGCGTGAGTTTTGAAACACCTGGTATTAGTGTATTTTTGTCACGCGAAAAAGCGCAGCCCTCTTTTATTCAACCAACTCTCTCTCTCTCTCTCTCTAATCACACCACATACTTTCGACTACATTCTGACAAAATTTTAGATTGATACTGCATATAGAAGTATAGTTACAGCTGATTTAACAAACATCTGTTATCACGTTGTCCCTTTAAATGTCACACTCACCTCTTTATTTACACAAGTGTCTCGGTCAATTTCTTGCTGCATGGTTGACTCAATGTTTTTAAAAATACTCAGATAAAAAGAGGAATCATTGCAGCATTCAGTTTGCCTGTATTTGTAATTGATAACGTTGCTTATTTATTTGAATTAAAAGCAAGCGTTTTCCTCGTTGCTTTTTTTGTATCAAATTTCCTCTTTTTGTGATAAAAACTGTCTTTTTCAAGACAATATTACATTTTATTTTGTATCTAAACGTGATACTTATCGTTTTTATTAATTATAATTGATAAACATGCCTCAGAAGAGTAAAAAATATACAAAAGCTTTACATATGATCAAAGCTCGTTGGTGTGGTAAGAAACATCTTGAAAGAAATACATCTGTGTTAGTTCCAAGTGATACTGACACCAGACAGCAAAGTATTTCTTTTTCGAATAAATATGAAGCTGATTCCAGTGATGAGTACATTATTATCAGTTTAAAAAAACTACAGAAGGACTTGCATATGGTCCAGGTTGATTCTAAGATTTTTATGTGAAGAAAAATAATTTGATAGTTTGCCAATCTGCATTTGTATATACCATTTTATTTTTATATCCACCTGGCATTATTTTATTATCAATCAAAGTACCATAAGTGTAATTTTGAGCAATATTGGCTGATAATTTTTTTTTATCTATTTACAGCCAATTTTTTTAAAAAGTACAAATTCCCTGAATAATAACTTTTTGCTTGTACTCAGTTAAAAGTCTATAATTAATGGTAAAATAAGAATATATACCCTCTTTAACAGTTTTTACAGTTGTTTATGGCTATTAGAGTATACATAAAAAAGATTTTTCTTAAAAATGATAATTTAACAAAGTTATGAGCAAATGAAATCTTTAAACGCGTTTATCTCAGTTTGGGTTTTTTCAGATTTTTCATGTCTTCAAAATGCTAAAGCATTTTTAAATATACATGAAAGTGTTTGAAATTTTTTTATTTGCACATCATACTATATATAAGAGATTTAAAAAGCAGATTTTTTATATTTTGATAACTTTTTTTTTAAAATCATATGTACAAAAACTAGTCATTTTTTCTGCTTTTTTCCACTTGTATATAATTATTATTTTTTTTCTCTAAAACCATTGCTATTTAAAAAAATCCGCTATTTGAATCTGTTTAAACTATTATTACTGACCTGAAATAAAAAAATCACGTGAAAAATTAAAAAAATAAAATACTAGTGGTGTTTTGAAATCGGTGGTCAAAATAAAATTTTTTTTTTAATTTTGTGAAAAAAACCAAAAAATTTAATTTTTGAAACTTTTTTGGATTAAATTATTCGTATTTAACATTTACATATTAATTTCAAAAAATATATATTTTAAAGTTGATAATAAAAAAAATTTTGTTTTGGGTGCTGAGTCCCTATATCAGAACAAAGGAAATTAAATTACAAAGGAAGTTAAAATTGGCCGTAGCGCTTGTGCGGGGATTTGAAACGTGGATCTCTCGCTCCGCAGTCTGATGCGATAACCATTCAGCCATGGAGTCCATTGAGAGAAAGGTCTTCTGGAGAGGGCATAACGCTTTTTCGTTACGTGACGATTCCTCACAGTTCACTCTACTGTAAGCGGCGTAAAAGAACTTCGTTCCAAAAAAACTTTTTTTGTATTTCCTTTAGGTAACGAGTAATCATAATAGAACTTTCAAATTTTATGAGCTTAATAAATGATTTAAATTACGATACATAGTTGCATATATTTATTTATAATGCAAAATATAATTCATTGTTTGATATTATTTAAAAAATTACCCATCTTTATTGTGTTGGTTTCCTCTCCTAAATGAACCCTTCAGCAGGCGCGCCAATTTTTGGTACACCTGCAGGCGCTCGTTGCTTAAAGTGTAGCGTCTCTTTCAACCTCGATTATTCCTTTTGTAATAAACTTTCTTTTTTCAAATCGAAAATATTAATTCTGCGTTTTATGACAAGGTATAAAATGTTGATAATATTGAGATATATTTCTAATTAAAGGCGGAAGAATGCAGATATAATCGCCTTCTTTCAAAACTGTCTGGTTTAATGCATGTAAGGACAACTTGCGAATCGATACCTATTATGTCCAAAAACCTAAAAAAACAATGAGATTGTCCATATTCGTGATATGTGGAATACCGTGTAATGCCGTGTACATTTGATTTACTACATCAACTCATAATTTTGTCGTATTGCAATCCAGCATAATCGCTGGTTTACCACGGTTAAATCACGACTAACAATGAATGGAAAGGAATACACGGGTCAGAAAATCAGACCTGCATTAAAAAGGGTGTAGCTATAATTAGAAACTGCTTAGAACATTCAAACCTTCCTTGTAAAAAACACACCATTCAAAATTGCGAGAATGTTGCACTTTATACACGGGCGCGCCCGCTGAAGGGTTAAATTAATAAGAAAAAATGTCTCATAATGAACCTTTTTACCTCATATGTTACGTAAGGAGTCGATAGCAATTAACCGGGTTAAAACTAAACGTAAAATTGAAAAGTTTAAATAACATTAATCTTAAACTTTGATTTTTCTACAAATTTTATAATCTCTTTATGTTTCAAAAAAGAATAAAACCTTATAAATTAAAAAATTATGTTATCATGTATGTTAATTTACTCGTCTACTTTGCTTTATGCTTAAAATAAATGAAACTTAATGTAAAATACTTTTTATATGTCGCGAAATTAAATCTTTTTATATATAATAAAAAATTGCTTATAAACTTTTAATATTTTTTTAGTCTACGTTATAAGTAAATGTTTTACATCATCTATCTTACATTAGAGACCTTTTATGTATGTATGTATGCATATATATATATATATATATATATATATAAATATATATATATAGTATAATACAATTTCTCTTCTAGGTGTATACAGCACTAGTATTTCTTATAACTTTCATTTTACCCATGGTGGTGCTCACTTTCGCATATAGCAGCATTGGTTGGAAGATGTGGAGGCATACGTCTCCAGGTAATGCAGATGCATCACGAGACCAACAGCAACTCATGGCCAAAATGAAAGTAAGTCTTTTATGGGGAAATGATCTTATATTTAACATATTCTTTTACCTTGGGGCAGAAAAGTCGAGTTAAAGTTGACTTGAAACGGTTCGATTCGAGTCAGTTTGTTTAACTAAAGGATACCTCAAGTTAAGGAAGCAACTCTATTGCTTATAAAGCTATGTGCACTTTATTTCCCTCTGCGAATCTTTGCAACAAGTGGAGCAGTGAGACCCCTGCGTTTATGGAGCTACGCAGAAAAAAACGGTCGAGGACAATTGATGCGTTAGGAATTAATGTTTGTAAGCGTACATGTAAAACATGTACGTCAGCAATTCTTATAATTCTTCTATTATATATCCTTAAATAGCAGAGTAAAAAATGTGTAGTAAAAGCTATGTTTGTTAAAAAAAGGTATACGTTAAAACCATTTAAGATGCTCAAAATAATGTATAGATGACAAGCCTTTTAACAATAACATAAAAGCTTTATTCATTTGAAAAATTAGTTAAAATTAGTTAAAACAACAATGTCAATATCTTCCTTTTCACTAGTAACACATAGTAATATACGCTAGGTTTTTATATTAATCAATTCTTAAAAACAGTCTAGTTTCCCATACTATGATGGACTATCATAAGGATGTAATTCGGAAGTAATACAAAAATATCTTACTCTATGCAGTCTAGATACAAGATCCTGTTATCTCATCAGCAAAGGAACAAATTCCTTGATGATTGTTCGTAATCTAAACGAAACAAACTCCTTGATCGATTTCCTGAAAGTGTTCACGGCTTATATACTCCTGTCAAAAGCCGATATTCAAATATTGGGTTGTATCTTCTACGAAATACGCCATCTACCGGAAACTGAATACTTTTATGTTTAATTATATGACGCACGGCAGTTTGCCAAACATGACGTAATCTAAACGAAACTTGCGTCAGTGATTCAGCTTAGTTATGAATTGAATCGCCTTAATTTGAATGAGCTTAAAATGGAAATGCAAAATATGACGTCAAACCTCGGAAAGGCAAGTAATTAATGGACGCTCAAAGTAATTCTTAATTCATATTGCTAACAAATGCATCCCTCTTGTCTTTTCGACACAAAACAAGAAACGGGAGTAGATAAATCCATCATAGTTTACATCTCAGGTTTTCAATTTCAAAGATTTCTATCAAAATAAAAAAAAAAACATTCTGTGCTTGCTTCTGTTTTTACAATTGCTATCTGAAAAACCAATATACTGAATACTATAAATTGCAAACTGCAAGAAAGAGTTAAAACATATAATGACTAAGACATCACTCCATTCAATCATGATCATATATCAATACATGCGTGGGCGCCCACTCATACAAAATCATTCATACACATAAAACAAATTGGTTTCAAGAAGAAATATATCAATCTATGCATATCATAGCATTTTCAAATTCTTAAAATTTTCTTTAAAGTATTTAAAATATTAAAGATCAAAATATCACAAAGTAATATTTACTGTATATCTATCAAATAAAACAATTCAGATAAACAGACACTGAGCATTAAACAAGTTTACATTAAACAAATTTCCTTGATTAGGTGGACGGAACAATTAACGGGGCAGTCCCATAAACAAAACAGGGATTCACCAAAATAAGAATAACATACCCTTATACGAAAAAAGAAAACGTCCACAAGTAAAAACTCATTAAAGTTATTAAAGTTCAAAAGAAATCAAGTGAGCATACAACTCTAGAGATTCATGAAAAAATTTCATCACATAAGCGTCTCAGTTCGAACCTGGTCAGAGGTTTGGTAAAAAGATCACCTAAATTTTCTTTGCTCTTTATATATTTTATGTCAAAAATATTTTGATAAACTAAATCACGAACAAAAAATAACCGGACATCAATATGTGTGCTCCTATAGTTTTCAACTGGGGATTTGATAAAGTCTATACAAGCGGTGTTATCAAGATATAGAATCGACTTAATTTTCTCACCAAAAACTAACTTTCTTGCATAACACTCGTTTAGGATTCTATCAAACCACATAAGTTCCTTCATGGCCTCTGTCATAGCATAAAATTCACTCTCCATAGTTGACGACGACACGCACTTCTCCTTAAAAGTCCTCCATATGACTGGAGCTTTTCCCCAAAAAACTATCTGTCCCTCCATAGATGTCCTCTCTTCTTTATTGGCAGCAAAGTCCGCATCAGTGTAAACCATTATACTAGGTTCATTGCATGCAAGTCTAAGTTTATAATTGCATGTATGTATGACAAAAGAAATGTTAAGAAAACATTAACATAAACATCAAACTTTCTGCCATGACTTTCATTTTGTCTCCCATGGCCTCTGCCCATTGCTTATGTTGTGTGGAGCCCAAAAGTTTTATAAGACCGTCCCAGTGAAACCTACCAGGATTACTCTGGTACTGGCTAAAAATGTTAACGGCGTAACTTATGTCGGGATGGTTCTACTAGCAAGAAAACATAGACAGCCTAATAAATTCCTATAAGGAAAATGTGACATTTCCTCTATTTTAATATCTGATTGTGGACACTGTTTCTTTGAGAAGACTGTACCTTTGTTGATTGGAAGTGAGGAAACAGGTATAAAGAAGTTAGTAAACCTTTTACGAATATCGTCAATATAAATCGACTGGCTCAACAAAACTTCACCTCCCTTTTCCTCAAACTCAACCCCCAACAGCTTTTTAGTCTTACCCAAAATTTTTAAGTCAAAATGTTTTTCCAACAATCCAATGGCCTTGTCTATTATTACCTAGTCCTTTCCAAACAAAACTATGTCATCAACATATAAAAGCAAAATTAACACACAATTAAAATCATATGCACAATTACACCAATTCAATTTGCTAAAACCAAGTTCTGTCAATACCTTATGAATCTCGAAAAACCATTCTCGACCACTCTGGTGTAGTCCATAAATAGCTATATCCAACTTACAAACTAAAGTCTCCTTACCTTTCACAGCAAAACCGGGTGGTTGAGACATGTAAATGTTATATTTTAATGGCGCGTATAGATAAGCTAATTTTACGTCACACTGCCTGTGGGTCCAACCCTGTAAAACTACCAAAAGTGAAAAAAAGAAACGAATTAGACTGAAATTTATGACTGGGCTAAAAGTCTCTTCGTAAGTCATTCCTTTAACTTGTTTAAAACCCTGTGCCATCAGTCTTGCCTTATACCTGGCCACTTTGCCTTTTTCATCTCTTTTCAATGTAAAAACCCACCGGCATCCGATGACATCTGTATCTGTCGGTAACTTTACAAGGTGCCACACATATCTTTCTGCCATGACTTTCATTTCGTCTCCCATGGCCTCTACCCATTGCTTATGTTGTGTGGAGCTCAGAACTTGTTTATAAGTGTTGGGAATATGGATTTCATCTAGTCAGGAACTGGTATGACTTGTGGAGGCGGTAACTGGTTTATCTGAAATTATTCCTTGATACGGATCTTAACCGGAAAAATCGAAAATGTGTTCCGTGAATTTTATACCATTTTTCTTACAGTACTTTAAGGCATCATTTATAGACCTAAGTCTAGTGTTGGAACCTACTTCATAATAGTACATATCTGTACGGGTGCTCTTTGTTCGTGGGACCACCTTTCTTTCCCAATCGACGCGTTTTAGATCTTGGGCTGGTAAGGGGCTTTCAGTCTCATCACTGTGGGTTTCCCCAGAAACATTCCTTTCCACCAAATCCTCATCATCACTCTCAAGGGGTAGGTTCTGACCTAACGGAATAACAGAAATATTCTTTTCTCCCTTATCTACGGAGTGTGGTTCAGTGTTGGAATTCTCATTGGGGCCCATCGATGCTCCACTGTCACCCTATGCACCTTGCGAATCTTCACAAAATCTGACGTTTGTGGTTTCTACCACATTGTCGGTATCAGGGAACCATATCCTATAACCCTTGGTGTTAAAGGCATATCCTATCATAATCCCCTTCCTCGCCTTGGCGTCCAACTTCGCTCTATGCTGCCGTGGCACACCAACATATGCGATGGATCCAAACGGCTTCAAGTGTTTTACTGATGGTGTATATCCACCAAAAAGTTCAAAGGGAGTTTTCCCTAAATCTTTATGGACGACCCTGTTCGAGACATAGGTGAAACTCAAAACTGCATCAGGCCAAAATTTTGTCTCTAATCCACTATCTGCTAACAAGCATTTTTCCCCATTTGATACCGTTTGATTATATCTCTCTGCCGTACAATTCTGCTCTGGTGTATACGTGTTCTTAAGTTCATGTTTTACACCATGTTCATTGCAAAACGCTGTGAAATTTTTATTTATGAATTCATTTCCATTATCCGTACGGATACATTTCGCCTTCCATCCCAGGAACCTCTCTGCACGAGCAACATGATTTCTAAAAATTCTAAATACTTCAGATTTTTCACACATAGGGTATACAGAGGATTTACCTGAATAATCATCAATAATTGATAAAAAAATTCTTTTCACTGTTCCGACCAATAGTACTGCAAGGACCCCAAACATCCATATAGATCAAATCATTGGGGTGTTTAGAACGTCTAAAATTTATAGGTTTAAAACTGAGTTTTATTAAGTGTACAGGTTTTGCAGACGAAATCATGCCCCTCAAATTTTTCTAAACCCCTTATGGCATGCTTCCTAATCGTGTCCCTGATTACATATGGACTAATATGTGCCAGCCTTCGATATATTAACTCATCGTCAACTTTCCTGGACACACAGGCTCTGTAATCTTCCTTCCGACTTGTGATCCAGGGATTTTTAGGAAAAACCTGATACAAGCCATTTTTTAATTTAGCACAAAACATAATTTTTTCCATACCGGTTTTTGACTCTTATCCCGCTCCGACCACCTTCAAATGTGAGGCCTCGGCTGTCCAAAAGAGAACCTGAAATCAAATTCAATTTAAGGTTGGGTGAGTACATAACATTATATAAATGAAAAATTCTGGAACCAAACTGAAGCTGAATAGTTCCTTTGCCAATGATCGGGAAAGTCACACCCTCGATAGCTACGGACAACTCATCATCCTGTATTTCTTCAAAGTTCTTGAACCAGTCCTTTACCTTACAGAAATGATGGCTAGCTGCAGTATCGAAAGTCCACGCGTTTAAAGACTCTTCGAAATTGCTTACATTAGCTTGCACGAAATTAGCTGACTGAGAGGTCACCTTCTTAACAGATCGTTTTGATCTTGACTTATGACGTACAGGACTCATACCACGTGTGGGAGACCGACTTCGAATTGGCGTACTTCTCTGGTAATGTGACGTATTCCTTGGCGAAACAATTTGTCTAGGTTGGTACCCAGGAACTGGATCTTTAACAGAACAATTTTTCTTAATGTGTCCCACTTGATTACACCTGTAACATATCACACTCTTCTGAAACATGTTGTTGCGTGTTACTGCAGAGTAAGCCTTAACCGCATGTACTTTACGACGGTCTTGTTCCCATACGGATAATCGATCTCTGCCACCAACTCCACAAGAATATCCTTAAACTTAAACTTTTCATCTGGCCACCGTAATATGGATTGTGATATACCATCATATGATTCTGGTAAGTAGCGTAGCAACTGAAAACTAACGTAAAGTTCATTAATAGGGTTATTAATTCCACGTAATTTTTCGACAATTATTGTTAAGCGTCCTGCAAATAGGCTGATTTTTTCACTTGGTTGAATTCGACTGGAAAATAACTCGGAGATCAGCTGCATATGCCGTGACCTATTGTCAGGCTAGAAAAATAATTTTAACTTAAACCATGCCTCACTAGCGTTTCCTATTCCTTCTATAACTTTCCGAAATTCAGGAGAAATATTCAAGTAAATCAAGGAAACCGCTGCTCCAGCACGGAGATTATAATCTCTAATATCGCGATACATGATTTCAGAGCCAGAACACCCTGCCTGTGTAACTACACTTTTCATGGTATCGCATCTTTACTTAATTCACCTTTAACGGTATCGGCATCTTTACTTGCTGTAACTATCTTTTCATGCTCAGTTTTTATTATAGGTAATAGCTCAGTACCTGCTACTATACCCCAGCATCCACGTTCCATAAGGTTGTAATTCTTATCTTTGACCCAATTGCCATAGTTATTTGCATTGAGTTTCTCTATCTGAGCCTGCATTTTCCATTATCTTCACGAAATACAAATTAATTGAAAAAAAACTTCACTTGTCGTCTATATTTACTAACATTAATACTAAATTTAAAGCCCCCCTCATCTTCAGGGCTACTGGTATACTGCTTTATTTTTCAAAATAAAACTTGAAAAGTTCAATACATTTCAGGCTTTCATTCAATATTTTCATGATCGTGCCCCTTCAATAACTTCGCTTGCCCATAACCAATCTATTGTTAGCGTACATGTAAAATATGTACGTCAGCAATTCTTATAATTCTTCTATTATACACTCATGGACAAAAAAATTAGTGCACCAAGAAGGAGTCGACAAAATGAAACGAAATTTTACATACGTAATGACTACTTTGATATAAGTAAATGATAAGAAAATCAAAGAAAAGGGATAATTTATTTCAGAGAAAAAGGCAAAAGAACGGAGGAGTTACTACTCCGTTGGACCCCCTCTACCGCGAATGCAAGATGCGATACGATCGGGCATTGAGTTATACAAGTTCTGTATGATGTCTTGAGACATTTCGTTCATATTTGCTGTAACCTTGCCTCTAGTTCGTTCAAACTCGTGGGATGCCCAACTCATCGTCCCAAATGATCCCAGATATGCTCGATTGGAGACAAATCTGGGGATCGGGCAGGCCAAGGAAGGGTAGTAACAGTGCGGAGACAGTCTTGTGACACCCTTGCCGTATGAGGCCGAGCATTGTCTTGTTGAAAAATGGCTCCTGGGAGCCGTTGCATGAGTGACAACACATGTGGTTGCAGGATTTCATGAACATACCGCTGGGCTGTCATGGTGCCACGGAACAATACTAGGGGTGACCGTGAATTGTAGGCAATGGCACCCATACCATCACACCAGCTGTGAGAGCGATGTGTCGCTGTACAACAAAGGCAGGATTGAAGCGTTCACTACGGGCTCTCCACACACGAACACGATTGTCATCACTGCCGAGATTGAATTTGGATTCGTCGCTAAAGACGACCTGGTTCTATTCCGCTGCAATCCAGTTTCCTCGTGCGCGGCAAAACTCCAAACGGAGGCGTCGATGGGTGGGCGTCAAGGGTAGCACACGTAATGGGCGCCGCGATACCAACTGTCCTTCAGCCAGGCGCCTTCGTATGGTTCGATAAGACACAAAGGCCGCTAGTGAAGGTGCTACCCGTGCCTGGATGGCGGCCGATGAAGCAGTTGGCTGTACGCGTGCATTTCTTACGATGTGGCGGTCTTCTCGACGACTGGTCTGTCGAGGGCGTCCTGAACCTGGTCTTCGTGTACATGACATCTCTCGGGTCCACTGCTCCCAACACCTCCTCACAACACAATCAGAGCGGCCTAATTGACGAACTACTCGCCTAGCTGACCACCCAGCTTTCATCATCCCGACGATTCTCCCTCTCTCAAACTGCGACAACTGCTTATATTGTCTTCGAACACGGCGTAATGGCATGTCTATCTCAGCTCTTCCTTTGTAAGTGATTCAGCACACTCAAACAAGCTTTGGTTACCTGTTTTATACTCCACAGAGTACGATGTTCAACGCCCTCTACCGGCTATACGCAATGCGCAATCACGCTGCATTTCTAATCATTGGCATATCTCCCCGACATGTACCTTCATTGCAAGTTTCGTTACGATCCCGCAATTATTTCTTGGTGCGCTAATTTTTTTGTCCATGAGTATATATCTTTAAATAGCAGAGTAAAAAATGAGCAGTAAAAGCTATGTTTGTTAAAAAAAGGTATACGTTAAAACCATTGAAGATGCTCAAAATAATGTTAGACGACAATTCTTTTAACAATAACATAAAAGATTTATTCATTTGAAAAATTAGTTAAAATTAGTTAAAACAACAATATCAATATCTTCCTTTTCACTAGTAACACTTGGTAATATATGCCAGGTTTTTATATTAATCATTTCTTAAAAACAGTCTATTTCCCCATACTGTGATGGACTATCATAAGGATTTAATTCGGAAGTAATACAAAAATATCTTACTCTATGCAGTCTTGATACAACATCCTGTTATCTCATCAGCTCAAACACAAGCTTCTTGATGACTGTTCGTAATCTAAACGAAACAAGCTCCTTGATGATTGTTCGTAATCTAAACGAAACAAGCTCCTTGATCGATTTCCTGAACGTGTTCACGGCTTATATACTCATGTCAAAAGCCGATATTCAAATATCGGGTTGTAACTTCTACGAAATACGCCATCTACCGGAAACTGAATACTTTTATGTTTAATTATATGACGCACGGCATTTCACCAAACATGACGTAATCTAAACGAAACTTGCGTCAGTGATTCAGCTTAGTTATGAATTGAATCGCCTTAACTTGAATCGGCTTAAAATGGAAATGCAAAATATGACGTCAAACCTCGGAAAGGCAAGTGATTAATGGACCCTCAAAGTAATTATTAATTCATATTGTTAACAATCTTGCAGCTCTAAACTTCCTCTCCTCTGAAATATATAGGAAATGAAGCCAAGATTCTCATATTTGCATTTGTGGCAACTGTTGTTTCGGCTAAAGGGTGCCATCATGCCTTAATTCCTTTTTTTAAATTTTATCTACTGGCCGCCCACATAGTATAGTGGTTAACGTCATGAACTGCCACACAGGGAACTTGGGTTTAAATCCCGGAAAACACGGTCATTTCCGTATCCCCCTAATAGGGAGCAATGCTGGCTCATCTATATTTTGCTCCCATAATAAAGTAGCCAGCTAAACTTCGTAGATCTTTATGCGACAACGTCAAAAAGTACCTACTGTCAGAGACAAGTACCAACAACATAAAAATATCAAAATTAAAAAAGAAAAATTATCTACTCTCTTGAGAATATATTTATATATATATATATATATATATATATATATATATATATATATATATATATATATATATATATATATATATATATATAATAGATATTTAAAATTAAGATAACTAAAGGGGACAGATGCGACCATTTAATACTCTAAAAAGTTAAAATAAGATATACATTTAATTATTTAAGCAGAAAGATTGTGGAGGCGGTATGGTTGAGGACTGGGGGGGGGGGTTGTAACCCCCAACCCCGGTTAAACATGTTTTGCGCCATGGCAACACTCCCGGAGGTCGGCTATAACACAAAGACAGTTAAAAAATTATTTGAAGAAATTTTTTTTAAATGAAACTGACCTGTTAAACCGAGGAATTTTAATATAGACTAATCTAAAACTTAATTACATGATGAATAGTGTTTATACCTTTTAATACTAATATATAAATACAGAAATACAAAATACTAAGATACAAAAATACAATAATACTAAAATACTAAAAAATGCACGTTAACAAATACTCTACAAAAATATTAAGATACCAAAATACTTAACTCCACACCAAGCTAGAGTCACAAATCTCATAGCACAGACACATTTATAGTTATAGTAGGGATTTTTAATGTAGTATTAGAGAAACTTTTGATGTTGCCAACTTTATGTTAAAACGTTTTTCGCAATCGGTATTATTTAAATTAAAAAACTGGTTTAGAATTGAGGAAATTAACAGGAAAACCCTGATCAATGGCTATTGCTATGATATTATTTATTCTGAGGTTCATAATCTTTGTGTTTGAATGTAAACGTTGGCAACGTATTAACTGGTTTATAAGTACATTACGTTTAATATTTAAGTGTAGAGTGTTATTCCAATTCATAATCCTGACAGTTTTAAATTTGTAATATTCGCGTTTATCATAAAGATAGTACGATACTATATTTAGATTAACATTTAAACACAAGTCGTAGAGTGGATGTGATACTACTTCTGCAGCATTCAACAAAGGAAAGAAATTTTGCATAAAAATTTTCCAAATTGAAGATATGGAACACAACGTGACAGTAGTTAATAAATGCAACTCATCGCACAATGTTGGTTCAAGCACGAGAATGCTTTTTTCTGATCTGGTATGGAGCACTTTCCAGTGAATAGTCCCTAAATAAGTTTAGGTACAAATGCTTCGCAAAATTTGACACTAAAATAAAACCATACATTTCGTCTCTTCCCTCAACTGAAGATGAAGCCAGGTTACTTTCCCTTCGGTTGTATCACCAAGTGCAAAAGTGGTTTGGGAATGAATTGAATCCTGAAGTGTGGGACTGGAAAGGTCAAGAGAAAACCCTCGTACCCATCACAACTATGGATGCAGTGGCTCTCGATTCAGTATTAAGCATTGTGTTTTGCAACAGTAAGACTGACTGCGGAGAAAGATTCGTGTGTCGGAAAGCAGGCCTCAACTGTACAACGGCCTGCAATAACTGCAATGGTGTATGTCACAACGACATACCCAATTGAAATTATTGCCCTGTGGATCATGACGATCCAATAAAGGAATTGATGAATGAAGTGATGCTAGCTGCCCCATAGATGATGTTTTCAAGACTGACGACGTGAACAATCCCGTACCGATAAAAGCACGTCAATTATAAAGTAGGTAAGCTTAAAAAAATATAGACAATGAAATTACGGTAGTGAATGCATCCAAGTTTATTACATTCGTTTATAAAATTAATAATGATCAATTATCTACATTACAAAAGACATCAAAGTCTATTTTCTTGTGTTTAAAGAATGCCGCAATTTGGGAGTGGAGATAATTCAAAGGAAAGAACCTGCAAGGAGACGGACGCTACCTGCATAATCAACGCGCATTTAATAGTCAATATATTTGTACGTCTTAGGGTTACGACAAAATGTATTTAATATTTTTTGTACACAATTTAATTTTCTTTAATTTTTGTATTAAACTTTTTTTTACATAAAAGTTAATATTTTCCAAGTTATTTGCAACAACAAAAAAAGTCTTCGAAATCTCTAAACAACCCATGGAGATTATTGCTTTGAAATCAGATATGTCCATGGCGTCAAAAATTATTTTTGCTAACGATGTTTGGGTAGATAAATGAGCTAGGATCTTTCTAGCGTATGCATTGCCAGGCAACATTTTTCCTACTGACGTAGTTACGTACATCAAAGTTATTATTTATTTTAACCTTCCTACCCTGTTGAAAAAAGTTACGTTTTGCCTGTATGGGTTGATTCGACCCAGTTTGGTTGATATTTATTCTAGGTCATAACAAATAATTTTATATAGCTTTATTTTATATATTTTGTGTTTATTAATAGAAACAACACACTTTAATTCTTTTATAATCCCCCCTTCAGTTTTGCCGCCGCCCCCCCCCCCTCTGCCTCCGTCCGTTTGAACCTCTTATTTGTATGAGCATTGTTAGGGGTTTAAAAACTTGGGAAATAATAGAAATTTTACAAATATGTTATGTTTCACTTACATTTTTCTTGATACATTTTTTAAGACAAACAAGATTTACAGTACACATTTACATGCTCTTGGCAAAGAAAACTTAATCATGAAGCACACCTCGTTTGCGTTTTTAGATCTCTCTAGACTGCATTCTTTGCATCTTCCTCGTTTCAGTGTACTGCTATTTTCTGGTTTTTCACCTGCTGCAATTGCCAATTTCTTCTTTATTGTAACTGGAATATATTTTTTTCATCCTAACATTTCTGTAAGGTTCGGTCAGCTGATTATCAAGTTCTTTAAGGAAAAGTTGCCTTTTCTATAACTTGTTTTGACTGTAAAAAGAATTTACATGCATAAAAACAACAAATGCATTTATTACAGCAATGTCAATTATATTGTAGAATAAACACACAGGCTATCTCCTAGTTCCCCTTTTGCATGTATACGTGACAATTATTTATCAGTAGTATCTACTCCACCTTTATTTTCATTATAACATAAAATTATTTTTGGTTTCTTTTCTTTCTGCTGTGAAACTTTGGCCTCATGGTGCATAGTTGAAAGGAGGATTACCGATTTATTTCTTTTCGTCACATATGAAACAAGAGTCATATCTGGTTGAAAACAAAATTATGAGGAAAACGTTTCTCTATCACGTGATGATTGAAATTCAGACTGAATAAATAGCTTGTTTTTTCTGGGGGTTCCAACGATAGTTATTATTTTCTTCAATAATTCTTTAGCAAGGATATAATCCGTGAAGATATTATCAACTGTAATATTTCAAGTGGTACCCTCAATCGAATTTGCTAGGCGCAATACAGCATTTCTTCCTTGATTTTTGTCTCTCTCACCATCAGAAGGCTTTCCCAGTATACGTTTCACCAGTGCAAACATACGCTGTTTTAACATCAGACATCGACCACAATTTAATTCCATATTTCCCTCTTGGTTTTGATGGTAAATATTGTCGAAATGTACATTTACCATGGAAAGACACAAGCTGTTCGTCAATTGGTACATTTTCGTAAGGAACGAACACCTGTGGCAATTGTACAATAAGCATGTCAAATATTGATCTTATTGCAGCTAGCTTATCTACACGACGTCGATTTGCGCTACTTTCTTTGTTATCAAATCTAAGAAACTGTCTAATAATTTCATCTCTGAAAGAGTTCGCTCCATAACTCTTTCAGAGATTCTCCTGCTGACTTATGGACTCCAGCTAAAATTATCAAACCTGTCAAAAAAATGAATGAAAATAACTCAAAAAAAAATAAATGGATTTCAAATCATGCAATTATTTACACTTTATTTCAATTTATAAATAAATTTTTGTGAAAAAAGTTTCAGATTTTTTTACCTATATAAGCTTCAAGTTCCTCAGCAGAAATCAATGTGTAGGTTTTATTCTGTTCTGAACACACTCTCTTCATTTCTCGGTTAGTTTCTTCCAGAATTAATTTCATCATATCATTTGTCAAGAAAAGCTTCATTGCTGACACGGGGGTGTTCCGTTTTCCTCTGAATTGCAAAACGTGTAGGACCAGGGGTTAATTTCATAATGTTATATTGTCTGTAAAGTCAGGACAAAAGTCAGAAATTTTAAAATATAGTAAAATAAATAAGAATAAATAAAATAAAATAAATATCAAATAATAATAAATTGGAATTATGTGCTAGTACATACCGTTTTTTTATGTAGATGGAGGGAATTTACACCATTCGGTTTTGTTACGACTAACGAAGGAAGATGGTGACCGCACAGTTTCTTCTTCTGTATCGGAAATATCCGTTTTCTCATTATCCTCTTCGATGGATAAGTGATCAGATTCATCAGTTTCATTCAAATAATTATCACTTCCATCATCAGATTGATCACTGAGCTCTTGCAAAAGCTTTCTGATCTCTTCTTCAGTAAGACCACGCTTACTAGGCGCCATATTGTAAAATAAAATGTCAAAACACGTCAAACAAGTACAACGTTATATGTGTATATCAGTATCGTAGCGCTATCTATTAATGATTATTCGAAATACGGACCATCCAAAAATACTAAATTTCTTTTTATGCATTTCTGTGAATATTACTGAAATGGGTCGATTAGACACATTCAGGTAAAATGTCACTTTTTTTTTGTTTGTTAAAAAAAAAGAATTCTCCAAGTCTGAAAAATTTATAAACTAAAGAAATTTATCTATTTGAGGAATACTCCAAAATAAACTGTCATAATTAAAATCCATGGGAGCTATCATGAATTAAATTATGAAAATGGGTCGATTCGACCCATTCAGGGTAGGAAGGTTAACTCACCTCCAGCCATTATGTACCCAATGCAGCCTAAGTATGACATAAAAAGATAGAATCCACCTAGTCTCACAATACAACCTGATAACAATGGATTGGGTGTTGTTGCAACTTTCTCTTGAGCTTTGATATGCAGAGATTTGACAAACGTGAGTATACAAGACTTTTGGCGCACATGCGCGGGTCATCCTCCCATCGCGATGGGGAGGACCCGCGCATCCTCGTCCCAGGCGTGATGATTCGCTTCTTTCAAAGTCAATTATCTTTGTTCGTGTTCGACTTATAAAAAAATGTAAATGACGTTTTTGTTCACAATTTACTGCTCTTCAATTTTTAAACTAAAATTTTTTACATAAAATCAATATTTCTCAAGTTACTTGCAAAAAACCAAAAAATTGTACACATTTTCTAAGATGGCGGCGAAAACTCAAGTCTGATCGGTGGGGACATTTAGTATGTTCATTAGCATGCCGAAACAAACATCTGCACCAATTTTCAAAACTTTCATATTTTTTTTTAGCCATAAAACCTATTTTGACTGAGCTAATATTCCTTTATTAATTGTAAATTACCTCTTATCATAAAATCTACTGTTTGGTTATTGTAGACAATATATCTCTTTAAAAGAGCGAACAATTAAATTAAAATTTGGTAAGTACCCCAACTAGCCTCCCGATGCGTCACTTGATTTCTTTATTATAACTATTCTCAATTAATTTTCTTTATAGAAACATAAATATTTTCGTGACTTAAATTAATTTTATTCTCCAGGCATTAGAATTTATTAATTACGAGGCGTTTTATCAGATCTCAACCGAGAGATACATAAATAAGCAATACATTTATGAATGAATACCTACATACGTGTTCAACTAACTACCGAAGGATAAATATAAAATACTTTATTTATACTTTTCGCTGATGGGAATGGTATCTCAGTAAATTAAAAATTTCATCATACCTTGTCATTCAATTTAAAATAACATCTCTTTACGAGAGCTATTTCCAAAAAATGAATTTATATTTTACGATTTTTTTTATCTAGATGTTCCCTTTTACGATGCCGATAACTGCCAAGAGGTAATTCATTTCATTAACTTCCAAAGAGTCAGAAGATGAAGTAAATCCAATTAAGAATGCATTTAATTTAGCAATTCTTTTCCAATTACGTTTAAGACTGAACATCTGTTTCTGATATTTGCATAGCCAAAAATTTCGAAAAATACTTTAAAGGACCAATAAACGCTTGTTTATGGAATGAATAATATGCATTTTCGGACGGATTTTAATAGACGGATTCTATACTGGTTCATATATTGCTGATACAGGAAAATTATCAATAACAACTTAAAGTGATGCAAATGGTAAATCAATATTGAGCGAGAGGTTTTACTATATATCTATCTATATATATATATATATATATATATATATATATATATATATATATATATATATATATATATATATATATATATATATATATATATATATATACACACGAAAATAATTATAAATTAATTCTATAAATTGAGCAAATGGTAAGTTAATGTCTCTATTTTTCTAGGTTGTAAAGATGATGGCTACCGTCGTAATACTATTTGCTGTATGTTGGCTGCCGATTCACTTATTCAACCTCCTTATTTACTTCGATCGGGATGCAGTTATGCCCGACAGCGATACCGAATTCGAAAACTTCACAGCAGCCTTCTTCTCCTGCCACTGGGTTTCGATGGCGAACAGTTTCGTCAATCCCATTATTTATTGTTTCATGAGCGAAAACTTCAGGGTAAGTAATACTTACAGCGTAATTGAAAGTTTTCGTTCTTCTAGCAAAACTTTATTCATAATGAAATGTATCCTAAAAGTTTACCTTTGACTTTTCACCATTTCAGAAACACATTTTGCCCCTAAAATCGCTATACTATTAAAGCATTTTTAGTATTCCAAGATTAATCCCCAGACATATAACAAAATGGAGTACATGAAATAAATGCATAAAAAGCAATATGTTAGCAAACGAACATACTATTACGAACTTGACACTTGACCGCACTATAAATCCATACGCATATAACCACGAATTATTCTACACTTTTACATTTTATAATAAAAAATGCTGTTTTACCTATTGGTATCGTGCAAAATCTTGTGATAATATATTAGAACTTTAAATTAATTATAATTAGCTTTCCCTTGGATTCGACAAAATAATTAAATAGAGAAAGAAAAAATTCACGTAGTCCCTTCTAACGAAGCTACCGTGGGTTGTTAACGTAGGATTACTTATCGTTGCTTACCTCTTTTGTATGTATACATATATATGTATATATGTGTTATCTATATATGCATCTATATCTATATCTATCTATCTATCTATATATATATATATATATATATATATATATATATATATATATATATATATATATATATATATATATATATATATATGTCAAAATTTTGACGCATTTTGGTACTTTTCTGTTTAAAAGTTTACTGCTTGTCCAAGCGATACAGACTGGGTTTGGTGCGCTGCCAAAATTATAATTCGCGTGGTACGGACGGACGTTTTTGCGTCTGAAATTCTCCTTTCCGGAGAACCGTTATGGAGCAACGTAATCCTACGTTAAAACGAAAAGAGAGGGAAATAATGTATGAATTACAAAATTATTTATATAGCAACTCACACGACTGAAGCAAGTAAGCTGAGAATCAATTCTTTTTACCCATAATCCGCCAACAGCTTTTTTATCCACGTGTCAGCTTCAATTATTATCGATTGGATCTCAATTATCCTTGATTGGAACGCGTTGGATTTGCTCTGCTCAACCGTCTGTTCTCTCTGATGCAAAGTATTGGATAAATTTTGCTTGTTTTTTTCCCCACTCTCTCCTCTAAATATATCGCTTTCCTCGTGCCCACGTCACACTTTCTAATCTCAGTATCCGAGTTAGATTATGTTTGCATGCATGTCGAGAGCGAGCTGTGATAAAGTTTGCCGAGACACAGAGCGAGAAAAGGGCAGCAGAGCGGTGAACTTTACGAAAAAAAATTGACGGAGAGCGAAAATAACAATAAAATGAATTACACAACATCTTCTGGACTAAATATAGCTCCCATGCATTATAAATGTTTGGATTAATGCTCATATTTTAGCTGAAGTGCTGGTTTGAATACCAGTGAAGTTAGAATTTTCACAAGGAAATATGAAGAAAATTGAATTTCCGAATTAATTTAAATTTAGTGATAAGATTTAACATTATGTTTTTTAAGAATATTATTATTTAAATTGGAAATAAAATCTTAAAATTTCAAAAATATTTTAAATGAAATGTGTATTTTTGGCTGGGGTGTTTTGTAAAATAATGGATTTGGTAAAATTTCAACAGAAAGAAATTCATGGACATTTGCATGTTTACATGATTGTAAAACAGCATTTCTTAGAAACTCGTGTTAATAGGTTATTACGTTAAATCCAAATATTAACAGGATATGAAACACCATTTCTACTGAGTGATTTTAGAAGGAAAATATTTTCTATTTCTGAAAATTGTTATTAATAGTGATTTATGTGGTCACCATTGGTAACGGCGTATGTAGGACACTATTTCACGACACGTACAGTGTATTAGTGATATACGTTGTACAGTGTTGAACATCTTTTAAAAAATTTGATAGGAAATATTGTTTTACATGTTTTTAAAGATACTAATTCCCTTTAAACCTCTCACAGTTTTAAGAATTTAAATACTTGCTTTTAACAACTTAAATATTAGATTGGGATGAATTAATATTGGATAAAGTAAATAAATAATTTTAAATAATTATAATAAATAATCTTAAATATTAAATAATCTTAGGATTGAAATATTTGGCTTTGAAATTTCTATTTTGGTAATAAAATAAAATGCAATAAAAACTAGAGTGATGTTATAATGTCAACAAAGAGCAGCTCATATATATATATATATATATATATATATTCATATATATATATATATATATATATATATATATATTATATATATATATATATATAATATATATATATATATATATACTATATATATCTCATATATATATATAATATATCTATATAATATATATCATATATATATAATATATATATACTATATATATATATATATAATAATATATATATATATATATATATATATATATATATACTTACATTACCAAGATAGTTAAGTCGGTATAACACTTAGAGAATGGGGAATGCGGATTTAAAACCCGTCTCAGCAAACGGCCGTTGTTAACATCAAAATGATTTTAATAAATCTTAATTTCATCACTTTGTAGCATAATAAATTCGACAAAGTATATAGATTAATACTTTATTCTGTGGTTCATTGCAGACAGATCTCAAGCAGCTGTTGTTTTGTTGGTGTTGTTCGAAAAAGCCCCACCGGTCAGCTGGACGACTCAAAAACAATAGCGACCACAGCTCCTTTCGTACCACGACGCTAGTGTTATCTTCATGTTCTGTAAAGCAGCACCCTGGAGCCATTCCACTGAGAAGTCTGCATATTGACATGTACAGCACGAAATGAAACTATTGATTGCATGTGCCAACGAGAAATGTGTTATTTATCGTGTAGCTAGTGAAAATTTTATGTCATGTGAGCTTCAGAATTCGTGGAATCAATAAAACTATTTTTTTGTGTTTGTGGAAATGAATTAGACACTTTTATACTAAAAAAACTAATATGGCAAACAATAAATCTTTTTATTTTCTTTTATTTTGATAACGTGTGAAAAGGAAATACAAGTGACCCTCCTATAACAAAGTAGATAGGTTCCTAGAAATTGTCGTGTTGTGCGAAACCGTGTTATATGAGACCCAGAGGCAGTACAAAAAAGGGAGTTACGTTCCGAAAACTTATTAAAAGCAATTTTTTATAAATTCCATATAAGCAAGTTAATTTTTATTAAAAATATAAATGTATGTATAACACAAAACGAAAAGAAACAAAACATATTATTTTCATTTCATGTGACATTAATTTAATAAATTTCTTCCTCATCACTTATAAGTACAATCAAACGAGAACACGTTTTCGGTTGAACGATGGCACCTTCACTTTCAGGACCTTTTTCTTCATTTAGATTTTTTGCACCTTCTATCCTCTTTAAAAATCTGTAATTTTGGTTTGTTTACTGGTTCTTACAAGGTCATTGTAGATTTCACAGCATAGAAATAGACAATTTTGCAGATCCCTTTTGAATTTTCTTAATCTTTCAGCGGAAGGGTCTGCATTCAAGAAAAATTATTCAAGATTTTCGGCCAAGCTTAGGCCTTCTTGCAATTTTATAGAGTTATAAATGAATAAATTATAATTTGAAAAGTAAACAATAGGAATAAACAAAATTAAAATTCAAGCATAGACTGCTAAATCACTATAACGATGACGAGACCTGTCGATTGCCTCTGTCGTTTTATGGTTCAGTTCCGGCACTTATACAGAATCTTGCCGTTGGTGCGTGGATGCCCAGAGTGCTTGATTTCTGTTTGTTTTTTGTCTATTTTAGTATAATTTGTTTATCTATATCTGTTGGATTATTTAAATTATAATTTGTTTATACATTTTCATGTAAAGCCACCATAGTTTATTGTTCCTTCCCATCATTATTTTAATGTAATTTAGTTTTTAAATGTGTTAAACAAAAATCATGATATCTAGTGCTGTTGAAGTACAGTGTTATACAAAGGTTTTCGCAATTTTTTAATCGTGTTAGAGTGAAACCGTGTTGCAGGTTGCAGTGTTATACGAGGGTTCCCGCAATTTATCCTAGAGCGAAACCGTGTTGTAAGATGCTGTGCTGTAGGAGAGCTACCTGTATGCACATGGGACATTCCGATTCAGACAATGTTAGGAAGTCATGTGCAGGAGAGACAAAAAAATAATAATTTATAATGTAATACTTTATTAATTACCATAAAGACTCCGACAAAATCACTATTGCGTACATTATATCAGGTGACCAGAATTAAAACATCCCCCACTCTGACCTCCGTGTACATTGAACTACTCGGTGTGAATTTCATATTTTCTGTACATTTAATTTTTTCCCATTTTCTGTTGCACAGCGCCATCTATCTGTATTTCTGGAATTAATTTTTTTTTCACGTAATCCGTTTCCCTGTGCACAAAATTTGAAGCCTTTACACTGCGTAGTTCGATATACGGGAAGGTCAGAGTAGGATGTTTTAATTCTGGTCACCCGGTACAAAAGGCGAAACTTTGACAGTAAACACATGTTTCTGTTCCTTTTAAATACATAAAACAACTAATTCATTATAAAAGTAATATTTATTCGCTTGTACGTTATTATTAATACATTATTCAGAAATGATTTTATCGAAAGTAATTATTTTATTCGTGAAAATATTTTGAAAAATGCAATTCATTTAAGTTAATTTTTTAATACCAGTTCATGTTGAAGTATAGCAGATAGATTGTTTGTTACCCTTACATTTTAAATCTGAGGATTTTTTTTCTGTATAAGATATTATAAGATGGTACGGAACGATTTTGATGAAATGTATGGATGAAAACAGGACTACAGAGGCTGTTCGCACATTTTTTAGACGATTTTGGTAAGTGGTAATAAAAATTCGTTTGCTGCAAAAGAAATAATTGCAATTGTACTATGTTTTTAAAAGTCAAAATTATCGTCTGCTGCTTGAAAGTTTTGTTTTTATTCAAAATGTCGTTTTTAACAAAGCAGTGGTTCGAAGGCTACATTTATGCTCTTTCCGAAGAGAAATATGCATACTCCGTTATCCAAAAACGATGTGAGAGTCATGGTTTTGTGATATCTAAAGCGTCGATGGGTAATATCGTCAACAAGAAAGGAAAAAAAAACGTCAAATTGGAGCCTCAAGTGGGACAAAAATTCCAAATAAGTATCCAAGGAAAAAACGGACATCTTCGACTATTGCAAAGGTACGTTGTTTAATGTTAAAAGAAAATCCCCCTAGTCAAAGGACAGTTGCAATATCATTAAAATGCTCGGTGTCCACTGTAAACAAAATGATAAACGTTGATTTAAATCTTAAGAAAGCGATTAAACGCAATGTGCATCATCTTCTTCCAAATCGTATCGCTGAACGCAAGACACGCTGCAGAATTCTATATGAGAAACACTTATCCAAAGAAAAATGGAAAACAATTGCCACAATAGATGAATCATGGGTGTATTTAAATGATTGCAACAAAAAAAGAGCCATTTATTATCATAAAAGGGGAGAAAAAAATTTAAGTACATGGTTCAAAGAATCGAAAGAAAGTTTTTCTAAGGGATTCATGATTGTTGCTGGTTTTTATTATAATGGCAAGTTAAAAATAAAGAGAGTGCAAAAAAATGTCAAGATTAACTCCAAATACTATCAGGAACATATTTTATCGCCAATTTTTCTGAATGAAATACCATCGCTTTACCCACAGTGCCATCAATCTGTGAGACTCCATCAGGACAAAGCTAGCAGTCACACATCAAAATCCACTGTAAATTTCCTAAAAGAAATGGAACAAAAAACTGGTATCAAGGCCATACCCGTCACTGATATCCCTACTAAATCTCCCGATGTATCACCTATGGATTTTTGTGCTTTCGGACTTTTAAATCTGCATTATCCAAACGTCGTCCCAAAACCCTTACAGGAACGTGGAAAGCTGTTCAGGAGGAATGGGATAGAATACCTCTTCTGACACTTCAAAAGGCATTATTATCCTGGAAATTCCGATATCGAAAGATAGTTCAGAATAAGGGATGTCAAATAGAACATTTTAAACACAAGAATTTTATGTAACTTAATTTTGTGAATACAAAATACGTCGTCTAAAAAAGTATGAACAGCCTCTGTAAAAGGGAATAAATCCAAATGCAACTGTATTTAACCGAAAACTTAACTATATGCCTTAAAGAGCGTTAAGTCACCTAATGAAATTAAAAAGTCACCTTTTAAAATTTTTAAATAGTTTTGCAATGGAGCAACATAATTTTTTTAACATTAAAAACATGATTTAAAATACAATATGTTAAAAGTAATACTTAAAAGCTTCACAAAGATGTAAGCATTTTCTGAATTATAAACGCCAACTTTTTCTTCCACTTCTTAGTTTGACTATAAGTCACCGTTTTAATTACTTATGACACCCTTTACGACGTGATAATAGTATCACTAATGTTGTTTCGTATGATAAATTTAATATGTGTTTATATCTCATTATTTCTACACTTCCTGAGCATTTATCTTCTAGTTTATGTAAATATACACTAAAATATTAGCTAGTAGAAACTCCTTTTAGAGAAGTTCGTACCCTAAATATGCATTCTTACAACATAAATATAGTAGAATAATATGTACACGACTGTTTAATAATAATATAACAGAATATAAATTTCCTTACGGTATAAAACAGAATATAAATTTCCTTAATATATATCAGAATACAATTATCCATGACGAAATATATAATTCTCATCATGAGAAGGTTTCTATGACATCCATATTTTTTTAACTTCTATTATAAATTTCCAGTATGAACACTTGGCTAGTATTTAATATATATTTATGCATACATACAGACATATATAAGTGTAATACTTTTATATATATATATATATATATATATATATATATATATATATATATATATATATATATATATATATATATATATATATATATATATATATATATATATATATATATATATATATATAAATATATATATATATATATATATATATATATATATATATATATATATATATATATATATATATATAATATATATATATATATATATATATATATATATATATATATATATATATATATATATATATATATATATATATATATATATATATATATATATATATATATATATATATATATAGATAGATAGATAGATAGATAGATGGATAGACAGATAGATAAATAGATAGATACTACCTACAATAATGCAGTGGACAGCAAGATGTAATTGTTAAGGGGAAAAATACATACTTTAATGGAGGGATGGTCCGTCATGTGCTGCAATTACACTAGCATAATTCGGGACATACTTTCAACAAGGTTTTGATACACAGCTATGAGTATTAGTGCCCATTCCTGCTGCAAGAATATAGCCAGCCTATTTGAAAATTTCGGACGTGGTTCCCTGGTTCGTAAGCATCGCTCTAGCTCGTCCTACATAACCTGATTGTCCAAAATTATCATGTCGGTGTCGGAATTCAATTTATCAGGAACAGCATGCAAATCTCCCAGGCCGTACCACAAAAATCACTCCAAACAAGTACACCAGCACCACCGAACTTTAGAGTTGGAACGATGCACTCGGGTAAAAGGAGTTCGCATGACATTCGTCAAACCCAAACACGCCCATCCGACTGGAAGAGCGTGAAGAAAATTCAAGAAATATATATCCATGAATTCAAGAAATATTAAATGCAACCAGGATTTCAAGCGTCAGGCTTTATTACGTTCAAGAGTCCAACTCCAACTAACTACACACGCTTCACGCAAATCGCGAAGCAGCCAGGTGGCGCTACCAGTACGCCCAAAACAAATATATACAATATAATTTCAATTTGCAACAGAGCATGTTGCGTGACAGGTAGCTCCATAAAACAGTTTTCCAGTGCTTCACAGTCCAGTTGCGACGTTGCAAACACCAAGCGAGTCTGCCGGCTTTGTTGGATGGGGTGATGTTTGGTTTGTGTGCGGCAGCACATCCGTGGATATAGAGAGCGTGCCGTTCTCTCCGCAGAGTAATGGGGTGCATCGTAACTCCTGCCGCCTGTTGAAACTCACTGTTGATGACTTGGATTGGACCTTTGCGGTTCTTAAGAACCTCACGTTTCAGGACTCGCCGACCCCGTTCGGTCAGTTTACGGGGACGACCAACATGTGCAGTTCGTGGTGTCCCAACACCGGTAGTCTTCCACTTCTTCACGACATCACCAAAAGTTGATCGTGGATATGATAATTGTATCGCATTTGCGTGAATAGACTAGCCACTAATGTGACAACAAACTATTACACCTGTTTCAAAGTCCTTTCGTTTCGAATTTTTGTCCCAATTTCACACAGAACTTACGACGTTACCACTTCGCTTGTCGTATTAGACTTTAACAGCTCACGTGCGATCACTGGATTTGCATAAAATCTAATATACAGTCGGATTTTTGCAAATCTGCTGGTGTCCGGTCCATTATTATAAGGTAGTGTGTGTATATATATATATATATATATATATATATATATATATGCACATAGAGATTTATATGCATAATAATTAGCTGAATTCAGTAAAGTATTCCAATTTTGCATAACGATTAAATTACTTGTTCAAATTTCCTTATTTCTTTCGTATGCACAAAAAGATGGTTAGATAAGGTAGACGGACCTAGGAAGACCCTATATTTTTATATAAATTTGACCCATTCATTGAAATTCGTTATTTTAATACCTAGTACGTATTTTCCTTATTCGCCTGACGGGGAGAAAATAGACCTTTAAAATAGAATAGAATCGTATTTTCGAATAAAGTGTCCTATTTCTTTAAATATTTTGCCCCTTTCTGTATCAATCGATATATCGGTAGATTCATTGATTTTGAAGCGATACAAATACATTTGCTCCACTGTTTAAGAGAGAACATCTGAGAACTTCACATATGTAGATATAAAAGAAAGTTTGAATATTTTTAGAATTCCTCTACACATATATATTTAAAAAAATACGTATATTTGAAACATTATTAATAGAACTACCTTTATTCTAAAGTAAAAACTAATTTAAATGCATATGTATGTAGTAGTCTTCTCATAAGTTTTTCTCCAGTTCGGCACTCCTAACCAAGAGTGTAGATTGCTGAAAAAATATTTAATAAGTGCAATTGCTAAAAAAATATTTAATGAGTGAAATATTCCATTTGATCATCGTACATGTCAATGCTTGTAGAATTGCAAATGATTATCTTTTTTTCCGAATTTATACGATATTTTAAGGTTGCAAGACATAAAATTAGATCGTCTGATGCATGATGATAATCGGTTGATGCATGAATAATTTTATTGCATTTGAAGGCATTCCTTTTAAAATGAGTTTTACGATGGCCTTAGTCCGGCGCCCTAGCCCATATGATTCATCACCGAACAGAGAAAATCATCCCTAGGCTGAGTTTGAAGGTTTTGCTACGCAGTTCCTGGACTTTAGGCTAAGAAATCGCTTATGGACTGACCGTCCAGGAAGCGTAAATTGTGGATTACGATGATCTTATGTTACATTACTACTAATTCCTCTCACATACGCTGTTATAGAATCTTCTTTAATTCTCACAAAATTTAAGATAATGTATGCATAATTAAATATTTATACCTTTTGTGTAAAAATATCATATCAGCTTTGAATAATGGAATACAAAATAGAGATTTCCTCACCATGTGGTTGGGGTGGTCTATTTACTAGAACTGTAGTTTAGATGTCTAGACTCACATGGTTCAGTTCTTGTTCCTGTCTGATGGTCACTTTTTATGATGTTCGACCACCGGTAAGAACAATAACTGACACTTTTTCTTCTTTTTTTAAGCGGAGCCACTTGTCGTCAAACATTCGCCGATACTACGCCGCAGTTTTACTGTCCATTTTATTATGGGGGCACCATATAGGTGGACAGCATTACCCCCTATGAAGGGACGACACAAACGGAGGCATTTTTCGTGGCGCGACGCTGGGATTCGGTCCGAGCACCCTCAGCACCGAATACCAGCGCGCTGTACCACAAGGCCGCCACAAGCCCATGTAACAATTTTGAAGAATATAAAGTATTGAAAGGGATAAGAAATTGTGGTTCAAACACGTAATTAATAGAATAAGAATACGTTTAGCCACAGCATTCCTGTGTCTTTCAATGAAAATTTAACAAAAGCCGCTTGACACTTCTGGCGTAAAGTCTCATAAACTAGGCAAAGTCAGTGTGAAGTATGGACTGAATACTGATTTCAACGTCCAAAAGCGTGTATTCTGATTTATGGACATTACAAACTACCTATTTTATAAACCTATATAGAAAATTTTATGCTGAATTCAAGCTTGAATCAGAATATGCGCAGGCCAATGATGGGAAATTTTTGTGAGGTTTTCATCCTTTAATGAAAATTAATTTACTAGCTCCAAAAAAAAAACAGCACAATTAACCAGTAACTTTAATTTACTCCTACGTGTATGGCTCTGCATACTTTTTGAACCTTAGTTGTCTTAATAATTAGGCAGTTTTAAACTCGCATAACATTCATTCAAGAACTGCAAATAGTTCATCTATACTACTCACATTCATCACTATTGACAGGTCACTACTTCTTTCATCTGTGTTGAGTACATTCCAAATATATGGTAGAAACAGTGAAATGAATATTTTTGAATCACTAAATCTGCAATAAGAATCTTAAAAATACTTATAAAAATAGGATATAATTTCCCTAAACTGTTGAGACTATTTTGTGTGCTGAAATTGATAATTTTTCTTAAAAACTGTTTCTTTCTAAAAGCTTTTCAAAAACGACACATACAGTTACTTGTCAAAATGTATAAAGTAATATTAAAAGCATTACATGATGAGGAAATGATGTTATCAGTATATTAAAAAATATGATAAAATTACTTCATATAATAAGCACAAAAATATCTTATAAAATAAGGATATATGAATGGTCTTTCGAAAAGGACATTATTCACTAATCAAAGAAATGACATGCAATATAGTGTTAAAATTAATCGCTAGAGTTTGGGAATTCCGAAGAAAACATTCGTAACAATCGATTGTCCTTTACGAAAATAATCTATCAGGGTGATATAATATAGAATTAAAATTAATCGCTAAAGATTGGGAATTTCGAAGTACCAGTCAGAACAGTCGATTGTCCCCTGCGAAAATTATCTATCAGAGGCAGTCGATAGTTGTAAAACAGTAGGAAAACATTTTTGATCTATTTTTCGTTAACATGGGTTAAAACTTCAAAAAGAAAAACAATCCATTTTCTGTCACAGATAATACTACACTCACATTATAAAAATTAGTAAATAAATAGTTTGTCTATTTCTCTTTGCAGTGAACAGAAATGTATTACGCATAAGTTGGGGAAAAATGTGCATTGATATTATTAGATAATTATTTTTAATAGAAAATATTTTCAGTTATAATTATTGGCCAAAAACAATGTTGTCAAGTGTTTCATTTCTCCATTGTTAATTAACTGATGATTTCTCCAAGATTAATTTCTATCTATCTTTCCCTATCTATATTTATTTGTGGGTGCATGTGTTTCTATTATAAGTTTGTGTTTCATTTACATTGACTGTAATTTTCGTAGAGAAAAATCGTTGTTTAGCTTTAGGGTTTAATCGCCAGCCCAACTGACTTTATAGTGGCATGCAAAGGGTTTGATTCCCACATCAGCCCTAAAGTTTTAGAAGTAAACGAAAATGTCAAAATAAAATAAATAAACAAAATAATTGTTTTGGTAATTAAAAATAAAACTGGATTCTTAGCTGAAACTTTGATACATATATGACATAGTAAATAGACCGAACGTAAAAGTGTTATTTTCTCAGTCATCCTTTACATAACATTCCCTTTCTTTGCGACACCAAGAACAATAACAAAAAACAGAATGTAGGCCTGTGTATGTGAATTTATTTTTCGATTTAATTATTCTATGCTGCTAATTACTTTCTTCGATGGTAAATTGCTTTATACTTTCTAAAAGTCTGTTAGCATTCTTTCAACCAGCCAAGCTTAAAGCTAACGATCCTCTACCATAACCTGTAATTGGATTTAATGGTATAAAATTTGAAGCTGGTAATCTACCACCTGAACTACTGGGGCTATCTAACATAATGTTGCGAATATTACGGGTCTATGGTAATCTCGCCAAATAGTATGAGAGTTATCGACAAATTGGCGATGGATTTTGTGACTTATTTTGGTCGCCAAATTTGGCGATATGGCACCAAATGGGCGCCAACCTTCTAGACCATTCTGGAAAGGTCTAGTGATATCCAGCTGGTTGGCTGATAGGGAGCGCTTTGGAAGTCTATAAATATACCTGACATTGGCATTGGAACTCAGTGTACAGACCTTGGAGCTCCGACAAGTTGATATACCTGAACCTGAACCTGGAACTCAATGTTTTCATTTCTCCTGAGAATTAAATGCATTGAAAGCGCGGTAGGCGAGTATTGTATTGAAGACTCTGTTATCCTGACTTGTGTTTCTCGAGTTTTCTGCTATATAGAAGACAGTTGTTACGTGTTTTCTGTTTGAATTCGTGTATGCGCCTGAAGAATTTACAGAAAAATACATTTTATTTTGTGTGCATTTTCTGAAGAGATTTCATTCAATCCTATCGAACCCAGGAAAACGGAACAATACTCTTATTTACAACTAAAATAACCTCCTTCACTATAGCAACAGACATTAATTTCAGACGCAATAAATTTTGCTAAGAGCTATTTTAATATGATTTCGTTGTTATTACTTTACAAAAACTTTTGAATCAAAGTAGACTTTACGAATGCAGTAAGTCATTGTACCCGATTTATATGCTCAAGTTGGACTTTGTACAGAAAATATCAAAGTTGAAGTTGCAAAATGTTGCATTCAGCTGACTTTCAAGAATGTGACTGCCTAGTGCCCATTAACATGTTTGTCGGATGCCACATAAACATGTTATCTGTAGTAGACAGTTAATAAGACAAGAATGGATGACACTATATATATGCAAAGGCTTGATATGTGGGGCAAACCAACATTTACTAGGATCTAGGAAATTAACATTTTTATCTGAATTAACTTCTTGACGTTTCGCTTACCATAAATCTGTAAGTATTACCTATTTTAAATTTCAGTAATGTACCGTTGAGAAATATTGAGAAACATATATTAAAGGAACAATTATATTTTTCTGATGAATATTACAGAATTTCAAACATTATTCTTAATTAAGCTGATTTGTTTCTTAAAATATAGATACTGCACATTTAGAGATTCTATAAAATATTCAGTTTTCGAAAATTAGTTTCCAAGCATAGCATACTCCAGTTACTTTTAGATCAACAACTATAATTTATAGAGAACAGCATATATCTCTGGGCACAATTGATGTCGCTGTAAGTTCTTGTGTTTACCAAACATTAATCAAAGGATCTAAGCTAGCAGAAAAAAAATCATGCATAAATAAATATTAAAAATGGTGTCGGACTAAACTTCCTTCCGTATTTCTCACACTTGTCAGGGAAAATTACTGAATGATATATTAATCTGTCATGATACAGATTGCAGCTATTATTCATTTTCTTTTGAGTTCGTATCGGCATAAGCACGATCGTATTTTTTTAAAATAAACGTCTTTTAATAAATTGCTGTATTTTTACATAAATGACTAAAGTGCTTACTTACTCCTAGAATGATTCGTGATCGTCCATGCAATTGCAGAACTTTTGGAAATTTGTTTTCACGGATATTATCTTTTTCAATTAAAAGTGTCTTTCCTTCATGTCTAAACTCAACTGATGCTTGACATTGAACTGCCTTTTTTTCTTTTTATTGTAAAAGCAACCAACATGTTTTTATGTTACAAGAACATGACTTCATAATTGATAGCAGTATGCATTATCAATAAAAATAATAATTACAAGATAAAAAAACTTTTTATATACCATGTTTTTAAATTTTCTGTTGAATCATATAAACTTGACAATTCTATGTAATAATAAATACTTTTTAAAAAATATTTTGATGAATTATCCCATTAACTTGAAAGAAAATGAAGTTAATTGGAAGTTAACTTGCGTTTAACTTTTTGTTCCCGTCCTGGCGAATAGATGGCTGCACCAGTCTACAAAACAAAATTAACTGAAAATGAATTAAAATTCTGCTTAAAGATGGCTAAAAGTATTAAAATAATGCATTGTCATCGTGTTCTGAGCTATTCTAAAAGTTTCAAATGTCTAGCTAGTAGGGAAGTTGGTTAAAAATTGATTGCAAGATTTGTACCGGACAAACAAACAAACACACACACACACACAAACAAACAAACAAGAAAGCGAGTTAATAAAAACATGGAAAAAAATCTTCTTATTGCAGGATAGTGTACATATATATCTGGCTGGGTGATATGCATACAAAAATGCATGTAAAAAGGAAAGAATTTTCAATCTTAGTCAGTTTTAATCTATCTTTTTGAAATTTACACATTTGCATACTTATCTAAGTCAAATCTTTTCTGTCATGGATATGATTTAGGATTTTAAAATACTGAGGGAAAAAAACAAATAACCAGACACACCTATATTTCCTATGATAATTAATATTTCTTCAGTTATTTAGTTTTGAGAAATTATTTGTGTCAATTCCTGTTGTACGCTATTGCCTGTTGTATACAATGTGACCAGAATTAAAACACCCCAATTCTGGCCTCCTTGTATATCGAACTACTCAGTGTCAAGGCTTCACATTTTGTACACAGACAATTCAAGACATGGGGAAACGAATAACGCGAAAAAAAATTAGTTCCAGAAGCGCCGATAGGTGGCGCTGAACAACATAAAATCTGAAAAAAAGAGAAAAATTATAATTAAAAAAAGATCATGCTGCCTCAATGTAGCCTTGCGATAGCGCTCTTGCTTACGGTTCTGAGTGTTGTCGAAAGGAATGCCGACAAACGTCATAAAATATCTCCGTGTCTAGGCTGTATATGAGCACTTTGAATTCGTAGGCCGGAAAGTCGCTCTATGATGTCAGAGAGAGTGGGAGAGAGTACGATCCACCCAGATGTCTCCACTGGGGTTGCTCGGGCAAAATTGAGGTGACGACTAGCGAAGATGGACTTCGATCCTTGTGGTGCTATGTGAACCGGAGCTGCACACTTCCGCCAGAAGCCTATATGGACATGGTCTGGGATTTCCAACCTTGGCAGACTCGTAAGAAGATATCACTCTACATGTGAGAAGCATTTCAGTCGACCAGTTACGATCGGCAGTTGAACAAGCTGTCCGCAAACCGCAGATATTAAATCTTCAAGAAGGTAAACTATATTGAGCAGCATTCACTGCGTCGATGAAGTCTTTATCACATGAATGTTTGGTACGTTCAAATAAAATGTGATTTTGTGTCTTTTCAGCATATGTCCAGTTGTACAGCGCCATCTGTTGGTGATTTGTGGCACTATTTATTTTCGCTTTATCCGTTTCCCCATGTCTTCAATAGTATGTTTGCAAAATTTAAATCTTATACAATGAGTAATTGAATATATAGAGAGGTCGGAGTAGGAGTGTTTTAATTCTGGTCACCGCGTGTATAATTGTAATATTCAGTTCTAAAAATCATTCTAACTGCTTTATAATGTAGTAAACAAATATGAAAGTACTGATTGAGGCTACTATTTTGTGAAATCCAAAAATTTGATATTCTAATCTGCAGTAGAATACTGTGTTATATCTATTGGCCGAAAGAAAATCGTGACTTTCAAAAAAATAACCGTGTAATATGCAACAGTCAAGCAAAATGCTTATGACTAGAAAAGGGGTAAATGATGATGGCTATTATCAGGCAAATGAGCATTTTATGCGACTGAAACAAAAGTTCCGGAAAAAAACCAGGATACATGCATTATCTGTCACAATCTCCTGTTACGTTTTTACGCGTGATGAAGTGTTTCAATCTCTAGGCCGAATTAAATCTATCGCACCTTTGACATCATCGTGTATTGAAGAAACTTTAACACTCATTTTATTTTGTTCTAATAAAGATCCTTCTCTGTTCTAAGTTTCGCAATAATTTTGTCCTTTTTTTTTACTTTCCTTCCAGAGCCAATTAGAAAATTTTGTCCCTTGTGAGAATATGTTAAACTATTCAGTCAAATAAAGGCTTAAAAGGATGCAGGAATCTCTCTTTTGATTAAATATCCCAGTGTAATTAACTATAGCTCCATTTGACTCTTTTATATCCACTTTTATCTATGGTGCTCCTATAGCTTGATGAATTTTAATTTATAATTTAATTAAACAGTCATCATTTGTCGTACATTAAGCCCACACACTAAGCAAACTAAGTGAACACAGTTATAAACGTATGAAACTGTGTTTGTCGACGGCATATATACTTTTGTTAATGTGCTCTTACCTATTGGACTGAAGAAAAAAATAACTAGCGCTTACAGTACAGACTTTAACTATATAAAGAAATATAGATGTATGAATGTAAAGAAAACATTTTCTCGTGTAAGTTAACTTTTAAGTTCAACATATAAAATCCAATTACACACAGAAACAATTTTTGGTCCGTTGATCAGAAGACGGCGAAAAAATAATTCTGAAAACTTTTTATCCATTTCAATCTTTGGGAAAATTTATTTTACCGGAAAGTTTTTTTTTTTTCAGTGATAAAGAAAAAATATTGCATGCGTCATTGAATTTTTACTTAATTATTTACGGTGAAAATTTGTAAGATTTAAAAGACATTTCAGATTTTTTTAAAAGAAAACATAACCATATTTTATATTGAAATAGCCAATAATTTTTAGCATTCTAACTAATCTAACATTCTGAAAGTTTCAATAACTATATACATCATACTTTGGTCATGTAAAATTTAACACTACAGTACTTAAAAAAGAAGATATAATTCGTGTGCCTGTCAGGCGATTTTTCTGGTGAAAGTCAGGAAAGGTTTAAATAGTGTGGCGTTGTAAAATGTACTTTTAACGGTAATTATAAAGATATCTAAATACATTTAGAGGTAGTTAAAAATTCATTATAACAGCCAATTGAAGATGACGTAAATAGACGGTACCTTATTACATATTTAAGGGAATCCCATCTTAAGAAATTGCATGTTTATATATTAATGCAGATATTAAATAAATAAGTGTTGCAGAATGTTTAGTTTGGGATTATAAGTAATGTAAATATATCAGTTCACCCCTGAAGTTGATCTGTATAATTATCCGTCTGTGTGTTATTGCTCTAACTCTGAAACAAAATTGCCCCTGTCTCAAGTCAGACTAATTTATCAGTAACATGAACAAGGCAAGTGTAATTCACCAAATGGTCTTTTCGTGCGGCCAGACAGTTTAACATTATTTTTGATTAAAATCTGTCAAGGCTTTTAAACAGTAATATTTGCAAATATGAACATTTTAAATTCGGAAATTAAAATATTTTTTAAAAAACTTAAAATTTGAAATTGCTATGCTAGCTAACAGGTTTTGATTTAAAAAAAAAATCCATCCGAACATTGATGTACATATAAAAATAAATGAAAATTTTCTCATCCTACAGTTTTTAACGTACGATTACGTTCCTCCATAACGGTCTTCTGGAAAGCAAAATTTCAGACTTTTATAAAGACCATCCGTCGCCGCGAGTTATAATTTTTGCAGCGCGCCAAACCCAGTCTGTATCGCTTGGATAAGCAGTAAACGGTTAAACAGAAAAGTACCAAAAAGCGTCAAAATTTTTACATACATACACACACACGCACACACACACATATACACTGAAGTTCCACTGAATTAGGGATACCTACCTAGTAACGAGTTGGGCCTCCTCTGGCCTTGATAACGGCTGCCACACGACGAGGCATAGATTCAACAAGTTTCTGGAAACGTTGCACGGAAATGGCTTGCCAAATATTGGCTAAAGCTGTCCATAATGCAGTAAGTTTTCTTTGGTGCTGTGTGATGGCCTTTCAAACATATTGTTCCAAAACATCCCACAGATGCTCAATAGGATTTAAGTCTGGGCTTCTAGGTGGCCAATTCATGACAGAGAAGTCAGAGGAATGCTCATCCAACCAGCCAGTAGCCAACCGGGACTTGTGAGAGGTACAGTTGTCTTGCTGGAAAACTCCATTTCCGTGCGGATAACAGAACGGCATAAACGGATAGAGGTGATCACCCAGCAACTCTACGTACCGAATTGCATTGAGGGAGGTTGGTACACGCCCCAAAGATCCCAAACTGTGCCACGAAAAAACACGCCAGACCATGATTGAGTCACCATGCCCTTGTACAATTCCAGCCAGGCATGCAGGATCCATGGCTTCATGAGCCTGACGCCATATTCTCAGCCTCCTGTCGGCGTTAAGTAGTCGGAATCGAGACTCATAACTCCATGCTACTCGTTTCCAGTCCTCTAAACTCCAGTCTCTGTGCTCTCTTGCCCAGGCAAGACGTGCAGCCCGATGGCGAGTATAGAGCAATGGTACTCTCGTAGGTCGACGGCTCCCGAAACCCATACGATGAAGCGAGCGTTGCACAGTCCGTTTACTGACTGTACGACTGGCACCGTCATTAAACTGGGTGGTAATTTGAGCTAATGTTTGGCTTCGCTGGCTACGTACAATACGCCTGATCCGTCTCTCACCACGCACTGTCAAGGCTAATTGTCCTTTGCAGTTTGCCCGATCGCTAGTTTTTTTCCACCATCCATGTATTCTTGGTATACTCTTGACACTGCCGACCTTGAAAATCCTAGCTGTCTGACGATTTCGGAAATTGAATGGCCCATGCGTCGCGCACCTACGATTTGTCCGCGATCGAAGGCGTCTAAATCAGGCAGTTTACCCATACTGGCAATTCCAACAACTAATTCAGAACAACCACAGTACGCGATATATATGCAGTTACCACAGCGCCCTCACTTGCGCATACATGATGCGCAGCGCTACACAATTTGCATAGGCTTTGCTATCCCTAATTCAGTGGCACTTCAGTGTATATATATTTATATATTTATATATATATAAATATATATATATATATATATATATATATATATGTGTGTGTGTGTGTGTGTACATATTCGTATATAGATTCATATATACATAACACATACTTACATATATACATACAAAAGTGGTAAACAACAATGAGTAATCCTACGTTAATAATCCGCGGTAGTTTCGTTAGAAGAGACTACGTGAAATTTTTTCTACATAAATTCATTATTCTGATAGTTCAAAATTCTTTATTCTATACCAACATTTTTATATCTACTGGCTTATAAATGTAATAATTAATAACATATCTCATAATAGTCTAGAAATGTACAAGAAATTGATCATTTGCCCCTTTGTAAACCTTACAAAGTGTATTCATGCATTTTTAGTGAATAAACTTTAATTCAAATGTAATTTGAAAAAAGGATACTAAAATTCAAATTTTAAACTTCGTAATTTCTTCTCTAAAGCACATCCCCACACCAGTATCATTATAATAAAGAAAAAAATATAAATTTGAGAAATTCATAAGAAACATATTCGAAATAACTTTGTCGTTAGAGCATACGTCTGAAAATGTAAAATTCTTATTCTTTTAGAAATGCGTTGTAGTGCTGCCCAATAGACGACAATGAACAATTACTGCCAGTCATTCAAAATATGAGATAAGTCTGGGAGGAATGGTGTCCAATATATGAGAATAGTTTACTTTTTCGAAATAGTTCAGTTGATAAAATACGAGCTCAGGTTTGAATATTCCGAGAAAGCGTCGTAATCCTGCTCCCACACTAACTGAAGGATTGATATTCAGCCATTATGCTTCAAATAATAAAGCTGTTTTAATCGGATATAAAAGTTAATGACTTTATATACTAATATTCTGACACTTTAGATTACAAATTTAAGCCAGGTTGTATTCCTATCGAATTAACCATGTGTAAGCCATATGTCAGCCTTGATGCTTCAAATAAAATAGGGATAATTTTTCGACGCAATAGTTTATGATTCTATGTTTGTACGATAAACTTCTTGCTTATCACGGTACACTTTTAAGCCACAGCGCATTCCTATTAGATTAATCACGTAAATTATATATATATATATATATATATATATATATATATATACACATATATATATATATATATATATATATATATATATATTGTTACGAATTTTACGAGTCTATCGTAATCTAGCCCAATATGAAATTTATAGCCAAATTTCGCCACATATGGCACCAAATGGTCACCAACTTGCCGTCTAGACTTTTCTGAAAGCTTCTAGAGATATCTAGTTGACTGACCGATAGGAAGTGCTTTGGAAGTCTATAAATATACCTGACATTGGCATTGGAACTCAGTTCTTTTCTACTGAGAATTGAATGTGTTGAAAGTGCGTTAGGCCAGTCCCGGACCTGGGGGGGGGGGGGGGCAAGCCGAGGCCCGTGCCACGGGTGCCAACTTCAGGGGGCGGCAAATTCAAGCGTAGCAGACGAGTACACCACCCAGAGTTTCCGCGACTTTGCTATGAATGAGACGCCCAGCAATTATTATCTTTCTCTGCAGTGCACTGAGGAAATAACTACGTGATTTGCGTTAGCATAGGTCAGCAAAATATGCGAGTGAGTTGCGGGTGGTAAAGGAAAAAGCGCGCAGTCAGCGACGCCGCACAGACGCATTTGAGGATGGTCTACCGTAACGGGACCAATAAACCAAACTTTCACATTAGGTAGCGTTTTTCTTCATTTTATTTGCAGCACAGAACACACACAACTATATAAAAGAACAGGAAACATCATCACAAATCTAGCTTGTAGCTCAAGCGTCCCCTCGCCGTAGAGCCACCGAACTCTCCCAACTGCAAAATATTCTCTCCTCAAAATTCTTTTCTTCTTGACGCATGCGCTTAGTCATCTAAGAAACAGCTGGGGACTTGACTTCCACGCACAGACTTCGGGGTGAGATAGTACGGTACAGTGGATAGCGTACGTGCGAAAAGGCTAAGGCTATATTTGGGAACTCCGTCGTCGGTCTCCAAGACTGGATCTTTTACAAACAATTATTTAGTGTTTACTGTTTAGTTTTTGTCGAACAACCTAACGTAGTACTAGTGCCGCAGCATCCCACCACTCACAGCTAATCGCTTGCCCCTAGGTAGGCATATATAATTTTATCGTATCTTGAGCATTTCCCGTTTCCGTATCTATATTAAAAAGAATGTCAACACCACGCAATTTAAGTGTCGTATATAGAATTCGCATGTCTTATCTTATTATTCTTAATACAAATATGTACCTGAAAAAGATAGATAGAAGAATGCAATCACAGCATATTTTTACAAAACAGGATTTTGGTGAAAAAACGCAACTTTGAGTTCTCGTGAGTAATGAACCGAGTGGGTATATTACTCGGTAAAAATCTCCATAAAAATGCTTTAAGTGTTTTTAATTTTTAGTAGGTAGTTATTTACTCATGATTTCATGTTATGAGATGAGTATTACAAAAAAAAAATATGTTTGGGTTTTGTTTATTAGAGGTAATGGCAGAGTAAAATTTATTTATGCTTACCCTTTTTATTCAAGTAATTCAGAAAATTTGAATGGCTTTTATTACATACAGCAATTGTCGTGGGGCCGTATGGCATGTGGGGCTTACTTTCACTGCACTTGAGTTTTTTAATAATCTTTATCAAAAGCCAGTTGCATATTGCGTTTTTTGCCCTAAAATGCTTTTCTTATTCTTAAGGGTAAATCTCTTAATTAACTTTATATTTCATAGGTTGAAATTATGAGCGCGCCAAGAAAAGAAACTATCAGGAGCGAGATATAGAAAAAAGCCAAAGATAGGGCCGAACGGGGAAAGCATATTGCGGATAAGATGAGAAAGTGGGAGGAGGTTCACGGTCAGTTTCTGCCGCAGCTTCTGAAGATGCTGTTCAAAAAGAGGATATTTCTTGCAGTTTGCACGACCAAGCGGACCAAGATTTTTCATCTACCATCTCCAAACAGTCTACGAGTGCTGACTCCAGAGTGCAATATTCTTCATCGATCTCCAACGAGCAGCTCGAGAAAATAGAGCCAGGATACAAAGAATCTGAATCGGCTCATTCGGTGTCGGATGAGCAGCAAAAAATCGGAGTTGATTTGACGGACCCAGGTAGTTGGCCAGACATGGAAAAAATGACAGATCAGCAACGATCTTTCTTTAGCAGTCAAGCTGTGTTATTAGCAGAAAATCACCCAGAAAACGTAGAGTTTAGGTAAACTGAACGCGATGGCAGACATTTGACATCTTTTATGTTGTATAGAACGTTGGCAAATTACGGAAAGGTTAAAAGATCTTGCCTTATATATTCTAAGACTAAAAATGCAATTTTTTGTACGCCTTGCAAGATTTACCAGAAACTTGCCCCTGCCGCTACATCTGCGTTGTGTACTACGGTATTCATTAATTGGAAAAAAGCTTCAGAAAGATTAACCGAGCACGAAGAATCTCAAATGCACAGAGAGTGTATGATTAAGTGGAAAACTCGTGTACAACAAATTAAATCATGCCAGGGTATTGATAAAGACATTGAGCGAATAATTCCCACAGAGAAAGAAAAATGGAGACAGATCCTTCATATTGTTATAGATGCTGTACTGTATCTATCAACAAACTTTCTTTCTTTTTGTGGGTCCCAAGAAACCCCTAGTGACCTCATCATAGATTTTCCTCAGCCAAGTCAAGGAAACTTCTTGAATTTAATTTCCCTGCTCGCCAAATATAATTTAACTCTTAAGTTCCAATTAGAACACCTAAAAAAAGAACATATATCATATTTACCAAAGACAATACAAAATGAAATTATCGACATAATAGCGAAAACAATTCGGAATATCATTTTAATCGACATCAAAGAAGCCAAATACTACACAATAATATTCGACTGCACTCCAGATGTGTCGCATACAGAAAAAATGAGCCTGGTAATTCGATACGTTAAAAAAATCTCGTGGTGTGTGCGAAATAAAAGAAAGTTTTATTGATTTGATAGAAATTACTGGAAAGACAGGAGAATATATTTGTCAACGGATTGTGGAAAAATTGACAGTTGATGGTTTAGATATTGGGTAATGTCGTGGCCAATCTTACGATAACGGGTCTAATATGGCCGGTACCTATGAAGGAGTGCAAGCCAGGATTGTAGAAATAAATGAGCTGGCGGAGTCCATGCCTTGTTTAGCTCACTCCTTGAATCTTGTCGATGTCCACTCTGCCTTATCGTGCCCAGAAGCAATAAACCTATTTGGAGTCATTCAAAAAGTATATATTTTTTTTCGGATCCACTACTCAATGCGATATTATGAAAAAATGGGCCAAAACCAATTTAAAAGGAAGCAGTCAGACAAGATGGTCGGCAAAACATGTTGCTGTGAAAGCCCTTTCAAATAATTTGCCGGAAGTAGTGAAATCCTTGGAAGAAGTTAAAGAAATTTCTCATACTCCGGAAGCAAAATACGAGGCAGATCATCTGTTACATGCTGTAAAGAATTTCGAATTTATCCTCAATTTGTCGATTTCGGCTAATATTCTCCGAGAAATTAATCGAGTAAATATTGAAATTCAAAAGGAAGGTATAATCCTCGCGCGTTCCGTCGCTTTAATGGACAGTCTGACCAAAACTTTGCAAAAAATGAGAGAAAATTCAACGGTGATCCTAGCAATCAAAAATCGAACCGCACATCAGATTAATTATGACAATGCCATAGATTTGTTTGCAGAACAAAAGGCTCGAAGAGTAAAATTTTAATCTCAAATTTTGCTTTAAACTCTATCCTGTCCTATCGTAATTAAAATAAATGTCAAATATCTCCATGTATATTTTTAAAAAATAGGGCTTAATAGAGAAACATAAGGTTAAAGGATTGGCGGGGCGGGGATGCAGTTTTAGGTATTTGCCCCACCTCGAAAAAATTCAAGATCCGGGGCTGCATTAGGCGTGTATTGTATTGAAGACTCTGGTATACTTACTTGTGTTTTTAGAGTTTTCTGCTGTATAGAAGGCAGTTGTTACTTGTTTTCTGTTTGAATTTGTGATTGTGCCTGAAAAATTTACAAAATAATAAATTTTATTTTATGTGCAGTTTCTGAAGAGATTTTTCTCAATCCTAACGAACCCTGGAAAAACGGAATAATATATATATTTCTTTTGTACTGTAAAATAAAATATTGCTCAGTTTCTCACAAATAAAATATGACTTTAATAAACGTACAGGAGGATACTCTTACCTATTGCGTTATTACATTAAGCCCTGTCATGTACTTTCCGAATCAACCTCATATAATTTATTTATCTGCGTATTAGGTACCCGACCGCGTGCAAAACTTCTATCAAAATTTCAAAATTTGTTTTATTGTTTTATTTTATAGACCAAATATTTAGTTCTCTAAAATTTTATAATTAAATATCTTAATTAGAACCGTAGTTATAAGCGTTTTTGTGATCATTCGTAACCAGAAGTGGGTGTTTAAAGAGACATGTTTACTTCAGAATTTTGTTTGATGTTTACTTCAGATTTTTTTGTCCTACTTACTGTTTCATAATAACTTTTGACGTTTTGGGAGTTTTATTTGACATCTGGTAACAATCTATTCTAATTTCTTTTTCATTTGAAATTTGGCAACAAGTTCTTCAAATAAAATAGTCTTTTTTTTAGTACAACAGATTATGATTTTATACGCATGTTTCTATGAAAATATTTATGTTTTCAAACACATAACATATATAATCACCGATGAAACGGAAAATAAGTATTTTTGAAAAAGTTGGAGTCAAAAATAAAGAAGGATGAATGTAATGAACAAATAGTTCGTTTAATGACCACAATAACATGATAGAATACCTTCGTAGAATTTTAAGACAAGGGTTTGATTCACCTTCGGGATTATCCCAGTGGGGCTTTTGCCAGGTCGGGCCCGACGTGTGCTTCTTGGAAGACAAGGGTTTGAAACTAGAATTCAGACACAACAGTTGACAAATGCTAATAATTAAAAATTGTTGTTGTTGTTATTGTTTCTAATGCCCCTGGGCAGAAGTTTCCCAGACCAGGGTTATATAGGCTAGTGAGCTGGGGGTGTTGACTACTTAATGAATCGGATATAAAGAATGAAAAGTTAGGCTTAACTTTGTTCCAAATGTTGTAGATAACGTTGCAAACTAATGGCTAAAAACTTCACACACATGAATAAATACTGTAGACTGGCATTTTTAATCACTTTTTAATGATGAACGAATGTAATAACATGTTGACTACATGTAACAGAATACGAAATAAAAGAGCAGCGACTTAAAATCAAAAGCCAAATTTTTAAACTACACTGTTCTCGCTTTCTGTATAATCACGTAGTCCTGGTAAAGGTATCATTCCGCCATCTAGTGTCAAAATCTGTCACTATTCCGTTTACGACAAGGGGTTTGTGGCTCTGATTTATAATGCTACCACAAAGGTCGGAGTCCCATCCTCAATTTTGCCAACCTCAATTTTGTCCGAGCACCCTCAGGACGACATCTGGGTAGATCGTACTCTCTTCCAACCTCTCTAACCTTATAGAGGGACTTTCATTAATACGGATTTAACGTGCCAATATTCGGCCTAGACACGAGGTATTTAATGGCGCTTGTCGGGATTCGATCCCAGAAACTCCAGCACCAAAAGCCGTCGCATTACCACTCGGCTATCTCGATCCCATTAAAAATTGTGAACAATCTAATTGTGAAATATCTTTTTTAAAACAAAATCCATTCGAATACTTTATTTTTGTCCTTTAAAACACGGGGGTAGTATATGTGTGATGAAACTAGTGGAAAACGACGATGTTATGAAGGCCTTATTTGAATAGTGGTCCAACTCCATTCTTGTTCATTTTGAGATACAGAGTCTTAAAGTCTAAGGATTGCTAATAAATGACTGCTGAAGTCTGATTTGTAATGCCCTCTGTTGGCAGCAGAAAAAAGACGGAGGTGTACCATTTTAAAAATACGATAGAAATGATTTGCATGACCATGAAAGTGAGGCTAACTCCATTTTTTTAAAGTGGAGTTGAACCACTATTCAAATAAGGCCTTCATATTTACTACAATATTTGATGGTACATGTTTTATTAAAGAAAATGTTGCCAGATACTTTCACCAGAGTAAATATAATTTCCTCCATTTTAAATGACATACTGCCCAATAAATAAGTAAACATAATCTGTAATACCCGTTTATCATTAGTCGCAAGCACGTACATTTGAACGAGAATAATACAAACTGAATCAAGACTTTTTTCCTTCATATTTACTGTCTAATTTATAAAAACCATACATTAGCAAATAATTCTTAGTACGAAACACGTATTACTATAATTCCTTTCATACAGAACCTGAAATTTTTGCCATGTGCCAAGAATTCATCTTACGGACTCACCTGCGATTAAATATTTACGATGCTAAGAGCTCCCATCCTAACAGTGGAGCAGGAAAGTCATTTGATGAAGGAAAATAGCTGAAGCTACGAAAAAGACATTGTAATACAGATGGCAATGAGACTGGAATATATCCGGTGGGGAATGGATAATATGATATTTCAGGAACATATATATAGGGGCTTGTATTCTTGCAGTAGAGATATAGAGAGATGTTTCTTGTTGTCGTTACTAATTCTAAAAATGACTTATATAGACATTAAATAAGATGAACACAGGATATGGAAAAAGTATTTTATGTTTCATACCGTAATTACTTTTAATATAACATCCATACGACAGCAGTGCATATTTTGTACCAGTTTTAATACTTTAAATTCGATATCACCGAGAAAATAACCTCTTTTATGCCCACCTCCATTTTTTCTGTTAATTTTTCGTTATATTTAAGTTGAATCTGCCGACGAAGCGTAGTAAATTACTTTCAATTCAGATTTTATTTCATTGCTCGTGACATGATTTACAACATGGTCATAATTGCTCATAACATGATGTTTTAAAATAAAGTATTTACGTATATACAGGGTGATTCGAAACTCCATGTACAATCTTTTAGGGGATGTAGAAAACTCAAAACAGAATCACATAGTAATGTATGACAGCAAAAGCAAAACAGTCGCTGAAGGGAGCTGTTTACTCAATAGGACCATACCTCTTACCAACACCACTGGATGGCAAGAAATATCCCATTTTTCTGGAGGAGGTAGAAAACTCAAAAACCAAACAGAATCACATTGGAATGTGTTGTGTCTCACACGTTCAAGGACTACATTCCAACTGAGTTTTATTTACAGAAAATATACATTTACATACAAAATGACAAATACAGACACTTAGCACCATCTGGTGTGAAAAGTTAAAAACACTTTGTAGCATTTATATATATATACCAACACTCTCCCCCTGCGAAAAGGGGTTTTATCTTTTCAGAACATTAACAGCACATTTACATTAAACATATATTCTTCAATGAGAATAACAATTTATCAAATGTTACAGCCTTGGTTAAGAAATCAGAAATCATCTCATTAGTATTCACATATTTAGTCTTTATAGTATCATTTTCAATGAGATCTTTGACAAAATGGAATTTCAGATTCACATGTCTAGTTTTATTTGATGACTTACCACTATTTAACCAATCGATGGCTGATTGACTATCACTATATAAGACTACAGGTCTCTTAACAAAATTTTCACATTTTAATTCAGTTAACATGTTTAGAGTCCAAGTTAATTCTCTTGCAACATCGGCGATAGCTAGCAGTTCTGCTTCACATGTGGATAGTCCAACACATTTTTGTTTTCTACTTTTCCACGTAAGAAGTGAATTACCAATCATTATAACACAACCTGAAAATGATTTGCCTCCCTCAGCATTTCCCCAACTGGCATCTGCGCAACAATTTAAAAAACCATTTTCTCTGTCATAAAACAAAACTTTATTTTTTGTTGCGTTTAAATACTTCAAAACTCTTTTAGCTAATGTATAATGCCTTTTTTCCGGTCGTTTATTAAATTGTGATAAATAGCTAGTGACAAAAGCGAGATCTGGGCGAGTTCTATTAGCCAAATATAAAATCTCACCTATTATTTCCTGATATTCAGTCTGATTGACTAAATCATCCGTGGGATTAAAACATCTATCCTCACCTTTAGTTATTGGTGTATTAGCTTTCTTACAGTTTTCCAATCCATATTTATTTATCAGAGATTCAATGTAATGCGTTTGCGATAAACTAATACCATTTTCATTTTGTAGAACTTCTATACCTAAAAATTTGGAATTTTCTGTAGTTTCATTTAATTCAAAAGTTTTTCTAAGCTTAAGTATTATCTCTTCACATAATTTAGAATTATTTGAAAATATTGCCAAATCATCTACATAAATACAAATTGCGAAAAAATCAGTTTCATTACTTGTAATAAAAACACAATTGTCAGATGCAAGCTGGTTGAGGCCAATCCTTTTCAGTTCATTTTTAAGTTTAATATGCCAATTTCTACCAGATTGTGGTAAACCATATAAGCTACGCTTTAATTTACATACATTGTTCTTACCAAATTGTTCTTCATAACCTGGTGGGATTTCCATGTAAACAGTTTCTTCAATATCGCCATACAAGTAAGCTGTCTTGACATCAAAAAATCTTACAGATAAATTTAATTTTGCAGCTAATGATATCAATAATCTAAATGATTCTATATTAACAACAGGCGAAAAAGACTCTGAATAGTCTTTATTTTTAATTAAATTAAAACCTGCCGCTACGAGTCTCGCTTTATAAATTTCCTCGTCATTAATTGTTTTAACTGAATAAATCCACTTACTTTTGATTATTTTTACATTTTTAGGTCTTTCAATTATTTCAAAGACATCATGCTTATTCATTGACTCTAATTCTTTTTGCATCGCGATTTTCCACTTATTATGTTTAATGCTATTCATTGCTTGCTCATAATTTTCAGGTATTGAATTATTTTCCTCCCGAGTAGAGTTAGTTAAGGCCAAATTCGCCGTTGACTTATTTTTTATACGTTCGGAACGCCTTAATTTAGGTGATAACTCATGATTTGAGTTTTCCACTCTTTGATCGTTTGCGGTTTCATTTTGTAATGATTTTGTGTCATTCACTTTGATTATTTTCACGCGGGTTAATTTCTGTTTCTGCTTCTAAATTTGAAAAATTGAACTGACTCAGATTTTCAACATTCCATAAATAGGATTCCGAATTTTTCGTTATGAATTCGCTGCTTTTTAATTTTTCGTCAAATTTAACTGATCGTTCCTCAATCACTGTATTTTTTGCGATGTCATAAATCCTATATGCTATTCTATCTCTGGAATAACCGACAAAAATTCCGCGTTTCCCTGGAACATCAAATTTATTGCGAAATTGTTTAGGAATATGATAATAAGCTACACAGCCAAAAGTTTTTAAATAACTTATTTTGGGTTCTTTACCTGTCCATATTTCCATCGGAAGTTTATTTTTATATTTGCGCGGTGTAATATTCGATACATGAGTACTGCAGGATATGGCTTCCGCCCAAAATTTTTGAGGTAGTTTACTCTCATATAGTAAGGTTCTTGCGCGTTCTACTAAAACTCCTATAGCCCTCTCGGTTTTTCCGTTTGATTCTGGGTTGTACGGTACTGTTTTTTCATGAGATATGCCAAATTTCAGTAAGAATTTAGTCATTTCCTTATTCACAAATTCTAATCCATTATCGGTTCTTAAGCGTTTGATTTTTCGGCTTGTTAGGTTTTCATACCTTTCTTTAAAATTTTTAAACACATCAAATACTTCATACTTATGTTTTATAAAATAAGAAAAATACATACCAGAATAATCATCTACAAGCATTAAAAAATATTTAGAACCACCCAATGAATCAATATTTATAGGACCAGCTAAGTCAGCATGAATTAATTCCAAAACAGAATTACTTTGATCAATATTAATTTTGCAATGTTTTTTACGAGTTAATTTACTGATATTACGTGATTCACAATTTAAAATTTCAGATTCTTTAACATTTATATCAATTATATCTTTCATTTTAGACATATATTGAGGATTCAAGTGACAAAGTCTTTTATGCCATAATTCATAATTTTCTACATTTTTAACAAAGTTACACTCTAATAATTCAGATGAATTATTATCAATACAAGGTTTCATTATAATTTCTAAGCGATTATTTACTTTCTCAGCTTTTAAAACAATTTGACCAGTTTTGCTTAAAACCAAAACATAATTATCATATGATTGAATACTATAACCTCTTTCCATTAATTTAGTCATGGATAACAAATTACATCTTAAATCAGGTACATAAATCACATTATCAATAGTTAATGTATTTTCAATATTGTTTACAAATGTCTTAGCTTTAACTTTTCCTTCGCCAATAGATTTTAAAACAGAATTCTTACCTGCTAAGTTAATATGACCAACATCGGAATTAAAGTTTTCAAAAAATTTAAGGTCCTTGCACATATGTGAGCTGCTTCCAGAATCCAAAATCCAAATATCCTCACAAGTAGCGTCGGAATGTTCTGGGTCTGTCATAAGGGCAAAGTTCTGATTTTCGTTTTCAAATGCTGCGTTCGCGAATCTCATTTTTTGCTTGTTTTTGGTTTTGTCGTTAGGTAATGTTCTTATCACGTTGTCGGGTGCATTTCCACTCCTGTTTCCTGTTTTATTCCTGAAAAAACAATTTCTGGCTATGTGATTGGATTTGTTGCAGATCCAGCAAAGTTTTACGTTTCTATTACTGTTTTTAACATGGAAAGCTTCTCCTTTTCTGGATATGGAATTTGAGTTCATTTTTAAATGGGTATTCTCTTCTTCGCGTAAAATTTCTAATATTTCATCAATTTCTTTTTCTCTTTGCGTCTTCAATATTTCTCTTATTTTCCCGAATTTATGGTTAAGTCCACGAACTGTGTAGTAAACCAGTTCACGTTCTGAAATGTTCAAACCAAGTGCGCTACACTTCATAGAAAGTCCCCTTGGTCTGGCTATGTAGTCAGATACATTTTCGTTTTCTTGCATTTCTATATTCTTTAGCTCATTTCCAGCATCTATCTTCCGGTCTTCATTTTTTCCTGTGAAAACCCTTTTTATTTTTTCCCATAAATTTTTGGCATTGGTTTCTTCTGCAAATTGGAGACTCTGTTCATCTGAAAGTGATAGCAAAATATAGGCTACAGCGTCATCATTCTTTGTTTTCCAATCTTCTAGTAATTCTAAATCCTGTGGTCTATCTTCATAGATAACATCTATTAATCTTTTTAAAGTTAAAATTGCCTTGATTTTCATAGACCAGAGTAAATAATTTCCACTATTCAACAACGGAATGCTTTTCATGTTATCCATTTTCTTCGCTATCGTTTAAACTTTCGCTTTAGGAAATCTCACAGTTGCATTTTGAATTCATCGGCGACCGGATGTCGATGCGACTGGCTCTTCGAGGAGAAAAACAACCACGAAGCTCTGCTGCCAAATGTTGTGTCTCACACGTTCAAGAACTACATTCCAACTGAGTTTTATTTACAGAAAATATACATTTACCTACAAAAGGACAAATACAGACACTTAGCACCATCTGGTGTGAAAAGTTAAAAACACTTTGTAGCATTTATATATATATACCAACAGAATGTATGACCGGAAACGCAAACCTGATCAGCTAGAGCAGGGGTTCTCAACCATTCAGGCTCTGTGCCCCCTTTTAACACTGATGTGGGGTCATGCCTCCCCCCCCCCCTCACCACCACCATATGTGGTCAATAACAGTAGTACAATCGGAATTTGAAACTGAAGCTGGTTATTAAATAAAATTATAGAATAATACACAAAATTTAATATTACTACACATATCTTAATTTAGAACATATTATTATTAGAACATATAAAATCATAGAATTAAATATAGATCAAATATGTTTAAGGTAATCAAGGATCTAGGCGAGATTGGTATGTCATACCAGCCACTTTCACAACATTAATGAGAGAGCTGGCACTGTTTGTCCTTGACAAGTTTTTGATTATTAGGTTGTACCTGTGACATAATCGAGGAGGTCTGTGTTTTCATCGAGGAGGTCGTTCAATTTTGGAAAGGATGAAAAGTTTGGCTCTGAACTCTGAAGACGGCGTAGCCAAAGAGCTATCTTTTCTGATACCCATCATAAGTCTTCCGAATGTTTTTCTGACATTGTAGCTTTATGTTCAGAAAGTTGAGTGTTTCGAAAAAGTCTGATAAATATGTCAAGTGAAAGATAAATTTTTCGTCTGAAAACATGCTCTACAGATATGCTTTCGTTGAAGTCTTCAAAAAAATTTCAACTTCTGATTTTAAGTTAATTAATCTAGCAAGCACATTACCTTTGGACAGCTATGGAACTTCTGTGTGAAAAAGAAAAGTTTTCTAGTCACTGTTCAATTCTTGACACAACGCCTCAAAGAGTCTAGTGTTCAAAGCACTGGATTCGACACGGTTTACTATTTTGATTGCATTCTTTAAAGTAACGTTGAATGATTCAGGTAGAGTACGGTTACATTGTGACCGCAAAATTGAGTACAGTAAATTACAGTTAGTTTTACTTTTATTTTAAACTCATGCCTCCCTTGAAATTCTTCTACGGCGCCCTCCCTCCCCAGCTTGAGAACCGCTGAGCTAGAGGATAAACAAAGGTGCCGAAATGAAAAGCTAACATTTCTGCATCTTTGTTTAATCCTCTAGCTGATCAGGTTTGCGTTTTCCGTCATACATTCCTATACGATTATGTTTTGTTTTTGAGTTTTCTACCTCCCCTAAAAGATTGTACACGAAGTTTTTAATCAACCTGTATGTATGTGTATGCGCGTGTGTATTAAACTTTTTAGTGTTCTTGTTGTGTCTATGAATAGTGCAGAAGACAAAAAGTCATAAATAGAGAACCAAAAGCCTGGATAACAGCAGCTGCAGATCTAGTGTGTGTGGACTGTAGAGGAGTTCTTGCGGTGACAAAAGAGGCTTGAAAAGGGAAGACACAATGGCTGCACAGTCAAAGATATGTACTGGACAAACTGGGTTCTGGACAATTTCTACAGCTGATAAAGGCTCTTGTGCATTCAGAGTGGACTTCTACCATTATAATGTAAACACTCTTTAGTATTTTACATTAATATGGTAGAACTCTTATATTCCGTGATGAAATTAAACATTTATAGTTAATAAGACAAAGCTACTGAATGCTAAAAAAGTAGAGAATTCAATGCATTGAAAAGCAGATATATAACGATATTTTTATTTTTTAATCTTAATTTGTATTTGTGTTTCTTTTGATGCTTAAAAATTCTTTACAAACGAATTAAAAGAAAAAAATTTAAAAACTTGTCATTTAATGCCTATACTATTGCAATTATTTTACACTCATAACTTTTACATATAGGAAAAATATTAGACTAAAACAAATTTAGAAATTATACCCAATGAGAAACAAACTTTCAGTAGATAAAACGTAAGTACTCCCTGTATGTACCTATTTTTGAATATGTTAATAGCAAAATTAATAAATTTGTAATATATATATATACCGTGAGGCAGAGTTACTTTAGACTGCAGGGGTAACTTTGTGACACATAGTAATTTTTTCATATTTCGGATCTTGCGCCGCGCCCGTGAGACTGGAAAAAGAACGGCACCAACAGCTTGACCGGCATACAGAGATACCTAGTGGCCAGTGTCCGAAGCTTCTGCGCGGTATTTGTCTTCGCTGGCCAGTGTATTGTTCAAACCTGTTGTCAAGCTATCGACTCACACTTCGGACACTTTGCGTGCTGAAGGCTAACGCTTTATACAACCAACTTCCACAGGTAATTATTTTTTATTGTCAATATATTGGTTAGATTCTGAATCAATATAACTTTTGTGTAGCGAATTTTCCGAGAGATATGAGAACATAACCTAAATATCGAAAGGTGACGGGGTTACTTTGTGACACATTGACAATGTCACAAAATAACCCACAAAGTCGACCCACCTCCTCCAGCCTCTCGATGTTCCACTTTCCCGTCCTCTAATACAGTGGCCCCCAACCCCCGGGCCGCGGACTGGTACCGGTCCATGGATCAAATGTTACCGGACAGCCAGCTTAGGGCCACAAGCTCAGGGTTCTCATTGATTTAGCGTTCTAGTGTGTTAAAATGTTAAATCACTTTATATTAATTTTTTGGTGTAACTGTATTTTATTTTGAAGGCATGTTAAAGTACATTTAAATTAAAATTATTAAATTAAAACAATCTAAAATATAAAAAATCAATGTCCCCCCCCCCCTTAGCGGGCCGAGGTAAAATTATCAAACGTTGACCGGTCCGCGGCGATAAAAAGGTTGGGAAGCACTGCTCTAATATACCACTGGCGAGAAAGAAGTATTGACTATCTGGGGAAAAAACTACCCGGCAGAATGAACTACCAAAAAACTACCGGAGCAGAATAGGCCGAAAGACGAATTTCTTCATCTTCTCAAAGAACTGATGGTTGCCCTGGGCACCCAAGGTCTCTTTGATGTCAAAGATAAAGATAAAACTATCCAATATTTGTAATAGGTATACAAAATTATGTTTCAAGCTTTTGATAAGTGTTTTACTGTCTAACTTTGTGTCAAGTAATTTTTCCTCTTGGATTTAAAGGCGAAAACACAGATGTCACAAAGTAGCCCCACTCGGCGGGACAACTTTGTGACACATTTCAACTGTAATTCTTCAATGGTAATTAAACATCCGGGTTACGTAAGGAAAGGATGTACCAATGTGTTGCAATCATTCGTTTTGGGCTGCTTTTAAAACTAATCGGCTGGCACAGGAAAAAACTTAAAACTAGTCACAAAGTAACCCCATCTTACGGTATATATATATATATATATATATATATATATATATATATATATATATATATATATATATATATATATATATATATATATATATATATATTTATATATACAGTGGAATCTCGATCCATTGTTTTTCCCTATGTGTCGTTCATTTTATCCAGTCCCAATGAACATATTGCTTTGTTATGTTTCCGCATCTATCGTTTTCCCGCATTTATTGTTCATTTCAATCGGTCCCTTGAAAAACGATTGATCGAGATTCCACTGTATGTATATATATATATATATATATATATATATATATATATTTATATATACAGTGGAATCTCGATCCATCGTTTTTCCGTATGTGTCGTTCATTTTATCCAGTCCCAATGATCATATTGCTTTGTTATGTTTCCGCATCTATCGTTTTCCCGCATTTATTGTTCATTTCAATCGGTCCCTTGAAAAACGATTGATCGAGATTCCACTGTATGTATATATATATATATATATATATATATATATATATATATATATATATATAAACCGTAAAATCTTGACTATAATGCGCACCCATAACTTTCCAATATTTTATTAAACATTGCCGAAATGTTTATTAACACAAATTAAAATTTGTATTAAAAATAAACGAAAACGTCAAATCCGGTAGGAAAAAAATTAAATTTTTAATTCAAAACAAATAATACTGGAAAATTATCAGTCTTAACAATGTCACTACAATACAGCTCATTTATTGTTTGTCGTTAATTCAATGTTTAAAACTACGCCTTAAAGACGTCTTAGAGTATAATACGCACCCTCATTTTTGCGGACTAAACTGTGAAAAAAAAGTGCGTATTATACTCAAGATTTTATGGTATATATATATATATATATATATATATATATATATATATATATATATATATATATATATGTGCATGCATTTTCATTTCTATTGCGAAGGCACTTTGTCCTGAGACATTCGCCTTTTGTTATCTATTTACTTACTACATTACTATGGGAGCCCCATGTAGATCAGTCAGCATTGCTCCCTAGGAGGGGGACGACACGGAAACTACCAAGCCTTATTCGAGATTTGAACCCAAGCCCACTGCGGATAGTTCAAAACGCTAACCACTATACTATGTGGGGTGGGGTGGGGGGGCATGTTTGAATATTAGCTGTTCACAGTAATTAATTGGAATTCTTTAGTCGGCATTCTTCTGCGTGAGTAAGTCGAGTAAGTAAAGATTAGGGTGAACTACGTTTGGTTCCATAATGCTTCCGGGTCTGTAATAAATGGAACCATTTGGCCTGATTTTGTTTCGTTCTAATTTTATACTCGGAGCAGCACCCAGATATTCATGATGATTTCTACCTACCATAATGGTTCGTTCTGGATAAATTTTTAGACTTTTTTTATCTAAAGTTCTGGGGACAGTGGCTGAATATTTGCAAGAGAAGTTTGTTGAGAAAGGAATTGAAATCATAGGAATATATATATATATATATATATATATATATATATATATATATATATATATAAACATACAATTTAATCTTAATGTACATGCAAGAGTCCCATGGGAACGTAAGGGTGAGAACAACTGCTGAAGAATTCATGCTATTCCGAACAACAGAAAATTTTTAATCACGAAGCAATTACTATAAGTTCATTAAAATCATTTACGGCTCGATTCATCTCGTAATTACTATAAATACGAAATTTTGAACTATAACAAAGGCTTCAAAACATTTAGGGCAAAGTAGAAGGTAAACATTGAAGTTATTTCCGATAAAATATTTTGTTTAAAAATATTTGATCAGAAAAAAAGTATGATACGATTCAATAGCAAAGAAAAAGACAAAACGAAAACTTAATGGAACAATATTCAAGTCATTTAGTGCAGTAAAGCAAACGCATTAAAATTTTCCTGGCTGTCAGAGAATCGAGATTCTATTATAAAATGAGAGTATTAAACTATTATTATTTTTTTAAACACTATTTGTTTCTGAGTGCAAATTGTTTGTAGTGGGAAACGCTACAAATTTTAAAAGTGAAAAGGAACAAAAAAATATTTATTTTAGCTAAAAGTGTTTATCCAACAAAATTACTCAGTTTGTGTATTTGTTTGACTTTATTACTCAGGAATGGATATTAAGAAATATTTATTCTTGACTACTTGAACAAAAATCCAAAGTTTAAAAAATACTTTGCATTTCACTCGAGAAAAGCGTTGCATATTCTTGTCTCTATTTATTTACAATTAGGAAGAGTATAAATTGAAATGTTTTCTTTAAAATAAAAGTTATGTAAAACTCAGTGAAAAAAAATCAATTGAATATCACGAACACAACTTTCTTTGTGTACATAAAGGGTGATATTTTTAAACTTTGAAAAATTCAATCGTCTAAGTGAAGTTTCTATACTAAGCTTAGCGACTAGTATTAAATGCTATTTTGTTTACACAAAATGGCAGTCCTTCATTTTAGAATCATAGCAGGAAAATTCTGCTCCCCATAACAAAATGGGTAAGCATTGAAAATACGAATACATGAATGAAATCCTTTAAGCACAATAATCAAGATCGATTAAAGGTAAATAAAATTGGAAGGTAAATATGATGTCAACCACTTTTTTCATCTGGGTGATTCTCAGCTCTTAAATGATGCACACAATAATTTACTTTTATATATTTTATTTATAAATCACAATTTAAACAAATTTCATCATTTGTTTTAAATCAGTTTAAAAAAATTTGAAATTCCTTGTTATGGAGACAAATTCTAGACGATCGTATATAAAAATAAAACAGGGGTCAAGGACGAATAGATAAATAAAAGTGTAACAAAGCCAGCATATTATGCAGTTGACTCAAGAGGAAAGGGAGAAACGCATGAGGTTAAGGCACTGGAAATAACACTTCCTCCCATGTGTAGAATTCCAGCTTGAAGGGTGAAACAGTCAAGTAATTTTATAAACTTTGTAATAAATATAGACTGAAAAGTATGATATCAAGTAGAATAGGTAATAAATTTGTAGATGAGACAATCGATAAGAATTGTATCTACGTGTGACTGTTTCTCAAAACTTAAAAGCTATCAGAACTTCTCGTTCAAATATATTTTATAATTTTTAAATGATGTGTATTTTGCCTCTTTATTTTCATCTTATAATTACTTTAATCTTTAAGAATGACAAAAGTTCAGGTTTTTTATCGAAAACAAACTGATAAAGGATTGGGAACTCCAAGCTGATATTTTAGATATTACATAAGAAAAACGATAATAACTACCTACAGAACATAAACTTTTCTCGGAAAAAAAAATCCATTTCCAGAGAGTATAAACAGCTAGAGTCCCGGCGAGAAAGGACAGATTATTTTTTCCATCTGATTTAAAAGGTTAAGAATATATTAATAATTCTGCTTTCTGAACCTAATCTGTTCTCTTTATAAACATTTTTAAGATTACATGTTCATTTATTCAAGTAATTTAGAGTACAATATTTGGCACGTTTGGAGGAAATATAACTATAAAATTCAATTTAAAATATATAAAAAATAAAACACAATTCTCTTAAACTTTCTCTTATAAAAAATAAAACACAATTCTTTTATAACTATTAGTGATTAGTAGCATTAAACTGGTTACAATTTGTTTTTATACAAGCCAAAATTAGAATTTGAATGTAAAAGAGTAACTTTAACTGCACATTAAAAAGTGGAATATTTCTGCTAAAATAGCATTTTAAAAGTTTATTGAAACCTTAATGGAAAATTCTTGAAACGTCAGAAATTATATTGGAAGAATTTTTATTCATATGCATTACTTCAGTTCCCTTTTGTATATAAAAACAAGTTACCCCGAAAGCAAATGTTATAATGAAAGTCTTGACAGAATGCATTATTGCATAAATTCTCTATAGAGGCAATTATATGTTAATTTCTGCCTGATAAAAATTGTCAATTAGTAACTAAAAGCAATCATAGAACATTCTGTTATCTAGAATGTTAATATGATTTAAAATTATTTATATCATTTACCATCGACTTACTTTTTATTTAGCCAGACATTGATGATTTCAAACGCTACGCACTTGCACATACTGAATTTAAACACCTAAACTTGTGCCCATATCTTTTACAAGTGAAGAAGTAAATGACATGTAGAATAATTTATATTTAAACGGTATTCGAATAAGTGTTCCCTTGCTGTTTACTTCTCGATTTATATATATCATTGAGAAACGCTTCAAATTTTTCTTTAAATATATTTTAACCTGTATTAAAACTAGCTGTCTAGCTAAATAAAGATTAGAAACAAAATATCTGCAAATACATCTAAATAATTGCTTGTGTATGTGGAATCAGTTGACATCTGTAAACACTCTTTCTTTTTTAGTGTTTGTTTCTAGCTTAGAAAGGTCAAAATGTAAAAAGGAATTGAAGATATCCATCATAATATTTTTTTTGCATCATTGCTAGTAAAAACAAAAGGAATGTTATTTGCGCATCAGTTCGTTCATACAATTAAGTGCCCATTATAAATAGATACTTTAAAATTCTTACGGCTTAGGTTTAGAATTTATTGAAATTAACTGTAAGCAATTTTTAAGATTTTTTCTTAAACATCTTACAAAACCCCTTACATCATGCAGAAAGCATGTTTGTTCTATATTTAATTATTCAAGTTTGCTTTTGCATTTAATGTAAAATATCTGGCATTTTATAGAATTTTTATTGTGTTTTAATAAGAAGGAATATCTAATTCATATAAGTACAAAAAAAGAGTCAAAGGATATCTAAACCTGATCAAAAACTACAGATTTGTAACTTAAATGCTTTTTACAATAGTGGCTTTAAAATAAACTCAGAAGTAATCCATGGAACACTGAGTGCATGATTTGTAAACGCACGAAGGATTGATTATGTTATACGCCCGTTTTTTGCATTTAAATGCAAGAAATAATGTTTACCTTTTATTTCAAAATATTGTTCGTGCCAGTCGCATAGCACTTAAATGTGTTGTATATTTACATTTCACTACCATTTTTTTTTTTAGAATCTGCCTTTAAGTAATGAACCCGTTTGTCCTGTAACACAGGCTGTGTTCTAAGCACAACTAAGTATAAATATCGCACCACATCCATTTCTAGTCTGAATTCCAAAACATAACAGATTTATACAGAAATGTAGCAATGTGTTTTAAACGTTTTTTCCTGAACTCAGTTTGTGCTTTATCTTTTAAATGCTATTCATTCTATTTTGAAATTGATATTTATATAAGAGTAGGTTCCTCTAATGGTGATCCCTGTTTTACAATACAGGTTTTGACAGTTGTCATTTTACTGATTAATTATATAATCAATTCAGTACTGGTATCAGTGTGAGGGATATTTAGTTCAATCATTTATGTTATTTAGGGATAATAACGTTACATTAATAATACAAAGCTTTCTATTCTACACAAGCTGTTGTATTGGATAAACGTAAGTGCATAAAATACTCTGTTATAATCCATATGTTTAAGCAAGCTACTTGCGTTAAGAATATGGCCAATCTGCGTATGATTATGGCTATTCTACGTATTCTCTTTGGCTTTTCAAGATTATATATATATATATATATATATATATATATATATATATATATATAATATATGTATGTATGTATATATAGTATGTATATATGTATATATATATATATATATATATACATACATATATACATACATATATATACATACATATATATATATATATATATATATATATATATATATATACATACATTTATATATATATATATATATGCATATGTATGTGTATGTATGTTGTAGCGTTCTGCAAAGATAAGGTTATATTTCCCAAGACCTCACAGAATGCGAGAAACACAGATGCGTGTTATCGGGGCAATTTTGCCGTTTTCCCACCGGTTTTGAACACGTGTGGGGTTAAAAAGGATTCCTTGTTCCCCCTCTCTGAAAAACAGACGCATTTTCGTGGAATTGGGAGGGTAGCCGAAAAGGAAAATGCCACAAGATATAGGTAGAGAGTTGGAGAATTTGAGACAGAGGCCGCTCAGAATCCGCCATGTGTGGACGTGTTTTTTTTAAGTTCATGTGTTGAGAGTGATAGGTCCGGGAGCCTGCTTTGTAGATCTGCACAGAGTTAAATGGAATATGTTGTAACCTTAAATGTTAAATTTTTTGTTGTTTGTAGATAAAATCCCTTGTTAAGTTTCTATTTTAAAAATTGGCTCCGCATTTTATTTAGGACTCTGTCTTTCTTGCTATGGATCCAATAGTTGTGAATTTTTTTCAAAATGCCTCAGAGAATCACCTTACCTACTTACCGTGACGCCACAGCTATCATTAATTGGTGATCAGCGGATGAGAACCGTTATCCGTTTTGAAAGCAGAGTTCGGTATGCCAATTTGCAACCCTTTTTTTTCCGGGGGAGTGGTTGCGTTTTCTCCCGAGGAGTGTTCAGAGGAAACTCCCCCCCCCCTTTGTCGAAGGAGTGATGTTTGAAGAATAGCAGTGCTCCGCGAAAGTTAAGAGGTCATCAACTCGGCACCGCGGGGTTGAATTAGTGTTTGGGTTGTGCGTATTTTGTGTTGTGGTCAAGATCGCAGAGAGGGAAAAACGTCTCCTGATAGGTGAAATTGAAGACGGCGAAGGAAAAGTGTTGCGTTTTGGAGATGACCCTCGCGCTGTTGCCTGCAAAAAAAAGGGATGAGTACTGCTTTTAGATACTGAAGGTTGTATTGTATTTTTGGGGGGAATAGGTATTCGGAAATAGTTTTAAGTTGTGATGAATTGTTTGAAAAATACGTATCAGTGCAATTGTTTTGTGGGGAAAAGTAGTGTATTTTGCAACCGTAGTGTGTATATGTAACGTCTGCTAAACTAGCTATGCTGCAAGGAGTGGTTGTTATTCTTATGGAGGGTAAAAACTACCCTGGTTGTATTGTTTAAAATGTTTTAAAAAATAGATACAATGGTATTTTTTTTTCTCGATAATTTTTTGAAACAGTTATTATTGAGTTTTTGATTTTTTGAAGGTAAGCTACCTGTAGCAAACTGTTTGTTTTAAAAAAATAGATACAGTGGTATTTTTTTTTCTCTCGATAATTTTTTTAAAGAATGTATTGAGTTTTTTCTACGTTAACTAACGTTGCTAATTAGAATGTTCTAATTGTTTTCAAAGGTCAACTAAACTAGTGCCTTTGTGTGTTGGATATACAAACTGTATATTCCGGTTAAGGCTTGTAGCGGTATATGTGTAAATTAACGTTTGCTACTTAGTTATTTATTGAGTTCTTAAAAAATGTTGACTAAACTAGTGCCTTTGTGGAAAATATACAAGCTTAATACTCAATTATAATAGCGGGATAAACGATAAATTAACGACTTGCTATGTTGAAGTATTTTTTGTGTGTTATTGGATGTTAAAAGGTTAAGCTAATGTTTTTAATTTAGGAAAAGTTATTATTGCTATTTTGAAAAGTTAAGCTAAAGTGTTATATAGGAAAATTTTGGTATTTTGTTTGTTTATGTGTATGATCCTATTGTAAAATACATGGTTTCACGAAGAAAGTTTAATTGAAAGTGTTTTAGTTATTTTTAGTTATTTTTGATTTTCCTGACATGTGCTTATAAATTTGTGACTGATATAGTGTGTTAAAATGGCTTACCTAAGCAGGGGGAGAAAAGCTGATTTGAAAATGTTGGCAATTAGGTTGGGTCAACAGCCCGCCCCAGATGCATTAATAATCCATCTAAAGGAATTAATCGAGAGTAGTCCAAATTATGAGGAGAAATTTGTTAGGGGTCTTCTTGAGACCATTATGCAAGATAGATTACAGCAGGAAAAAGCTACTAGGGAAAGGGAGAAGGCGGAAAGAGATAGGAATTTTGCTATGGAGAAAGCGGAAATATATAGGATTTTTGCTATGGAACAAGAGTGAAGAGATAGGGTTTTCCAATTCGAAAAATTGCGAATTATAGCTCAAGCCCGTTTGGCGACCACAGAATAACCCCAGAATACTGTAAGGGAATCCTGTGCTGATTCTCGGAAACTGGCTCCTGGTAATACCGATTATCGGAGGCCCAGCTACCCCAGAATTAAAAATACTGAGTAGGAAGAACTAGGGATTTTGTCTAAGGTGAGGGAAACATGGAATTATGATTCTGAGCAAATGGAAGAGGGGAAGAACAGTCAAGTAAACTCTGCAGATATTCCGCAAGCGGAAAAGACGCCCGTGGGAAAATAGGTTCTCAGTCCGAGAAGAAAGAGGTAGATAGACAAGGTTTTCCCGTAAGAGGTACGGCGGGGGAAATTCAGTTCGGCCCCGCGGAAGGACCTCCCTTAGCTCAGATTACGAAAGGGAAAGTCTAGTTGAGTCGGGAAAATTTACGATAGAGGAAAATGAGGGAGTGAACTTGCTGTGCTTTGAAAACATTCGGGGGGCATTTGAGGACGGCCAGCAGAGTTGTGGGAATGGGAAGAAAGAGTTACTGTTAGGGCAGGAGGTCTATGAACCCGATGAAAACGACTCACGTTTGAAGGATAGAAGCAAAGACTTAGGAGAATTGAAAGTGATCCCGGGAGAGTTAAAAAATTTCAGAATTGAAAAGGGAGAAATGGATATGAGAGAAGATGAAGGACATGAGGGTAAAAAGGTGTTAAGTTTAGAAAGGAATTTGGAAGAGGCGATAGAGGTAGATATAGCAAATTCAGTGATCATTTCAGAAGCTGTAATTGCGACGGACCAACTTTTTCCTCTGCGAATAAAAAGTTTCCTGAAGTGTGGAGGAGCTATAGCTTACTGGAAAGACGAGGTTATTTTTCCCAAGACCTCACAGAATGCGAGAAACACAGCTGCGTGTTATCGGGGCAATTTTGCCGTTTTCCCACCGGTTTTGAACACGTGTGGGGTTAAAAAACGATTCCTTGTTCCCCCTCTCTGAAAAACAGACGCATTTTCGTGGAATTGGGAAGGTAGCCGAAAAGGAAAATGCCACAAGATATAGGCAGAGAGTTGGAGAAATTGAGACAGAGGCCTCTCAGAATCCGCCTTGTGTGGACGTGTTTTTTTAAAACTCCTGTGTTGGGACTGATAGGTCCGGGAGCGCGCTTTGTAGATCTGCACAGAGTGAAATGGAATATGCTGTAACCTTAAATGTTAAATTTTTTGTTGTTTGTAAATAAAATCCCTCGTTAAGTTTCTGTTTTAAAAATTGGCTCCGCATTTTATTTAGGACTCTGTCTTTCTTGCTATGGATCCAACAGTTGTGAATTTTTTTTCAAAATGCCTCAGAGAATCGCCTTACCTACTTACCGTGACACCACAATGTATGTATGTATGTATATATATATACATGTATGTATGTTTGTGTTGTGACATGAGAGTGTCACGAGATAATAAGAGAACTGAGTAGCTTTCTCGTAATACCTTTATTCAATACAAAAAAACGAACTTTGCAGTTTAAAACAAGCATAAGTTCGTGTGAATAATGCATATTTTAAAGAGAACAGAAAAGGTGAAAGAGAGCGGATTACCATCCCTTAATGTGTATATAAATTAGTTATTTCTCTTTCTGAAGGCCAGGATTGGAATTTTGTTAATTGCCTGGAACTAAATAAGTGCCCAGAAATAGGTTGTTTTTTCCCATTTTTAAAATCATTTAAATACACCAAGGAAATTCATTTACCGAGCTAATTTATGAGTCAATTCTCGTAATGTACTCTTATTACAATCAACTTTACATCTGCAATGTAATCTTTGTCTCTCTGCAAATACTTCTGTGAAAGAATGTATATTTACAAAGCTGAAAGCTTCAAGAAGGGAAAGGGAGTAATAGAAACAAAGGACATATTAAGCACATCAGAAAAAAACAAATGTTTGCAGTTGTATCTATCCATCCTAGTTATGCACAGGATAATGTAGCATCTGTCAGTAGAAAATGATATACGGATTTATTTATGACGGTAATGTATCGCTTTTTTCCTTCTGAAAAAAGTTTCAAGAGAAGTATATTTAAAAAAAACAACAAATATCTTTGGAAGATAGTATTTGTATCTCCTTTAAATAACAATTTATTTGGTACCGAATATTGTGAAATATATTTATGAATTGGAAATAATATATACCAAAATTGATGTTAAAATAATTTCCGTGAACTACTATTTAGGATTTTATTTTCCTTCTAAAGTCAAAACATTAATGTCTTCTAAAATAAATTTCCTGTTGCCACCCTTTTACAAAAATAATCTTATTAAAGGAACTTTATACAACCGCGGATTCAAAAGCATATCATGTTAATCTTTTTCAAGCGAAAATTTTTTGTGATATTTTTAATAAACCGGTTTCTTGAGGTTTCATTTTCTTGTATAAAAATATATGTTATATCACCAGATTATAGCTACAGTGTCAATTTTAATGAGAGTAAAATCTTATTAGATATCTAGCAAGAATTCTTTATATTTTAGGACCTCTTTTGATGAAATTTTAGCGTCAGATAATTTAACTAATGTCCCACAATCAATTTATCTGCTAAAACTGAAACAAATAACAAATAAATTATTAAAACTTGTAACAGGTTGTTTTTAATAATATCCTTTTTTATTGTATTAAATGAATGGTTCTTGTTGAAGAAAACGTATATGGAAATTTTCCTGAGAGTGCCAATTTACAAAATTTGTAAAACGATCATTGGAAACGTAAAAAAAAAATATTACTAAGTTTCTACATATAGGAATGTCTTGTGAAGTATTGAATCCAAATTAACCCCCTCCAGTTAAAGTAAATAGCCATTTATATTAAACAATTAGAAGAAGAAACAAACACAAATGAAAATGAGCGGTGCTTTTCTACTAGATGAGGAACCCCGTGGATAGTGCAAAAACGCGACAGTCAGGCGAGAGACGCCACGAGGAGAGGTCGGACTGAGATAAGCAACGAACGGAAAATTTGAAGAAGAAAAAGATCTGTCTGTCGTTCATCTCGGCACAGCAGTTGGACATTGCCAAGGTCATCGAAGGCATTTTGAAGCTAGCTATCATTCCAGCAACCTGCTGATAATGTGAAGACAGAAAGGTTAGTGTGGCGAATTTACAAGCAGTGGCGTGGCTGATTTCTGGCAGGGTTTTCGTAATATAGCTGCCGGGATTAACAAGCGCGTTAACCTCCACGTTGCCTACTATTAATGAGTACTGTACTTATATTTCCTAATAGCTGTTGTAATAAATAGATTTTAGCGTAGAAAACCTCGTAGTGCCCTGTTTATGGTGAGTTCATTGTTTAATATATTTATATTACCACAGAGGTAGAAAAACGTGGAATTTACAGTCTTTACGGGCGCTTTTAGAAAATTATCAATGATTAACTTAAATGTGCTTTGAAAGTTTATAACATAACAAACTATGTTTAACGTTAAATAATATTCAAACTTACTGACATACGTAAATATTATTAACGAGCTGTACCTAACTCACTTTTTTACTAAAATTATATTATCATGTTTCTAATACAATTAGAAGGCAAAATGACGTAATAAAAAATTCGGAATACTTGTGAGAGTGTTTGCTGAAGAACATTCTGCTTATGTACGACCTACTGACAAATACATTTTCGCTAATTTTTCATATATCTCTCTTCAAAAAATGGCTACAGAGTGTTAGATTAACGTAGGAAAGCTGATGCTGGAGAATTTTAAGATAAACTTTCATATCTTAGAATTAAAGAATTCAAATTTTGAAAGTAATCAAGCAATTATTCAATATGAATATTTGTCATTTATATTCTCTGATACCAACTTTAAACTTTACAACAAGAAATATTTACTTTTTTACAATTCCCATGGACAGAAAGATACTATATATTTTATAAGAACCTATACTAATCTAGAGTTAACGTCGATAAAAGTATATTTAGACAACTGTATATACAGACAACTGTAAATTTCTCTTTTAATAGAGAAAACATTCAGGCTATAAATTATTAAAGGAGTAGTTTTATCGTAAAGAAAACCGAATTATAAATTATGCAGTAGAATATTGAGGTAATTGGCACGAGGAGTAATCGGATTATCGAATACTCGGATTTTAAACACCCTGATATTCTGCTGAATGAAGATAATTAAACTTGAGCTAAAATGTCTACGAAATGGCTTTAAATATATCAAAGAAAAACTGTAATCTTTACAACCTATTGAAAAAGAAAATCTGATGCCGTTAAAACCTCTCTTTTCCTGTTTTTCTCATTACAGCATCACTTGTCCATCGTTCCAGGATGTATACACACACACACACACACACACACACACACACATATATATATATATATATATATATATATATATATATATATATATATATATATATATATATATAATTTTTTTTTCTGAATCTCACGAGGTTGACTGTTTGATTGAATTACAAATTAAAATTTTATTTAATAATAGACTTAGCACATATCAAGGAATTAAGAATTCACCATTTATTGTTAGTTTAAACTTTAAAATAGTATAATGTGTGATCTTCAAATTACGTACGTTTGAAGTTGCTTAAAATTATATTCCGTCTGCTGTTTTATAGCCTCTAGAGGATATACAAAATTATGAAACCTAATAAAATTCTTTTTTTATATCTTTCCTCTTTATGATATAGACTAACTGCGTATAATTTATATTTTATTACTTTTACCTATATTTCTAAATTGTTCAAACGTGTAACATTCTTACGTCTCTTATTAATTTTCAGCCATCCCTTGAGACCGTGCTAGAATGACTGGAAAAATGCGTTATTTAGAGTAAAAAAGCAATGACATACGTGGGAGAATAAGCTGATGACAGATATGTTTTTTGTAATTACAATTTATTTTAAAAAAATGTTTTTCTACGTCAATAAGGGTAATGAATTTTTAGAAAAAGGCGTCAGGTGTATAAATTATGTTGGACAACTGAAGAAGGAAATAAATTAATTTTGTAAAAGCTTTCTATATTTCTGGATACAAACAATGTTAAACATGTTAAGAGAATTTAAAGAATTACGAAAATAGACCTTAGCTTACTACATGACTGCATTCATGAAAGAAGTGAAGAATAACTCCTCAGTAGTTGTTTTTATAGATAGCTTTGCATAGATAGCCTTAACAAAGACCTAAAATAACCATAATAATAAAAGAGAAATCCGTTTTCGGTTGAAATAAAAATGTAATTATATATATATATATATATATATATATATATATATATATATATATATATATATATATATATATATACACATATATACAGGGTGATCGTAAACTATGTCGACAAAATAAGAGGGGTGATAGTACTCATCAGGACGAACAATATTTTCATTAGAATCTAAAGCCGCATTCCCCTGTGTCTGTCAGAAAAGCGTTAAGTTCAGTGCCGAAGTTGAACTTTAGTAACTGGGAAAAAATGAGAATAAACCAAATTATAAGTTGTAGAATCCTATTCAGATCAGAGAAAGACCCCGCTACTACCTCTTGTAAACACCATAGGAGATTTTCTGTGGACATCTGGGCAGGTATCATTGATGATTTGCTGGTGGGACCGTATCTCTTGCCGGAACGTCCTGTCGCAGCAGCTTACCTTGCCTTCATGTAGCAAGTGCTTCCTGGTACTTCGAACGCTCTTCCGCTCACCACACAGAGGCACATGGGGTTTATGCATGAGGGAGCCCTACCACACTTTAGCAGCTCGGCCCGCCACTTCCTGAATGCGTCATATCCTGGACGGTGGATTGGTCGTGAAGGACCCGTGGCTTGGGCTACTCGCTCACCGGACCAAAATCTATTGCACTCATTTGGGGGATACATGAAATCATTGGTGTACGCGAGGCACATATAGACTCAGTGAAAGATCTCGTCGCGAGAACCGTTGTTGCAGCGGACAAGATTAACACGACACAAGGAGTGTATGTGAGGGTGGGACAGCCTTTCATTCGTCGGTGGCAACTGTGCAGCGACACCCTTGGACGCCATTTGAGCATCTAATTTGATTCTTTCTCTGATCTAAATAGGATTGTGCACCTTATAATTTGGTTTATCCTCATTTTTTCCAATGACAAAAGTTCAACTTGGACACTGAACTCTACGCTTTTCTGACAGACCCAGGGGAATGCGGTCCTAGGTTCCATTAAAAATATTGTTCGTCTTTCACCCCTCTTATTTTGTCGACATAGCTCAAGATCATGTTGTTTATATAACATTAAAAATGCTTATAAATAATTTGTCCCACATTCCTTAATGTAGCAGGACGTTTAAAACTTACGCAATATTTCACAACTTGTTAGCAATTCGAATTATTTTTGTGCAAAGCATTAGAAACCCGAGTTAAAATATAGCAAAATCAAATGAAGCAGATTGTCGTAGTTAGGGCGACATGGTTCTCACAAATAGGACAGATGCAAGACAGGTGCAGAGTAATGGGAGAAGAGTGTGAGAAACGGGAAGTGAGTTCTGACCAGCTGGATTTAATAAACTGGTCAAGCGAAAAGGGAGACGAGGGTTTTTTGAAGTTGAAATAAAATAGAAGATAAGGGGGTCATGAAAGTGAGTGACATTGTTAGTGGAACAGCAGGAGGTCGAGAGAAGCGTGAGAGTTTGGAACCATAGAAGAGAGGGCATCGAAAACAGGGGCTGGCGCCCCCTCAATTTAGATTGGAAGAATAGAAATTATAAAATATATGTGGAGTCAATAATCAAGATCCAAATTGGCTTATTGATTAGAAGGTGTCCACCAATGGAAGCCCAGTGTGGAGGAGTTGAAAATTACGTTCAGAGAGAAAGTTTCTCAGATTTGAGATAGGCTGAGATACTAGCAAAATTTGAAGATGAAGAGGCCGTAGTTGAAAGTTTGGCAGATCGAGTTTAGAGATAGGCTGATACACTTTGAGACAAGAAATCGAGAGATGCGGAATTTGGAGCTGAAGAGGCCGCAATTGATTTAGCATTGCGGGTAGATAAACCCAAGAGTTAGTAATGAAGAAGGTTAGAGCTGCAATTACCAAGTATACTTTTAGCCTGAATAAGCGATAGAGACTGAACTCGCGAGTAGCAGAAAGATTTGATAGATATTCACTCATAAAAAGTTCAGCCGCCTGTTCGATGATGAGTTGAAGGCGAAATGAAAAGTTAAGCCGATAGACCGTAGAAATCCAGACAGCAATCAAGAGTAGTCACGACGCTGAAGGAGCAAACACGAGAGCCCCATCCATGAGCCGAGTCATGAAGCACCGACTAGCCCCGCACCCGCCATGCCGTGGAGCATACGCAAGCATCCCGCCAAATGGTAGCCGAGAATTTCGTCCACAACGTAACCCTAAGAAGGGATTCCCCAAATCGACAAGTGTAGCCTGATCCACGCCAATCCCCTCGTCGATCGAGTACCGCTAGCGAAGGGAGCCTACCCCGGTAACTAGTTTTGACCAATAGGAGCGAAGCGAAATCCAGCCGGTCGAGCTTTTGTCCCATGAAGCTCTTTAGCTTCATGTTTCGTCCTCAAAGTAGAATCCATTGTAGTAAGGAGAGCTCCTGGCCCAGCTGTTGCGAGAAAGAAATCACCCAGAGTTATGGGAGTTTATGTACCTTGTTATTCCGTGTCATTTGCTCACTATGTAATGCTAAATTAGGTGATCGCGCACAATAATGATATGAGAAATTATAATTAATATTAACATATATTGCCATAGATATATATCACTTCGAATTGTTGATTATTAGTATTAAACACATGATGTATAAAGAAATGTCTAAGTGTCCAAGTGTCTGTATAGTATTATTATGTTTAATAAATTGATTTGTGTGTGTACATGACTAATCACTCTTAATCATATAAAGAAACATACCACTAATAAAAGTTACGGTTACACAGATGCATTTTGACATTCACGTATCATCGAAATGATAAATTTAGGTACCTTTTTAGATGTAAATAAAATAGTATGTTGCACTAATTAACCTATCATCTGTTCACAAAATAAAATCATAGTACAAAAAGGTGCAGAATTAAAAAAAAAATTAATTAAATCTTGTAGCTGTAAAAATTTAATTGAGTAATTTTAAAAGTCTCCCAAAGATTATTTTTTACTAGCCGCTGCACGACCAGCATGGTCGCTTTTAGTTTTATATTTTCTTTTGCAAAACAACTCAACTGAAAGAAACCTATGTAAGGAATGTTACTATTACTTGTCATCATAAATATACGTTGTTAAGTGGTAGTGTGATCTCAGGCAAAAAATTTATAATCATTGCAAAATTCTCTATAAGGATGATTCTAAAACATCGCGATTTAAAAAATATGAATTTCCATTACTTCAGAACAGAGTTAAAAATAAGACTGAGAAACCCAACAACAAAGATTTTAAAAATTACACTCCTCTCTGTATGTAATATTTTCAAAATTAAGATATCTACACTTTATCATTACATCAAATAAGAAATTGTTTGAGACAAATTTTTTCATTAAAAAAAGAGTAAAAATTCAGCAAGTACTAAAATATAGTATGTATAACATCACTCCCTATATGTACTATTGTTCACAATTCAGATATCTACACTTAATCATACCAAATAAAAAATTGTTGTGAAAATTTCTTCACTTACAAAATGGAGTAAAAATCAGCAAGTACTACTAAAAAAAGTGTAGACAATTAACTCTTACTAACTATTAAGATATTATAATGCAATTATTAATATTTTACTATGATATTCCTCAAACTTCATGATATACACAGTTGAGTATTTCAGAAATAGGAGATACTACAGTGAAGAATCAAAAGAACGGATTCTGGATAAACCTACATACCACTGTCCGTGACTAAACACTGGATTTGATAGGTCTAAACATATTTTGTCAAAAGTTTGACCTCTTACATACATTTAGAAAAACCGATGGAACAAAAGAATAAATTATCTAGTGAATAAATTAAAATTCTTCACGTGTAAAATACAGCAATTAAATTGTACCAAATTACGTGCTATCGTCAGAACCACTACACACACGCGGTCGGCCGCTAATATTTACATCTGGTAGTTGCAGCCGTTGCCATTTGGAGTGTAGAAATATCGCCGATTTTTGTGCCGCATACCTACGCGTTTTATATATATAGATTATTCCTTCTTTTAATTGAAATTTAGATAAAATTCTGTGAAAATAAATGTATCAACTCGATTGTAATTAATTTAACTTAAAATAAACAGTTAAACACAAGAAAAATTATTAAGATATATATCCCTTTACAAAACTTCTAACGAGCACAACAATTTGTATTCAAAGACTTGAATAAACGTTCATGGAATTTCAAATGTCAAGGGTACCGCGAAATTCTTCTTAAATACTCCAGGGTATACTTAACAAGAACTTCTTACGTATTTCAATCTGTTTATAACGAATGCATTCGGCATAAATTTCCTCTCGGCTGTATACCGGTGTTTTAGCAAGCCACGAGTTTGTTTTCTTTGAAAAATAAAATTGAGAATTTAAAAACATCCGATTGATCTATTCAAATGCTACTGACAATTGTTTTGAGAGTTATTTCACTCTCTCAACAATGTGTCAACGTGAATTTTTTCTCTCGGTATTAGGCTGTCGAAGGAAAATTCATTTCGTTATACTATTTTAATAATATCTGACAAAATTCATATAATGAAATAAAGGAAATATCGATTTACGTTTGGGAATACTAAATCCGCAAAATTCTTGTTTTTTTAGATCGTAAGAATTATGCAATTCTGTTTAGCTATTAACCCTTCAGCGGGCGCGCCCGAGCACAAAGTGCAACATTTTCGTAGTTTTGAAGGGCTTGTTTTTTACATCAAAGTTTTGAATGTTCTAAGCAGTTTCTATTTATAGCTACGCCCTTTCTAATGCAGGTCTGATTTTCTGACCCTTGTATTCCTTTTCATTCATTGTTACTCGTGATTTAACCGTAGTAAACCAGCGATTATACTGTATTTCAATACAACAAAAGTAGGAGTTGATGTTATCGATGAAATGTGCAGCTATTACACGGTATATCACGCATATCACGAAGATGGGCAATCTCAATGTTTTATAGGTTTTTGGTCATAATAGGAATCCATTCGCAAGTTTTCCTTAGATCTAATAAACCGGACAATTTCGAATAAGGCGATTATATCCTTTAATTATAAATATATCTTAGTATTACAAACTTTTTATATCTTGTCGTAAATTTCAGAATTATTATTTTCAATTTGAAAAAAACAATTTATTAGAAAAGAATAATTAAGGTTGACAGAGATGTTGCACTTTGTGCCACGCCCACCTGCTTGTATTCCAAAAATTGGCGCACCCGCTGAAGGGTTAACGTTTAGTTTTGTAAGTATTAAAAGAGAATTTTAAGTATTTAAATATTTTAAGACTTGAACACTGCTTAAGCAATTACGTACAATGTGCTATGCACAACAGCACACTCATAAGACAGTAGGTGTAGGCGGGATAATTTAATTTTCGTGCTGCCTCAATAATTATTAAATGCCACGCTGAAACTACCCAGTATAATTGTTTTAGAAGCAGTTACTTCTAATATCAACTATAGATCTATGAACAAATGGAAAAGTTTAATGACAATTTCTCTCTCTCTCCCAGCCCCAACACTTCCCTCTCGAATATCCCTGGAGTTATAATTCTTTTAGAAGTGATTATATATAATTGTTTCTAAATTGCTTAATTAGCAACTGTTTCTAAAACAATTGTTATTATAAATGTTTTAGAAGCAGTTGTTTCTAATATCAACTATAGATCTATGAACAAATGGGAACGTTTAATGCCAATTTCTCTTTCTCTGGCTAGGGAGCTGGCATTCGGTACCAAAGTCTGTGGGTTCGAATCCCACTCTTGGCATGGACGTTTGTAGCCGTTCGGAATAGGCTTTAAGCAGTAGGTCCCGGTCTAATTAGCCCTCGTGTAGCAAAAGTTGACCGTAGCGCTCCAAACCAAACCAAACCCGCTCTTTCTCTCTCTCCACCACCCCTCGCCCTCCCTCTCAAATATATCTGAGAAGCTTGAGGAGTGCGGCTCCCGTTTTAGCACTTGCTATTGTACATAATGTTCGGAATTCGACTTTTGCTCGGAGCCAGAACATTTTGGGCCGAACACTTCAAAAAGCGATATCTGAGGGATGCTTAACCTCCCCACTTCATGGAAACCCCACGAAGGAACTTTATGGCTTAAAAATTTCAATCTTCGAAAACTCGCTGCAGACACGATAGCATTCAATGGCTCTTGTCCGAAGCCGAACATACATAGCTTCTTCTGTACCAAATCTCAACGTACTACAGTCGAAACCCGTTATAACGAACTTCAAGGGACCAAAGGTTTTATTCGTGTTATTTTTCCTCAAAAAACAACAGAAAAATATGTCAGTGTCAATTAAATAAGGTAAGAATCACTCACCTTTCATTCCAGGCTGCCACTGAACGGGAGTTATCCAATAAAGACACTCACGCAAAATAACGACGTTAGATCTTGATACACGAACAAAAGACGTTTACTGACAAGACGATAAATTACACAGAACTTCTACATATATAAACAGATCTGATACGATTTACATAAAATTACCGAAGACCTCCCTTGTATCTATGGAGCATAACCGAAGGGGGTCTCGTATCTCGTAAATCCGTTTTTCAACTGCCTCGCGCCAAAGCGCAGTAGTATGCGTGGGTGTCGTATTGGCGCTGGAATCGCTGCTACGTCATGGGAGTTCGTGACACTCTCCCACCTTTGGATTCCGAGGTTACGAGGAATTCAAACAGCAGTCAAAGAAGTCATAGGCAAGTTAAGAATGTCCCCACGCTCCTCTGAAAAAAACTAACAAATCACATTAAAATACAAAAATGTCACGAAATTAGTCACAAAAGTGGTACAGCTATACATAATTTAGTCTCTTGGTTGGTCTTAAGGTTCGTCCATGACGAGAATAACGAACTTCTTGTCTGTCAGGAATTTGATCCTGGACAGGGCAAGTATTGGCCTCCTCTTCTTTCATTGGATTGTTCAATGATGGAAGTTCATTCTCTGCCATTTCCAACGGATATAGCTTCTGTATTGGTCTCAGAAGACTTCCAAATTGAGTTTTCAATTCAACCACTCGGATTCTTCCATCTCTTCCAGGATGTGTCTTTACGACTTTCGCTAATGGCCAGTTGATTCTTTTAGTGTTGGTGTCTCCAATAAGTACTACATCTCCTTCTTTGATTAATGATTGTCTTTTAACTTTAGAATAATCTTTCAGCAACCCCAGATATTCATTTCTGAATCGGTTTCGTAAATCCTGTCGCAATTTTAATCGGTAAGCATACCTCATTTTCAATTTCTTCGAATCGATTATATCGAAATCCGGAACACCAACTTCTCTAATTTCCTGTAAGAACATAGATGGAGTAAGAGCTAACAGATCTTCAGGATCTTCTGAAAGGTATGTTAAGGGTCGGGAATTAATCAAACTTTCAGCGTCGCACAATACTGTAGCTAACTCTTCGTTATTCAAACTAGCTCTCCCTAGAACCCTTCTCAGAATACTCTTTAGCATTCCCACCAATCTTTCCCAAAAGCCACCCCACCAAGGGGCAGATGGAGGGCTAAATTTCCATGAAATTCTTTTCTCTGATGCAAAATTTTCAATCTTTTCCCAATTAATACTTTTTAAAAGATTTGCTGTTCCTACAAGGTTTTTTCCATTATCAGAGTACACAGTGGACGGGCGTCTTCTTCTCGCAATAAAGCGACGTAAGGCCAAAATAAAACAGTCAGTTGATAGAGAAGTCACTAATTCAAAATGTACAGCGCGGTAGATGGCACACGTGAACAGTACCACCCAACATTTTGTGTCGCCTTTTAGGAACAAAGGACCGCATAAATCGGTACCCACTATTTCGAAGACAGCCGCATCTCTAACTCGGTCCTCTGGAAGAGGGATGCTTATGGCTTCTAATGGATGAACAGAAAATCTTCTGAACCTAGTGCAGTTTCTTATCACTTCTCGTACTGTCTTTCTGCTCTTAACGATCCAATAGTATTCCCTGAGATAGAACATCAATGTTTGCGTTCCTGCGTGTCCTAGTTCGACATGTTTGCTCATTATCAATTTTTCAACCACTTTATGCTTATTAGGCAATAATATAGGATATCTAAATGTGGCTAAGTCTTTCCTAGATGCAATTCTAGTTTCAACTCGCAGCAAACCTTCACAGTTCGCAAGTCCTTCTGTCATCACAGTTCGCAAGTCCTTCTTCAACTGTCCTTCACAGTTCGCAAGTTTAACTTTTCCTCTCTAGTGAAATATTCCCTTTGTATTTCTTTTAAAATTACTTTCTCGGATGCTTCAATTTCTTCTATCTCCAGTTTTCCCTTTTTCCTGTCATTAGGGTTTCTGTTTATATTCTTATAAAATTGAATTATATAAGCCATGATTCTTACAATTTTTCTAAAAGAAGATATCTTTTGAAAGAATTCAAATCTGTTTGTAACCAAATTCGTAGCCGAAATTATAGTCTTTTTTTCTCTCTGAATTGACTACTTCGATTTCAGGAGTAATTTCATTAGTTGCCCATTCTTCGAGTGGTAGTTTTAACCACTCGGGTCCCTTCCACCAATGGGATTTCAACAATTCTTTAGGACCGCATCCACGCGAGGGTAAATCCGCTGGATTAAATTTCCCTTGAATATGTCGCCAATTCTCTGGATTAGTAAATTTCCTAATTTCACTGACTCTGTTAGCTATAAACGTGGCCCAGTTATCTTCTTTTTTAATCCTGTATAAGGCATTCATTGAGTCAGTATAATAGAAAGTACGCATGTTTGTCATATTAAGATCTTGTTTTACGGTGTTAGCGAGTCTGGCTCCTATGGTACATGCAAGGATTTCTAATCTGGGAATGGTTATTGGTTTTAAGGGCGCTACTTTTGATCTAGCTTGTAATAATTGACAAGTAACAACACCCTCACAATCATTTCTTATAAAAATTGCAGCTGCGTAAGCAGATTTGCTAGCGTCCACGAAGACGTGCAGCGTAGCATTCTCATTTAATTCAGGGAGTTTCCTAGGGATTTCTATCTCTTTCAGGTATTTGAGTTCATTGACCCATTTTAGAAATTTTTTCCCCAAAATATCCGGGAGCTCTGTATCCCAATTAATTTTCTCCTTCCAACATTCCTGTAGGATTAATTTAGGAACAAGAGTGACAGGGCTCGTGAAACCAATAGGGTCAAAAATTTTGCTCAATACTGACAATACGTTTCGTTTACTCAATATATGGTAGGTTTCCTCCTTTATCTCACAGGATAAAGTATCATTATACAAATTCCATTTAAGGCCCAATACTGAAACGATTTCTTTAAATTCCTCCCCAGATAGGTTCAATATTGAATTTTCCTCATCATCACCTGATCGGTTGTGTTTCCACCCCCTTAAATCAAATTGAGCAGAAGCCATCAATTCCCTAGATACCGTAATAAAAGGAGTTTAACTCTTCTATGGTGTCCACACTCGCTACACAGTTATCTACATACATAGATTCCTTAAGTTTTAAAGCTATGTCCCTTTTAGATCCCGATATATTCTCTAAATGGTAATTGATTGTCGCGGCGAGTAAAAATGGGCTTGCATTTACTCCGAAAACGACACGGCAGTGTGAATAAACAATCAGTTTTCTTGGATCTCCTTCCTCCCACCATAAGAACCGAAGGAATTTCTTATCAGAGGGATCTATGCTTATTTGTAGGAAAGCTCGACGGATATCCGAAATTACTCCGTATTTCCCACGCCGAAATCGGTTTATGAGTTTAGGGACCAACTCTAAATAATTTGGCCCTTTTTCAATACAATCGTTCAGCGATGCCGAATTTCTTTCTTTTGCTTACGCGTCGAAAACGGGACGGATTTTAGTTGTTGAGTTCTCTTTGAAAACTGGTCTATGAGGTAAATAATGACCCTTGTCCTTTGTCAGGTCCTCAGCGTCAACAGGTTCTATAATTTTTTCGGACACCCATTCCTTGAATACATTCTCGTACTCTTGAAGACAGTTTCTTTTTTGAAGCGCTCTTACGCAAGACCTTAACCGTTTTTCGGCAAGGTTTCGATTGTCTGTTAATTCAGGATGAACCTCCAACCACGGGAGTGACACCTGATATCTACCTTCGTTATCTCTTTTTAACGAGCGCACAAAATGATTTTTCGCCTGTTCCTCAATTTCCGTTCTCGTTTGAGAAATATTCGGTTCCGTAATTCCTAGCGAGTCAAGTGACCATAAGTCACAAATTTTCAAGTCACTAACATGAAGCGACAAAAGTACTTCATTAACACTATGGCTTTCCCCCGTTCCCCCCATTATAGTCCATCCAAAATAAGTATTCATGGCGACGACTCCATTTGACAAATTTTTAATTTCTCCTGTAAATAGTTTTCCGGCATAGTCCGCGCCTATGAGTCCGTGGATTTCGTTAGCGTCGCTATCGAACAAACAGAAGTTTTCATTCACCGTTATGTCACTGGGAAAAATTCCGCACTCTTTAATTTCTTTCAAAATTTCCCTATTTTCTAATTTTGGAATTGGGGCACAAATAGTTTTCTGTTCCATTACATTAAGCTTACAATTGAAACTGTTGTCAACATTACTTAAATTAATAACATATTTTTTATGCTCTTCTTTTTTCTGTATCCCTCCAAATAGTCCATGGACAATCGTTTCCTGCCCTACACTTTTTAATTTTAACCGGCGCGCAGCAAACTGTGAAACATAACTACAAGAAGACCCAGTATCAATTATGATGCGTAGCAAATGTTTCTGCGTATTACCCGAAATGTATACAATAAGTGTTTGCAACATAACTTTTTCCCTACAAGAAGAATTACCCAAAGCGCAATCTGTTTCTGTTTTCGAAAAATCCTCTTTTGGTTTTGATTTTCTTTTTCCCATACACATTATGCTGACATGTCGGCCTGAGCATAGCTGACACGTGACGTTGGCCCTACACCCAGAAGATAGATGTCTTTTTTTAATTTTGTCATTTAAGCATCTAAAACAAGAGCCAGACCGCTTACAAATTTCAATCCTATCTTCTAAGCTCAATTGATTATCGGTGCATGAAACAGAGCTATGTTTACAAGATTTGCAGAATATACACTTCTGGTATACTTCACTTTTCCTATCCTGATAGTATTCGTTTATTAAAGCGCACGCCGTCGACTGACCTTGGCCGATGTTTTGATGACTCGTATTGCGAACGTTATATTTATGAGACAGTTTGGTTTCTGGAACAGAATCGTTTACATTCAAAAAGGTCCGTTCTCTAGCTATAAGCTGTGAGGATAAAAAATTGATGAACTCATCGACTTCGGAGCCTTTTGGGTCTCTTTCTGTTTTGTTAAATTCCAAAAGCAGGTCATGGGATATTAATTTGGTTAAAATAGGAACCAATATACTTGAATAGCTACTCTTTTTTACCGATAAGCTTTCTAAACTTCTGATATTTTTCTGCAAATGATTAAAGAGGTTCCGAAACCCTTTCACGTCATTAGAATTTTTTAATGGTTTCGTATTAAGTAATTTGTCGATGTGTGCATCGATCAGTATTTGTGTATTTCCAAATGTTTCAGTGAGTAACTCCACAGCAGTTTCATAATTTTCTTCGGTGAGATCAAAACCTTCAATAGTGTTATAGGCTGTTCTGCCTAAAAAGGATTTGAGATAATTAAATTTACTTATAGCATCGAGATTTTTATTTGTATGTATGGCTGATGAAAAAGAGTTCCAGAAAGTCAGCCAGTTACAGCTTTCACCGTAGAATTTCTGAATTGTGAGCTTTGGTAATTTAATAATTTGATTTTCATTTCTACGGTTTTCTACTGGGGTTTCATTTAATTGTTCAGAGCTGTTAGATGTACTCAGTTGTTGTCGTTCGCTATTAATTTCTTTTATCTTTCGGTTTGCTTTATACGTGAATGTAGTAATTTTCTCTCGAAATTCTTCGACTCCTACTAATTCTTCGTCTAAATCCTTAACATTCGTTAATTTTTCGATATCGGCATCTATTTGTTTTAATTCACCCGATTTTTCTTTCAAATGTTCTAAGAAAAGTTCCAGATCCTCTACTTCGAGGTCTGGATTCACCAGATCTGTTTGCATTTTATTAATCAATTTTGTAACCGCAGCCCGTATATGACCGCGTTTCTTTTTCAATTTATGTATTTCGTCTGTCATTTTGTATCACTATTCAACAATCAATTTCTAAAATAACATATAGCTTATAACTTCGTACTTTGAGAATGCGTATCGAAATGTCAAATTTACTACCGTTTTCATGGCAGTCCCTGTTCGGGCGCCATATTGTTATTTTTCCTCAAAAAACAACAGAAAAATATGTCAGTGTCAATTAAATAAGGTAAGAATCACTCACCTTTCATTCCGGGCTGCCACTGAACGGGAGTTATCCAATAAAGACATTCACGCAAAATAACGACGTTAGATCTTGATACACGAACAAAAGACGTTTACTGACAAGACGATAAATTACACAGAACTTCTACATATATAAACAGATCTGATACGATTTACATAAAATTACCGAAGACCTCCCTTGTATCTATGGAGCATAACCGAAGGGGGTCTCGTATCTCGTAAATCCGTTTTTCAACTGCCTCGCGCCAAAGCGCAGTAGTATGCGTGGGTGTCGTATTGGCGCTGGAATCGCTGCTACGTCATGGGAGTTCGTGACAATTCGCTTTATCCGGTGGTTCGCTATATCCGAACTATTAAGAAAAATGTTAGAGTTCCTAAAATGTATAACTCATTAGTTTCAATGTGTATTCAATAATAATGTATTAATATATGATAAAATCTATTAAAAATGATCATTAATGAATTAAATTCACTAAAACCGATTACATTAAACTGACACGTTACTATAAATTACGTACAATAGGAAAACGGTGTGACCAAAATTTTCATTCGTTATATCCGTGAGTTCGTTATATACCGAGTTCGCTATAACGGGGTTCGACTGTAACAATAAGAATGCCAACAAGAATGGACGGACTTCGTTCTTTAACGTATAACTCATTTACCCTATCCATGTCAATAACATCGATTTATAAAAATGTAAGATTTGCTCTATATTGACAGACAAAGTCAAGAGTTATAGCCGTGTGCTGAGCTCTAGCAAAGTCAGTTAAAGGAATATATAGTACAAATTGGATCATTGGAAAATATTTAAGTTTCCATGTCCGATACATTTTTCACTTTTCTTTTTGCACCCCTAAACGTTCAAACACCCTTGGTAGAAACCATTGACTGAGGAAGAGAAGCACAAAAATGTTTCATTCAAATTTTGTACAATTAGCTAATTTTTGGTTTTCAAACGAGTGAAAAAATTATTTTCACTTGATTCAAACGATACCATTTAAACACACTAAAAGTAGAATGAAATTTAATCTAACATCCTAGAATATAGCCTGTAGAAACATCGTAAAGCAATTCCACATACCTTGAATTAAAAAAATATCAAGAGAATCATTATCCAAATACTCCAGCAATACTATCAATGACTTTGGTAACTGAGATGGTATACATTCATACTCTCTGAAAATCTCCACAATCCGCAAGCCATTTTTAATCACACTCTTCTACTCAGAGTAATATATAATAAAACAATTCGCTTAGCCTTCTTTGTAACTTGATATCTAAAGGGACAAACCGTAGAGGGAAACTTTAACTTTCGGGGAATGTAATCTGAGAAAATTCTCCGAAGTATTTATATTTATGTATGTAATATATGTATTACAGAACAGTTAATTATTCCTTTAAACTGCGGTTAAATTTAAAAAAGATAATAACAGTATAGAACAATGAATATTTCGAATGCATTCAGTGCAGAGTATTTTAAGTAATTAATTTCGTTATAAATGCTTCAAAAATATATTTACTTTTGTTGTGCATTAAACGGAAAAACAAAAGTTTGTAGATGACGAAATGTAAAGAATGAATTGTCCTAAAAATTTATTTTTCTAACTGATAGATTATATTACATATTGCGCTCACAGGTAATCGTTTTACATGTATTAAAATTTTTCTACAGAATTCATACTTCATTATTTGGAGTAATGATAGATTTCTAAGCCATCGCCAATATTTTAATGTTGAAGGTAATTTTTGCTAATATGTAAACAGAAGAACGGTCTTTTAATATTTCCCTATTTTCTTAGAAATAATAGATTTTGACATCGATTTTAGAAGAACACAGGTGTTATGGAATCAAGGTAGATTTCTGTTACTCTTAGTTGAAATTACATAGTTTTTATTTCTATAGTTTTTTATATTTCTTCATACTGCCTCCTCACGCTATCTTAAATGGTATCATTTTGGAACTGTCGCAAATTGTGTAGTAGTATTCAGTGGGTATGTTTCTTCCTTTGATTTTTCGTAGTGTAATTATTTTAACTTGTACGAGGAAGGTGAAACACAATGCGGAGAATTTTATTTTTAATAAAGCATCTAAAATATGTTTTCTGTAAGTTACAAGGGAAAAATGTAAATACTTTTTACAAATTTACAAGTACAGGGTGTCCGATCTAAAAGTATCCAAAAGTTATGACTTATTTTTACGGTATTAAGTTTTATTTTTATTAACGTTTTATTTTAACGTTTTTTAAAAACTTTTTTTAACGTTTTTATTTTAACTACCATTAGAATTTAAAAAAAATATTTAAATAGAAAGAACATCTCACCAAGTTTTAATGTCAACCATAGATTTCGATCATAGTATCATTCTATGTGTGCACCTTTCGTAGCACGATTAACGTCTAAATGGTAATCCAGCTCTCTCCAAGTGTTTCGAGCCAGCTGATGGCCGAATGGCTAGGGCCCTGGCATTCGGTTCAGATCCTGTGGGTTCGCGTCCCCCTGTTGGCATGGATGTTTGTAGCCGTTAGGAATCGGCTTTAAACTGTAGGTCCCGGTCTAATTAGCCGTCGTGTAGTGCAAAAATTTGACCCTAGTGCTTCAAACCAAGTGTTTCGTGGCATATCAGGCGTTATTAAACATTTTTGCTTGGAGATTCATTAAATCGGTTGTGTTTAAACAAAAAAATTGAAACTGTGGATGAGTTGAAGAAGCGTATCATTAAAAAAAAATCGTATAATAACTCCTGATATGCTACGAAACACTTGGAGAAATGGATTACCATTTAGACGTTTGTCGTGCTATAAATGATGCACACATCGAAATCTATGATACTATGCTCGAAATCTGTAATTGATATTAAAACTTGGTGAGATATTCTTTCTATTTAAATAAATGTTTTTTAATTCTAATGGGTAGTTCCGTAAAAATAAGCCATAACTTTTGGATACTTTTAGCCCAGACACCCTGTATTTAAACAAATTAATAGTTATTTTTTTCGGCATTTTAATACCTTAAAATTAGGATAGTTTGGTGGGGGGCTGAGCACTCCTGTACAACGTCTAATCACATCAGTGACCCTTTCTTGATGAGGATAATTTATATTTACTTGTAATGCACAACGTAACATAATTACCTCAACTCATCGTCCTACTGTTTCCTTGGTGAATAAGAAGGATTTTATCCAAGTAGGATTACCGCACAATTAACCTGATCTAGCGGAAAAATGGAATTCCACAGTCTTTTGTTACATTACATCTATCTCTAATTTAATGTTTAGTTCTACATCTAAGATGAGATATGAAGAACAGATGCATTTCCGTACCTTACTAAATGAGTTAAAAGTGAGTCTAGTTACGGCCAATGCGTCTAGGTGAAAGTTCTCATGTAAAAATATATTTTCCCTGAGGGAGAAAAACAGTTGCTACATATAAAAGCATGCATCTTGGTTCTGACACAAATAATTGTTCTTCACATAATGTCGCAAAATATAAACAATTTCAGTTAGCACAAGGGACTGCATCTTAAGGCTTCTATATACTAACCGTATTGAATACGCTGCCATTGTTAACCTATGGGGGAAATTTGTCCAAGGATTGCCGACATGGATTTAACACTAGAAAGACGGTTGCCGACATTTTGATGGTTTCGGACATGCTATTTCACGCTATGTCTGTTTTTATGTCCTCAAGCTTCGGAAATGTTATGACTTTTTCTGCTTTTACGCGAAAAATGCACAGGCATTTACAAAATTATATTCGATAGTAAAGACGGGGAGAAAATGTGCTGTATACCCACTAAGACTGGAAGTCGTCGATTTGACGACAATATAGAAGACATGCAGAGATCTTTAAATGAATACCAGGAAAATGTTACTTACTTTTCGTCGCTTCCTCATTTTGCAAATAACAGAAATATTGGCTCATCGGAATTATTGGTGTTGAAAAATAAGGACTGCATAAACCATGCATATATTTTTACGGATAAATCATACCAGGCTGTCAGCTCGGCATACCTGCATAAAAATATATCTAAATATATTAATTTGTTAAATATTGGTATGCAATAGTTCAAAATTTAAAGTAATAAAAAACATTAAATATTTTAAATTCTTGATTTAATTTTTAACCGTCAAAATTACGGTGTTCAATCTTTTTAGGAAGAAAAAAATTCCCGTGTTTCTAGTGTTAAAGATTTATATTTTTTTTATTGAACTCCGTAATAGAGAAAGAAATTTTACACCCTCGGACACTTTTCGTTTTTAAGAAAATGCAAATAATATTTTTAAATTTAAATATTCAGGGAAAAATATGGTATAGTGTTATTTAAACGCTCCTAAATTCCTTTGGTGGATGACATTTATAAAATAAATCCTGTTGCAAAGTACACAAAAGTTCAGGTATATGAAAATACCATTTTTATTGGATTATCAGCATTTATGTAGCAGTAAATAGAAGACAAATTTTCTCTATAGGTTAATAGTGACGTGGGCGAATCCAATAGGGTTAGTGCACATCAGCCTTAAATCTATGGTTCTGGAATTTTAACGTAGGATTATGTTCCTCCATAACGGTCCTCCGGAAAACAAAAATTTATGACGTTAATAAATAAAGAGTAATAAATAAAGAGTGGCAGAGTAGACATATGTAACTTATTTTTCTTACCATCGACCTATTCTGCATAGGGTTATCACTTATCCTTCTCTTCGTATGTAAGAATTTTATTGTAAAAAAAAAGAGGTAAGCAACGATAAGTAATCCTACGTAAATATCCCGCGGTAGTTCCTTTAGAAGAGACTACCTGATTTTTTTTCGTTGATCCTTCTAAGCAACAGGTATATTAGTCATTGTTAAGGAATAAAGTTATTGATAAAAGTAATGATTTCATTATGACTAAAACTAAAATGCACTTTTAAATGATTACTAAGGTTAAGCTACTGAAGTATAAGTTTAAGTAAAAAAAATATATATGAATGTTTAATAAGATAGATTCAGTTTTAAGACATCGATAAGGATGAGCTTATTTATATGCCTTTAATGTTATGTTACTGACATTATGAGATATTCCAACAGCCTACCGAATTGACTGCGTGAGAAAAAGATTGTCAGAAACAAAAGTTCAAAGTTATTTTTCAATCTAAGTAAAGCATGATTACTTACTTATGTAAAATGTAATTTTTTCTACTCTGAAATCCTTTTTTTAAATTAAAATTTATTTTTTTAATTATGCTTTCCTGATTGTCAATTTTGAGATTTCGCCGTAATTTCTTAAATAAAAATGTCTGATATAAAATGCGCATATCCCAACGTAATATCAAAAAGGTTAGTGAAGAAGAAAACATTACATTTTCTTTAAAGGAAAAATTGATAAAACCCTGAAATTTCTGTTACAAATTTATACAATTCAGTTTTAATTGCTATAAATAGTCCAGTTTAAATCACAATATTTTTCAAATTGTAAATAGCCATTTCGTATTTTCACAGTTTTCTGTACATGTTAGCGAGTTTAACTAGGGAATCAGTGAAGGAAAGATATCGATATATGCTCAAGAGTAAGGATTTCTCCGATTGCTTTCAACCGACTTATGAACATATCGTACCTCTGCTAGAAGAGGGTTACATCTACGAAATTTTCGATTTTGAGATAATTGCATCACAATGCTCTATAAGAAGTGCTTCTCATTCTCGAATAATGTTACAATCCTAGTACGAACACGATATCCTAGATGGCGCTTATTACCCTCTTCCACCACTAGGAGGGGGATCTTGCTAATGCGCGAAGAATGAAAATAAGATTTTTGTCAGTGCCTAATGTTGTTGTATTAAAATGATCCTGTAATAAAAGTGTTCATTAAATTTTATTTGAAAACTAAATGTTTTTATTTGGAAAATAAATTTGTATTTTTCTGACCTGCTGTTCATGTTATCAAGGTTTTTTGTTTGTATTGTGAAAAGTTTAGATAGATCGTGCATTAGCATAGAGACATGACAGTATTCCCTCAAGCTTTTCAGTCCATGTTGACAAAATGAGGTTATTAAAAGAGGGTTATATCTTGTAATTAAAATTAAAATTCGTGCTTGAAAATTGAAAATAACTTTAACAGTATATAGTTTTGCATTCTGAAGTGATTCGAACAATAAGTTTTCCCAAAATGATCATAGGCATTCATAAAACAAGAAATGGAATTTCGACATCTTAACTTATACTTCAGTAGCTTAACCTTAGTAAGCATTTAAAAGTGCATTTTAGTTTTAGCCATAATGAAATCATTACTTTTATCAATAACTTAATTCCTTAACAATGACTAATATACCTGTTGCTTAGAAGGATCAACGAAAAAAAATCAGGTAGTCTCTTCTAACGGAACTACCGCGGGATATTTACGTAGGATTACTTATCGTTGCTTACCTCTTTTTTTTACAATAAAAATCTTACATACGAAGAGAAGGATAAGTGATAACCCTATGCAGAAGAGGTCGATGGTAAGAAAAATAAGTTACATATGTCTACTCTGCCACTCTTTATTTATTACTCGCTACGACATGATGTAACAATCTTCTAGCAGACGTGCTATAAACTGAGTCTAGTCAATGCGGAGTTTATTCTTTTTATAAACCTAAGCTGTGGTAAAATTTTCGAATGTATTTACATTTCAATAGTTTTGTAAAATACCTCTTACAACAAAAATTATGATGAAAAATTTCTAAAAATACTTAAACACGCTCGTGCGTCATGTACTGAACGAATTTCAAATGCTGCTTCTCTTTTAGGATATGCTTGTCTTTTACACTGGCTAAGTTTAAGTGATGTGCTAATATTGTTTTAATGGACATAACATTTCTTCTGTTTCCATTTTGTTGCTGTTTCATTTTGGGACAATTTTACGTTTCTTTACCTACGGTTGGTTGACTAAGAGCGCTAAGCCATATTTATCCCCATACGGCCGAATTAGGCCGGATACTAAGTTCAAGGCTGATTCCAAAATATTTCCAAACATTCATGCCAGCAGTGGTACTCGAATCCCTAGATTCTGGTACCAGTCATGGGGACACCTGACCTGAATGCCAGGTTTCTTTTATTTACCCTAAACAACTTTTAAAAACATAACATTTCACCTTTTAAGAGAAAAATCATTGCTTCTAAAATTTGTAAAATTTAGTATTTTAATATTTAAACATAATTTTAAAAATTTAGTGTTTCATAAATTGTAAGCTTTGAAATTTTAAACCTCTCCTATTTACGAAATTAATTTAAACTTCTATAAACTCTCAAAACACAAGGAATTGTACTGACACTATTTAAAATGCTCAAAATAATACTTTTCAGTGTAACTAAAAACTATAATCCGTCTGTCCTGTGGCACTTGAACACAGTTTTTTTAGCAATATATTGAATTTGTTTTGTTTGATAATGCAATAATGTCGCTGCAGTTACTGATTTTCAGTAAATCGTCAGCATTTCCTTCTAATTTGGAGAATCCTTGTAACGCATAGTTCAAAATAAATTATATTTTAAAAACCTAAAACATATTACAGTGAAACAAATTTTAACAACGCTGTTTTGCTATAAAGAAAACATTAAATAAGAAAAAGATATATTTAACCTTGCGTAACAATTGGAAGTTGAATTTTTCTATAAATCCTTTCTATTCTATTAGAGTCTTTTATAGTTCAGACAGCTACTTGATTTTTACATAATGAAATCAATAGAGAATTGCTGGGGAAATAATTCAATTATTTAAACAAATAAGTTTTATCGTTTGATTGTGAGGTTGCTCGCAGATATCCTTTCAAATGCATTTTCACCTATTCAGTTGATAATCGAAACAATGCAGAAATTAATGCGTAGTCAGTATTCTGAAGAACCCTTATGCGACCCGGCATTGATTTATGATTCATCAAACAGTATAAAATTATATCGTAGGTCACGTATCCGTCACATGTATTCATGAAAGTCACTTTATTCAGATGAGAGAATAAACAATGCTTGATTTGTCTACAATCGATAAAATTAAAACTCCCTTCAAAATGCTTTCACCGTACAAGTCATTACGCGGTATTTCATAGACTAATCAAGCTAAATAAGCTATTATTTATATTGGTTTATGAATACAAAATATAAACGCAAACAGTGTAGTTTTATTGGACGTTTTCACCTTATTTTGATGAGTATTTAAAAAAAAACGATGCTAATCAGGGGATAAACAGAAAGGTATACTGAGTAATAGATCTTTTCTTTTTAGCAATGTGGCTAATCTTTTAAGTATATGTGCTAAATCAAAGTAATACGAAAATTCAATGTGCCGCAATGAAAAGATGCTGTAGAAAATAACTCGAATGTAATACAATAATTATGCAGTATATAACAACAAATTTTTAAAGATGTTTTTAATGTAGAAGGAGATACTTTTAATTTTATCTGAAAGACAGACGTAAATATTTAAAATAGTTTTTAATTATATTTTAAACACAGAAAATTTTTAAGTACAACAAAAGAAGCAATGTAAAAAAGTATGGTTACAAATAACCCTTATTTTTAATTTTTTTTATATTTTGTGAACATAAAGATGGGCTAATTAGAGGTATTGGTTTTTTATTAATTTGTTTTTATTTTGCCTGAAAGTGTGCTATAAATGTTTCATTGTTCATTAAGTTAATATCTGTTGTGTGTGTATTCCATTTTATTTGAGAACAACTTTGAAAACCCACCAATGTGAAGCCTATAAGAAAAACTTGTCTATATCAGGAAATTTTCAGTTTTTCTGAATTTTTCTTTACCACTTCGAAAATGAATGGCTTGCAGATAGCCTGCCATTACTTGAGGATAGATTGCGTACCACAAATGACACACGAGCAACACGTTGCCCATCTGCGCTTTAAAAGAAAAGTCCACCCATTAGGAAGCTAAGGATAATGTTAATGTTAACTTTTTCTTGCATATATATCAGAATAATGTTACACGCCAATGCAAATTTTTATCTCCCAGCCACTTTTATTCAAGCGTATCACAAATCCTTAACACACTTTAATTTACTACTGTATATTCTTGCTAACAGAAATTAAACTCGTGAACCTTATCCAAGGTAAAAATACCTTTAATTTAAAATCTTTTGAAAATTTAGCACATTTTTAAATGTTAGGTGTTTTAAACGAAGTGTTTTTTTAATTATCCCCCATGGAAATCAACTGGAACAAGTTTTGAAAATCCAAAATGAAATCTAATTTATGTTCCTACTGTTCCACAAGTTTCATGGAAGTAATATTTTACCTTATCAATATTATTGAAGTCTCCGAAAATGCCTCAGCCGTCAATTCAATACCTTTAATTTTTTTATTTAGGTAAAAATATAATTTTTTTGAAGCTAATTAATATAAATATAAATATAAATATAAATAAATATATATATATATATATATATATATATATATATATATATATATATATATATATATATATATATATATATATATATAGTCGAGACTCGAGCAGAGAACCACTCATTAGATTGAACCAATTATTTATTTAGGGGAACATTGGCACAACTGCTCGGGGCAGTTGAAGGTGACAAAAAGCATTACATCTGAGCAGAATATTGAGATGATTGGAGTTCCTTGGCCATGTGGTTTTATCTCCAGTACGCAAGATGTTAAGTAATCAAAGATAGTGTGCTCAGTAGTTAAAGTTTAAAGGCTAATAAGGTAATTAAGAGTGAGATTACTTCAATAAAAATTAATAGTAAATTAAAGTTAAACCTTCAATAATTAAAGGGTGGGGGAAATTTAAGCTTAAGTAGTTAACAAGTAAAAGAGAATGAATATTAATAAGTTAAGTTTAAAGATACGAGACAAGATGACAGGAATAAGTTAAGTGGCCCTCAACAAAAGAGAAAAAAAAGGGCCCTCTTCAGGGTCATACAATTCGTAACAAGTAGGATGCAGAATTCCTCGGGGGAAAAAAGAAATATCAAGATGGAAATTTTGGAAGAGGCGATACCACCTGGGATCGAACCCACAACTTAGGGTTTCACAGATCAGCGCGATGCCTCTGCGCTACGGCAGGACATAAGCAGGTGTGCAAGATAGAGTGAGTATCGCGATGCGGAAGTTAATGTTAGCTCCTGAGGAGACACGCCCTCGGGCGTTTGCGATTAGCAGGGAGAGAATGGTCATAATCTGGCAATTCTGCAAGTACTTCATTACGAATGTTAGGAAGGGTTTCATAAATTTTTTTACAAATTTTATGAGCCTGTTTCGAGAAAGTGGAAATGTCGAAGTCACGTCTGATTGTCGAATTCGACAGGTAACGGAATGCTCGGCGGATACGCCTGGGAGTTTTATTCTGGAAGATTTCAATTTTTTTAATGTGGGTTTGTGCGTCTGAAAACCACACCGGAGCAGCATATAGGGCGACGGGAAGTACACATTGCTTAAAAAGTAGCACCTTGTTTCTCATAGACATATGGGGACTGAAAAATAGTGTGCGGAGTTGCATGATGACAGCATCGCATTTGCTGACAATGTTAGTAATGTGGGGTTTCCATGTGAGTCTGCGGTCCAGAGTTACGCCAAGATACTTCACTGTGTTTTCCCATTCGAGTGGGGAGTGATGAATATAAAGACGCGGAGGATTGCTAAAGCGATTACTGAAATAGATCGCGTGACACTTAGAAGGGTTGATTCGAATTTTCCAGCGCGTGAACCAAGCTTCTAAGGTGTCGATATGACGCTGAATTTGAATAGTCAGGTAGTTTTCATTGTGAGAGGAGGAAAGGATAGCAGTGTCATCCGCATACATAGCGAGTAGAGTATTAACTCCACGTGGCACATCGTTCACGAATAAGTTGAACAGGCTCGGTCCTAAGATCGAACCCTGTAAAATACCAGACGTGATGTACCTGTTCCGGGACAGATTGTTGTGTATGCGGACGGCAAAATTTCGATTATGGAGATAGTTATAAATTAAGTGAATAAGACTGTCTGGCAGATTAATTTGAATAAGTTTAAAGATGAGTCCCGGGTGCCAAGGTCTGGCACCCGGGACTCATCTTTAAACTTATTCAAATTAATCTGCCAGACAGTCTTATTCACTTAATTTATAACTATTGACGTGATAATGCTCAGTAGTGTTTAATTTAGGTACCCACGCTACACAGGTTGAAAAACGGAAGCCATCTTGGATTTTCGCCCAAGGGAATTTAGAACTTAGAATCGAAAGTGAAATTAGCTCGTATGCCCAAGGAAATTTTGAATAATTTAGAATTTAAAAGTGTTATGGGGATTTTAATGTTATATATATATATATATATATATATATATATATATACATACACACACACACACACACATATATATATATATATAAAGTAAAATGTATGTCTAGTTATTTATATCATTGTCTCTTCGAATATCTCGTGCAATGAAAACACCTGCGACAGAATTGAGGTACTTTTGATAATAGATTACGTTCTATGTAAGTAGTTATCTTCTGATTAAAAAAAGGCTTTTTTATATCGTCTGTAACAAGCTATTTTTAATTAATTTTTTTCACTCGTATTATTACCATATGAAAAGAAATTGTTTGAGGTTTTATACCGACTACAAAGACCTGATTGTCCTATTTCTTCGTTAATCAAATCCCAACTCAGAATAAAAAACATTAATTTTTTTTTAACCTCTTCGTTTAAGTCATAATTTGGGAGAAAAAACTTTATTTGGAAACAGAGGCTAAGTTTAGGACGTCAGAAAAATATGTAAGGAATAAATATGTAACAGTTTCCTTGCTAATGCTGTAAGGAGTTGTATTATTTTCTATTTCTTACCAGTTTTGGTTGATTTTCCCAAACACCATATCTTGACACTCAGCATCATAACTTAATACAATCTTCATCTAAGGAGGTATAAATGGACGATATCTGGCTATACTGGTTTGGCAGAATAATATAGCAAGATATAAACTATTTAAATTTGGAAACAGCGAATAGGAATATCTGGTTAACGAACTTCTACATAACGTGATAGTTAACGAACTTCTACATAATAGTTAACGAACTTCTACATAACGTGATCGATGATGAATCAGGAGTTGACTTAATCCTCAAACTGTACAGTGGGGATCGCATCCGACCTAAAGATGTGTCTTCCTCCTCCAGTACTCATTGCAAGTGATCGAGTTGACAAGGGACCTTACCAGATAGACCTACTAGTCCACCCTACTAGATATAGGAATAAGTAAATATGAGTGTCTTTTTTGAAAAACATTATTCATAATCCCTAGTCATTTTTAAAAAGTTTTTATTTTAGATTTTTAAATTTATTTCGATTTTAAAGGCCAAAAATGTCAGTATATATTATTTTTTTACATTTTTGTGCTCGGAAAATTGGTTTCACTAACTTATAAAACTAGGTAGACTAAATTACATATTAGACGTTATATATACAACATTCTATGTAAATGCAAAAGAGATTTTCTTAGTATAGCAAAATTACAATTCGTTGGTCATTTGTTCTCCAAAAAGAGTTTTATTTCATGTAAAATATTATCAATAAAAGTTATTATACAACAAAAATGCTTATTGTGTACTTATTTCAACTAAAAACCTCATCAAAAACGAGATAGGGTCGGATACAACCCCACCTTACCATCTATTTAGTCTCAAACCACTGTACCGTTTAAGGGTTAACTTTGAAGTAAATTAGATGGTTGCGTATTTGAAACTCATGTTATATATAGAGAAAATGTAGGAAAGTAGCTATCGAAAGGCGGTACATTTGCGCGAAAATAACTGAGTAAATCCTAAGTAAGTCAGACACTTGGATATATAGCTAATGATACTTGGTGGTGTGTGCACTGATGTACTGTGTAGCTGCTAGTTGATATTTGTTTATTCGTGCTCACGTGGAATGGTGTATTAATTAAATAAAGTTTTAATTTCTCCCTTCAGCAACTTTGGAAGAGATAAACGTTTAAATCCCTCTACAAAGTACACTGCTGGCCACCCAAATTGCAACACCAAGAAAGACAAGAGATATCACAACAAAATTTATTTTGTAGATAACATGTTGACCAAGTATCAAATGATTAAATTTATAGCCTTCTGTGAAGTGTGGTTCCTGCCAAAATCAGTAGCCAGTGTAGCCGCCATTGTTGGAGATCACCACTGCCACACGCCTCGGCATTGATTCAAAGAGACTTTGGATGAGTTCTTGGGGTACAGCAGACCAAGCCGCTTCCACACGTTGCCAAAGTTCATCTGCTGTGGCAGCTGGGGATGGAATCTGGGCAAATCGTAGAGCAACCATGGACCACATGTTTTCTATCGGCGAAAGATCCGGAGAGCGAGGCGGCCAGGGAAACAATTCAATCTGGCGATTGACGAAGAACCGTTGGACAATGCGTGCCACGTGTGGTCGAGCATTATCCTGTTGAAATATGGTTGTGGGCAAGCCCTTAAGGTAAGGAAGGACAACTGGCTCCAACACCTCGGAGATGTAGCGCTGGCTGTTTAAAGTACCGGCAATGCGTACTAGAGGTGTGCGAGAGTGATATCCAATACCGCCCCATACCATAATAACCGGTGCAGGACCAGTGTGGCGGTGCATAACGCAGCTGTTCAGCATCCTCTCTTCACGGTGTCTCCAGACTCGAATGCGATCATCGTGGTGTTGCAGACAAAAGCGTGACTCGTCAGTAAAGACAATTTCATTCCATTCTGCGTCCACATCCTTCTGTCATCGCACTATTGGCGGCGGAGACGTCTGTGGTTCTGCGTCAAGGGTAGACAAAGGAATGGGCGTCTTGCGGACAGACCACTCTGCTGTAAACGGCGTCGAATGGTACGCGTAGACACTGGATGATGCGTTACAGACTGCATGTGCTGTGCTATGGTTCGTGATGTGACTGAGCGATCTGTCACTGCCATGCGCACAATTTGCCTGTCATCACGTAAAGTAGTGCGCTGAGGTGGATGCGATCGAACACGCCGGTCCGTCGTACCCTCCTGCATCGAACGATCACATATCCGCATTACAGTTGTTTGGTTTCGTCCAACACGACTACCGATTTCCCTGAAAGATAATCCACAATCTCGGTAGGCCACTATCCTTCCTCTGTCGAACTCGGATACTTGATCAAAAGATGATCGCTGTTTTCGACGAGGCATAATTGATCGTTTTTTTTTTTTAAACACAAGAAAAACACAATTGCCGAACTTGAAATCGTCGAAATCTCCAAGCCTTAATTGCGCTTTGAAGTGGCGCCACAGGCGCGCGTGATGTGCGTCTGCGCTGAAATTCTAATGATTTGCATATCTCACCTCCGCTAATGCATGTTGTAAATTTCATGTTATTTGCATGTTTCCTTCAGGGTGTTGCATTTACAGTGGCCAGCAGTGTAGTTAAAAATCCCGCAATCATTTACTGAAAGTAAAATGATAAACTATCGTAAACTTTTCAACTCTTTAAGTAATTTCACATCGATAGAAAATCTGTAAGAGATTGTAGATTGATCACTTTATTTTAAAGCATGCATATTTCTTTTCCATCTCTATTTTTCTCGAGCCCACTATCCGAAATAACCAATTGTAGCGATCGAAGTTCAATCGAAATTGGAATATTATAATTCCATTTCAATGTCAACATGTCAACAAAGACACTTACGCCCTGGAGGTTTGTGGTTATATGGAGCTTGTTATCTTAACATTGCTGATTTCCAGAGGCGAGTAATTAGAGTATTATAATAGCCTACAGTATTTACAACCTGGTATTATATTACCTGAAATCCCAGGAAAAGTATACTGAAAAGTTTCTTAGCTACGTGATCCATCAAAATTGGTTTATCCACAAGTGGATAAGCCATTTTTGATGGATCAAGTTTCAGTGGATCGAAGAATAACGTTGCTTGACTGAGGAATTATGACATTTCACTACATAAGTATTTTTTAGAGTTGAAGGTAACGGAGCTTTAAACGCTTTGTATGAGTAACAGTGTAAGTTTGTACATTCTAATACCTTAGAACCCATTTACCTTTTTAATTAGATAATTTTATTTGTAATAGTGAAAGAAACCTGGTACTAATTTTCACTTTGTCATAACAGCAGTCTATCCTCAGCGACAGAAATCTTACAATACGATAGTCATACTGGCTTAAATATATATATATACACTCATGGACAAAAAAATTAGCGCACCAAGAAATAATTGCGGGATCGTAACGAAACTTTCAATGAAGGTACATGTTGGGGGGATATGCAAATGATTAGAAATGCAGCGTGATTGCGCATTACGTATAGCCGGTAGAGGGCGTTGAACATCGTACTCTGTGGAGTATAAAACAGGTAACCAAAGCTTGTTTGAGTGTGCTGAATCATTTACAAAGGAAGAGCTGAGATAAACATGCAATTACGCCGTGTTTGAAAACAATATAAGCAGTTGTCGCAGTTTGAGAGGGGGAGAATCGTCGGGATGATGGAAGCTGGGTGGTCAGCTAGGCGAGTAGCTCGTCAATTAGGCCGCTCTGATTGTGTTGTGAGGAGGTGTTGGGACCAGTGGACCCGAGAGATGTCATGTACACGAAGACCAGGCTCAGGACGCCCTCGACAGACCACTCATCGAGAAGACCGCCACATCGTAAGAAATGCACGCGCACAGCCAACTGCTTCATCGGCCGCCATCCAGGCACAGGTAGCACCTTCACTAGGGGCCTTCTCGATAGCCACATGCCTCGGCATTGAGTCACCGCTGCCACATGCCTCGGCATTGATTCAAAGAGACTTTGGATGAGTTCTTGGGGTACAGCAGACCAAGAACCTTCCACACGTTGCCAAAGTAGATCTGCTGTGGCAGCTGAGGATGGAATCTGGGTCAATCGTAGAGCAAGCATGGACCACATGTTTTCTATCGGCGAAAGATCCGGAGAGCGAGGCGGCCAAGGAAGCAATTCAATCTGGCGATTGACGAAGAACCGTTGGACAATGCGTGCCACGTGTGGTCGCGCATTATCCTGTTGAAATATGGCTGTTCGCAAGCATTGAAGGTAAGGAAGAAGAACTGGCTCCAACACCTCGGAGATATAGCGCTGGCTGTTTAAAGTACCGGAAATGCGTACTAGAGATGTGTGAGAGTGATATCCAATACCGCCCCATACCATAATACCCGGTGGAGGACCAGTGTGGCGGTGCATAACGCAGCTGTTCAGCATCCTCTCTTCACGGTGTCTCCAGACTCGAATGCGACCATCGTGGTGTTGCAGACAGAAGCGTGACTCGTCAGTAAAGACAATTTCATTCCATTCTGCCGACCACATCCTTCTGTCATCGCACCATTGGCGGCGGAGACGTCTGTGGTTCTGCGTCAAGGGTAGACAAAGGAATGGGCGTCTTGCGGACAGACCACTCTGCTGTAAACGGCGTCGAATGGTACGCGTAGACACTGGATGATGCGTTACAGACTGCATGTGCTGTGCTATGGTTCGTGATGTGACTGAGCGATCTGTCACTGCCATGCGCACAATTTGCCTGTCATCACGTAAAGTAGTGCGCTGAGGTGGATGCGATCGAACACGCCGGTCCGTCGTACCCTCCTGCATCGAACGATCACATATCCGCATTACAGTTGTTTGGTTTCGTCCAACACGACTACCGATTTCCCTGAAAGATAATCCACAATCTCGGTAGGCCACTATCCTTCCTCTGTCGAACTCGGATACTTGATCAAAAGATGATCGCTGTTTTCGACGAGGCATAATTGATCGTTTTTTTTTTAAACACAAGAAAAACACAATTGCCGAACTTGAAATCGTCGAAATCTCCAAGCCTTAATTGCGCTTTGAAGTGGCGCCACAGGCGCGCGTGATGTGCGTCTGCGCTGAAATTCTAATGATTTGCATATCTCACCTCCGCTAATGCATGTTGTAAATTTCATGTTATTTGCATGTTTCCTTCAGGGTGTTGCATTTACAGTGGCCAGCAGTGTAGTTAAAAATCCCGCAATCATTTACTGAAAGTAAAATGATAAACTATCGTAAACTTTTCAACTCTTTAAGTAATTTCACATCGATAGAAAATCTGTAAGAGATTGTAGATTGATCACTTTATTTTAAAGCATGCATATTTCTTTTCCATCTCTATTTTTCTCGAGCCCACTATCCGAAATAACCAATTGTAGCGATCGAAGTTCAATCGAAATTGGAATATTATAATTCCATTTCAATGTCAACATGTCAACAAAGACACTTACGCCCTGGAGGTTTGTGGTTATATGGAGCTTGTTATCTTAACATTGCTGATTTCCAGAGGCGAGTAATTAGAGTATTATAATAGCCTACAGTATTTACAACCTGGTATTATATTACCTGAAATCCCAGGAAAAGTATACTGAAATGTTTCTTAGCTACGTGATCCATCAAAATTGGTTTATCCACAAGTGGATAAGCCATTTTTGATGGATCAAGTTTCAGTGGATCGAAGAATAACGTTGCTTGACTGAGGAATTATGACATTTCACTACATTAGTATTTTTTAGAGTTGAAGGTAACGGAGCTTTAAACGCTTTGTATGAGTAACAGTGTAAGTTTGTACATTCTAATACCTTAGAACCCATTTACCTTTTTAATTAGATAATTTTATTTGTAATAGTGAAAGAAACCTGGTACTAATTTTCACTTTGTCATAACAGCAGTCTATCCTCAGCGACAGAAATCTTACAATACGATAGTCATACTGGCTTAAATATATATATATACACTCATGGACAAAAAAATTAGCGCACCAAGAAATAATTGCGGGATCGTAACGAAACTTGCAATGAAGGTACATGTTGGGGGGATATGCAAATGATTAGAAATGCAGCGTGATTGCGCATTACGTATAGCCGGTAGAGGGCGTTGAACATCGTACTCTGTGGAGTATAAAACAGGTAACCAAAGCTTGTTTGAGTGTGCTGAATCATTTACAAAGGAAGAGCTGAGATAAACATGCAATTACGCCGTGTTTGAAGACAATATAAGCAGTTGTCGCAGTTTGAGAGGGGGAGAATCGTCGGGATGATGGAAGCTGGGTGGTCAGCTAGGCGAGTAGCTCGTCAATTAGGCCGCTCTGATTGTGTTGTGAGGAGGTGTTGGGACCAGTGGACCCGAGAGATGTCATGTACACGAAGACCAGGCTCAGGACGCCTTCGACAGACCACTCATCGAGAAGACCGCCACATCGTAAGAAATGCACGCGCACAGCCAACTGCTTCATCGGCCGCCATCCAGGCACAGGTAGCACCTTCACTAGGGGCCTTCTCGATAGCCACATGCCTCGGCATTGAGTCACCGCTGCCACATGCCTCGGCATTGATTCAAAGAGACTTTGGATGAGTTCTTGGGGTACAGCAGACCAAGAACCTTCCACACGTTGCCAAAGTAGATCTGCTGTGGCAGCTGAGGATGGAATCTGGGTCAATCGTAGAGCAACCATGGACCACATGTTTTCTATCGGCGAAAGATCCGGAGAGCGAGGCGGCCAAGGAAGCAATTCAATCTGGCGATTGACGAAGAACCGTTGGACAATGCGTGCCACGTGTGGTCGCGCATTATCCTGTTGAAATATGGCTGTTCGCAAGCATTGAAGGTAAGGAAGAAGAACTGGCTCCAACACCTCGGAGATATAGCGCTGGCTGTTTAAAGTACCGGAAATGCGTACTAGAGATGTGTGAGAGTGATATCCAATACCGCCCCATACCATAATACCCGGTGGAGGACCAGTGTGGCGGTGCATAACGCAGCTGTTCAGCATCCTCTCTTCACGGTGTCTCCAGACTCGAATGCGACCATCGTGGTGTTGCAGACAGAAGCGTGACTCGTCAGTAAAGACAATTTCATTCCATTCTGCCGACCACATCCTTCTGTCATCGCACCATTGGCGGCGGAGACGTCTGTGGTTCTGCGTCAAGGGTAGACAAAGGAATGGGCGTCTTGCGGACAGACCACTCTGCTGTAAACGGCGTCGAATGGTACGCGTAGACACTGGATGATGCGTTACAGACTGCATGTGCTGTGCTATGGTTCGTGATGTGACTGAGCGATCTGTCACTGCCATGCGCACAATTTGCCTGTCATCACGTAAAGTAGTGCGCTGAGGTGGATGCGATCGAACACGCCGGTCCGTCGTACCCTCCTGCATCGAACGATCACATATCCGCATTACAGTTGTTTGGTTTCGTCCAACACGACTACCGATTTCCCTGAAAGATAATCCACAATCTCGGTAGGCCACTATCCTTCCTCTGTCGAACTCGGATACTTGATCAAAAGATGATCGCTGTTTTCGACGAGGCATAATTGATCGTTTTTTTTTTTTAAACACAAGAAAAACACAATTGCCGAACTTGAAATCGTCGAAATCTCCAAGCCTTAAATAGCGCTTTGAAGTGGCGCCACAGGCGCGCTTGATGTGCGTCAGCGCTGAAATTCTAATCATTTGCATATCTCATCTCCGCTAATGCATGTTGTAAATTTCATGTTATTTGCATGTTTCCTTCAGGGTGTTGCATTTACAGTGGCCAGCAGTGCATTTATGTGTTATAATGACGATAACATTTAATTTAATTTAGTTGAAAAATTTTTTGAGTTTAAACTTTATGAAACGTTTGAGTTTTAACAGTGATGACAATCCACAGTGATGACAATAAAAAGCCTAAAATGAGTCAGATATATTTCAAAGTCGCTATGTGGCCCACGGTCTTGTCAAAAGCAACTTGCACGCTTTCGATATATCTGTGATGTCCGGTATAAAGAGCTTAAATCAAAAAAGTTATATTTAGATATTTGTTAGTATTGATAGAAAAAAATATCTTTTCACTTGTAAAAAAGGATTAAGTTTATCAATTTTGTATACAAAACTACATTTATTTGTAGAAAAGACTTAAAACGAAATTATTGTTCTGCGATTGGTATAAAAAAGAATAACTTGGTATATTTAAATCACTATTTTTGACTTAAGCCCTTTATACCGGGCACCATAGATATGCGAGTAGCTTCTCTGGGGAAGAAAGGTAGGAAAAAAAGGAGGAGGGGGAGGAGTGCTCTCTGACTGCCCTGGTTAATTCCCAGAACCAAAAAATGGAGTTCCAGAGCGGCATTTCATCAATATCTTGCCAAACCGGTCTCGATATAATACTTCAGCCATCCGGACTTTGACAAAATGGGTCTCAAAATGTGTCTACAGTATTCCTATCTGATGTCAAATTATCGAAATGTGTTTTCTGCAATGGAAATCACTCTCAGTATAAGTGTTGTAATTATAAGGCGTTATCAGGGAATGGCAGAATAGATTTAGTAAAAAGAAACATTGTATGTTTTGTTTGCCTCTCATCTTACAAGCTTATAAATTGTAAGTCAAAATATTCTTGTGCTAGGTGTAAAGAGAGACACCATGTAACTCTGCACTTTCCCTAACAGCTGAATCGATCAAACCAAAAAAACAACTTCCGATTTTGCTTTAAAAGATAGAAAGAGAGGAGAAAACTCAAGTGCTGTTGTGATGAGTCAATCATGTTTATAGTCCGGTGCAGAGGAATTCATAGTCCCACTGTCATTAAAGACTACCACCCTAAACTTTGGGTTATCATTACATATGATCAAACTCAAGGTCTCTGAACGATATAACGACATACTGAAACCATAATACTTAAAGCTTCGCTTTCCCTATAAGTTTTACATACTTAATTATGAATATTTATAATCGTTTGAGTCTTAATTGGCTATTCGTGACAGCTATATTAAAAATGATGACGAAATTAATTTTCTTTGTTTGTTTAATTTTTTTGTTTAGTTAATTTGAATTTGCATATTTATTTCGGTTGTGCTGTAAGACGTCAAATTACATTTCATGATATGATGCTATTCTTAGTATTTCATATTAATTAATATATCCGGCTTGGCTAAATTTATTCCCATGAAATCGTAAGCACTGTACATTCATTTTCAAACTTTTAAAAAGATGATGTTTTTAGAGAAATACTCATTAGCATAATGTACTTTAAAAAAATGCATACTCCAGTATGCAACGTCGTATAATAGACAAGAGTGAAAAAGTGTGTCCATGTATAATGAATTATTATATGCCATTACATTATTAAAAACTAAATTCACAGAAAAACCACCTCTCCCCATACGGACATTATCTAAGTAATTAGGGAATAGGTGGCTAGGCTTAAAAAATTGCCAAAATATGACATTTCAGAAACCATTAATATTTATAAATTTAATATGGGTTGAATATTTTGGTAAATAAATAAAACAAATTTTCATCTCGATATAAAATTTATCTTGTCCGTTTTAAAAACTTTCAGACTTTTTTCCAAACTTCTTTGGTTTAAAATTTTATTCATATTTTTAAATCCCCTGTTAACTTAAGGCATTTCATAAACCCTTTATATAGAGAATAATTATTACAGGCTCTATTTTTTTAAGTTAACTAAAAGAAATATGTTTAAGATGAATACTATCAATCTTGTACACTTTTCAAATTTAAAAATTTTGTAGTCAAACTTCACCCACCCTTACAAATACCTTTATTTTCATGTGTTTCATATATATATCTTCTAAGATAATTTTGTGAATAAATATTGGCAGAGACCTTCTTGTTATGTTTCGTTGAGGTAGAATAATTAAATCCAAATTGCATTAGTTATAGGCATTAGCATAGATGCCATTTAAAACTGGGTCTTTTCAAATGTTAGCGGAATTAAACTTGCGCCTGTATTCATATGTACAGTTTATTGTTTGGATCTATTTAAAAGGGTATATTCCGCAGTCTATTACACGAAAACAGGCATTATTCAATAGTTTACTTTAATATTTATAATTTTATGGTGAGAGGATCCATTTAATTCCACTGAAACTGCTAACTGCGTTACCTGTACAAACTTTTTCTCTCTTCAAATTTGAATTTAAATGTATTAGATTTGTGAAATGAGAAACGCAAGCTTCCAAGTCCTATAAAAATTAATTTATATTTGAATATTCAAATAATGTATTGAAAAGATCACTGTCCTAAAGTATAATGAATTTTATAGTAGAAGTAGAATATTGGATAAAAGCTTACTAAAATTTTCATTTGCCGTAATGGTAGCAAATTATGTATATTGTTCTTCAGAATTCCAGCTAACACCTGATCCGCTAACTACTTCTTTATCAACTTAGTCATATAAATACATCTACTCCCTACGGCTCACAAACCTGAGGTTTTAAACAGAGATCTGGGATTTTTAGTGACCATACGGGTTTATGGTTTGTTTGTTTTTAAAATCAAAAAATCTAGATTTTTCCCTTGTAAGTTAAAACTATAGCAAAAGAATTAATATTTATTTATCATTGTAAGCATAATTAGTCGTGTAAATGTTTATATAATATAATTATGCAATTATGTAAATTAAAGATTGTAAAATGATACAATAGTAAATCCTTTTGATTGAATCGTGATATAGCTCTCTATTACGAAACCACCCCAAAATTTTGATATTTGTTATGTAATATCAAAGATCGATTTAATAATCCCAAATATGGAAACTTATCACTAGGAATACGTAATTTTCGAATTTTCGAAATAGATGCGAATAAATGCGAAAATTATTTCTTTACTACTTTTCGGGAAAAACTTGTTGATAAACGGCTTTTTAAGCGAAATTAGGTAATAATAGTAATAATTTATTAACGTAATAACTTAACTAAGACCATCCAAGGTCTATAACTATGAAATCTCACTCTCCTTCGGCTTTCCTCCGAATTTCACTCGGACAGTTTGTCCGTACCGGAGTCGAAACTGAAAATCTTACTGCAAAACTCAACCATCAAAGTTTGTGGAGCAATTTAGTAAATTTAAGAACGTCTCTTGAATGCCAAAGTAAAGGGGATTTCAACTACTTAAGTAGTCAATCAAGAGACTTCTGTTGATGTTATACAGATTTTTATTGCAACGAAATGCTGCTACCTGAACTTTGCAAAGGCAGCTATACAAAGCTTATATAGTCCCATTAACAGAGTAGATGCTGAGATATTTTAGTATACACAACATAGTAATTAATGACAGAAGGCAAAGACATAAGTAACATAATGTGGAGACTACTACAATGTTTGCTTTTAACTAAGAATTTTGATACTTACCTACCAAAGTATGTAAAATTGTAATTTTTGTAATAAACGCGAAATTTTTGAATTTATATCTTTTTTGCGAATAAATACGAAATTTTATATATTGTATTAGTTTTGTTGCGAAATTTACATATCCCTACTTATCACACTTCATCATCCATTTAACTATTTTATCTCAATACCCTGAGTGCATAGAGAGAGTTCTATCGTACGTTAATAGAGTCACAGCAAACGCACATTCTCTTAAAACTGAAACTGTAAATGACTGTACGATAGCAGAATAAATAGATACATATCATTAAAATTCTTCCTGGGTACCTAATACAGAACTAACAATAGATATAATAAAAGAAGTATGTTCTAAACAATAAGAGGCACGCATTTCTCAAATAACAGAAAGATCTTAAGCAGATTAATTTGCAGGTGAATGATGAAATGGATTCAATCTGTCGACAATTAAAAGAAAAAACTTTAATTTAACTTCAAGTAACCTTCTAGAATGGGGTGTGTATCATTTTTTCTATAAAGCTGTTGTTCTACGTTCTTCGTCATTTAACTGGCAAATATATTTTTGTTTATAATGTTTCTATAGTTTTTACCATTCACTTCTCATAAGTAACGTTTAAGCTCAAAAGTGGTGTAGCATGTATATTACAAAATCCAAGGTTTTTTTAATATATCTACCCTATATATAGAATAATTAGCTCAAATTTGTAACTTTTTCTATTCTTTTTATATACCGTTAATATTCTTGCTAATTTTCCATTATTTTTCACATGCACACACACAAAAAAAAATACATACAAAAAGGAGTGATCCACCTTTGATCCTAGAACAGGAATCGGGCTGCTGTAAACAACCAAATGAAATGGGACAGTCTCTATTATAAATATTATTATTTTTCTTGCTATAAAGATCTATCATTTTTAGGTGCATTTAATAGAGTTTAGGATTTGCTTTGACTAACTAAACAAAACAAATTTGAACGTGGTTCTACTTATTAAATCATGAATTTGGATATAAATTTCTGATCATGAAGAAAAATAATGAAGGCCCTGCGATATACGTTACAGCGTCCGATAAGATAAAGCAAATTCAGTCTCTTCTAACGAAACTACCGCGGGTTATTAATGTATGATTATTTGTCGTTGCTTACCTCTTTTGTATGTATATATGTATGTATGTGTTATGTATATATGTATCTATCTATCTATCTATATATATATATATATATATATATATATATATGTGTCAAAATTTTGACACCTTTTGGTCTTTTTCTGTTTAACTGTTTACTGCTTGTCCAAGCGATACAAACTGGGTTTGGGGTGCTGCCAAAATTATAACTCGCGATGTACGGACGGATGGTTTTTGCGTCTGAAATTTTGCTTTTCGGAGGACCGTTTTGGAGGAACGTATATCTATGTTAAAAAATTTATATCGTAAACTCCATATCTCAAGTAATTAACTCTTAAGTAAATTCTAAAAATATGTTGTCTTTTCTTTCTACTTTGAAATGGCAAAAAGATACGAAACCGTTTGTAATGTAATCGAAATGCTGAATTTTAGCATTTATTATTTGCAGACAGCCAATTACGACCGGTTTTCTGGTTACAGTCTCTCCTTTTACCACGTCTAGAGCGTTATATTTACACAAAATATAGGATTCTTTTATTATCCTTGAGATAAAATTTATTTAATATCGGTTCATAAACTTTGCTCCAGATTTAAAAATGTTTTGACGGAAAATACTGAGAGTATCTTATGGCTTTGACAAGGCCTTTGGCATTTTCTTACAGATTCTTTACTTAATCATCCGTTTCGACACTTTCTATCAAAATGTTTTAGAAAACATTTAGGTCAATTATTTTCCCTTTGTTCCTCTATAAGAATACAAATATATACGTACAAAACGTTTAAAAAATTTTCTGCTATGCTGTTTTATTTTTTAATGATTATTTTCATTTTAGTTCTTACTAGGTAAGAATGCATTTCTTTAGTTAAAAAATACCTGGAAGTCATATAAATAGTTATAATATACCTAATAGATACATTATATCTTCTCAAGATCAAACTAAAAGCATTATACCAAAGGTTTTTTTTTTTACATTTATATCTATGAATAGTCGTGTTATAATCTCGTAGTATAAATTATTTAATACCGAAAGGTTTTAAAAATATTCCATTGGTAAGCATGTGTATAAATTTAAATTTCATAACAGATGAAGAAAAGTAGTAGTGAATTTTTTTAAATAGTCAAAAAGTAAATAAAATCTGACTGTGAAGTAATTACTATGGGCAATAAACCCTAAAATTGGAAAATAAAATCTGTTCTGGTATTCCTTCATCATCAAATGTAATTTAGTTCTTCCTGAAAATAATTTCTTTTACCGCGCGTTGCCAAGGGCAACACTTTCAGTTTATTTATAGAGACATTCGACATAAATTTAGGCTTCCGGACGTTGCTTAATGTTATATTTTGCTTCTAATAGCTTAAAAAGTAACCGAGTAAATACAAGCTATTGTTTTGTATGTTTGTTTTTATTAATATGGAAGATACTCCCCCATTATCACTACGATTTCTGTCTGATACTTTAAAATAAGTGAACTAAAACTTTACACCAATGGTAGGTGTTAAAGGAAACCGAGGGGGCAAAGTAAAAAAATCTAACGGTTTACTCGAAATTTATACTATGATTCGTTAACTACTACTGATATATATATATATATATATATATATATATATATATATATATATATATATGTGTGTGCGTAATAAATTAAATATTATGCCCTCCATTCTATCATTTTGAAGTGATATGGTGAATGAAGTGATATAGATAATGATAATAAAAAAGATAAGAAATAAATCATAAGATATTATATGAATATGGGGATGGAACGTGATAACTGGAGATAATCAAATTAGATTTTCACACCAGCAAAGTATAGAGGTTAAAATCTTCATTGCTTTGTGTATTTTAAATTCGTAAGATATAGTCAAACATTCATGAGTACTTAACTACTATTGAGAAGTATAACAAATGTAGACACAGTCTCTTTACCGTGATCTTGGTAGCATGTGGAGTGGACGATACACATCAGCTATAACCACGAGGCAGCGGCTACTCGGGAAGGATGAAGCCAGGCCTAACACGTTGAATCTGGTCCACGAGTTGATGCATAGAAACGGATGATAAGGATGAAAGCTGGAGCTCTGAAAGTGACACACACCTAAAAGCAGCTCGGTGATGAATATGATGGTTCCAAGGGTCTGGCTAACTCAGGAATATTGCTGGATGATGTAGTTAATGAAGTATTGACTCAGAATAAGAATGGCGACGTTTAAAAGAAAATTATGGTCTATTCATCGAAAACATGTTGACGAGGATATGGATACAGAAAAAATGGGCTAAAGCCAGCCAGTATCACAAAAAAATATGTCCGAATACAAAAATCCGGGGAGACACGCTCCAAAATTCCAATACGCATTCATGGCGCTAACAATCGAACTCCCTCTTTTATGGAGGGGAAGCAAACCTTTTGTACCCAAAACCTGTTCACACAAACCTAGGTTAAAGTGCTTACTCTGATAAAGAGATCCCATCTCCTTTTAGAATAAACAACAAAATAATGTCTGTAGAAGGGGATAAATATTAAATAATAGCTGTATCAAAGGACTAAATTAACAGAGAAATTAAACTGCGATTATATTGTTATTATCTTTAGGAAACATCGGCGTATGAATACATGTAAGCTATTGCACCCGTGGGAAGTAGTTATTTTTGCAGTTAAGTTGAGAAATCGAATCGCGATGCGAAATTCGAATGAGGTAATCGATTCTATTATTGGAAAATGTAAAATTGCTCTAATAAACGGTTCGGCCAAACTGCATCAAAATTTTACTCCTTTCAGGCTGAGTTTAGCTCCAGCCATGTAAATATCAGCTAGCTTTCCTTTTCAGATTGTATTTTAAGGACGTGATGTAATGGACATATTGCATATATATATATATATATATATATATATATATATATATATATATATATATTTATATATATACACTGCTGGCCACCCAAATTGCAACACCAAGAAAGACAAGAGATATCACAACAAAATTTATTTTGTAGATAACATGTTGACCAAGTATCAAATGATTAAATTTATAGACTTCTGTGAAGTGTGGTTCCTGCCAAAATCAGTAGCCAGAGTAGCCGTCATTGTTGGAGATCACCGCTGCCACACGCCTCGGCATTGATTCAAAGAGACTTTGGATGAGTTCTTGGGGTACAGCAGACCAAGCAGCTTCCACACGTTGCCAAAGTTGATCTGCTGTGGCAGCTGGGGATGGAATCTGGGTCAATCGTAGAGCAACCATGGACCACATGTTTTCTATCGGCGAAAGATCCGGAGAGCGAGGCGGCCAGGGAAGCAATTCAATCTGGCGATTGACGAAGAACCGTTGGACAATGCGTGCCACGTGTGGTCGTGCATTATCCTGTTGAAATATGGCTGTGGGCAAGCCCTGAAGGTAAGGAAGGACAACTGGCTCCAACACCTCGGAGATGTAGCGCTGGCTGTTTAAAGTACCGGCAATGCGTACTAGAGGTGTGCGAGAGTGATATCCAATACCTCCCCATACCATAATACCCGGTGCAGGACCAGTGTGGCGGTGCATAACGCAGCTGTTCAGCGTCCTCTCTTCACGGTGTCTCCAGACTCGAATGCGACCATCGTGGTGTTGCAGACAGAAGCGTGACTCGTAAGTAAAGACAATTTCATTCCATTCTGCCGTCCACATCCTTCTGTCATCGCACCATTGGCGGCGGAGACGTCTGTGGTTCTGCGTCAAGGGTAGACAAAGCAATGGACATCTTGCGGACAGACCACTCTGCCGTAAACGGCGTCGAATGGTACGCGCAGACACTGGATGATGCGTTACAGATTGCATGTGCTGTGCTATGGTTCGTTATGTGACTGAGCGATCCGTCACTGCCATGCGCACAATTTGCCTGTCATCACGTGAAGTGGTGCGCTGAGGTGGATGCGATCGAACACGCCGGTCCGTCGTACCCTCCTGCGTCCAACGATCACATATCCGCATTATAGTTGTGTGGTTTCGTCCAACACGACTAACGATTTCCGTGAAAGATAATCCACAATCTCGGTAGGCCACTATCCTTCCTCTGTCGAACTCGAATACTTGATCAAAAGATGATCGCTGTTTTCGACGAGGCATAATTGATCGTTTTTTTAAAAACCACAAGAAAAATACAATTGCCGAACTTCGTCGAAATCTCCAAGCCTTAAATAGCGCTTTGAAGTGGCGCCAGAGGCGCCCGTGATGTTCGTCTGCGCTGAAATTCTAATCATTTGCATATTTCACCTCCGCTAATGCATGTTGTAAATTTCATGTTATTTGCATGTTTCCTTCAGGGTGTTGCATTTACAGTGGCCAGCAGTGTATATATATATATATATATATATATATATATATATATATATATATCGAGTTACGCGGATTTGTAGATACGCGGTTGTGATTTTCAACTTTAATACGACGATAATTTTGAAGAATACAGACGTTTTAATACAAACAACGGAGAAATTATTGATAAATTTCGATTGAAAATCTCGAACTCAACGCATACTGAAAATTATTGCGCTGATACAAACGAAAGTGTTACGTACATTTGAAAATTTAAAGCACAAAGGCGGTGGATGGTGTCGATGATAGTAAATTTCGACTTACGCACGCTTTCTACTTACGCGGAATGTTCTGGAACGGATTAATCGTGTAAGTCGAGTACTTACTACACCGCCATATGCACTCGAAATTTCTGAACACCAATAACATTACCTCCTGTTCCCAAGCAGGCATTATAATACACTGCTGGCCACCCAAAGTGCAACACCAAGAAAGACAAGAGATATCACAACAAAATTTATTTTGTAGATAACATGTTGACCAAGTATCAAATGATTAAATTTATAGACTTCTGTGAAGTGTGGTTCCTGCCAAAATCAGTAGCCAGAGTAGCCGCCATTGTTGGAGATCACCGCTGCCACACGCCTCGGCATTGATTCAAAGAGACTTTGGATGAGTTCTTGGGGTACAACAGACCAAGCAGCTTCCACACGTTGCCAAAGTTGATCTGCTGTGGCAGCTGGGGATGGAATCTGGGTCAATTGTAGAGCAACCATGGACCACATGTTTTCTATCGGCGAAAGATCCGGAGAGCGAGGTGGCCAGGGAAGCAATTCAATCTGGCGATTGACGAAGAACCGTTGGACAATGCGTGCCACGTGTGGTCGCGCATTATCCTGTTGAAATATGGCTGTAGGCAAGCCCTGGAGGTAAGGAAGGACAACTGGCTCCAACACCTCGGAGATGTTGCGCTGGCTGTTTAAAGTACCGGCAATGCGTACTAGAGATGTGTGAGAGTGATATCCAATACCGCCCCATACCATAATACCCGGTGGAGGACCAGTGTGGCGGTGCATAACGCAGCTGTTCAGCATCCTCTCTTCACGGTGTCTCCAGACTCGAATGCGACCATCGTGGAGTTGCAGACAGAAGCGTGACTTGTCAGTAAAGACAATTTCATTCCATTCTGCCGTCCACATCCTTTTGTTATCGTACCATTGGCGGCGGACACGTCTGTGGTTCTGCGTCAAGGGTAGACAAAGCAATGGACGTCTTGCGGACAGACCACTCTGCTGTAAACGGCGTCGAATGGTACGCGCAGACACTGGATGATGCGTTACAGACTGCATGTGCTGTGCTATGGTTCGTGATGTGACTGAGCGATCCGTCACTGCCATGCGCACAATTTGCCTGTCATCACGTGAAGTGGTGCGCTGAGGTGGATGCGATCGAACATGCCGGTCCGTCGTACCCTCCTGCATCCAACGATCACATATCCGCATTACAGTTGTTTGGTTTCGTCCAACACGACTACCGATTTCCCTGAAAGATAATCCACAATCTCGGTAGGCCACTATCCTTCCTCTGTCGAACTCTGATACTTGATCAAAAGATGATCGCTTTTTTCGACAAGGCATAATTGATCGTTTTTTTAAAAAAAACAAAAAGAAAAATACAATTGCCGAACTTGAAATCGTCGAAATCTCCAAGCCTTAAATAGCGCTTTGAAGTGGCGCCACAGGCGCGCGTGATGTGCGTCTGCGCTGAAATTCTAATCATTTGCATATCTCACCTCCGCTAATGCATGTTGTAAATTTCATGTTATTTGCATGTTTCCTTCAGGGTGTTGCATTTACAGTGGCCAGCAGTGTATCTTAAAATACTAAAAAAAATTACTTTAGCGTATATATGTTGTAGATTAAGAAAAATAATAAATTTATTATTGCGTTATTGTGTAGCATTACCACATAGTAAAAATTATTATATGAAAATATCTTGTCTTAACATGATAACCCTGAAGCAATATTCTTGTTTAAAATGGAAAATTAAGGTAGCAGTTCGAATAGGCAACGATATGTATTAACAAATAAAATTTTTTAATCTCTATAGTACTTCATACATTTTTTATAAATTTTATATTATTTTAATAATTTCGCCATGGAGATAAATCTATAATGGAGTTTATGATCGCGTATTTATTAGTTATAATAGCACTGCCCAAATCCTTATTCATTAAAGTTAATAATCATCCATTAGTCATTTACATTAGAAGTAATAAAGATATATTTAAAAATCTTTTAAAATTCCTAGAGGTATATAGGTAGAGGTATAGTTGGGCAGAGATATCATTTTTCTTTAAATTTTCCAGTAAGTTTTTAGTCAAAAATATCAAGTTAATGGATTTAAAAAATTTAATATATTCCTCATAATTATAAAATAGGCATAAGAGATAATTTTTTATTTCCTAAAATGAATAATATATTACCTCTCACTCATCTACATTTCATATAAATAATAACAAAATATATATACAGAGGCTGTCTATCATGTTGAATAAGCTCTAAATAGAGAAAATTTAATTTAACTTTTAACAAACAATATGGAACATTCCACTTACAAATAATCTGTTGGTTTTTAACTCGAGAGTATCATATACATTTCTGTTCAATTATTGTATTTTATCTATATAGAAATGTTTGTCTAGAACTTTCATGACTGATATTGCAACTATCTAAGCTATGGAATGAAAACTATAAAAATTTTAATTTTTGTTTTTAATAAAGAAGATGGTATCTAAAAACACCACTTGTAATCTCCTTGTTCTTTTGCAACATACATAAAAATGTCAGTCAGAACAATTTTTGGTTATTTTTAAAAGAAATATGTTGTAGCATACTTAAAATGAAATATGGTTCCCTCTACGTTTATATCATGTTTACGCACTGTTATGGTCAATCTATATAATAATTGTCACAAACCTATTATACAAACACACTGACTGACACTGACACACACACACACACACACACACACACACATATATATATATATATATATATATATATATATATATATAACGGTATATAGAGTTTCTAAGCTCACTTCTTCCCAGACTTGGGTGTATATAATTTGAAGTGGCACTCTATTTGAATTTTATACATACGCAGTTTATACATGAAATAATGTTTATTGAATTCGTTGCACATATAATTGGCTTTTACAGCAATAAGCATACGTACACTTGTACGGAATATAAATACAGCTTTCAAGAACAATATATTTTCTATACTCACGAACAGTAAGTCAAACCAGCAGTACTGCCATGTAAACACATGCCCGCTAAGCACTAGCGCAGGATAACACCTTTTCAACCTTAACAACCTCCCCTTTTTCATTAATGACGCTGCGTGGTATTTATACTAAGCGCGTATGCCGAAATTAGCATATCTAAAGCAGCTTCTTTAATTCACTCAAAAGTTCGATTCTTGTGAATCGAATCTTGTGTATACCTTACACTGGCCTCCCTCGAAAAAAGAAATTAGGTAACTGAGGTCTGAACGGCTTCAGTTAACTAATTGAAAACGCGTGCTGGTCTGACTTTTTACATAATGGGTGGCAAAGCCAAAAAACCTTCCACACGTTGTGTGGGGAAAAAAACGCCACTACCATTTTACAAAACTAACCCCGAAGGGTCCAGGTGACACCATCACACAGTGGATTTGCAGAGTTGCGGATACTGGGCTGGCCAACTGCGCCCTAAAAAACTTATTTTAGTTAAAATTGTCAACAGAATTGCACAGCATGACATTTCTTGACTGTTTGTATCTGGTCTCCCCCAATTTATAATGCACATGTGTCATGATTTGTGAAGTTAGTACATTAGTGGTTAATTGGTATATTGTGCAGTATGTATTTTTTTCCTAGTCACTACATGTCCCCTTCAAAAATTTATAAAACAACAGTATGCCGTATTTTTTTTATTGTGGCTCACCCCTTCCCCTCAAAATGTTTACACAGTATATACACTGGGGAATTTCAAACCAATTTGGTTCGGTTTTATTAAAGGGTGGGAGTTAGAATAAGAAAGTTGATACAAGACTTGTTCCTCATGAATGCAGCAACTTCCTTGCACCAGTCTGTCCAATCCGTGGAACCTCTCTTGACGGTCGCAGTCCTAGTAAAGGGGTTCGTTGACCGTGTGGGCATCCTTCGTGCAGCAGGTCGTTGGTCCTGAGGCGCTGGTCCGGCTTGACGATGGACAGGAGGTCTCTTGGGAGGAGGATCTTGTTGGGCGGCAGAGATCTTTCGTTTCCTTTGCGTCTGCTTCCCCCGCTTGCGTGGATGTTCGAACGGCTGAGAGTCAGGCGCCGACGAAGGAGAAGTCATGGGAGTCTTTCTTTTAACTCCTGACCGGGGTTCCTGTGCAGGAGTGGAGCTGCTTCCCTCATGCAGGTTATCACCGGAATCGTGAGTAGGGGGAGGACGGTCTTCGTTGGTGACCCCCGAGGGTCCAGCATCTTGTGAACCTTGTGAACCTTGTTGCACTTGATTTGAAAACAGGGTATAGTCTGCACGGTTTATATACCTCTTAATCTGGTCTATATTTGCGGGAACTTGCTGTTGGCCTTCTTGTAAGGTAACCACTGGGCCTGCTACCTTTTTTATTTGGTACGGACCTTGAAATTTCAGGCAAAATTTCCCGACTATGCCTTTACTGGCGTTAGATAGTGAGTGGGTGGCTTTTAAAACCCATTGCCCAACTTCAAATTTCTCCTCCCTACGATTTTTATCGTAGTATATCTTCTGTTGCTTCCGCATCTGGTCATTAACTTGCTTGACCTCGCGAAGCATCTCCTGAATATCAGCTAGTTGAAATTGAGGCGCTTGCCCCGGTGCGAAGAATAGACTGTCTAAAGGGGTGATAATCTTTCTGCCTAGAAAAACTTCGGCAGGTGTTTTGGCTGTCGAGTCGTGGACGGCCGAACGTAATGCAAACGCAAACTGCTGTATATGTTGATCCCATGTTTTATGATTGTTTTGTATAAATGCGCGAATCATTTTAACTACATTGCGATTTACCCGCTCCGCAATATTCGACTGTGGTCTATAAGTGACCATTTTTGCATGTTTTATTTGAAGCCTGCGACACAGGTCCGTGAAAACGTCGCTGACAAACTGAACACCGTTATCGATAATAATTTTTACAGGGGCACCATATCGCAAAACATAATTATGTGTAAATGCATCAGCAACTGCTTTTCATACACGTGTACCACTGAAATGCACTACCTCTTAAAGCGGCTAGAGCAATTTTAAGTTTATCCCCCTCTGGGGTGCATTGTTGCTGAAAGTAATGCTCAATTTTCTTTAGGAATTGGCTTGAGGGGCCGCCATTGAAGGTGGCTTCGAATGGCGCAAAATGCTGAACCATAATTACCCGAGGAAAATTTCCAGCAGGATTTTGTTTTACAACACTCATTTTTAAATAGTATATAAGTACTTGCAACAATTTTATCAATATAAGTACACAGTACACAGTTTTTAATTTCAATTATGTTGTTCGTTACAAATGTAACGCTAACTACCAGGGTATATATATTTTCGGGCGCCAGTATAGAGTTTCTAAGCTCACTTCTTCCCAGACTTGGGTGTATATAATTTGAAGTGGCACTCTATTTGAATTTTATACAAACGCAGTTTATACATGAAACAATGTTTATTGAATTCGTTGCACATATAATTGGCTTTTACAGCAATAAGCATACGTACACTTGTACGGGATATAAATACAGCTTTCAAGAACAATATATTTTCTATACTCACGAACAGTAAGTCAAACCAGCAGTACTGCCATGTAAACTTCTGGCCCGCTAAGCACTAGCGCAGGATAACACCTTTTCAACCTTAACAACTCCCCTTTTTCATTAATGACGCTGCGTGGTATTTATACTAAGCGCGTATGCCGAAATTAGCATATCTAAAGCAGCTTCTTTAATTCACTCAAAAGTTCGATTCTTGTGAATCGAATCTTGTGTATACCTTATAGGTATTTTTAACAAATGGACAATTTATTTCTGGGTACCAAATGCACTGTAATGAAGATTTGTAAACATCCAAGTCACGTACTGGGTTCTGTTGATCAATGAATCCTTATTTTCATTTTAAATCTATTAAATTATAATATGATATAGCACAATTTAGAAAATATTTACATAAGTATATTTAAATCAAGCTTTGGTGTTTAAAGTTAAAAAGTTTATTCATTTTTAAATATTTATCAAATTATACATTAATTAAGTAACGCTTTATTTCCAAATAAATGTTTAATGAAAATTTCTGGAAATCAAAAATTATAATTTATATTTACGATGCAATTAAACTGATTAAATATTTATGTTTTAAACAATTCATCATGTTTCTATTAAAATGAAATGAAGCTTAGAGAATATCCCTTTATTTCTGCCTATGATTTTATACTTCTAAAAATACTAACCTAATTATTGCTTATTTTTTCAAGGAAAGTCTTAATTAATTAATGTTTCATTAAAGTAAATGTTTGTTTTTTAAAAATTATTAGACGAATAAATTGTAACTTTAGAATCACTATATTTTTCAGATTATCCTATAGAAAATGATAATTAACGCTCCCTCTTGTATAATATTTTAAACGAAGGACTTTCTAAAGTTTTTTGCATGAATAGTATAAATTTAGTTTCATTCTTGTGCCTTAAACTTAATTGTTGCATATTCTCTATCTAGAAATGATTAAAATCTATTTTATTCTTTACAAGGGGCTTTGCCCCTAGGCTCGCTACGCTCGCTCCTCTGTTATGGCTAATAGCGAGAAACATAGGGGAGATTTTCGGGCAATGTAACAGCCATTTATTGTTGTCAGTCACCCTTATGCGAAGTGGATGAAGCCCGCCTATGGGTGAAAAATTGGATCTTCTTTCATAGTCCTGTGAAGGAAGCGAATCACAAGATTTTTTTGAAGTATTTCTTTAAAATTCAATTTAAAATCGAAATTTTAAGATAGAGACTACTTGAAATGAAGTTTATATGAATGAGGAAGCTTTCGTCTTCCAGATGATGTAAATATTTTTTTTGTAACATAATAAATCTGAGAGCATCGAACTTATATTTGTAGAAACGCATAAATTTTTCGAAAAAGTGGGCTTTAAATTTTAATGAAAATATTAGTCTGTTTTAAATTATTTTTAAACAAATGAGGTCTTGTTTGAAGGAGAAATGTCTCTAGTCTTAGATTGTAAAAAAATCAAAATTCTACGATCCTTTTTTGGCGAGTTATCGTAATCTGAACATGAAAAAGTCAATATTTTTCCACAAAACATAAAATAAAAAATAAAAAAAACTCAAAGGCCAACGAAGATGAGACATGTCTTACTTTCTTTCCCACATTGTTCTGCATCTATTGGTATTGGTCTCGACTCCATACCCCCAGCGGTTTCGGAGGAGATAGCGTGACTAGCTTTTGACAGCGGCTTCGACAGCAGGTGCAGTTACTTTTTTTTAGAATAGAGATATAACGAGAGTAGCGTTATTGACTTAGATTTTCCAAATTAACGCCATTTCAAATCTTCATTTAAATTTAAAGGAAAGTTAATTACACTACGGATTGAATATTGCGTACAAATTTTGATCTTGGGGAGAATAAACTGGATTATTTTATAAATTGCCATATTTAACAATTTGTTCTTTAGAATGTTACAAAAAAGAACAGAATTAATTTTCATGATTATAAATTCTTTAGTACAAATTTGTGTATTAAAATAAAATGCTCAGAAATTTTATTAGTTCATCTTATGGAATATTTACAATATATTTCGAATTATTTTCTACATCACCATGTTTTTCCCATCATGGTATAGCAAAACTGCATGCCTAAAATCAAAGTCATCCCTATATTGGTTGACTGCTCAGTTCTTCATAGGCATTATCATTAATCATTTTGTTTCATTTAGAGATATAGAACTGCTTTTTTCTCTCTAAGAAGAAAAATCATCAATATCAGTTTCAGTGAGATTGGTAATTTTATTATGGTGGAATAGTTGGAAGGGTTAAATGGTTCGAAACTAGATCAAACTTCTAGTTTTAATCACTTACAATTTTTAAACTTCAGTCATCTACGAAAAATATGAAATATTTTGTAGCATCACATCACGTTTATTGATTTTTGTTCTTCGCATAACTCTGCTGGTCCAAAAATATGCAGGAAAATATATTACACTTTCCCCCTCTAATTGTAGCAATAATCTGATTTATCTATTAGCATTCATGGGCACGAGAACATTTTGTTCCGCTGCTTCCTTACGACAAAGTTATTGCTAGAAACGACACTCTTAAGTGATCACGTACTTAATTGCATTCTCCGTTGTTCCTCATGGGAGAGGAAAACAGTAAATTGATGAACTCTATAATTCATTAATAATAATGTCAAAAACCTATACCTCGTTTGAAAACGAGCTATAATGTTTGATTATTAATCAAATGTGATACGATTTCCATAATACATGGATAATATCAAGCTCTTCTAACGTCTGAATGTTTCTTTCCATAATCGCCCAATATGATAAAATCCCTTACATTAATTTCGGACGAATACTAAAAGAATGCAATTGGGCATTCGTATATAGGTTCACTGAAGCGCAAATAGCTATATTACAGTACATAATGTCTATGTATTATGAAAAATAAAAATCTCGTTAGATACAACGCATGACAGTATCGCATGACTCCATTCAAGGGTAATTGATCTCTAAGATACAGATGCTGTTTTCCGGGCATTCTTCCAAATTCACCATCACATAACCTTCAAATCACCATAACCGCATCTGTGTGTTGTTGTGGGGGTAATCCACAGAAGCCAGAGAAAGCTAGGCCGAAAGACTGTAATTTTTCAAAGAACTCAGAGCCCCAAGTGGATCTGAAAAACGATTTCTTCTATAACCAATGCATGAAAGAAAATGTTGGAGGATTACCTACTCGTTATCAAATATGATACACTAACAGAAGATCTCATTCCTTTGATCTGTATTAACCGCTTAACGATCACATACTTTTCAAGAAAACGATATTAAAAGTGCCTATTTTTTTCCGGAGGGTTCCATTTATTTCTTGATCTACCACATCTAGTTTAAAAAAAATCCATCCTCAATTACATTATAAATAGTCTGGTGCTGCCATCTGGTATGTAAAATAAGAAATACAAATTTTTCAGGGTAAATGAAATGGATTGTTTTAATCTTTTTGGTTCGTAACTTTTAAACACTCCAGCCCGGAAATTTCACGGGCATGAGAAATAGAAGGCGAAACATCACCCCGTAATTTTGACCGGATCGAGAAGGAAGGGATTAATATGCCTCCAGGTAACCCCCCTTTTCAATCGATATAAGGCAGTCTGATACATTTTTTCGCCGACAGTTTTCATTGTCTGTCCTGGTTTAGTCCATTGTACCAATCCTACGACGAAGGGTGCAAAGACTAAACTTAATTACCGATTTAAATTATCGAAAATTTTGAAATTGATGTCAAATTTTTCGTAGATGTTGCAGAAATATTATAGATGCCCCAGGCAACTCTCTTTCTTCTCATGTGGATTTAGAGAATGGGCTTTCAATAATCTTTCTGCTAGGGAATTACCCAGTGCAAGTGTATATTTATTTTCTTTTGTCCCTTAGAAAAGCCAAAAAGCAATGCTTTCTCTTAGACATCAATTAATTCCTTTAAGAGAGTATTTCCTCACATTATCTTTTACAGTAAAGATTAAGAAATACTGTACGCATCTAAATAATTGAGAAGGATTTTAAAATGTGCATTTATTTATTTTAATGAATAAAACCCTTTAGAAATGGAAATGAACTTGAGAGTTAATAATAATTTATAACGACGAACAAAATAAGTTGAAATTAATTACACATATACAGATAAAAATAAAGATCAGACGATGACAGCACAAACCGAAATTAAACACATTTAAAAAATATATTGATATAAATGTATCGAAGCTTAAAAGCTCAGACGAAAATATTTTAACTTAAATTTTAGGCATTTTAGGCTTAGAAAAAAGACTTAAATTTGAAAGAGGAATTTTCACTTATTAGTGAAATATATTATGTAATAAATAAGTACAGTCCCTCAAATAAACAACTGGAAAACGGAAAGCTATCACAATCAAATAATTTTTTTTAACCCTATGGTTTAACCATTATAAGAAGTTAAGGTTCTTAAAATGTATTTTCAACTCCAATAATATAATGTTCTTTTTTGAAATAAATATTATCAACAATTCCGATTATGTAATTTCCATTTATTAAAAATATAGTATACTAAAATTATTTGGCTCTGATAAAGTTCCTCTATTCGTTTTTTTATGTGATATTTAATAGAAAATAAAAATACATTTAATATAAAAATATTTCAATTAATACTCATGAATAAAATACAAAATTGCAATAATTAAGTGAAGTTGTAAGGAATCCTAGAAAAAACACTTCATCCTTCGTCGGGATAGTGCAGCCAATAAAATAAAAGATTCGAAGTGCAGACAATGGCCGGGTGCTATTGTCTGGACCAGAGTAAATACACCACTAGGGTATTGATATATATTGGAAGGACCAATTATGGAACGTTAGAAGCCACATGACAAATATTCACTGCGAGAAAAAAAAAGCCGGGATCTTCAAGCAGTGAAAATATTGAATTAATGGACCATCGGAAACTGAAGTAGGTATGCCCAAGCAACATCCTGTCTGTTTGTCCTCAAAATGAAAGGGATGTCTTTGAAAATAAAACTTCTTTAAATCACTGTGAATTTTGAATCAGCAAAATACTGCCCTTTGTGTTTGGAGACCCAGGTTTGACTGCTGTTATAAAACAAGACGTAGGTTCTAATACGGAATGCATGCCTGGATAAAGTTCACTTGGAGTCTGGAAAAAAATATCTTTATTTTCAATATGAGAATCTACTTTCGTAATAATTTTTCGGGTAAATGATAGTAAACAAATGAGAATTTTTGTTTTGGCATAATTTTAACCGAGCCACCTGTCATGCTAAATGAGTGAGTTTTCTTGTTTTTGGCTAGGAAACTGAAAGGGGTCGTAGACAGACATTACAGAGGATTTCCTTTTCTTCATATAGTCTACCTACTCATTTTCTGAACATCCAAACAGAAAGTCTCATAGCCACACGAGTCTTTATTAATTAATACAAAAGTTTTAATGCTATTTTTCGGTCAAATCTAAAATAGCAAGCTATAAGTGAATATAGAACTGGGATAGAATTTCCAAATTTTAATACAGAGAAATTGTTTTTGTAGAATCTACCTCTCCCTTTTAAAATGAAGAAACTACTTGATATTTGCTGATTGTTGTCGCAATTCTTATTTAAAAAGTGAATACGGTAGGCACACTTTAAAAACAGGACGCCTTATAATGCAAGTAACAATAGGAAACGCTGAGAAAAATTATATGTTACTTACACACACACACACACACACACACACATATATATATATATATATATATATATATATATATATATATATATATATATATACAGTGGAAACCCGATTTTACATTTTACGTTTTTCATGGGACCAACGGTAAAAAACGTACGAAACGGTAAAAAGTAAAGTCGGGATTAAAACATAATCTAAGCATAGTATAGGCAATTTTCACGGACCAACAGAAAATGACGTACGAAGCGGGATAACGTACGAAACGGACAACGTAAAATCGGGGTTCTACTGTATATATATATGTATATATATATATATATATATATATATATATATATATATATATATATATATATATATATATATATATATATATAACAATAAGCATATTGATCTAACTTCAAATATATCGTGTCTAGGATAATGAAAAGCAATTCCATTATTCGTATGTCCTTTCATAATAAATTACATTCAATATCGTCACCTTTACTCAAGCAGTCAATTTACAACCTAATATGTTACAGTATTAGGTCAATTTACTGTCAGAATATGAGTAATGAAGCGATGTATAAATTAAATAATTTTAGTCAAGTCAATGTATTTACCATCATGATAAAAATAGTTAGAAAATTGGAATTTCTAGGATATTTGGCAAAAACAGAAAAAATATAATCGAAGGTATTAAAACATTTCATTTCTAAGATTCCATTTTAAATTTTAAAACTAATACAATTCAAATAATTTACTTTAATAGAAAATCAGAATTCCTATTTCTTAACTAATCAAAACTGAATTTTGGCGACGTCTTACCTTTTTTTTAGAATGAAAATGCGATTAGTTAGGACAAGGTACTTAAAACCAAGATATATATATCACTTTCTAAAAGCTTTGTAAGTAAATTTTATTGTATATTTTTAATTAAGAGAAACCGTCGCCTTTATTTATTACATCGACTAAAATGTTTGCATCATGCCATTAAAATTTACCTAATTATTAACCCGGATTGTAAAATCCAAAAAGTGAAACATAATTAAAACGTATCATATAAACATAGATTCTAAGCGAAGAAGTTCGTAATAAAATTAATATGTTTCGTAACTAAATTATCAATTCATCCATAATCGTACTTCGTTATCTTTTAAATTCGCCAAGTTTTTTTAAAAAATTAAACTTATTTCTCTGTAACATTTGTTCTTAATTAGAAAAATCAACCACTTAATTAAAATAACATAATTGTTTTTTTACTAAAAATGTCTCCTCTTGGCATTCAAAGGCTTTTTAAACTATGTTTAAAAATCTTTTTCATCTGTAATTATATTTTATTTATAACTTGTTACCATGACATTTTCTTCGACTTTATGAAGAAGATCTATTTTAACTGAGGATTCAAGTTTTATAAATTTGCAGTTTAAAGTATAATAATTACTGAAATATTCTTATTTACAGTCAAACTAGACGCAAGCGTTTTTTAGTATTCATTTTTATTTACAATACACTTGTAAGATAGCTTTTAAACCAAAAAAAAAACCCGATGGAAATTCGGTTAGTAATTAAATATTTGAAACTGTTATAAGGTCTAAAATCCACTGTTATTGAGTTGAAAACTTATAAACATCACTTAAGTTTTTGTTAATTTTTTAAAATTGCCAATGTCAGATATAAAGATAACTGATCCGGAAAACAGAAAAAAAAGAGAACAAAAACATGACACTACCACAAAAGTCAGCTACAGTAATAGTCTATGAACTGAGTAAGTCCCTCGCTTCTCAATAACTATCGGAGAGGGAAATCTTTCAGCAGGACAGCGAAGCATGTGAGTCTCATCCACAATCTTCCGAAGATCGCAGAGCCCGCAGAAAGTATCAGCGACGATTTTTAGACGATGCGGAAATTTTGATAGTCGAGACCAGACACCTCGCGAAATTCAGCAACAACTCTTACGCTTTGGCCATTCAGGGATGTCTTTGTTGCTGCCGAGCAACCTTTCCCTTCATCCTCCATGAGTTTCTGAGCTTCTCTTCGAACTGAAGTGAAGAGAGACACAGACTATAAACAGAACTCGGATTCAGACTTTCGAATGTCGCGGATAAGAGCGGTCATATCACCCGAGTTGGGAAACTATGCTCATAAAGCTTTTGTAAATAATTTTGTTTTGTGATGTGAGTAAAAAAAAAAGTGTGTGTCTTGCAGAGATTGCACTCTCCATCAATCCTAGGAATATTACTTTTTATAGATACAGACGCCCAGAAGAAGCAGAAGAAAGGTAAGTCGTATACCTTTCATAATTTAAAGATCCGCTAACAAAACATTTTTTGGCGCCCCCTGGGTGGGCGTCTGTAATTGTTTAGAAAAGCATATTTAATTGAAAGCTAATAATAACAAGAGTGTGATAGTTTATGCTTAATATTAAACGATGGAGAGTTATCAAAAATCGCGCACACCGTTACGAAGCGGCTTTACAAGAATAGCCAATCAAATAGAAAGATATCTAGAGGATATAGATGTTTTTGAAGAGGAATTAGAAATATTATCTGAACAATTAAATGAGAAATGGTGTGTGGTGGATGATAAAGAAACAACAATTCACGAATTATTAGCACATGATCCCAAGTGTAGTCAAGAAGTTTTTGATTCCGAATATAATGATTATGAGTCGTATAATGAAAGATATATAAGATTAAAAACGAAAGCTAACAAAATATTGAACAGTACCGTTAAATATAATAATAGTGATGTCGCGAGTGAAATGGCATCAAAACGCAAAATTTAAACTACCAAAAGTAGAACTTAAAAAGTTTAATGGGGACATAGAGGAGTTGCTCGGTTTCTGGGGTCAATCTATGTATATAAAACGCGTAGGTATGCGGCACAAAAATTGACGATATTTCTACACTCCGAATGGCAACGGCTGCAACTACCGGATGTAAACATTAGCGGCCGTCCGCAATTTAAAACCACATGTGTGTAGTGGCGACATTTGTTACAACTGCTGATCTTTTGACAAAATATGTTTAGACTTATCAAATCCAGTGTTTAGTCATGGTCAGTTATATGTAGGTTTATCTAGAGTCCTTTCTTTTGATTCTGTCACTGTAGTATCTCCTATTTCTGAAATACTGAACTGAGTATATCAAGAAGTGTTATGAATATCATAGTTGTAATCCACACTATATTTAAGTACTTGTTGAATTTCCAATCCATTTTATAAGTGATGAAATTTTCCCAACAATTTATAATTTGATATGATTAAATGTAGATATCTTAATTTTGAAAAATTGTACATACAAAAAGGGATGTAATTTTTAAAATCATTGGTGTTGGGTTTCTCATTCTTATCTTTAACTCTGTTCTGAAGTAATTGAAATTCCCATTTTTTAATCACGATGTCTTAGAATCAGCTTTATAATGAATTTAGCAATGATTATACATTTTTTGGTTGAGTTCCCATTACCCCTTAACAACACATATTTATGATGACAGGTAATGGTAACATTTCTTACATATGTTACTTTCAGTTGAGTTGTTTTGTAAAAGAAAATATAAAACTAAAAGCGACCATGCAGGTCGCGCAGCGGCTAGTTTAAGAAAATTCATGACGATATAGAAATAGAACCGGAAGATAAATTTATTTATTTATCACAGGCTACAGTTGAAGGATCCCGTGCTTTTCCCAATGGGACTTTTAGACGCTACACATTTCAATAAACACAGCTGCGTGTTTTGTGAAAAACAGAATCATGAGTCAGCTATTTGCCGATATGCGTTGAAAATGAGTTTAGATGACAGAAAGAAAATGCTATTAAAAAAGGGTTGTTGTTTTATTTGCTTGAAAGTGGGTCATAGGTCCCGCGATTGCAAACGTAGAATTAGCTGTGAGTGGTGTAAAGGAAAGGATTTTGTTGTAATGTGTAGCGATGATAAACAGAAAGAGCTTAACAAATCCAAAGTAGAAACTATAGAAAGCGAGGGCATAAAACCTGTTATTAATGACACGATGTTAAGCAACAGAACTTGTAGTCGAGAAATTCTTCTACAATCGTTGTAAGTAAAGCTGCGAGGCAAAAATGAAGGGGAAATTATTAGATGTCTCATAGCTACGGGTAGCCAGCGCTCGTATTTGAGTAAACGAGTGGCCGAAGAAATGCGTTATGATCTTCTTAAAGAAGAAAATGTTTTCCATAATTTGTTTGGAGGTAAAGAACACGCAGAAAACATTATCGGTACAGAGTGCTGGTTAGCAGTATTAGCGTAGATTATCGCTGCAATTTTGAGGTACTTGACCAGGGAAGGATATGTTCTAATATACCAAAAATTAGAGCCTTGTTATTTAAAATTAGAGCCTTGTTCAAAGGAAATGAAAGAAATATAATTTTAACAGATCAGTTGATTGCGAAACATGAATAATCGGGGGACATTGATTTGCTAATCGGGGCGTATGTAGCAGGTAAGCTACTTAATGGAAAAGTGGTACCTCTACCATACGGACTTGCAGCTATCGGAACACACCTCGGATGGACCTTGATGGGGAAAATGCCATTTGATGATTCTGATGATAATTCTACGATGGTAGTAACAAATTTGTTCGTTAAAGATATTACCATTACAAAGTTGTGAGACTTAGAAGTCATCGGTATTACTGAACCAGTCTTGAAAATAGCCACGAAAGAAAAGGACTTAGAAATAAAAATGCAATTTCAGAATTATGTTTCCCTGAATAGAGAGGGTCGTTATGAAGTGCTGTTAGCTTGGGCTGAAGATTGTTTACCATTACCTACGAACAAGGACTTGGCACTGAAACGACTGGGAACCACAACAGAGAAACTTCGTTCAAAAAATTTGTTTAAACGATATGATGAAGTTTTTAAAGACTGGCAGGATAAAGGCATAATCGAAGAAGTGGAACACGGTGAAGATATCGACTGTGGACATTACTTGCCCCACAGACCGGTAATTAAAGAAAATAGCTCAACTCCAGTGCGACCCGTGTTCGATGCATCGGCGAGAGCTAAGTTTTCACCGTCAGTTAATCAGAGTTTAGAATGCGTACCCAATTAATTAGAGCTGATCCCATGCCTCTTACTTAGATTTCGAGAAAGAAAGTTGGGTGTTGTCACAGACATAAAAAAAGCGTTTTCACAAATTAGTATCAGACCTTCAGATAGACGTTATCTGAGATTTTTTTGGTGGAAGAACGAAGACATTAAAGAAGGGAAAATACTGCAATACACCAGAGTTCTTTTTGGAGTGAGTTGTAGCCCTTTTTTGTTAGGCGCATTAATAGATTATCATCTTCAGAATGACATGAAATATGCTACTTCTGAACATGATCAGAAAGTAGTAGAAAAACTTCGCCAGAGTTTTTATGTTGATAATGTATTGGCCAGTTTTGATAGTGAAGCTGAACTTTTCCAATTTATTGAATAATCTCGTAAAGTTATGGCATCAGCGAAATTCAATCTGAGGTGTTGGCAATACTCTAATGATCCAAAACCAGAAGTCGTTACTATTCTTTTAGGTTTGGTTTGGAACCGAGAAAAGGACATTATAAAGTTCAGATTGGATTGGGTAGAAGATCAACAAGTTGACAAAATTACAAAAATAATTATTTTGACTATGACACAGAAAGTGTTTGACGCGATAGGGTTTGCAAGTCCAGTTCTCCTTATTCCTAAATTGTTGTTGCAAAGTCTGTGGAAGTCTGGACTATCCTGGGATGCAGAAGTAGATGAAAATACTAAAGAAAAATTTATAAATTCGTTCAAAGACCCCCTCTCTCTTAAAAGAAATGGCAGTACCACGATGAATAAAATGTAACGAAGAAAACAAGAAGTTTTGCAGTATCCACACCTTTTGTGATGGCAGTAGCAATGCCTATGCTGCAGCAGTATTTTTAAGAATCCAGACATCCTCTGGAGTTGAAATCCATTTTTTAGCTTCCAAATCGAGAGTAGCTCCTTCAAAACCAATAACAATACCTCGTCTTGAATTGATTGCTGCCATGGTGTGAGATAGACTTGGAATAGCGTCTCAGATTTGGAAGGTTTACAATGACAGAACGTAGACCTTATCTTTTGGACATACTCGACTGCTCGACTTGGATACAAAAGGAAGAAATTTGGACTGTTTTCGTGGCAAACAGAGTACGAGAAATAAGAAAATTAACAGAACAAAATGCTTGGAGATACATAAAGGGTGTTGAGAATCCAGCTGACCTTCCCTCTAGAAGCTGTTCAGCAAAACGGGTTTTGAAGATAAGATGGTAGGAGGGATCAGCTTGGTTAAACAAGAGCTAAAATGAATGGCCAACAGTCAATTTGGTTTTTGACCAAGAAGAAATTGCTCGAGAAAAGAGAAAGATGACTGTAGTCACCACGCAAGAAAGCGTTGAAACTGAAGAAATCTTTTATAAAATTTCTTTTTATCACAGGCTTATTAGAATCATTGCTTGAGTTTACAGATTTTTCTTCAATTTGAAGAACAAAAATTCAAGATACACTCAAAATCTAGCTGTGAAAAAACTAAATCACGCTGAAAGAGTTATATTGAAGATTGTCCAGAAAGATGCATTTCCAGAAGGAGTATCTGAGCAACGAATTAAACCACTTAATCCTGTTGTTGACGAAAGTGGACTTTTGAGAACGAAAACACGCATCTTTATTAGAAAAGATAAAAGGAATTTTCGATTACCAATAATTTTGCCATCAAAACATAGAATCGTTCACATGCTGATTGAGAGTAAGCATACAAAAATGAAGCATCCTGGAATTCAAATATTGATGAACAATCTCCGAGAAAATTATTGAATTTTGCAAAGCCTAAAAACGATTCGACATGCAGACTCGAAATGCATACGATGCAAACGGTTCACCGTGATTCATCCAGAGCCGATGTCCAGTCCTTTGCCTGAAGACAGAGTAAGGGAAGCCACGATATTTGAGGTTACAGGCACAGATCTTGCTGATCCGCTTTTCTTGAGAGACGGAACAAAGGCCTGGATAGTTCTATTTACTTGTGCTGTTTATCGCGCTGTGCACATAGAACTCATAACTTCACTAACAGCAGAAGCTTTTTTTCAAGCCTTAAGAAGGTTTATTGCGCGTCGAGGAAGACCGGAGATTATATATTCCGACAACGGAAGCAATATTTCCAAGGTATACAAAGCACTGAGTAAGCTAGATTGGCAAAGAATAGAAATGCAATCCATCCGGAAGAAAATTACGTGGAAGTTCCTCAATCTATCTGCACCGTCGTGGGGTGGATGGTGGGAGAGATTAATTGGCATGATGAAGCAGATTTTATGCAGAATATTAGGACAAGATGTATTAAATTATGAAGAATTAAACACAGTTTTGTGTGATACCGAGAGTCTGATAAACTCACGACCCTTGACATATTTGTCCGAAGATGCAAATAATTTGGTTGCTTTGTCACCTTCGATGATCCTACAAGAAGCAAGAGAATGTGGTGTACCAGATATTGACAAAGTGGATGTCGCCTATATGCGGAAGAGATATCTGTACCTTCAAAGAATACGCGAAGGCTTGCGGAAACGATTTCGACTCTAATACCTTGGACAGTTGCAGAATGTTAGAAAGTGCAAAGAAAATTCTCAAATTGATCTCTGTCGGTGAAATTGTTCTCATCGGATTTGACAATTTAAACCGCTTACAGTGGCCAATTGGACGAGTTCTGGAAGTCCTACCAGGTAAGGATGGCATAGTAAGAGTTGTGCGGATAAAAACCAAATCAGGCATTGTAACACGTCCTGTGAAACGAGTGTATCCATTAGAATTATCCGAGAACACTGAAGGTACATTCTCTTACATGAATGTAAGAGATAAAATCCTTGACAATAAGAAAAGTGTAAAAGACCAAGTACCGGACAATCCCCTTCAGGAGGAAAAAAAAGTGATAACCTGAAGTGGACGAATTGTGAAACCTCCCGAAAGAATGGGCATTTGAAGGTGCCCGCCAGAAAGGTTGAATTCATGGATACAGAACTCAAGGTGGGAGTGTGTTGCTGCCGAGCAACCTTTCCCTCCATCCTCCATGAGTTTCCGAGCTTCTCTCCGAACTGAAGTGAAGAAAGAAACAGACTATAAACAGAATTCAGATTCAGATTTTCGAATGTCGTGGACAAGCGCGGTCATATCACCCGAGTTGCGAAACTATGCTCATAAAGCTTTTGTAAATAATTTTGTTTTGTGATGTGAGTAAAATAAAATTGTGTGTCTTGCAGAGATTGCACTCTCCATCAATCCTAGGAATATTACTTTTTATAGATACAGACGCCCAGAAGAAGCGGAAGAAAGGTAAGTCGTATACCTTTCATAACTTAAAGATCCGCCAACAAAACAGTCTTTGATTTTAATCCACCAGGGCTTTTGATAGTTGTTTTCCAAGAACTGTTGTCAGGTGCATGGCTTCATTGACTGACATATAGATATGGCGATTGATAATACTAAAAGGGCTAACAGCATTGGAAATCTGCAAAATGGATGCATCCCTCTTGGCCAGGAGATCAGCACACTCATTGCCAGAGACATTTCTTAAATACACGAGAATATTTAGCGAGCAAACAAAATGGGAATGGAGAAGTTCGTAATTATCTATAATAATGTAATCCAAGCGCAAAAACATCAAAAAAGAAGAAATTAACGAAATGAACGCTAGTGATATTATTTATTTATCAGTAAAAAAAGGTGCAGTGCGATATTTTAGTTTCTGGAAGGAGTAAAAAGTTAGTGCATAGACTAGTGATTCACAACCCTGTGTCTGCGGGCGCACGTGCGCCAGCGAAAGTGTTCGAATGCGCCGGCTTTATTTTGAAATTTCTTTTACAGATTTTATTGTTCACTGTGATGAGTAAAAATGTGTAAAACACCTTCAACACGTCACCAATAGCACACTGATCGTAATCCGCGGGTTCAATTCAGAGTTAAAAATCTTATTAAATTTTAAATAAAGTATTTATAAGTAATAAACCCATTAATACTACTTATTTTTTAATTCCCATGCACCTACTTATAAAATGAAATAATTTAAATTTTTAAATAATTCAAATAATTTTAATTTTACCAGTATTTGTTTTTTCTTTTTTCATTATTTTTCAAAACGTAATCATTGTAATAATATTAGTAGGTATGTGACGAACTGTTGAATAAAAAATATTTCTTTTATGTAAATGATGATCATTGGTGATAGTAAAACCATTGATTGCGCTCACCATGTTCTCTGAAAACTTTGATGTGCCCTCGACCACGGGAATGTTGAGAACTACTGGCATAGACATTAACAAGGTCTTTGCTTACGTCCTGCTGCAACGGAAGCCCACTTCGATTTTTCATGTTTACAACTAAGTTGCTCATGATGTGTGTGGGAAGCAAGTCCCACATCGGATGAAGAGCTGTTTACAATTCCTGTATGGTCCTTAGAGGGGCAAATGAGTTGCAATTTGTCTTTCTACCATTTGCCTCACGTGTTCCGTGTTATTAATTTTGGAGGTATGGATGGCTATTGCAATGAATATTGTAGCTTTAAAGAAAATCATCGACATCTAGCTATTTGTGAAATCACGCGTTATCACACCTGAATTTAAAATATGTTTACAGAGGATTTCGAATGAATACAACCAAATACATCAGTTTGTAGTCCATCATTTTACCCGTAATAGTAGAACATTTGTCGAAGATGCAGGTTCTTCTTATCCGTTATAAGTTATGTGCATCCACATTAACCAACAACCACATAGAAATTACTCTTTCGTCAATGATACGGAAATGCTAACGTTTCTTCATTGAATTTAGTTTTAAGAATCCGACTAAATCAGAACTTATCAGAGTAGATTAAATTTCCCCACTGATTCAGAGTCTTCCCTCCATTGTAAATTTGCAAGCCTATGCATGGGGGTGAGCTTGAAAGATACTATTGTAGTGTTACGTTCGGCTATTTCTGTCAAGTTGACATCAAGACTAGTTTCCTTGAGACTAGTTGGTTAGGATACACTTCATTGTCTAGCAGCTGCTGGAACAAACACAGAGTCTACAGCAGGACTCTGTGGTGATTCGGATCAGAGCCCCGTATCCGCGATTAATCGAGGATACGGGGCCTTGCTGAGAAATTCTAATTCTTCCTCATCCTTGTGTCGTGGAGACACGATATGTGTTCAGAAAAAGGGGCGATAGAGAATGTAATTCAGAGAATCAGACAAAAGAGATGCCTTGAACAGCGGGATAATGTTCTGCGTATGCGAATTGGAAGGAGAGATAACAAGTTGAGAGGGGGCAATTGAAATGAGAAAACGGTCAACAGCTGCGTTTAACGAAGGGCCCAGCTGGTGATAATGAGCTGAGGGAAATCTGTAAAAGGAGTCAGAGTTAGGAGAAGAAAAGGGGTGAGGCAGTTTACGAGGTTGATCGGCGTTAAAAAACCACAGGGAGCCAGAGGAGAGCGTGAGAAGTTAAAAATGTAAGAAACCCCAAACAGGTGCAAGGGCGGACGCCCCCGTCAATATTGATTCGAGAAAATATGAATATAAAATGGGTGGTCGGCCAATTAAGGGGCCCCGGATCGACCTATAGGACAGAAGGTGGCCACCAATGAGGGCCTGAATAAATAATGATGGAAGTTGAGCTCGAGAGAAAAAGTTTTTAGAGAGAGCAGAATGATTTGAGATTTTTCACGAGGAACACATAAGCCCCTGTAGACGGCGAAGGAAGAGAGAAGGAGATGACTGGTTGCTAACTTAATGCAGAAGAGACAAGCCAAGTCCTCGGTACCAGAAAAGCAAACCGATATAAGATAGATGCAGAGCTCAATACCGGAGAGGCCGACCGACTAACCTGTCATTTAGCGAGAGAGGAGCAGCCGTTCCCCTGGACCAACGCGCCCCCGAAGCAAATGCTTATATGCAGAGACGAGCACCCTGAGTCCGCCGAAGGCCGATTATTGCAGCCGTTCCCCTGGACCCAGAAGCTCGATGACCCGACAAATCCGATGACCCCCCAGCCAGGCTTGTGATGAGGAACGGACCTTCGGATTGACGAACGCTTCCCGAAACGAGTGTATTCTCGAAGACGTGCGCCCTGAGTCCGCCGCAACAGATAGTGACCGCCGTTCCCCCGGACCCGAAAGCCCGATGCCCGGAAAAGTCCTATGACCCCTCCAGCAAGGCTTGTGATGTCGATGTGTCGTCAGAAAAGGTAGGAGAGTATTTTGACTTATCCTAGCAATGCCCAATGCCTACTAGAGAGCGCAGTTAATTAAATAGGGCAGATTAAAGGAAATGTTTACATTTATGCATAGAATATCCATCATAAAATAGTGATTGTGTATATCCGTATTAATTGGATTTGTATCTTGCAATAATTTTGTAATGGATTTATGTGTATCGATTAAGAATGTAGGATAATCAAACGATGTTAGGGAGCGGATAAAGAATGTTAGTATTTGATATTGATGAGAATGAAGATTAGATATATAATAATAATTAATGTAGTGATATGATATAGGAAGAAAGATAATTTGAAATCCATATATATATGTGGTGTTAATGAGATAGAAATTCGGAAGTCTTCAATGAATAATATTGTTTGTATATGTTTTATGATTGGTTTAATAAATTGGTTCGGATCTATACATATGAGCATCACTCTCTAATTACTCATACTACCACTAATACTAACTATTAAATATATTACGGTCACACCTTGTATTGGTTGTCGTCATACGTTTCAAGAGTTTTGTAAGTTTCTCCTCTGTTTGGTGAAAATACGTTGTAGGACTGTTGTCGTGTTGCTACATCCAGTTTTTAAGTCAATTGGGCCCGTATCGTAAATTTATTTTGGTTAGTACAATTTATTTACTTTTCTTAGAATTTATTTGGGTGCGTTGTGTTTAATAATTATTTTCTTGAATACAATCCAAAGCTCTGGATGTCGAACTTAGCAACCGAACAAAAACCAATGCACTATTCTCAATTTTAGATTATGTAAATTAACATCAACAACTTTCAATTTAGACAGACTAAAAAGTTTAACATAAGAAAACTTAGTTTATTTACATACTTAATATTTCCATGTAACAAAAGAATCTTTCATTTTCCGAAATCAATGCACAATAATATTTATATCTTTCACAATTTTTTTTAATTACTTTGCCAAGGTTAGGGAGCGTCCCGAGCGCAACGACAAATAAACTTTACGTATTAGTTCAACACTAAAAACCTTTTCACTAAAAAACTCCTTCCTCACGAAAAACTAAATTTACTTAGCCTGAAGTGGAACTGAACAAATCAAATCTGAGATTTAACAATCACCCAATTACTCTTCATCCATTCAAGGTGCACTCTTGGCCTTCTCGCCTCGCCTAGGGTCAGGGGTCAAGCTGCTACACAGGGCAGGGGGCTAACTCTATTACTTTCACGGTGAATAACCACTTTCTCTCAGACGATAAATGTAGCTGGGCTTTCCTTGGCGCGTACCTTCACTATATTTGCACTGGCGCTGGGTATCTCGTCACGTCGTGAAACGGGACGCTGGGCTCTTCTCGTCGTGTAACTTCTCGGCTGTGGGTCGGGAGCTGAGTCTCTTGGTCTCGGCTGCAATCTGGGTGCGGACCTCTCTATTTCACTTGGTCAACGCAGTCTCGCAGTTGCCTTAACAGGTTTATGTGGACTCCTCAAGTCCACTTAAGTTTAACTTTTTAAGTCGTGCTGGAGATGGGGACCTACAGCCTCCCCGATCCAGACTCTCTCTCTTTCTCTTTTTTCAAACTCTTCTACATATTATTTTAATCCTCTTTCATACTTATGACTCCACCTTCTCATAAACTTCAATCAGCCAATCCGGCCACCGTAAACTTTTCATTTGCTGTACTCCCTCTCTCACCTTCTCATTGGCTTCTTAACTCAAAAACATTACGCCCTCACTGCCTGCCCTTGCGACCACCCAAGGTTTTCAAAAAGGCCACTTTCCAAACCGTACTGTCATAAATCTAACATAAAAGGCTTTTGTAAATATAACGTCATCGTTTGGTTCCGTCACCTTATCTGTGTCTCCATCTCAGACCTTCCCATCTTCAAAACTCATAAAACTGTCTTGCAACAGGCTACGTCCTAAATTACTCCACTCAACTCTATAATTATCGGCGTTAAATTTGATTCCGACTTTTATCGCAAGCATGTAATAATGCCAGCTTTTTATTTAAAAGCGCTTTACTACAACTGTCCCTTCTGGGAAGCTTGTGCCTTGACTCTCCTAAGTTTGTCGTTGCAATGATATGGAGTCTGTGGTCTGTAGTATTTATGGAATTGCGTTATGGGCTTCCTGTTTGTACATGCACCGTGAACTGATAAAATTTGTCTATTTGTAAATTTTTTTTCGTTCATTTGTAAGAAACATATCATTTTAGTTTACTGTATTTACTAACATACTTTTAGAAAAGCACGTAGTATTTACATGTTTTACGCAAGCATTCCTTTTCACCTTTTCCTGAACCTAAACCTCGAGGTAAACAATAATTTCAAGCTTTTCACTGTTAACTTTATTTTGCACAAATGTTTGATAGAAATAATTACACTCTGTATGGAGATAATTAAGTAGGTAAAAAAATTCAGTCGTCAAATCATTTAAGAAAAGAAATTACTTAGAATTCAATACATAAAGTGTTGTAGCGACGTTAAACACCCTAGAACAAGGGGATTCCAAAATAATATATACTCAGGAAGCGTTCACGCTTGTAAGTGATTTATCTCACCTTGCCAAAAGATGACGGGTGGGGACGCTTGTCAACAACAGTATAGACGAAGAGTCGCCCACCGATTAGTTTCGCCTGTGGAACTTCTGAGGGAGACTACCCTTAGCACACAGAATGGATTCAATAGACCATTGTCGACCCTAGACAGATTGGCACCTCTAAGTGATAATGAAGCTCACACGACAGTGATCCAGCTACAAAGGAAGTTGCTAATCGAAGAATCGCCCGACTTCAAGGGGTAACTACATAAGACGGAAGGTGTAACAAGACCGCCCAGCGGACATTCCAAGCTAGGTGTATATAAAGTTACCGCCACCAGTAGTGATACGGGAAAATGAAAATACTTCGTTATCGACTGTGCGCAGAGAGGCCGCGCCGTTGAGCTGAAGCTGAGATGCTGCGGATCGCCCAACATTCTTTGTCGTATTCCGGAACCTACGAATTTAAACTGATTTCCTTTACATAAATGTATATAACATTATTTTTTCCTAGAATGAAATTTAGCATGTATTTTATTAAATAGGCTGACAGTCTTTATTTTAGGCAAAGTTCTTAAAGTGCATTGAGTAATTTTTTCATCAGAAGCAAAATAAAATCTGGGAAACTGGTGTCACATTTGATGACTGGTGTCACATTTTGACACGTGCCAGAAATATGTGCACCAATTTTTACTGCTATTTTTCTGTTATGTAAGAAGTTTATTGAAAAAATAAATTTAGTTTTTCGGCGTGCGTGATTATATCAGGCGAGATCAAGATTCGAAGAAATTTTGTATACATTTATGTAATTTGAAGAATATTATTTTGATTCCTTTTAAATGTCACGTACTTATTTCCTGAGTTGTTTATTTATAGTTTTTATTTATAAACAAAGTGTTCTGTTTGAAAATTTCTCAGTAAAGATACAAAAAATTCTGGTATTATGTTAAGCAAAAAAAAAATACATATACATTACTTTATGTATAAATTACATTCTTTGAATGACTGCTTAAATATAATAATTAATTTTCGAAAAATCAACATCCATATCATGCCATCAGGGAATAGTGATATCAAGCAGGTAGAGTATTCAAAAGAGTTGAAAAATAGTTCATTTAATAAATGCTGTTGTGTATCATATGCAAACTTTTAATCAAGCGTTTTAAATTAATCTTTCTTTGTAAATGCAAATATATTAGTACGTTTGCCTCTAAAATGCATTATTAATCTATTACTCATGAGAAATATCTGTATTGTAAAGTTTTAGGAATATTTCATGCCCCACACTAAAATAAACAAACAAGTTAATGCATATTTATGAAAACAGGTTTACTCTGAATGAGAAATAAACTATACATCTCCCACAAAGACTTCGTTATTCATTTTAAAGGAATGGTTAAAGAACATATTTACATGAGAAGAAAAGAGTTATTAGTCTGTGTAAGTCGTTTCTCATGGATACCCTCCCCTTAAAGGAACAACAACTATAAAAATAATTAGAGTGTTTTGACAATTAATCTTTCTAATACAATTAGGAAAGACAAAACCTACGTGGATACGGAACTCAATCCATTAAGTATATATTGGTTTTAACCACTCATTAAAAAACAGAGGATATAGATTAATTGGCATGACATAAAGGAAATTGGGTATAAGGCTAGAAAGTTTATATTGTTTAAATTATCGTTTAAAAATAATAAATATATGTCACGTTCCCATTTACTTAGAAGATAATCAATCATATTTTACCGATTTTATTTTACAGTTTAAGGTAGGTTTCAAAATTTTCAAAGAAATATTTGTTAATCTCGAAATATTTTTATCGACTGAACAGTAAAAATAACCATTTATAAAAACGTATTGTGAGAAAGAGATATTTGACGCTAAAAGATGTTGTGTTATTACTCATGAGTGGTTAATACAATTTACGACTGTGAAGATACACAGAAAACTATTAAGTCATTTTCATTGAGTATTTCAAGCAATTTTTTTACATATTTAATCCTAAAGGTTTTCAAAATTTCCTCGACTACACGTTTATTCTAATTGAAAATTTTCCCAAAATCTGATAATTCTCAAGGTATGATGATGTATGCATTTCAAGTAATTTTAAATGAATTATCATTTTCTTTCTTTGCAAATTTCATGTAGACGTAGAAGGAAACTTTCTTTTTTTGGTTATTTGTAAGAAACATATCATTTTAGTGTACTGCATTTACTGACATACTTTTAGAAATGCACGTAGTACATGCATGTTTTGCGCAAACATTCTTTTTCAACTTTTCCTGAACCTAAACCTCGAATCAAACAATAATTTAAAATTTATGAGATAACCATTATGAGATAACCATTTATGATATACCCCTTAGTCAAGTCAGTGACATTACAATTTAGCGCAGTGATATCAGTAACAAACAGTCCAGAGATTAGAGGATAAAAAAAAACTAAATCCTTGTACTGATCTCATCTTTCGTTCCACAATAGGTCAATTATTTCTTTTAATGGGTTGAATCAGAGCAAAAGGAAAATTTCTTTCCTCACGAGATTGTTTTAATGGAAAACAACTCTATTATTGTGTCAGGAATCGGGCCACCACTACCAGCATCGCAGGCTTATACTCTTATCGCTAAACTGCTGTTACAAGTTACATATTGCATACCTTTCATCAGTGATAACCTGGTTCATAATTAATAACCTGCATCGACTGAAAAATTCCTTCATTTTCTCCTATCACGGCATCCTCTTTTCACTTAAATGTTGCGAAATTAATATATGCTCTTTAATGCACAGTCACGATGCCCAAAGATTTATCCTTGTAAAATAAGGGATTTTTGAGAACATTTTTATATAAAGCATGAAAGATATTATTTTTTTACTTACAAACTGAGTTAGGCATGCTGATAATATTTTACATGCTGTTCTTCGTCTAAATTGCGATTGAAAAATTACTAAGAAATTATATTTTATTACTTTACACTGTATTTTAGTTTCCATAACAGAAGATCCTTTGGTACTTATCACCGGATGCAGGAACGAGAAATTATTAGAATAAAATATTTCAAAATAACTGTTGCTTACTTTTCTCTTAAAGCAACAATTACTCTGAGGTTAACCCTAAAACTTTCATTACATTAAGCAAAAAGACTATGAAGTTTGATTAATTAAATAAAACTTCCTACAAGTTCGGGACTTTTGCTTTATCGGAAGGATAAATATTTCTTTTCAGTCAGTTTTTGAACATGTATAACAGATACTAAACATTTTGCCAGTATCGATTTCTTCTAACAGGAGACAGAATGTTTCTAAAAGCGTTGCTATGATACTAATTTCATCCCCGACTACAACAACGCCTGCAATTTGTATATCGCATTTTAATTTTTATACAGATAGTTATTTTGTACCATGACAAAAGCTATAGCGTAGAGTAAATGTGTTTTCGCATACAAAGTTATTTTCTTCTGAGAACGACATCAATATTTTAATTTTTAACGGAAATCGCTGCATGTAAGGAGTATTGTTGTTTCTTCCTAGAAAACCCAAAACATGTAATTATCAGGGAAAATCAGAAATTAAAAAAACTGAACTGCTAAAAGTGGTAATATAAAGAACTTTAACATATTGCTGTCAGATGAAAAAAAAAGAATATTTTGCTGCAATGTTTCTGAAAATGTGTTTCGCGAATAACTAAGATTCGATGAAAAAATTCTGCGAGGGAAGCGTTCTTTGAATAAATCGTCGTATAATACTGGAAAGGATTGTGCGAAGAATTTTCGTGTAAAGAGTAAATTGTCACAAGAATGCGTGATAACGAAAGCTGGTAAAACCGTGCCCAAATTGGCTTTCGTAGGTATAACACAGTTCTACTTCAAAATCCAAATTAAGAACAACTTGTTTCTCTAAATAGTCATGAGATAAGCTAAGGTATAGTTGGGAATTTTCAAACACACACAAAAAAAAATAGCTTAATGACAGAGCGTGCAATGCAACATGAAGAAATTTGACAACAGCTAAAGAAATTATACCGAAATGGGAATTAACATGAGAAACATTTAAAAGAGGAAGAGGAATAAAGACTAAAGAACACAGAAGTAAAATGTAAAAAGAAAAAAAGAAAGGCAAAAAATATAAAAGATAGCTTAAGAATAATTTAAAATTTATTTTTATAATTTTAATATTCGTAATTTTACATGTAGTGCATTAACAAACTTATATACTGAAAACAAAATTATTTTAAAAACTAGTAAGGAATATTAAGAGATTTCTATGAATAAGAAATATTAGTAATATAATTACTGGTAGCCAGGTGATGGCCGAATAGCTAGGGCGCTGACATTCGGTTCAGATGTTGTGGGTTCGAGTACTACTGTTGGCATGTGTTTGTAGCCGTTCGAAATTGGCTTTAAACTGTAGGTGTCGGTCTTATTAGCCCTCGTGTAGTAAAATGTGGACTGTAGCACTCCAAACCAAACTATAATTGCTGGTACTGGTTACAGTGGGGTCATGTGTGACAAACTTAAAAATATTGAGTTAAGAAATCGAATTCGGACACAAAAGAGAAATTCTTTTAAAAAATTGTTTATATATTAAAAAAAAACTAAGATTTGCAGACTGGGAGAAACTTGTAGATATCTTTTCCGTAACTATAGTACTCATTAGTTCAAAAGAATTCCGTTGATCCCCTCGTATAATCTTAAGCTTTTCAATATATTATTATTTTGTGGCTCATAAGAAGACACGGTTCAACCCTTAAAATTAGAGTAAAATATTTTTTTAAATTCATAATGTATTTTCAAGGGTTTTTTTTTCGTTTTCTTAATACAATGCCTTATTTTATCTTACTAGTTTCCTATAATGTTTTATGGAAAAAAATTGCCCATTTACAAATATGTGTTTCATTCTGTTAAAACAGCTTGATTCATTTCTTATTAATCAAATTTTTATAAATGTATAGTTATCATTAAAGAGTTTTAATATGTCCTCATGGGACTCGAGGTACCTTGTGGTAGCGCGCTGGCTTGCAGTGCTGAAATTGCTCAGATCGAATCCCGATACGCGCTATTAAATACCTCCATGTCTAGGCCGGGTATAGGCACGTTAAATCCGCACACCGGAAAGTACCTCAATGGGGTCGGAAAGGGTGGGAGAAGACACGATCTTCCAAGATGTAACCCCTGGGAGATGCTCGGTCAAAATTGCGATGACACCTGGCTAAATTGGACTCCGACACTTTTGGTGCCATTACAAAACCGGAGCCTCATCCCTCTGCACAATAGCCTATATGGAACTGGTCACGAATAGATTTCGTCCAGGGGAAATTAGAAACAACAACAACAACCTGTAATCATAACACAGAAAAACATAGATGTGCGTATTTATGATTGTGAAAAGATAAGTAAGCCCACACATTTATAGGTCAGTTTAAAATTTGATATGTTTATAATTTCAAGCAAAAAAAATTAACTATTCATAGCAATTTCATAATCAATGAATAAAATAATGAGTTTGATTTTAACGTAATTACGTTCCTCCATAACGGTCCTCCGGAAAGGAAAATTTCAGACTCTAAAACCGTCCATACCTTGAGAGTTTAATTATCACGAGAGTAATTTTGGCAGCGTGCCAATCCCAGTCTGTATCGTTAGGACAAGCAGTAAACAGTTTAACAGAAATGTACCAAAATGAATCAAAATTTTGACAGACATATACATATATATATATGGATGTATTTATACATAACACATACACACATTTATACATACAAAAGAGGTAAGCAACGATAGGTAATTCTACGTTAATAACCAGCGGAAGTTTCGTTAGAAGAGACTACCTGAATTTTTTTGGTATAAATTTTGACTTATAACCGTGATAAGGAATTTAAGTAAGGTGTTCGCTGTAATGCTTATTTCAATCCAAAATGCAGTCAAATAAACATAATAAATTTCATTCGAGATATGAATCGTTTCGAATTTTTTACGAAAATTGGTTACTATCCCATTTTTCCGGGAATGATACTTATGGAAAGAAATATGCCGTGTGTAGCCTGAAAGCACTTAATTGTATAGGTTTGATACTTATTTATTACTGTAAATCGCAACTACCAACTTTTTCTACACGAAGAAAAATTAGATTGGGAACAACATTTTGAAGTTCATTCCGAACGGCTACAAAAATCCATGCCACATAGTGGGACTCGATCCTACAGGTTTTAAATATACTTTTGTATATTTATTGAAATTATACGATTTAAGAGATTTTTGTAGTGTGTTTCAGTTCTTGTTTAAGTAAATTAAGAAATTAATACAGTAAAACCTTTTTTATCTGGATCTCCGAATAATTCGGATCAGATTTGTAGACATTATTTTTATTTAATGTTCACATTAGATAATAATTTTTAACTATGATAGCAAGAACGTAACTTTCAGTACGCCAAGTATTCGCTTTATAGTTTGATTCAATGCAGAGTTCCTGCATAGTTTGAACAATAAAATATGGTAATAAAATGTTTTTTGTTGAGTTTAAGAAAGCTTTACTAGACTTTGTTAAGAAATGATGTGAAAAGTTTTTTTAATATTTTTAATATAGTGTAAACAACATGTGATATTGTTACAAAACATAAGTTTTTTATCGTAATGAACGGTAAGCCTGCTTAGTTAAGGATTTTATTTTACTTATTGCTCATATTACCGGATTATCCGGATTGCCTATGGTCCTAGGTAGTCCGGACAAATGAGGTTTTATTGTACCTATAGAAGTTCAGTAGACTCATGGAATGTATCATCTGTTATATCACTACCATTATCAGTTTGGTACAAGCATATAAACTGAAAAACCGAAATAAACTTATATAATTACTTCTAGAATGAATAAAACACACTCAAAAACTTTATCAAAACCCTGGAAAACTAATCTTAATTTGCTGTAACAAACTATTGAAAATAGCCATTTATATAAAAATAATTAAATCGTAAAATTATTTACACGATATTAGATATTGCATTACAATATTCATGCGTGAAAAAATTTAGTCACAATACTTAATACTTTTATCTAACTATTTCAGATACTTATCAATAACTTAATTTTTAAGAATACGATGAAGTTAAATTTGGGATATTATATAGCTGAAAATATGAGTTTGAACCTTAATACCCAGTTCTGTAAAATTTTCCATAGCAATTTTGCGCAAAACGTGTTTGAGAATATAAATGGCAATTAATGTATTTTCGAATATTTAAAGGTTTAATATTAATTTGACTGTTAATGGGATATTACATAAATTCACATAATCATTTAAATAGCCAATTTCACAAAATAGTCATTACTTTCATACCATAGCAAGGATTTCTACCAGCCTGAAAAATTTCTCTTTTTCTTGAAACTTTGAAATATCGATACGTTACCAAAAGGCATATAAAAAAATCTGTTGTTGAACCCCAAAGTATTTACCAAATCACAAATGTTTAGATTTTTTGAAGTTTTATTACCTTAAATGTAATTACTACTAATTTTATTCATTACATTGCGTGTGTGTTGGTTTTAATTCTGTATATTGCAGGTGATTCCGCTATCACTGACATTACTTTTTGGTAAACCTCTATATTAATGTATATTTCACTCGCTAATTGTAAAATTAGTTTTTAATCTGAAAAAAAATATATAATTTTACAAGTAAAGTAAGATGTTAAAATTCGCAATTTAATTATTATTGTTTAAGAAAAATACTCTTAGTTATTAAAATTGAAACTATATGATAGAGAATATTGGTATTTATTTTTCATGTACTATGGAACGTAGCAAAATGTACATAGCTTTGTGCGAAGATTTTATGAAAATTTGTATGTAAAGGTGCACAGTTATTTTACTTAGAACGTATGAGCGATCAGTGCAATTAAATATGAAAATGAATTTGTAAGCAATTAATAGGAAAAAAAGACAATAAACATAGCCCTTGATCATTCATATCATTCTGCGTTGCAGAATACATTACCTCGTCTCCAGGAAGAATTTTTTCCTAACATAACATATGTCTTTTTGACAAGTAAGGAAAATAATCATTCGGAATATCTGTAGCAAACGCCGTGAATACCAAAATCGTAGAAATAAATCAGTAGATGGTAGCATTTTAATTACACGCAGGACTGGGTTCTATAAAACAAACGTCAAGGAATGTTTACTAATCACAGAGGATGTTGACCCACAGAAATGACTTCAAAACCAACAAATGATCGGTCAATTCTCATAGTATGTCAATAACCACACCTCTTCTACCTTTTTTTATCAAAATAAAAAGTAAATCAGTTTCATACACCCACGAAAATTCCTTATTTTGAGCTAAAGAGGAATTTTAACCCTCAAAAATTTTATTAACAGGAAAAACAAGCTGCTTCATGTATACACTTGATATGACCAAAGAGATGGGTTCGCTATGCATTTTATGAGTTTCAAGTTTCACATGTATTCCTCCCTGTTTTACTGAATAAAACTATTTTTAAGCATTGTAAATACCCTACATTAAAATATTTTCCTCATTCATTAAAAATTGATATTTTTTTATGAATTTATAATACTTCAAAACATTATGACACTTTAAACCCTTTATTTGAAAATATGCTCCGCTTCCACTTTTTTAATAATTTTTCGTTACTCATACCATTTACCAAGGATGCCGTACAGTGCAAGCAAATTATGGTATGTACTGCAGAATTTAAATTGCTTCTGAGTACGTGAGCATATAAATAAATGTTAAAAGAATTTTCCTAGAGTCCACATGATTAAGGCAAAAGCAATAGAAAATCTACACTACACGTATATAGCTATTATTTGAAAACAACTAGTAATTATTATCTATCTTCTACAGGAGCATATGAAGGCCTTATTTGAATAGTGGTCCAACTCCACTTTAAAAAAATGGAGTTAGCCTCACTTTCATGTTCATACAAGTCATTTCTATATTATTTTTAAACTGTTACACCTCCAGCTTTTTTCTGCTGCCAACAGAGGGCATTACAAATCAGACTTCAGCAGTCATTTCTCAGCACTCATTAAACTTTAAGGCTCTCTATCTCGAAATGAACAAGAATGGAGTTGGACCACTATTCAAATTAGACCTTCGTATACTTTTCATTGACATACTCATATCACAATTTTAAGAAAATATTTTGTTGATAACAGCTGCACCTTTGTATTAAGTATAACCTTATCTTTGCCTTCAACAGATACAACATAACAAGCGCGTTTATTCTTCGCACGTATTCACCGAGAATTCTGAAAGTCAATTCATTCAATTCTTATGCATGGTATGTGTATTTTGCGTTTCGTTCATAAATAATCCTGAATTTATATGACGAGAAATGCATGGAAATTGAGATCGATTTGCAGAAAAACATAGAAATTTCTATTTTAATGCCGAAGAGAGGAAACGGAGGAACGGAATCCTCAGAGACTCCTAGAATTGCGAATTTATTGAACTATAAATGCTAAAAGTAAAGTTTAAATACTTGAATATTGGACTTTTCAATATATTTCTTTCCCTTTTATTTGATGTCTGTGCTTAAGTGTAGAGTTAAAAAGAAGAAGTGAAAAAAACGTATTCGTAAACTGTGCTTGAAAAGAGAGTTAGCTTTAAAATTAGTGGTTCTTAATTCGTGATGGTTTATTTGAATCTACAAATTGATATTTTGTTGAAATGAATTTCAGATATGAAGGTAATAAATAAATCTATTATGTCTTAATGTTACTCTGCTTTAAACTTTACACATAACTGTATTGCTCAATAAATGGAATTTAACGCAGTTACTCGGGTACTTAATAACTGAATTCTAATTTTAGCTGATTATATACAAATTATGTCTAATGTTAGTAAGAATTCAGTTGATGTTGCATTATCATTAATATCTCACTAGTAATAACGTCTCTTTTCGACCCTATTTAAATCCATCAGACCATGGTAATCCAGGACTTCATTTTGAATGTCATCACCTTTTGTTAAAGCATTAAAATTACAGCACTAACATTAAATTACAGTATTAGCAGAAGCTAATGCATAAGTTATAGGGAGGTAACACGGTGTTTGGAAATTACGGTACAGTTTTTCAGAATATACAGAAATGCTACATTGGTTAATTATGAGTGAATTCAATTTGTTTGATGGAAATGGGTTGTTAATGTCCTATTTACGCGTTTAGGAAGGGGCTTTATTTTAGTGAATACTATGAATCATTTTTATTTTGACTTACTAACATTTTCTTAGTTAAACAATGAACGCATATAAAATCAACGCATTATCACATACAAGAAAGTAATGGTTTAACCATATATTTATAAATTTGTATTACTTTAAGCAGTGTAACTAAGAACATCTGTTTAAGGTATTACAGTCGAACCCTGTTATGGCGAACCCGGTATATAAAGAACGAAAATTTTGGTCCCACCGTTTTCCTATTGTACGTAATTTAATTAGTATTGTATCAGTTTAATGTAGTCGATTTTAATCGATTTAATACATTAATGATCATTTTTAATATATTTTATCATTATTTTTAATACATCATTGCTGAATACACATTGCAACTAATGAGTTATGCATTTTGTGAACTCTAGCATTTTTCTTAACGGTTCGCATATAGCGAACCACCGGAGAAAGCGAACAAAACCTTTGGTCCGTTGAAGTTCGTTATAACGGGGCTCGACTGTAATGCCATTAAGAACGATCCTGGCAATCTGTAATTAATTTCTAAATTTTTAATAACTGAAATTAACTTTTGCAGAGCTTTTGCAAAAGAGATGAATCAAGGGTTCAACATCGGAAGACAGGGCACGGTGGCCCAGTTAGCTAGAGTGATCTCAATGTCCCTGGTTCGATGCTTGTTGCAAATCCACCGCCGCGTTCACTAATACTGTCCGGGGCACGTAAAATAGGTCGTAGCTACAATGTATTCCTAGTTCTCAAATTTACTTCTGGAGATGCGGGGTCAAGTGTTCCGGTCTCGCCACTTGATTCGGTTCAAAATTACAGGACCGGTCATTTAGCCAAGTCGGACTCCGATCCTTGTGGTGCTAATTCAAAACAGGAGCAGCCCCTTTCATCCCAATAGCCTATTAGGACCTGGTGAATGGAATCTCCTACCAGGAGGCATTACCAACAACAACAATATCGAAAGACAAAAAAAAAACAAAAAAACTCGAGATTAAAATGAAATATAATATCTCTTTTGACATGTTATATTTTTTCCTAATTTTTTCATAATGGTGTACAATTCTCTTGGGTGATGTGTGATTTACAAATCAGTAATTTCTTTATGTATATACTTTCAGAACATGAAGGCTCTAGCAAGAAGTAAAGTTGAAGCTTTCAGTACTACTGGCTTCTACTTCACTAATATCTTTTGAAAAATATTTCATTTCTTTAACTTAAATGTCAAACTAAAACGTAAATGGAGCATAAAAAAATCTTTCAAAAGAGAGTTAGGGTAGCATACAGCAAGAGTGAATGAGTTACTATGGGAATAGCTTTGGTAAATAAGTATACTGCTTATCATTTTGATACCTTGGGTAGAGTGTAGGATGTACTGAGCGTGGGTAGATTGTATTGAGATTAAATTGAGAGAGAGATTTATTTGAAGTTTTATTAAAGATTTAAATCAAACGGAAACGGCAAATCTTTTCAATGTGTGTGCTGTTTTAGGAGTTACGATTTGCATATCATTGATAGTGTGATATTGTATAATAGAAATTGTATAGTAAAGCTATAAATATTTCTACGACTGGTCGGGTAATTTTTGGATAGACTTTGAGAAAGGTTCTGTTTAGTATTTACATTTGAATTGACACTGCGGCATCGTACGTTTTAAACCGTACAGTAAATCGTTAGTTCAAGAATAGGAATTACTATTAATTGAGGATTATGAATAATGACAACATCCTCTTTAAATGTTTACAGTTCCATTTTACTTCTTTCAATTGGACATTAATAGAGGATAAAGTCTTTTTGAGTTTAGACTTCATACAGACTTTGATGTCATAAAATTTTACAATAAAGATTCCGCAAGTAAAACTAAACATTGAACAAGACAACTGGAGAACGCTCTTTAAGATAATACTTTAATTTTCAAAGAAAGCGATTAGGCAATGTTGAAACATCGGTGCAGTGAAGAAGGTCGCAGAGGACAACCGAAAGATGCAAAATTCGGAGACAAGACTTAAAAATTCAGAACAGTCGTAGTTCAGTTGTTAAAAGTGGGTAGAGTGATCATTGCCAGTGAAATTCGGAATTTGCCTTTGAAGTCTTGACTTCAAACCTAGACAATTGCTTCGTGATCGTAAATTTACTCACTATAAATGAGACTGATTCTCCTAGAAAAGACTTTCTGGGGGAAAAGTGTCTCTTTCCGATAGCCCTAGTGGAATGTTGCCATTTTCTAGCCCTCATTTCTTGTTCAATGGCTAGTAATCAGTTGGAGAAGATGGACGACAGAAAATACATCTATCTTTTAATTTCTTTTCCGAAAGCCGTTGATGGAAAAATTTGGCAGCGTGTCTGTCGTTAATGTCAATCTGATGTTTTTAAGTTTCTGAGATTTGAAACAATTTCCAAACAAATCTATTTAAATTTCTGTCACACAGTTTAAAGCTTTCGTAAACATGACATGAAAAATTATTTTCTCTGATATTGGCATTTTTTATCATTTGTTTATTCAAAACATAAATAATAGTCCTTTTTCTTAATATGCTACGAACTTTTATTTCTTTTTTAGTCAAATTACTGCATTTTTCTCATATGTAAGACAAGCATATATATCATAAACATAAATTGTCATCCTTTACTGACATGCGCCTGTCATAATTATGTTATTTTAAACATTTATTGTCTTTGTTACAAAAATTACGACATTTGATTTTGACTATAGCGATGACCCTTAAGAGGCGCATAAGTGTGTAAGAATTTGTCTATACCAATAAGAATGTATACAGCAAAATGATAGATGTTGAGATAAATATTTCATAACTGTTACGATTGTAAAGGCCTAGTGTATGATTTAGAGCCTTTAAAACTATTTTGTTTACATTTATTGCTCGTCATTAAGCGTTAATTGAAAGGGGGATCATTGAGTATCATTGCGCAGTCATGTAAAAATCTTTAAACAACTACGATGAAAACAGAATAAAATAATTAAAATAATTGCATATTTATAGATATTACATGGATATATAATAACTCAATAACTATTAAATGAGAAGCTTATTGTTTGTCTTTCCTCAATGAACATGGATATTATTTTTTTTATCATGCACTCTTAGCGTGAGGAACTTCATTGTTGTCCTGACAGTTTTATTTCAAAACTTATGTTATGACAGTGTTCGTATTTATACGTCCGGTAACGTTCAAAAGTATCAAAAATTTTTGCTCCATTTCTTTATTTTTTTATTTTTATGTGTTTCTCATTAATAATACAGTTATTCATTTCCACTGAAATATGGTTTTTCAATTGAAGTTAATGTTGTTACCGAGAAAGATATGGCTTTAAACATGGCAAGAGTTATAAAGATACATTACAGAGTCAATTTTACCTTCATATAAAAACTTATAATATGTATAAAGAAAACAATCATGTTTTTATGTTACATGTTGTTTGATGACACTTTCAAACCAAAACCATTTTCTTCTAATTTCCAAGGGTAAATATTACTAATCATAAAAATTTTAAATTTCTAACTTTCCAAATAACCTAAAATTGGAAGGAAATCTAACAATAATCCACCCAATATTTCACTTCTTTGTTGTGTTCTGATATGTATAAATAAATTTGAAACGTCATTTAAATATCTGAGAGGAAGACAGTAATGCAATAGAGTACAAATTGCGAATTTTCTCAAACTCATTTCCACCCAAACGAGTGATTTCATTAAATGTGATACATTTTATACTTATGGTGACATGTTTACCCCGAGAGATAAATTTGCAGTGGCTAATGTATGCAACTGTCCTTGACATAAATTGAGAAGGCATTGTTTAAAGGATTTATAGAATTATATAGAATCTAAGTAGGAATTCGAGAGGGGGAAGACTGATAACTTTCCCTGGGATGATATCTGTTTATTGATTGGTACTTTTTTTAAGTAGTTTCACCTGGGTCAAGTAAATATTTATAAACAACTGCTTTTGAAATTTTTTTAAAATATATATTATTTTATATCACCATTCTCAAAATTTGCAGAATATGGACAGTGGCGGCCTTGTAGTACAGCGCGCTGGCCTTTCGGTACTGAGGATGCTTGAATCGAATCCCGGCCTCGCGCCAATAAAATGCCTCCGTTTCTGTAGTCCCTTCATAGTGGGTAATGCTGGTCCGCCTATAGAATTCCCCCATAATAAAATGGCCAGCAAAACTGCGGTGTATTATAGACGAATGTCTTCACGACAAGTGACTCCGCATTGGTAACAAAAAAAAAGAATTTGTTGAAATCATGGTATATGAGTATGTTTGTGTACTTTACATAATGTGTACATACATCTGTTTGTGTACATACATATTGTGTACATACACATATGATTGTGTATTTGCATAAACATTTGAAATAGGTAAATTTCAGTATTTTAATAAATTTTTATTCTAGTTTGATACAAATCGTACAAAAATTCAGAGAATACCGTAAATTTTTTTGGAAGAAAACAAAATTGTATCTTTTATTTACTTTGTTGATAGAAAGATGCCATTATACCGAAAAATGAATCAGAATAAGCAGCTAAATTATATCCTTTAAAAATCATTAGTAGACAATAAAATGAAGCATGCTCCTACACATGCACACAAATATTTATATACAGGAGATACATAATTTAAAATTTAATTTATAATTTCCGATTTGAAATAATGCTACCAACAAACAACAAATTTTAACAAGCAACAAGTTTTTTCGTACCAATAGCGAACGCACGCCAAACCCTCTGTCCTTACCTAGAATTTTGTTGAACTAATTGATGGCAGGAGTTCGACGACCCCGACTTTAAGTCAGTATTTCCATTTTTAATCTTCCATAACATTTTCTCTCACACATCTTAGATGTATCCTAGTCATGAAGAGGGTTTAAAAAATGTATACATAATCCGTAATATTTCCCCAGCAAGCAAAGTGAGTGAAACGTAAAGGTACGCTAGTCAAAAAGCAACAGAACAATTTTTTTCTTTCCTCAAAATACCTTAGATGTAGCTCAAGAGAGCAGGCTTTCTCAGGGAGGTGACTTATCTGACATGAGTCAGTAAATCATGTCGTAGCGAGTAGAATATCATATTTTTAAGAGCTCTCTCTAATTTTGAAGGTAATATTCTTTCTACTGCAATTCTTTCTACTACAATTTCCGATTTGAAATAATGCTATCAACAAACAACAAATTTTAACAAACAACAAATTTTTCCGTAGCAATAGCGAGCGCATGCCAAACTCTTTATACTTGCCTAGAATTTTGTTGAACTAATTGATGGCAGGAGTTCGACGACCTCGACTTTAAGTCAGTATTTCCACTTTTAATCTTCCATAACATTTTCTCTCACACATCTTAGATGTATCCTAGTCATGAAGAGGGTTTTAAAAATGTATACATAATCCGTAATATTTCCTCAGCAAGCAAAGTGAGTGAAACGTAAAGGTACGGTAGTCAAAAAGCAACAGAACAATTTTTTTCTTTCCTCAAAATACCTTTGATGTAGCTCAAGAGAGCAGGCTTTCTCGGGGAGGTGACTTATCTGACATGAGTCAGTAAATCATGTCGTAGAGAGTAGAATAACATATTTTTAAGAACTCTCTCTAATTTTGAAGGTAACATTCTTTCTACTGCAATGGAACACAGGCATAAATTTACTCAATATATATGTACAGACGTAAACTATATATGTTGCAAATTGAAATTATATATATATATATATATATATATATATATATATATATATATATATATATATATATATATATATATATATATATATTATTTTTTGGCGTACTGGTAGCGCCACCTGGCTGCTTCGCAGTTTGTGCGAGGCGTGTATTTTTTTAGTTGGTACTCTTGAACGAATAAAAGCCTGACGCTTGAATTCTTGGTGATTTAAAATTTCTTGAATTTCTTCAATATATGTAGCTGAGAATTATTTTAGAGTAATAATTTTTCTTCTGATATCAACCGGAGAGTAACGTAACAGGATGTGCATATAATTGCGTAAAATTCCGAGAAACAATTTTATAGGAACGACTGCATATTGTTACCTATTTCCAAAAATATCTGACAGTACAATTGTTTTCTAATAAAAAAGATAAAAAACTTGAAAATATGGGTATTTACATGTAAACATTATTGAACTCGTCTAAAAGTCAAACAAAATTCTCAATTTTTACCATTTTTACGCCTTTTCACAGCTCTTGATGTAATACAAGGCAGTAATTGCACGCACATTTAAGAATAATTTTGAAATACATAAATTGCAAAGTTCATTAAAAATGAAAATTTCCAGATAAATTTAAGGAAAATGGAGTTTAATATAAATATTTGCATAGTAAGGCAAAGATTATAGCATTTTCTAACGTGCAAAGAAAAGAAAATAGTATATAGTTTAAAACTACAAAACCAGTACATGCAGGTAAAACAAATAAAGATACCAGAAAAATAAAAGAAATTAGGATAAATGATATCTTTTGTTTACAAACATTCAATAAACGAATTTTAACTCTCTCCAACATTTCGTTTTCCCATAACTCCATTCTTGTTTTCTTTTATGGGAACTCGTGCACAGACACATCCAAAAAATTCTCTATTATTATTGACAAACAAACAATTCTGTCCTACTTACATATCCTTGTGTGACTCACTGAGTTGTTAATGCCAGTAAACTGTGCACAATTTTTAGCAGATAAATGATTTTTTTATTTTTAGCGCAAGCCGTTACTAAGTGACTTAAATTGCAGAACCTTTCCTGAGCCCTGTTTCATCTGAAAAGAGCAAAAGCGGTTGACACTATAATTTATCTGATTCACTCGATTCTGTTAACCATAATTACATTTAGTAGCTAATTACTCGAAAACTTCAAGTGCATGATCAAAAACCGATTCCTTTTGGACTTGTCAATTCTAAAAATGCTATGACCATTCCCTCTGTCCGATCTTGAGTTATCATTTGGTGTTTATATTGCAAAGCCGACAAACGTAGCATTGAGGAAGATAGAGGAAGAACATAATTGACCCTCTAACATACGGTTAGCAAAGTCTGAAGGCAGATGTTTGCTCGACAGAGGGATCATTTGATAGGATTTGTTTCTTTCTCGGCAGAATCATCGACATATTTTACTAAGAACTCATAATTACATTAAAATGTTTACATCACATGTATTGTCTAGAAATTTCAGCTAGTATGACTATTCTAGAATCTACACCATTGGTTCTCACGCATTTCGTTCATGAAAACCTTAGTATGATTTAAGTTAATATTAACTTCAGAGGTACAAAATTTTTAAACTGAGCAAATTTATTTTGGATATACCATTAAAATTTTATAGAAATATTTCTGAGAAATATGAATTCGAAGTCATAAATTTTAATTTGGAAGCAATTAGAAAATCTAGATAATAATTGGTTTGTAATTTACTCAGCGAATTCTTATATGTCAAACAATGAAGCTTAATATGAAAGTTTATGAAAGTTAATTCGATGGAAGAACGTACTTTTAAAGTACTTATGTTTAGTAAATTGATCTATGACAGCAAACAGTATACAATAGAAACCATGAGTAGCTAATTATTAAAATTCGAAGATTCTAATAACTAGTTTCTCAACAACGAATGGATTATATATTATATATCAAATTATTTGATAACAGTCATAATTGTCATTAATAAATTGTCATGTTAAATATTATTCTTATGAAATATAATTTTACTGTAGGTTCATATGTAATTTATGTATTTTACTATGTCAGTAACTCTGAGACATGATAAGCCTAAAAACTTTTAATATTTGTGATCAATCAATAAAGTATATATTTTATTTCCTGATTTACAATAATAATGGTAGATATAACATTCCTGTATCTCGAACTTAGCCGCCTTAATATACGTAAGAGAAATATTAAGATTTGTGCTTGATCTAAACAGCAAACATGTATTTTTTCTACAGATTCCAATATACGATATATGAATTATTGAAACTGTAGCTATGTAAGACGAACCGAAGATTTTAGTCACAAATAAAGTGGTAACAAGAAACCTCAGAATTTCTTGTGAAAGAATTTTTGAAAGTATATATTGAAGCATTCAATGATGTGTACTGAAACGTTACTTGACTCTTTTAATAGTATTGGCGGCAAATTGAGTAACGTTATTAATAGGGGTACATAAATTTCGCACTTATTCGCAATATAAATATAAATATATATATATATATATATATATATATATATATATACTCTGAAGTGCCACTGAATTAGGGATACCTACCAAGTAACGAGTTGGGCCTCCTCTGGCCTTGATAACGGCTGCCACACGACGAGGCGTAGATTCAACAAGTTTCTGGAAACGTTCCACAGGAATGTTTTGCCAAATATTGGCTAAAGCTGTCCATAATTCAGTAAGGTTCTTTGGTGCTGTGTGATGGCCTTTCACTCCTTGTTTCAAAACATCCCAAAGATGCTCAATAGGATTTAAGTCTGGGCTTCTAGGTGGCCAATTCATGACAGAGAAGTCAGAGGAATGGTCATCCAACCAGCCAGTAGCCAACCGGGACTTGTGAGAGGCACAGTTGTCTTGCTGGAAAACTCCATTACCGTGCGGATAACAGAACAGCATAAACGGATGGAGGCGATCACTAGCAACTCTACGTACCGTATTGCATTGAGGGAGGTTGGTACACGCACCAAAGATCCCAAACTGTGCCACGAAAAAACACTCCAGACCATGATTGAGCCACCATGCCCTTGTACAGTTCCAGCCAGGCATGCAGGATCCACGGCTTCATGAGCCTGACGCCATATTCTCAGCCTCCCGTCGGCGTTAAGTAGTCGGAATCGAGACTCATCACTCCATGCTACTCGTTTCCATTCCTCTACACTCCAGTCTCTGTGCTCTCTTGCCCATGCAAGACGTGCAGCCCGATGGCGAGTATAGAGCAATGGTACTCTCGTAGGTCGACGGCGCCCGAAACCCATACGGTGAAGCGAGCGTTGCACAGTCCGTTTACTGACTGTACGACTGGCACCGTCATTAAACTGGGTGGTAATTTGAGCTAATGTTTGGCTTCGCTGGCTGCGTACAATACGCCTGAGCCGTCTCTCACCACGCACTGTCAAGGCTAATTGTCCTTTGCAGTTTGCCCGATCGCTAGTTTTTTCCACCATCCATGTATTCTTGGTATACTCTTGACACTGTCGACCTTGAAAATCCTAGCTGTCTGACGATTTCGGAAATTGAATGGCCCATGCGTCGCGCACCTACGATTTGTCCGCGACCGAAGGCGTCTAAATCAGGCAGTTTATCCATACTGTCAATTCCAACAACTAATTCAGAACAACCACAGTACGCGCTAGCTATATATGCAGTTACCACAGCGCCCTCACTTGCGCATACATGATGCGCAGCGCTACACAATTTGCATAGGCTTTGCTATCCCTAATTCAGTGGCACTTCAGTATATATATATATATATATATATATATATATATATATATATATGTGGGATGCCATCCATACAGCCCCATGCATGCCACTCTCATATGGAGTGCGCCCCTGTAACCCCGGCGAGCGCCACCTAGCGGGCGCCGCGAAGAACAGAAGAGATAGACGATGTTTTGCTACCGACGAGCGCGCACGTGTGTGTGCCGCGTTGCTTGTTTTTTCCCCTTTTAGACGTTAGTTCCCCCTGTAAATAATATCCCTCTTTAAATAAATGTTACTTATGTTAACACTGTTTGTGATTATTCCCCCCAAAACCCCACAGATGGGGGCTCTGGCCTCCTTTTACCCTTTAATCCCCTAGATCTCCCATGCCTGCCGTATCAACTCTCCATTTGACGTGATAGTTTTAAAGACGTTTACAGCTGATATTTACCGATTTTTCCTGAGACGTATAATTCGAGGGCCTTAAGTTTTTCATCTTTTTTACGTGACAAGGACTGAATTTTCGACTTGACGACTTTCGTATTCGGATTTACAAATTCTTGGATTATTCTGTTTAGAAGTCTGCATTCAGTGAGTACCATTTTTTTTTGTTGTGTCAATATGTGTTCAGTTTCACTAAACGATATTGTGCCAATCGCACAAGCACTCAGCTGTGCACCAACTAAAAGTATTAAACTATTGTTTTTGATTTGTTTTGATGATACATTTGAACGTTCATCCCGATCTAAATTACGCAGTTTTCAGAATTTCCCTGTAACTTACGATTTGAATTCGCGAAAGAAATCCATCCTTAAAACATATTCATTAAATGATTTTATCTGTGTTGCTAATATTTTGCATATTGATTCCGACGGTTCTAAAGATAAACTATGTGATTCCATTTTTGACGCACTTTCGAATTTAAGTTCCTTTCAACCGATTTTTGACTTCGGCGATGGGAATGACGAATTGGCGCCAAGATCTTTCGCGCAGGCACAACAATCACAGACGCCTGCTGTTCTGGCCACTGTTGAAAACGCTTATACAAATTCTTTTTCGCCTAAACAACAATCCGAAATTGACACTTCCGTTCCTTATTCTAATTTATGCCTTGTTTTGAGAGATGTTTCCTGTTCTATGCGAAAATTTACTGGTAGCAATGCGTATACTATTCAAAGCTTTTTGCGCGACGTAGAGGATAATTTATCTCTTTTACCAGAATTAACAGATCAGCATAAAGTGATTTTTGTAAAAACTAATCTTTCTGGATCCGCTAAATTATTTATTCAAAGCCAACGTAATCTAAACACTTTGAGTTCTTTAAAAGAAGCTTTAATTGAGAAGTTTGGTTCGAAAATTACGAGCGCTGAGTTACATCGACAGTTACGAAATCGAAAGCTAAAACCAAATGAATCTCTTACAGAATATTTAATTGTTCTTCGCGAGTTAGCTTCGCAAGCCCTTGACTTTGCCGTGGACGATGCTAGTATAATTGAGTATTGCATAAATAATATTCCAGACGCTCCGTGTAATAAATTAATTTTGTATGGTTGTACTAACTTTACGGAATTCAAACAGAAACTCAAAATTTATGAAAAGATTTTTGACAGAAATAGATGTAAATCCTCAACTAACCATTTCGGTTCTACCTACATACCTCGTAAACGTGATGACGTGTATCATAAAATTTCAAACCCAAGACGTGAGATGAAACCAGAAGCATTTCGTCCTCATGCTCAAAGTAAACAAATGTGCTATAATTGCTTTAATTTTAACCATATATCTAAATTTTGTCCAGACAAACATCGCGGTCCAAAATGTATTTCTTGTGGAAATTTTGGCCACATCGCCGCAAATTGTTCAAAATCAAATGATTTACACACACAGAGAGAAACTAATGTTAATACGTTGAATTCAACTGCTTCAAATTTAATGTACAAGGATGTTACACTCAACCATGTCTCTTTCCACGCGTTAATCGACACAGGTTCGATGGCTACGATTATGTTAAAACGAGCATATACTAGAATTGGATCCCCTGTTCTTAATAACTCTAGCACATTGCTTACGGCTTTTGACAATGGAAAAATTAAGCCGCTTGGTTCTTTCAAATCCCAAATCGTTATTGATGGTCAATTGTTTACCGCTGATATTTGTGTTGTTGACGATAATACTATGCCTGTAGATTTGATAATTGGTATGAATGTACTTGCACAGGCTGAATTCACTATCACTAAAGACGGACTTTCGATTCATAAACCTTTAGATTTTGACGCTATAGACGAAGACGTTACTTTTATTAGTAATATATTGGTAATAGATGATTCTAGCCTTGTCATAGGCCCTAGTGCTACTAAACAACAGAGAAATACCATTCAACACCTCGTGACCAATTATAAACCCCATAAAATCAAAACTACTAAGATTGAAATGCATATACAAGTTGATACTTCGACTCCCATCTGCTACAGACCACGACGTTTACCATTTACTGAGAGAGATATTGTAGATAAACAAGTTAATACTTGGATTCAGGACGGCATAATAGAACCCTGTTCATCAGACTACTCGAGTCAGGTTGTTCTTGTTAAAAAGAAAGACGGAACCCCACGACTTTGCATCGACTATAGGCAATTAAATAAACATATAGTTAAGGATAGATACCCTTTACCTCTCATTGACGACTTATTCGATAAACTTCAGAATGCTCGTGTTTTCAGTACTCTAGACCTAAAAAATGGATTTTTCCATGTTAATGTTCATAAAGACAGTCGACGCTATACTTCCTTCGTGACACATTCAGGTCAGTTTCAGTTTCTTTAAGTTCCCTTTGGTCTTTGTACATCACCTTCCGTATTTGAGCGATTTGTTAATACAGTCTTTAATGATCTCATTTTATCAGGTCAGATATTGTTGTATATGGATGACTTAATCATTCCTGCTAAAGATGAAGAGGAAAATATTGAAAAAATAAAATCAGTGTTTTCTGTCGCTTCTGACTACGGTCTTGAGATAAACTTTCGAAAATGTAAATTCCTTCATACACAAATTGAGTTCCTTGGTCATATTATTCAAAACGGACAGTTATTTCCCTCCCCTCTTAAAACAGCCGCCGTTCTAAATTATCCGGAACCAAAAAATCAAAAAGACGTCCAATGTTTCCTTGGTTTGGCTGGTTATTTCCTTAAATTTATCCAAAATTTTTCAGTTATCGCTAATCCTCTATCTAACCTTCTAAAAAAATCTACTATTTTCCATTTTGGTGTAAACGAGAAAAATGCTTTTTATCAATTGAAGCAATGTTTGGCTAATAAACCCGTTCTTAATATTTATAATCAGAAAAGCGAAACTGAATTACATACTGACGCTTCTATCCATGGTTTTGGATGCATTCTTCTTCAGAAATCCACTGATGATAACTGTTTTCACCCTGTATATTTTGCAAGCAAATCTACATCCGACGCTGAGAAAATTACTCAAGTTATGAACTCGAGATGTTAGCCGTAATTCATGGATTGCAAAAATTTAGAGTGTATCTACTTGGTCAAAAATTTACCATAGTTACAGACTGTAACGCCTTCAAACTCACTATGAGCAAGCGCGATCTCAGTGCTAAAATTGCTCGATGGGCACTATTATTAGAAGATTACAATTATACAATTCAACATCGAACTGGAGTGAAGATGGCTCATGTTGATGCGTTAAGCCGCTATCCGACGATGCTCATTACCACCGATTCACTGACTTTCGAAATACAAAATGCTCAGTCACACGACCCTAACATTCAAGCAATTAAAGAAATTCTTAAAACTAAACAATATCACGATTATTTTATCAAAGCAAATGTTCTCTACAAGTTAGTTGACGGTTACGAAGTTCTAGTCGTTCCAGACTCAATGCAAGACGGTATTATTACAGACGCACATGAGAATGGACATTTTGCTACTAAGAAAATTGAGGAGCAACTCAAACAGCAGTTTTACATACCTAATTTAAAAGATAAAATTGCCAGGTGTATTGCCAACTGTGTTCCATGCATCTTGACGAACCGCAAGTGTGGTAAACAAGAAGGACTACTACACCCTTTACCAAAAGAGGACACTCCACTCCATACATATCATGTCGATCACTTAGGACCTCTCGCTACTACTTCTAAACGATATAAATATATTTTCGCCGTTATCGATAGTTTCACCAAATTTGTGTGGCTTTACCCGACGAAATCAACTGACGCTGCAGAAGTACTCTCTAAATTAGAAATACAGAAACAAGTGTTTGGAAATCCCGTACGTATTATTTCCGATCGAGGATCTGCTTTTTTATCTAATGCCTTTAAAGACTTTTGCGACCATGAGAACATCCAACATTTGACTATAACCACTGGTCTTCCTCGCGCAAATGGACAGGTTGAACGTCTCAATTCTATAATCATTTCTGTTTTATCCAAATTGTCCATCCAAGATCCTACGAAGTGGTATACTCATGTGGCTGACGTCCAGCAAATTATTAACTCAACTTTCCAGCGCAGCATTAAGACGACTCCCTTCGAACTGCTTTTCGGTACAAAAATGCGTGTCCGTAACAATCTCCAAATCACACACCTGTTGAATGCCGAAATACAAACTGAGTTTATAAATTCACGCGACGACCTCCGCAAAGACGCCAAACAACAGATTTTAAGAGTGCAAGACGAAAACCGTAAAACCTACAATCTACGACGAAAGTTACCTCCGAAGTTCAAGTTGCACGATCTTGTCGCCATAAAACGCACCCAATTCGGACCTCGTTTAAAACTCCATCCAAAGTTCCTCGGACCCTACAAGATCATCAGACTTAAGCCTAACGACACCTATGATGTTCAAAAGTGTGGAGATTTCGACGGACCCATGCATACCAGTACAACAATCGAGTTCATGAAACCGTGGACTCATAACTTTACATAACATACTTTGATTTTTAAACTATGTTTTCATTATTATTTTTTTTCTTTTTTCAGGAATCTTCATTAGCCAGGATTGTTTTGCTGTTTAGATGTTACTACAATTAGTGTTATATTTTTCATTTTCTTTTCCAGCTCATTTTGCTAGTATTATAACCTATGTGTATTTCTTATAACTTTTATACTTTTTTTTTTCATTTCGTCATAATAAATTGTCACCTGTATTTGTTTGTGCCCCTACCAGCATCTGGGGGCAGATGCTTTTTGTCGGATGGCCGATGTGGGATGCCATCCATACAGCCCCATGCATGCCACTCTCATATGGAGTGCGCCCCTGTAACCCCGGCGAGCGCCACCTAGCGGGCGCCGCGAAGAACAGAAGAGATAGACGATGTTTTGCTACCGACGAGCGCGCACGTGTGTGTGCCGCGTTGCTTGTTTTTTCCCCTTTTAGACGTTAGTTCCCCCTGTAAATAATATCCCTCTTTAAATAAATGTTACTTATGTTAACACTGTTTGTGATTATTCCCCCCAAAACCCCACATATATATATATATATATATATATATATATATATATATATATATATATATATATATAATTTCAAAAATTTCGCATTTATTTTTTAAAAAATCACAATTATATTACTTGGTTAAGTATCGAAATTCTTAGTTAAAAGCTAACGTTGTAGTAGTCTCTCCATTCTCCTAAGTCTTTAGCAATAAGTAATAAGCTAATTTAGAGAGTGAGATCTCCCAGTTAAAGACCGTTGATGATCTTACATAAGCAACTATGTTAATATATTATTATAATTATTACCTAATTTCGCTTAAGAAGCCGTTTATCAACGAGTTTTCGCCGAAAAATATTAAAAATATTATTTTCGCATTTATTCGCTCATATCGGCAAATTTCGCATTTATTCGCTCATATCGGCAAATTTCGCATTTATTCGCATCTATTTCGTAAATACGAAAATTACGTATCCCTACTTATTAATCACTAGTTTTTCCTGTCTGTCTTTTTGACCACCAACTTTAATATTTTACAGATATGAAGCAAATATGTCTCGAAGAATATGTTGTTTGATTGATATAACCCTTATGTCCTAATTCGTATTAAACTGGATGAAGTTTATTTCTATTGAACTAAATATTCCTTACTTCTAGTTTGATAAAACGTTGAAATATGTTACGATTCACACATTGTTTTGGCATACTTGCTATATTTTACTGCATTATTTGTGTAAAGAAATGCCCTCTTAAAATTCTTTTGTAATCGAGAGTGTGAAAACTTGAAAGATTTAAGGGTGCAAAATCATTTCTATAAGGAACTTAACAAATGGCCTGGACATTAAGATATGATGCTATATATAATATCGAATATAAAATGTACTATTTTTCTTTGAAGTTAAACTTTCAGTCCAAACTCATCTATCTAAAATTTCCGGAACAATTTCAAAATATTCGTCAGTTTCCAAAGTTAACACAATTCACGGTGGCTGGCTGAAACCATTCTCATTGTCATTTGACATTAACATAACAATAGTATCCAGTCGTATTACAGTGCGACAACTCATTGGTTCATAAGAATTTATCCCCGTTTAAGTCAAGGCAAGTAAACAAGAAAAGAGAGAGAAGATTTTAGCTTAATTTAATCGTAGCTCGTAAGCAACAGTGTTATTCTTGTTGTCAGATAAGCAGTCCTACAGTAACAAAGCGTGTGGTTTCGAATGTTCCGTCGACGTTATATTCGGGCTCATTAAGGGAGCAATTGAATGCAGTTTTTTCTTCTTCGGATTTTGATAGCAGAACGGATATTTTCTCGTATTATAATATTTCGCATGGGAAGATTCATAGATCATCAAGGCCGGACGATGGTCGAATGGCTAGGTCGCTGGCTTTCGGTACCAGAGTCTGTGGGTTCGAATCCCACTCATGGCATGTACGTTTGTAGCCGATCAGGATCGGCTTTATTCTGTAGGTCCCGGTCTAAATAACCCTCGTGTAACAAAAAATGGCCGTAGAGCTCTAAACCAATCCAAACCATAAATCATCAAACTACCATTTCATCAAATACCTCGTTCACAGTCAGTAACTTCTAATCTTTATTACATGATATTTCCAAGTAAAGAAAATGCTGCATTGAAAACATTGCTACATTACCCTGATGTACTGATTACAAAGTCTCAAAAAGTAAAGAATTTGCCGCAGTAATGTACATGCATTAATACTAGCTGATGTGGAGGCGCTCGGAGTTGATATAGAGTTTAATCGCGTATGTTATCTATCATGTTAACAAATGTAATCGAATTCCCCCATCAGCTTTTCATTCATCTTTACTTAAACAGAAACACATTTTTAGTTTTCGACTCACTTGCTTGATCTTTTCCCTTTATTATACTTTTTCACAACAGTTTTAGAGAAAAAAAACACTTTATAACTGAAATTTCGCCTCATTGCTAGAGTGATTTGCTTAGGAAGTGCATTCATTTACAGTTCGAAAGGTCTCTTTCGGGAAAAATACGTCAGAAGCTAAATATATAATTCGAGGTTTTTTTTTTCTAAACTAGCATTTATTCTTAAATATAAAGTGTTATTTTTAATACCCTTTATTATTTCAGACAGTTGGGGGTTTGGTACTTCCCGATTTAGGATTCCATATACAAAAGATATAAACTGAGTTATGAAAATACTGAAGCTTGCATGTGCCAGATCGTAGTCAAAAATAAACTTTAAAATTTGGGTTGTGTTGTTTGATTAAAGTTCTTGATTTAAATAAAATTGTTCATGATACTGGAAAATTTAAAATACAAAATTATAAGCGAAGGACATTAGATTGGTTGGTTGGTTGGTTGGGGTTTTATGGCGCAAGATCCAAAATAGGACATAAAGCGCCAAACACAAGACTAGAGCAAAAAGATATTCTATAAAGTCGCCACGCTCGAACCAACGGTGAAATAACAGATTTATAACCAACACTAATAAATATAAAAACGAGTAACCGTGAAAAACTGAATAAAAGGGATGATAAAAATTATGTATAAACAAGTTAGAATGATGATATATACAAGGTAATAATTAAAGATATATAAAAGTCATAAAAAACGGTGATATATAAGGTGGTAAAAACAATGATACATAACATTGATAAAAAGATTATAAAAAAAGATATTTGTAAAACGCAATACAAGTTTAACGATAAAATCAATTGCTAAAGCACAGACTGTGTATAAAACCAGTAAAAAATAAGAAGGTAAACAGAGCAGGCTCCCCCAGCAGTTCAGATAAGATAGGTGAACTGGAGGCAAAAAACCTATTATACTGGGCTTGAAGCGAAGGGCAAGACGTCAAAATATGTCCAACCGAAAGTGGAGCCTTACAATGTTGACAGAGAGGGGCGTCCTCACCCATCAACAAATGTCGATGCGTCAAAAGCGAATGCCCGATTCTCAACCGTGTGAGTATGACGTCTGCACGACGCAGTTGAGCTGATGGCCAAGCACCAATACATGGTTTAACCTGTCGCAGCTTATTAGTAACCTGCAGATCCCAATCTACTTGCCATTCTTTCCTAACTAACTTTTTCACAGCGGACTTCACATCACTGATAGGCACATGCTGATTCAGCCGATGCACAGCGCCTTTAGCCGCAGCATCTGCCTGCTCGTTACCCGATATGCCGACATGACCAGGCACCCAGCAGAAAAGGACACTGAAGCCACGACGGCAGAGGCAACGATGCAGATCCAACACCGGCGATACAAGGGAATGGGAGTGTGACACTTCACCATTCTCTAAAGTCTCTAAAACGCTGATGGAATCTGTATAGACTATAAAACGCCTATCTCTCTGCCGGAAGATATACTTCAGAGCTTCATGTACAGCCACAAACTCTGCTGAAAAGACAGAAAAACAGTCGGGAAGTGAATAGCTCCTAACGTCTCTGCCACAGACGTAGGCACATCCAACATGATCTTCTGTTTTCGAGCCGTCGGTATAAACATCAACATAGTTAGGGTAACTAGCGAGGTGCGACGCAAAAAGCTGGCGAAAAATGACAGGATCCGTATTCGATTTTGCAAAACCCTGGAAGGGGCGCAAGTACGAAATCTTGTGGTTTCGCCAAGGTGGAAAATGCAAAGTCGGTTGCAGCATGACATCCACATCACAGAGCGGAGACGAAGTAAGTAACGTCCTCATGCGAAGTCCGAAAGGTGGAATGCAAGATGGCCGATTTTCAGAAAGTCGGTCAAACTGACTGTCAAGTAGAGCAGAATGGAGTGGGTGATTGGGTTGCGAGAGGATACGGAAGTACAACTGAAGCGACAATTGCTTGCGAATAGATGGTAAAGAAGGCTCACCGCAGATGACATTTAAACTGTTTACGGGAGATGTTCTGAAAGCACCAGAACAGATTCGAAGGGCGGAATGATGAATCGTGTCCAGTTTCCGTAGCACGGAAAAGCGTGCGGAACCGTACACGGCGCATCCATATTCCATTTTCGATCGAATGACTGCGCGATAAACCCGGAGCATGGTAGCTCGTTAAGCTCCCCAGGACGTGTTCGATAGAACTTTGAGCAAGTTTAGAGCCTGCTCAGACTTCCGCCGCAGATACATTACGTGCGGAAGGAAAGTTAGCTTACTATCAAACAACACGCCCAAGAAACGAACCACGTTCTCTACGGCTATCAGAGAGTCACCTAGGTATATTTGCGGGTCAGGATGCAAACCTCTGCGTTTGCAAAAATGTACACAAGAGGTTTTTTCGGTCGAAAACTTAAATCCGTTCTCCGAACACCATGTCATCATGCGAGAGATTGCAATTTGCAGTTGTCGTTCAATGTAACGCATATCCTTGCTTTGGCAGGAAATCTGCAAGTCGTCAACATATAGATTGCCCTGAACAGATGGTGGTAAGCACTTTAAAATTCCATTAATTTTAAGAGAGAACAGTGTAACACTAAGTACACTTCCCTGAGGAACTCCTTCTTCCTGAATGTAAACATCGGAAAGTGTGGTACCAATGCGAACTTGAAATTCTCGTAGTGACAAGAAGTTCGCAATGAAAATCGGCAAGTGGCCACGGAAGTTGTTATTGTAAAGGTCACGAAGAATGCCATATCGCCAAGTCCGGTCATAAGCCTTTTCGATGTCAAAGAAAACTGACACTAAATGGTTTCTTCTGACAAAGGCGTTACGAACTTCAGATTCTAAGGCAATGACGTTATCCACCGTAGACCGGCCACGCCGGAAACCGCTTTGTAAGGGTGACAGATAAAGCTCGGTTTCTAGTACGTACACTAACCGATTGTTTACCATGCGTTCTAGTAGCTTACACAAACGGCTCGTGAGTGCAATTGGACGGTAATTATTCGGGTTAGTAGCATCCTTTCCCGGTTTAGGAAAGGGAATCACTATTGCCCTACGCCAAGAGGTTGGGAAAGTATGTTGCTCCCAGATTCTATTAAACAAATACAGCAAATTACGGAGCGAGCTGCGAGAGAGATGCTGTAGCATCGCATAACTAATGCCATCGGGACCCGGGGAAGTCATCCGAGTCTGCCGAAGGCAATTCTCCAACTCCTTCTCCGTAAAGGGGCAGTTGTATGACAGGTTGGACTGAGTTTCAAAACGCAAGGGTCTAGACTCGGCACGCAGTTTGTGTCGCATGAAGGTGGTCGGGTAAGACGACACACTCGACACAGAACTAAAAGCGTTGCCAATGGCGTTACCAATGTCCTCTACGGTCGACAGGGTAACGCCATCTTGGACGATGCATTTTAGGGGCTGTTCAGAATATAATCCCATGCATTTTTTCACTTTCGTCCAAAGCTGCTTACTGGGAGTGGATGATGTCAATTCCGAAACATACTTTTGTCAAGACTCTCTCTGACAACGTCGACGCACTCTACGAGCGTTAGCTCTTGCTTCTTTAAACGCAATGAAATTAGCAGTCGTGGGATATCGCCAAAATATCCCCCACTGTTTTCTTTGCTTTTTCAGGGCTTCTCGACATTCGAGGTTCCACCACGGCTTCCAATTTCAACGACCATTTGGTGAACTCTTAGGAATAGCTGCATCGGCAGCTTCTATTATAACATCGGAGACAAGACGAACCGCATCATCGATATCACCGTCGACCATAACCTCGGTGATGGTTGCAATGTCTGTAAATCGCGACCAGTTCGCAGACTCATATTTGAATCGCGCAGGGCGACAGACTATAGATCCCATGCCGGACAGTGACACAAAAAAAGGGAAGTGGTCACTCCCGCGAAGATCAGTCCCAACCCAGAAGTTACAAGATGGAAAAAGTAACGGTGAACAGATGGCAAGATCGATGGTATGAAAGGTTCGAGATGTTTCGTGAAAGTGAGTAGGATCACCATTATTGAGGAGGCAAAGATTATGGTCAGTTAATAACTGCTCCACTTGCCTTCCTCGAGCGGTGTTACAGCTACTCCCCCACAACACATTATGAGCATTAAAGTCTCCAAGTATAACAAAAGGTTCCGGAAGCTGAGTCACCAAGTCGTCGAGAGTTCTTTGATCAACAACATCGTTAGGTGGCAGATATATTACACACACGGAAATTAGTATCCGCATCTGCACACGCACTGCAACCGCTTGAAGTGGAGTATTTAACGATAGGACAGAGTAGGGATAGCTGTGAGAGGTCAGGAGAGCAACACCTCCAGACGCTCGCACACCCGAAACATTGTCCTTCCGAATAATACTATAACGACGTAATTTGGCCGTGTCCGCTGACTTCAGGAAAGTTTCCTGAAGTGCGACACAGGCCGGATGGTAATCTGTGATCAAAGACTTCAGATCTGATAGTTTATTACAGAAACCGCGACAGTTCCACGAAATTAAACTCGCCATCAAGAGGAAGAGGGAGATGGAGCACGAGGTGGAAGAGTTGAGGTGTCCATAGACACCCCAGCATCAGGATCAGAAAGATCCGAATTGGACGCGCAAATTTGGAGGGAATCCTCCTCCATACGCGCCACATTGCGAGGGTCTTTCAACTTACGTGAATGACTCACTCGCTTTGCAACTTCAGCACTTTTTAATTTTTTATATATAGGTGGTTTTGGTGTAGAAGGTTTTGAGATTGAAGAACGGGATGTTTTATTAGGTTGTGAATTAGATTTTGAAGGTGCGGTTGTTTGAGTTTTACTATTGTTTGGTTTATTGGTGTTAAGAATAGGCTCCGTTTGGGTTGATGAGTTATACATAACTCTCTTGGAAGCGGCAACAGAGGCGTATGAAACACCAACTCTAGGGCTTCTAGCCTCGACCTGTTTGTGCGCTTCTAAGTATGACAGACTATTGTTGGCTCTTACGGTCTGAATTTCTTTCTCAACTATCCATTTTGGACAGGAGCGTGAGTATGATGTGTCATCTCCTTGGCAGTTGACGCATTTAGCTGGCTTTGTGCAGGTCTCAGATGTATGGTCAGGCTGGGCACATTGGGCACAGACCACGGAACCACGACACGATGCTTTCGAGTGTCCGAAACGTTGACACTGAAAGCAACGGAGAGGGTTCTGAACGTAGGGCCTGATGGGACACCGAAGGTACCCAGCAATAAGGAATGATGGTAATTTAGGTGTGTCGAAAGTCAAGATGAGATGCTTCGTTGGAAGCACTTTCCCCTCTCGACGGATATTAATACGACGAACACCAGACACATGTTGGTCGTGTAGATGCTCCAGGATTTCCTCTTCGGGGGTATGGAGGAGATCGGCCTCCGATATTACTCCTCTCGAAGAGTTTAAATATCCATGAGGAGCCACGGACACAGCAATGTTTCCAAACATATTTATCTTAGACAACTGCGCAGCTTGTACTGCAGTCAATACTTCAACAAGGAGGTCACCAGAACGGAGTTTTTTTATTGAATTAACATCGCCTATTACAGAAGTTATACATTTTTGTATCAAGAAAGGTGATACAGTTGTGAAGTTGCCTTCGGTACGTTTAATAATGAAAAACCGAGATGTTAAACTTTTATTCGATGAGACAGATGATGAGACAGATGATGCTTGCTTAGCTTTGCTTGAAATATCCATAAAAATGGGCCGTATGTTCGGTCCCCGGCGGCACCACCCACCATGGAGCCCAACAAGGGGACGCCGGTTACTGCGCCAGTGCTAACCGGGAACTATACGCGCGGCCAATGACCGGTTGCTTAGCCCTGAGCCAGTGAACAATGTCTAACCGACCAGCCGATTGGTACACACGGGACCAATGTGCACCTCCCGTTTACCTGAAGCAAGGGCCAAAGTAGTGTGTTGGAGAGTTATCTTACTAAAGCCCACATTATGGCGAAGAATAAAACCCCTCAACTACCAGGATACCCATTTCCTGGGACACGGGTCTCCACGCACGGCAAACACGTGGGCAGTTAATCGCCATTAGAAGCTAGAAGCACAGAATGGCTACAGCTTCTGATGAGGAGCCCTCACCTCCGAAGAGGTAACCGCAACGAGGGATAAAAAAAAGGTAAAAGTAGAAGGACGAGAGGAGAAGAAAACGGAAAGGAGGGAAAGTTCGCTGGGGTACCTCGGGATTGCGACACCCGTGTTTACCTAAAGAAGGTAAACCCCCTGAGGGGGAAGGACATTAGAATAAAAATATTAAATGTGTACCTTCGCCAAAGATTAGGAGCATCCTGGAATCAAATATATTTATATTTTACTAACAGACTTTAGGGAATGTATTTTACTAATAGAAGTAATATATAGAGGAAAACTTTTATTTCAGTTTTGAATGAAATATTTGTTTTCAGCTTCCGTCAACCACAGAGCTGCATACTTTTTTTAATTAATATTCTAACCAGAATATTATGATGAAACATTTAACGAGCTGTTTTTTATCAAAATTTTCATATACATGTCAACAAATTTCCTTGGTAGCCCTTCAATGTCTGCGACAACAAAAACCGAATTACTACTTTTTTTCGCATCAATGAAATTAAGAATCTTCTCTTTAAAGTGAGGTTTAAAGATATTACCTTACAGTGTATACCTGCTCATTGTGGCATTCATGGCAATAAAGGCGCCGACACATTGGCTAAATTATCCTCAAACATAGGCCCTATTCCTCTTTCTGCGTGTACTCTTTCCAAATGCATTAGCAGGAGGCAAAGAGAGACTAAAGCCAACCAGTGCGATTCATGGAGGAACACCGATGGTCAGAGGCATCTTTTTAATTTCCTGAAAGAACCTAATAGTCCTTTGTATTTTGAGAGGGTTCCCAGACGGGTTGTCCCTTTCGCTGTTAAAGATAGAATTGATCATCTTGTCCCGGAGTCTAACTTGCACCGCTTCAACCTTGCATATACAGATATTTGTCCAGTATGCTCTAAAGATCGTGAGACTGTGGAACATATTCTGCTTTTCTATACCAGAAAGATCTGTTTAATAATTTAGTGATCTGTCTCAGTGACTCAAAGCAATTTTTACTATTTTTCCAGATCCTTTTTATATGTTTGTTGGCTTTAATGTTTACGGGAGACACCGTGAAATCGGTGCTTTTGCGCCGGAGTCATGAGATAAGTTGTATTGTATTCTATTGTATGTCAACAATTTTCTAAACCATTTCGCTACAGGAAATTGTGACTTTAATTCGCAATAGCTTTCGTGTTTAGAAAAAAATTAATTTTATCTTTACTTTTTATATTAAAAAAATAGAAAAAAATATTATTATTAGTCGCAGCACGCTCTTTAAAAAAATGTTTATTCCCTTCAATTATGATGTTTTGAAGAAATAATGCGATAAACAGTATCTAAATTCAATAACAATCTATTCTCAGAATATTTTTAAAGTGCTCAAATAAAAATAGACTTTAAAGGAAATTTTGAAATAGTTTACTCTAATTGCAATGACTTTCATCAGAATGCACAAACAACGACATTAATTAGAACACAAAGTTAATCTTAAATGGATTTTGGAGATACTGCACAAATTAAATTCAGAATGTTCCAAGTATTTTTCTTCCACTTTCGAAAAGTGCATGTTAATTGTAACGCTGATATATTACACGCAGCCCTTTCAGAGACATTAAAAAGAATTTGTCCAAAATGAAGTGATTAGAATAATCCCAAAAATCAGGATTTGAATTAATGCAGTTTAAAAATATTCGGATATGGGATAGGAAGTAAATCTCCAAATAAGGGATTATCTGAGAAGTAGAAATTATGTGCATACCGCAAATTAAATTTCTTACTAATATATGATTTAATTAAAAATTTCTCTTCACCAACACCTGAGCTTAGTACACGGTTAGCTACATAACGCAATATTTATTTATTACATGAATGTTTGTGTCAAATGTTGTGACTAAGAACATGTGATTGGTTCTAATATGTTCCATTGTAAAGGAGAGAGAAATGACACCGAAATTTAGATGTAAGACACTTAATAAAAAACTATATTAAATAGGAATGAGCTCCTTTTGATGCAATTGGTTATCGCAAAAGATCAAAGAAGAATTAACAATATATATAACGCTGGGAATTCAGCTTTATTTAAAAGGAAAACAGAGGATTGGTTGCTTTTTTTTAATTGGGATTTGAATTGAGTTCGCTTCCTTGAGCTAAAGAGAATGTGAGTAGTCATAAAGATAAATGACAAGATCACTTCCAGGTGTAAAAAGGGTTTTATTAAATTAGAGGGTAAGAATTTATAACAAAGATCTCGCCTCTTAAAAGTCAACAACAATTATTTCTCCAGCGACAGTTATAATTTATTTTTTTCACGTTGGGAATTAAGAGTTTTATTTTAAGATAATTATAAATTAATTATCCAGAGGACGAAAAAGAGAAAAACATTTTTTTTAACCATTTAGTATTTTTTAACTATCGGTTCACTTCTAAAAGACTGGTATTTCCCTATAACCTAGGTTTCCAACCTGGGAGGCGCGGACTATTGTCAGGTAAGGCACCACAACTTGTTAACAAAAAATCAGTGTTCATACCATAATATCTATAAATAAACGAATAAACCATGATATCTATAAATAGACAAATTTGAGTGGACAACCATCGAAAAAGAAAAATTTATAGAATCGTCATGCGATAACTCACGAAAACAAAAGTTTCAAAATGAAATCATAATTTAATTTTGGATGAATCTTAGTGGAGAGTATGAATCTTTGTATTGCGAAGAAAGGCCAATGCTTCTACCGTTTGTAACGTCTTATTTATTTGAAACGGGCTTTTCAGCACTGGCTGCAATGAAAACCAAATATCGGACCAGGTTAATGGTCGAAAAAGAGTTACGAGTCTCCACATTGCCCCCAAGATTTGATAAACTTTGTGCCAATAAACAACAACAACCCTCGCAATAAATTTTGATGCGTTAGATGTAGTTTAATTAGTAATTTAATACAAAAATAAATATGCATGTTCGTATTATTATTATAGCAAAATCTTGGTATTATTCTGTTAATTGTAATTTTCATTTTTTTGTGTAATAAAGTTATTATTATTTAAAGTGTCTATATTATCATAACTATTAAAAGATAGGCAGGCGCGAAAAAAAAATTTTTTAGGGAGGCGTAGTAGCATACAGGTTGGAAACCGCTGCCCTATAGTGAAAGTATCCTTCTCTCTACTAGTATAGAAACGAAAGTTGAAAAGTTATGCGAAATATACCGCTCTCTATGTCTTAACTCTGAAGTAGCAAAAATATCAGAGATGATATAAAATACGACATAATTTTAAGTTAATTCACTACCTTAAAATACAAATACAGAGAGAAATTTATCGTTAGACTTATTACAAATATCAAATTATGCTCTTAATTTCACTTATGAAAAAACTCAACTCAAAATTGGAAAACTGAGAATGAGATTTTCATAAAGCTATATTTACAGTTATGGTTTTTATTTAAGCTTTAATTTTGTTTTCGTAAGTTTATTTTCTACTGTGTTATTTCACAATTCGTTTTCAGTTAGTTCCTTTCATTATCATGGTATCCCTTGAGTTTCCCATTTCTCTAAGCAGTTTTTTATGACACTTGCCATTTTCAAATAATAGTACAGGAGGGCATTTTCTGTCGAGATAAAAGAATTTTTTTTTTTAAAATATGAGATCTCAATCTCCAGAAACATTTTTATCTGCATTCCCAGGTGCCCAAAGAATCTTATCTTTGGGCTCCTAAAACTGTTTTAACACTGAGATTACAACCGTAATATATTTAGCATTTATAAAAAGACCGATCTAGCTTTAATTAGGGGAGTAATTTGTATTTTACTTGCATATATGTGTACATACATGTATCCATATATATGTGTACATAAAGCAGGGATCACATATAAATTTACAACGTGATCCTTTCAGTTAGACATCACACTTATCACATACACTTGTACGTAAACTGTATTTTAAACCACCAAAAACACATTTTTCTTTATGTCATAAAAATATAGAGATTAAATTCCGTGGAGGTGCAATGCCGTGATACTGAGTGCTTTTCAGATATTTTCAATAATTGAAAAAGAAATAAAATTTTTATGCAAAAAACGGTATTTTGCAATAATTAAAAAAAGAGAAAAGGATAAATGAAGGGAAAAGGTTATAAATTATGTTACTTTTTATTCATTAATAAATTTATTTATTGTTAATTCGGATACACTTATCCTGAGACACTAGTACAGAAAAGCAGAAATTGTTGACCACCATTTTTAATCACGGAGCACCATACTGGCTAGTCAATGTTACTTCCTTGGTACCACCTCAATTTTGATCGAACAACCCCAGGGGCAACATATGGACAGCACGAAACATCTCCCACCCATCGTCCTCGTGGAAGCACTTTCCAATCAACGGATTTAACGTGTCCATATCCAGCCTAGACACGAAGGTATTTAAGAGTATTCGTCTGGATTCGGATTGAAAACCCCTCAGTCCAATGTCCAAAGCACTTCCACTAGGCTACCCCATGTAAATTTTTTCAATCGTATTTATTAAAAAGTATTCATTGTTTCGTGAGTAAATAATTTTAATGAAACGATACCTTCATTTGTACATATATTTTGGAAGACTGTTAAAAATAATTACTATGTGTTTATGCCTCTTTAACTGAAAATAATTGCTGTTAAATCTCTGGTTATAAAACTTTTTACTGTTCTTAAACTCCATAATGATTTCTGATGCTTAGTTGGAGCAAAACTAAGTTTCTGAAACTGCTATATAGCTCACATAAAATATAACTTTGGCAGTTTATATAACGTTAAATCTCAAACTCATAATGAAACAATAATTTCGATAATTTACAGTGACCATATATTTTCTGGAAACATTGGAGTAAAATTTGCAAACATGGGAAATAAACAGTTAAAGCCTCTCAGTTATTAAAAGTTGTTAATTTTGTCAAGCTGGTTTACTCTGTTTACTGCCGACTTTTAAAGATCGAAAAAAAATTGTTTATTGTAAACGCTAATTTGTTTCGTGATTCTTAAAATATAAATTATGTTGGTTGAGAAAGATTCTAATTAAAATAACCTTTTAAAAGTAATTATATAAAACAAGTTAGAAGCTTATATTTCTTAAAATGCAACGTAAATAATTTCGTTGGAATGTAAGAGAATACTTTATTTATGATACAAAAAATGTCAAGCTTAAGTACGGGGAAAAAAATAATTTTCGCTTCGCCAGCTTTTTAAGTGGAACTAAAATTAAATGCCTTTTAACAGAGGAAAGTATGGAACTTCCACTGAGATTTTAATTAGAATAGTTCAAATTAGGAGGTAAGAATGAATTACTTGGAATGTGGTTTTATAGGAAGAAAAAGTTTTAATAGTCATATTTTTCACAATGATTTCAAAATATGCTTCTCATACTTTTATACTAGAAAACAAGAAACATATGCCTGAATATGATTGTACAGTTTTAATACAAATTGAAGAATAGATGATAATTATCGAATGGAAACGTCATGATCATTCTCACGTTCTACAAATAACGCCAATTATTTAGTAATAAAGATTCGCTTTCAGTTTCATGCAGTAAGCAGTATGCAGGCATTGTGATATTGTAAGTATAGAGTTGAATGCGAATGTCTTGTTTAGAGGCATACAATTAGGTTATCGAAAAAATCTTACAGTGATCTCGTTTAACTCCTACAAACATTTATCTAAGCGAAGAAAATTCATAAAAGTCCCGTAGATTTTGGGCTGGTTTATAAGATTTATCAACGTTTATGTCACTTCAAAGTATAGTGTTTAGTACAATCGACGAGAAATGATTAGTGTATACACTTATGTTCAGTTTAATGAAGAGTAACACATGAATTTACTCAACTCTTGGACAATCAGAAAGTACGTGGCAACTCCAGTTAATCATAAAGCTCCTCGTAAGAATAGAAAGACGTCTATGTTTAGAGTATGGTAAAATGTCTTATTAATAATTCTTTCTGATAGCATCATTTGGACTCCAGTGGTTTAAAGTTTCGTTTGACTAATGAAGAGGCATCAGCAAAATACACTAAGGAAGTGGTCGGCAAACTCATTTGTCAACAGAGCCAAATGTCAAAAGTACAACGACTGAAATATCTTTTGAGAGCCAAATTTTTTAAACTTAAACTATATAGGTAGGTGCATTGTTATTAATTTAATTAGGATACTCCAAAGCTGGCCTTTGCTAAAAACGTCCTCAATCTGAATAAGGTACGTTCGCTGAAGTCGAGCCCTTCCATCTCTTCCATCCACACTCGTATTGTATACTTATTTCGTCTAGCTTCTTTCATTCATTCTCTCTGTATGTCCAAACCATCTCAACATACCTTTCTCAATCCTCGACACTACATCTTCTATCACTCCACAGCGCTCCCTAATATTAACTTAATAAACTGTACTTAAAGTTTTTTTAAGTCTTAGTTAAACTATAGGTACGTTGAATAAAACTTCATATCATACTTAATATCGATATTATTTATTGATAAAATTAAATTGTAAAGCGTCCATAAAATTAAATCATGACAATGACAGACAAACACTAATATGAACAATGGCTTTGCATCTCCTTGGAAAGTTTGGGTAAGTCAAGTTTATATGTTGCTTTTTTTTAGGCACGATTCGAGGTTCTCATCAATAAGATCACTTCTCAATTTACTCTTTTTTTATTTATAAATAAGGCAGTCCTTGTGCACCACAAAGTACAGCACAAGGCTTACAGAGGTAAGTACAACAAAAAACAACAACAAAGAAACAACAACAAAAAACAAAGGAAAACAACAGAAAAAGCAAACAAACTAATTACAAATAAGACTAATTAAAAACAGAAGCAGCAAAGTCAATCAATTTACTCTTGTTAAGGTTCATTCTTGAAAATGATTGTTCATATGAATATGTAGACCCGAATAAGAAAGAACAACAAACACTAGTTTTTCCAGCTGATTATGTGAGTCAGCAATACTATTCCCTGGTATTAAAAATCATATCTTCCTTCTCCAGGTCTTTCAAAGTAGACCACTTGTGCTGTGACACATTTGTTTATCTCCAATATTTCTATATCAGCACAAAGGCGCTCAAATTTCGAACTCCACATTTCTTTGTTTTCTAAATCCAGTAACTGCATTTCAAAGTTTCTAATGTCAATATCAAAGGGTTTGGTTTGGTCTTGGAGTGCTACGTCATTTTTTGCTACACGAGGGCTAATTAGACCGGGACATACTGCTTAAAGCCGATTCCGAACGGCTACACATCCATGCCGATGGTGGGACTCGAACCCACAGACTCTGGTACCGAAGGCCAGCACCGTAGCCATTCGGCCATCGCCCGGCTCAATATTAAAGGGAGGCAAATTTAATAATGTTACAGTAGCATTAAGAGGTTTTTTAACAGAAGCTAACGTCGCTTTGCTGTTTCTGACTTCCTGAAACCTGTCGAGAAAAGCTTCTCTAATATTTAAAAGTGTTGATTTGAAATAGAAAATGTCAATATCAAAATTATTTTCTTGGCGATGTTTCAACAGGCTTGGAAAGTGAATATAAGTTTCTTTATCAAAATATTGAGTAAAAAGAGATAATTTGGTTTTGAATGAAATAAATTCTAACATCGAAAAAATTGCCCATCCTTTCCCCTCTTGTTTACGATTAAGCTGATTTAGATGAGACGTAACGTCTCCCATGAAATAAAATTTCTGGATCCACTGATCGTTCGTTAGTTCTGGATAGTGAACACCCGTCTCAAGGAGAAAAGCTTTAATTTCTGTTTTTTAAGAAAGAGAAACGTTTCAAAACGCTTCCTCTTGAAAACGTACCTTGTCATGCAGCAGAAGATCTGCGTACTCACTCTCCATTTCAACTAAAAATTCTTTAAATTGGCGATGATTAAGACCTTCAGCTATAATGGAGTTGATAATCTTAATCACCAATTTCATAACTTTGCAAATTTCTTCTGAAAATATCTGCGCACAAAGCACATCTAGATGAATATTGCAATGGTAATGGACTCATTGTAAGTACCTCGTGATTTTTCTCTCAAAATAGCAACAAACCCGTTTCTTACGCCAGTCATACTTTTCGCCCCATCTGTTGAAATTGAGACAATTTTATCGAGTAGAATATGAATTTTTTCAATGCACTCAATTACAGCATTTACTATATCCTCGCCACGTGTTTGACCTTTGAGTGACAATAATTCTAAATGTTCTTCTTTAGAACCTGTAGATAAAATAAATCGTACAAAAAGTGAAACTAGCGCTGTATCATTTATGTCACAAGACTCGTCAACTGCTATTGATAAAGCTAAAACCAATTTAAGATCTTCGACTTGATGGTTGGTTATATTCGAAGACCATTTTGACTAGTCTAGTGTTTTCTATCGGTAGACGCTCTCGGAAGTAATACGTTGTAAAACACGATGCAAAGATACGACTTGACGATACGCGTTGACATTTAATCTTTCTGGAAATGTTTTCTTATTAAGTCGCTTCAGAGCACGCGCCTAAATATAAAGACACATAAACACCAAGTATGTAAAAATATAAATAAGAAAACCAGTGATCACGAAGTTTCAATCGCACTGTACGTGCGCGCCCGCACGTGGTATTTTATGGAAGAGCCACACTCAAGGGGCCAAAGAGCCACACGTGGCTCGCGAGCCACGATTTGCCGACCACTGGACTAAGGTAAGAAAAGAACAGATTTTTAAAAATGGTGTGAAGAAATTCCCGAACCTAAGGAGATTTCGAATTCAGTAACTGACGTCAAAATTCTCGAAATCTCGTTCCAGTTTCACTTTTGTATTTTTAGCGCAAGTACAAGTTCAATTCTGTTGAGTCAATGCATTGATCTGACAAATTAACGCGAGTTAAAATTTAATTATGGTGGTATAATGATATCGGGTACAAAAAAGCATTTTCAAGTGCTTTTGGCCCACAACATATAAAATTATTTTTTGTGTTAAACGAAAATATATGGTACTTTATTGTCAGTGACATAGTATTTTACAACAGCTTCAGATAGTCATTTGCTCTTAGTTTTTGAGTTACAAATTATGGGAACAATCATCAGATTTAATAATAAAATAGTACCCTTTATATATTCAATATTATTTGGTGTATTAAGGCATTATGCACCTTGAAATTATTTTCAACGAGCCCCCTGTAAACGAATGAGTGACAAAAAGTAACAGAACTAGTATAGTTTCATTTAAAAAATTACTTAAGCTATATTTATATTCCTTTCATGATGAACTAAAATTGAATTGACATTCGCCGATTATACAACCATGAAATTACACAACTGCGATAATTAAAGTAAAAATATTCAGGCCGACATAAACTACATATTTTTTCATTTTGTTCTGATCATGCATATACAGTATAAGCCATTGTTCTTCTGTATACGCCATTGTTCTTTAATCGTATTTAGACGACAGGGTGACTACAACACTAGGTTTTGGAACTTGTATCTGAAGTTCGGATTCCACGTAGGCGGGAGTTTCTAAACCGATCGGAAGTGTCTTTAAACTTTAAGTCCAGGTAATGTTATCCTTCACAATAAATAATGTTGAAAAAGTTGACAAGTTGGTAATGTTGACAAGTTGGTAATGTTGAAAATGATGACACTGGAGCTCCAAACCCACCAGTCTTTAGAAGTACCTGGCTAATGGCTATTCAAGTAAAAGAGACAAAAAATTGTGAAATCTAATGCCATTTCTTGGAAAGACAGAACTTTAAAAATCAATAAATTGTTAGATTTCATCAATAAAAGCCTTCGCCTTGTAGTAATATTCAAAAAAAGCTAGATACAAAACGGAAATCACACATTCTGATGAATGTTTGTTTATTACCTCATTCACAATTATAAATAAAATAACTTATTTGTACATTGGTGGTTTGTTTGGATGTTTGGAACTCCTTATATAGAGATTGAAATTCAAGGTTTTTAAACAAACATTTTTTATGAAGTAGATCAGAACGAGAAAAAATTATCAAAATATTCCATACCAAATTGTTTTGGCAAAATCAGTTTTTTCATTATAGTGAGACCTCTATAAAAGTAAAAATTACTATATTTTTGTTGCAAATAATGTAATTAAAATAGGAATTATCTTAAGCCATTAAAATGTATCAAAAAGTTTTAAAATTAGGAGTTTTCACTCTCATTTTATTCCGTTTTCACAGCTTACCTATTCTCATTTTATTCGACAATCAATATTCCCTTTTCTTCTAACACATATCTTTTAAGAGTCTACAATTCCGTTATCGTGAAAACTTGCTATAAACTTCATGTCTACCGTTTAAATTTGTTAACTTATTTAATGAGACAATTTTGGAAAGAAATTAGGCAAGATAAATGTTATTTCTTGTTAGCTGCAACATGTCAAGCCTGTGGCTATAATAAAAACCCTTAACAGTCTCAAAGCGTCATAATTAAATTTCCAAAACTACAGTAAGTGAAAACTGCAATCTTGGTCGTAAGTATATAAATGAACCGTAAATTGCAATTCAAGTTAATGTACTACAGAATTTAGTGTTTTTATGTTGGAGTAATTTTCTTTAATTTTGCACGATCATTTACATTTATTCCTTTATATATCTTTATAAAACATTTTTAACATACTAGACTAATGTAGTAAAGAATCAAATTAATTTTTTTAAGAATGTTCTGTACATTTATTATGAATGCTTGAAAAACTGTATTTAAGGATTAATTTTAATTATGCTCAATCAGTCTTTAGTTCAATCTTTTTTCCATGCTTATTACGGAAAGGTAAGTTTAGGATTCCCAATTTTAACCATTGAGTTAACAGAAATTACTGCCTAAGGGATTACGCATTTAGCCTTTTAAAGTGTTTTCTATTTTTAGAATAAATAAATTTTGCCCGGCTTTTAAATATCATTAATTAGCTATCAGGAATCTTCAGTTTTCTACATATTCTAGAAGTTTTATTCATTAACAGTTTGTATTTATCTTAAATAATAACAAAGAAATTCAATAACATCTTTAACATAAAGAAAGATAAAAGTTTCTATTTTTTTTATGATGCAAACTATAGTTTTGTGTTCCATTTGAATAATACAAAATTCTATTCTTCTAACACCCTTTTTATACTGATTTTCTTTTCTCAACTGCGTATTACGAATACTTGAAAAATTCTAAACTTTACCAGCAAAAATAGAAATTTCAGCATATGATATATGTCTTGTTTTTCATGTTTCTTCTGAAAGCATAGATTAACATACTAGATTTGAATAAAATATTTATTAACTTCTAATCACTGCAAAGGTCAAAAAGGCAGTTTTTTTATTGGTTTTGCTCCAGGAAAGTTATTTTCATAATTTTTATAGAAAATAAAAACATTTGACACGGTTAAAAAAATAATAAAACTTAAGATTCCAGCACAAAACTTCATAGAATAATTTAAAATAAATTTTAGGCATATCCTTTTAAAAATGACCACTTTAAAGAAACTGTATTCTGAGATAAACAGTATTAAAGTACAGCAAGGTTCATATATACAGTACAGGAAGAGAACATTGTATACATTAACATATTCATTGTAGAAACATGAATTTCGTGTTGTGGTATTTCGTGTTGTTGTTGCTGATCCCTGTCATCCAGTTGAGCTAGATAAGGTCCGTGTTAACGCACACTTTCAAGAAGTCAATGACCAGCAATGGCCGCTCCTGAAGATCTTCCTTTTCGTTTTCAAGTCCCAAGCACACAAGGATTGTGGTATTGTTAAAGCACTATATTATATTTGAATTCAAAACAATAAAATGTAATTGCTTTATAGAATGCTGTGCACCTAGCCACCATATATAATTTTCAGATTATCATATATAATTTTTAGTTTACTTCGTAAAGCAACGAAATCCACCATACCAAATGTCCTATTTAAATATAAAGAAACAGTGTTCACTGAAAGACCACCCGCCCGGACAGCATATCAACTTTTATGATTTACTTAATTACTATGTGTTTACTCAATTACCAAAATAATTATATTCGCTGAGATTTAACTTAGATATTTATTCAGAGTCCTAAGCATTGCATATATTGTATATATCTATGTTTGCAGTGTAAAGAGTGTCAAGTCCAAAATCGTAGTTTTGAGAAAAATGGGATTGAAAAAAAAAAGGCTTTTGTAAAGTCAGTTTATTATAGATCAATTTTTAATCTTTTTTTAAAGTAAATTTTTTAAATTTTATTTTTGTTGAGTAAAGAGTATTAAGTCCTTTATTGGGACATTACCCCTTTAACACTAACATGTTTATATTTTGTTTCACATATCCCAAATTTTCCCTAATGAATAAAAATATTTAGTAGTGGAATTGGACTTTGCTTTCTGTGCCCTGCAGTAGCCCTTGCTTTTTCAAACATGCCTGATTTGATAACTCATTTTAGCCCATTTTGGACTTAACACCCTTTACACAGCAAACATAGATATTTAATTGATATACTTAAAAAAACACAGATCCTTCGTAAACAGTCATGCATAGTTTTCAGTTTTGCCCCTAACGTGTAAGTAAAAAGTTGGCGATGACTGAATTTATGGGTAATATTTTGGATTATCGTGAAAGTGCATGGCATTATATTAGACATCCAGAAACATGATAACTTAACCCAACAGGGAAGATGTATCAAAATTTTAAGAATGCTACACGTTTCAGTCCAAAGTCTTTAATGAAACATTAAACAAAATAATTATATTCCATAAATTTACTTGAAAGAATTTTTCTTTGATTCCACGGTGAAAAGATCTGTAAGTTTTATATTTATTTACTTTCATTTCCTATAACTTGACTTTTAATAAATCAAAAGGAGATTTCTTCTATTTGTTGCTTAAAATACGTATTCCTTTAATCAAATAATGCTACTTGTATTATTATTTAAAGCGATGTTTTTAATCGTATCTAAATATATGCACCCACCGTGTGTTATTTGAAACTTTTGAAACGTGAAGTTAGAGAGATTAGAATACCAGGGAGAAATCCTATGCTCTGGGAGAACGCGGCAGCATTTGATCTCTGGTGCCAGAAAATTTTTTGAAACAGGCATATAGTTAAAATAACATTTCAAACTTTTCCTTTCAACTTTGGTCCGGATGCTTCTAATTATTTAAATCTCAACGGGATTTGAATTGTAAATAACTTTAAATTTTCAATATACATATTTAGATAGGTACAAATACTTTTGCTTGTGGATTTCATACTTACATTTTAAATTTCAATGTAAATTTTCAAGTTTCAGGGGATCGTTCTTTTTAAAAATGCTTTCATATAATTTAATCTTTAAATAGATTTGAATATTTGTATAACTTCAACTTTATTGTTGATTTTACAGTTATGCCAGTCATACTTTTAAACAAACATTTTTGTATCTTCCATACATTTCGACCAGAGATATTTCTTGCAGCGTGACGTAGATCACAGAATGTGATGGAACTCATGACTACTTTTACAATATTTATATAAAGAAATTTAAATACTAATCATTTTTTTTTCAAATTAAGAATATATGAAGGTAAATAATATTGATATCAATTTGGTTAAATTAGTAACATTTAGTCAGATTACTAATCATTAATCCTCCAGGGGTATTAGAAACAACAACTAATCATTAATTGTCAATTGAGTATAAATTGTGTTTTTACTTACTTTATTAGCTGGTATTTTTTCTTTTGTATCGTAGTCTAATATCCCCAAAAAACTTACATTTTCATGCATACGCTTTTGAATAACTTGAATCCAACAAGATTTTGTCTTGACATTTTAATACTCTGGAAATTAGCAATTATTAAGCAAAATTATTCATTTTTCAATGGTCATAAAGAACTTTTAATTCTATAAAATCTTATTATTCATACGTAAGTCAACCAATATCACCATATTTAGGTACACATAGCTCTAGATATCTAATCTACGGGATAAATGCATTCTTTTCATAGCTTTTTGTGAACCCTATTTCAAAATAACCGCTAAAAATCAAAAGTCAAATGATTTCAATGTACTCTTGTAATTGGTGTTTTACACCAAGTCTTATCTTTATTAAAACCTCATTGAAATTTTAAAGATATCTGATTCAAAACTACCTTAAACACAGAAATATATAATGGGTAATATTTTATTCGTCGCAATAAAGTACTTATAAACATAAGTTTAATTCATTGTCACAGAAGGTAGCAATCGATATATTTGAAAAAGAAGCTTTTTCTGTGGTCTCAAAAAGAAATTCATAACCCATTTTTATCACTGAAAATTTTTGCTTGCCTTGGAACAGAGATACTCAAACTGCGGCCCGAATCATTCACACTGAGTATCAGGCAGGAGCTTTTGTAAACATAATTTTGGTTTTTAATGAATGACAAATACAGAATTGAACAAAAATGTGCACTTGCTTCTCACGTGGTTCGCATCAACGTATCTTTTTGAATTATCCAATTTCAAAATGAAATCTGCGAAGAACATGTACAGAAATGGGATTTCTGTTTCTTTCCTTGATGACGTATTAAGAGTAGCATGCAGCAAGTATAACCCTGATTTGTCTAAAATTGTCAAAAGTTTGTGCCAAAACTCACACTAAATAATCTCTTGAATACATTTAGATTCTGAGCTTTATTTTTACATTATTATATCATGAGGTATAGTGCATGCGGCCCGAGAGAGAAAAAGATTGAATGCGGTTGTCTTAGAAAATACCGCGTAAATGTTTATTCTTTGTAATTCCTACACCAGCACTGTTGAAGGAAGCATGACATTTAACGGTAATATTTAATTTTATTATTAACTATTTGTTAATGCTATCCTCCCCAGATTTGAAAGTATGTGGTAGAAATATTGATGTGAAAAATAGATATTATAACAAAACAATATAAAGAAAATAAATGGTCATTTTCAGTCGGAACTCCATTTTGTAGATAGTGAATTTAAATGCTGAAAACCTTTATTACTTTATTAACCTTTATTAAATATTATTTCCGCTCAGTATATTTTTACTTACTGGGCGTGGTAGCCCAGTTGGTAAGAGCAGCGGGCCAGTGATCTGAACATCCCTGGTTCGATGCTCGTTGCTGTAAATCCACCGCCGTGTTCACTAATGGTGGCCGGGGCAAGTAAAATAGGTCATGGCTGCAATGTCCTCCAAGTTCTCAAATTTACTTCTGGCAGTCCGGGGTCAAGTTTTCCGGTCTCGTCACTTGACTCAGTTCAAAATTACGGGACCGGTTATTTAACCAACTCGGACTCCGACCCTTGTGGTGCTAATTTAAAACAGAAGCCACCCCTTTCAGTCCAATAGCCTATTTGGACCTGGTGAATTGACCATGGGGCATTAGCAGCAACAACAACAACAATAACCTTTATTCCCAGTACAGCTTTATGAATGCACATCTTCAATACCACATTCAGTAGATGACATACTCAATCATAGACAAAAAATGTAGGGGAAGAAATTCTTTCTAAACTCTTTTATGGATTATATGGAGACTAAATCGGATAGCTTTCATACATGCTGCACAAAGAAATTCATACCTAACATTTATGTGTGCAAATGTGAAATAAAACCCATTTTCGAACTCGAATATGAGAGCATTTCAGTATCAAACATCACACCCTGTTTTGACCAGAGGCCAATACATTGCAATAAGAAAGGGAGAATCTAAATATACCCTGAATACATTTTCCTTGGGTCAAATAGCAATTTTCGATGGTTTATAAGCCAGATCTTACTACAGCCACATAGTCTACAGACACATTTTTTTCAAATTTATATATAGGCACCAACAGCTCAAAATTAAGAAAAAACTGTGTTAAGTGAGGAAGGATTATCATTTTCCCCCAAAAAGAAAAGAAAAATAATTTTTATCAAAAAGCACGACAGTATCAAAATACCCGAAGAGGTCTTTTCTGTCATTATACGTGAAGGAAATTCTTGTCGGAAGCTAAATAATTAACAACTAATTACAATTTGATTCATAAAAATCTATAACACATTTTCTTCTAATCTCTTTGCACCTTAAGCTTCCGGTAAGAAGAATGAACAATAGGCGCTAATGATTAAAATGGAAATGATTTGGCTAAAATTTGTTTGAAGCGAACTAATTAACAACTAATTACAATTTGATTCATAAAAAATCTGTAGCACATTTTCGTCTAAGGGCTTGTGGCGGCCCAGTGGCACAGCGCGCTGGTTTTCGGTACTGAGGGTGCTCGGATCGAATCCTGCCGTCGCGCTACGAAAAATGCCTCCGTTCGTCTACTCCCTTCATAGGGGGTAATGCTGTCCGCGTATATGGTGCCCCCACAATAAAATGGACAGTAAAATTGCGGTGTAGTATAGGCGAATGTTTGACGACAAGTGCCTCCGCATTGGAAGAAAAAAAACATTTCCGTCTAATCTTCTTTAGTCCAGTCAAATCTACCTTTAGTACAGTTAAATTAGCTCAAAATGGCGGCGAATCATGCATTAAACAAAGGGGTTGAGATTTTTTCAGGAATGTGTAAGGGTTGGTCCCCTGAACAACGCCTTATAAAGTCCCTTCGATTTCAGGCGTCTTGGTGGGTCGGGGGGTCCACAGGTCACTTTTTTCAGTTTTTGGCGTTTAATTCGAAAAAGGTGCCTCTTACAGAAAACTGTCAAGCCTAAAAATTAAAGCTGATAAAATTCCCTTCCAAATGGTATATTCATGTTTCTACCTAAGTGATACTGTTTTCGAGATATGAGCCGTTGAATATGAAAATTTTTCAAAAAAAGTGGTAGTGGTTCAGGTATCTCGTCAAACTTCCTCTTCTAACTCTTTCCCCATCCATTTCTTAAAGAACACGTGATAAAAAAAAGTTGTAGAGCGAAAAATTCCTTCAAAAATATATATAGTTATGCTAATTTATCTTCTCCCGGTAAATAGTTAGAGCATTTTGAAGTTTAGGGTTACTTTTCAACATTTTGCTAGTAAAATGCTAGTCACTCAAGTTCCGTTTCCAAGGTCTGTAACTCTCTTAATCACTTTGTATGCTGTTTAATTAGATACGTATAGTATTTATAACCCGCATAAATAATAAATTATGTATACCTGTACGTACAGAGGCTGTTCACACATTTTTTAGACGATGTATATTGTATTCACAAAACTAAATTACATAAAATTCTTGTCTTTTAAATGTTCTATTTGACATTTCTTATTCTGAACTATCTTTCGACACCGCAATTTACAGGATAATAATGCCTTTTGAAGTGTCAGAAGAGGTATTCTATCCCATTCCTCCTGAACAGCTTTCCAGAGTCCTGTAAGGGTTTTGTGACGACGTTTGGATAATGCAGATTTTAAAAGTCCGAAAGCACAAAAATCCATAGGTGATACATCGGGAGATTTAGTAGGAATATCAGTGAATGGTATGGCCTTGATACCAGTTTTTTGTTCCATTTCTTTTAAGAAATTTACAGTGGATTTTGATGTGTGACTGCTAGCTTCGTCCTGATGGAGTCTCACAGATTGATGGCCCTGTGGGTAAAGCGATGGTATTTCATTCAGAAAAATTGGCGATAAAATATGTTCCTGATAGTATTTGGAATTAATCTTAACATTTTTTCCACTCTCTTTATTTTTAACTTGCCATTATAAGAAAAACCAGCAACAATCATGAATCCCTTAGAAAATCTTTCTTTCGATTCTTTGAACCATGTACTTAAATTTTTTTCTCCCCTTTTATGATAATAAATGGGTCTTTTTTTGTTGCAATCATTTAAATACACCCTTGATTCATCTGTTGTGACAATTGTTTTCTATTTTTCTTTGGATAAGTGTTTCTCATATAGAATTCTGCAGCGTGTCCTGCGTTCAGCGATATGATTTGGAAGAAAACGATGCACGTTGCGTTTTTTCGCTTTCTTAAGATTTAAATCAACGTTATCATTTTGTTTACAGTGGACACCGAGCATTTTAATGATTTTGCAACTGTCCTTTGACAAGGGGGATTTTCTTTTAACATTAAACAACGTACCTTTGCAATAGTCGAAGATGTCCGTTTTTTCCTTGGATACTTGTTTGGAATTTTTGTCCCACTTGAGGCTCCAATTTGACGTTTTTTTTCCTTTCTTGTTGACGATATTACCTATCGACGCTTTAGATATCACAAAACCATGACTCTCACATCGTTTTTGGATAACGGAGTATGCATATTTCTCTTCGGAAAGAGCATAAATGTAGCCTTCGAACCACTGCTTTGTTAAAACCGCCATTTTGAATAAAAACAAACTTTCAAGCCGCAGACGATAATTTTGACTTTTAAAAACATAGTACAATTGCAATTATTTCTTTTGCAGCAAACGATTTTTTATTACCGCTTACCAAAATCGTCTAAAAAATGTGCGAACAGCCTCTGTATAATGTATTTCTCATAATATACTGAAAAACACTTGCAGTACAAATGAGGAAGTAAGAAAACAAGCCAAAATGAATAAAAGTTGCTCATATAATCAAAAAATGGTTATCAAAAGTACGTTCAAACAATTACTTACATTAAATATATTATATACAATTTATTTCATCAACTGCTTTCCTATATATTAAAAGCCGTCAATCTGATACTTCGGAAAAAGTTTCAAACAAGTCAAAGTCTTCTATCATTTTGGTTTCTGTAGAATGTCCGAAATTGCACGAACTGATTTCCCACAAAGGTGGCATCCCACTATAATACCACGATCAAAGTCACTAAGCTCCTTTGACTTACTTATTGTCTCACAAACGCATAAATATGACCTGAAAAACCACTACCAACACTTTTATAGCTTTCTGGTACGCATCAAATTACGTCACCTGCTAGATCCACTTCTTTAGGGGGGTGTCCGGATACTTTTGGCCAGATAGTGTATAATGTATTATTGAATATTAATGAATTATATAAATTATTAAATTTACTTAATGGAGTAAGTACGAGCAAAGAAAAATTAAAGGTACCTGTGGTGATTGAGATAATGCTCATTTGGCGGGGCCTGGAACATCAGCAGGAACATTCGTTCCCCAGCTCCAGAAATGTCTCCTGGTGAAGATTTGGAGTCATAAAACACTTTGGAGATGTTTGTTGTTTCATTGGCATACCACTGAAAACATTGTACAAGTGCTGCTTTGCTTTTACCATAAATCGCTGACGTAGTGTCACATCCTGAGAAACTATGGATGAAGAGAATGTACTGGCTGAATGATAAGGGCTGAAGATGTTGTGAAGAGTAGAGCCTGTCATCTGTATTGCCCCGTCCGTCCTTCATTAAAAACACATTCGTGTCTCGTGGGTTGAGTGCCACAAGTAAGACGAGCAGGTCTGTCTTCACCTACTATCAACACAGTTGAATGAGAGGTGTTTTGCCACCCACCCTTGACAATACTGCAGTCAGCATCTCCTTTGGCTATAGTAGACTGTATACCTCTTGCATCCAAGTCCTGAACTAACATAGTAATGAGCTTGGTTTTGTTCCTTTCATTGGAAAGGAAGTTTTCCTGATGAACAGTAGCCACCATGTTCTTATTGAAGTCAATATCCACTGATGTTTTACTTGATGCTCCCCGGTGTTGTTCGTCTGGTTGATTATGTACGATACATATTGATCGCAGATGGAGGCGAAGGTGGTTTTGGTGTTCCACTTTACTCTATGAAGCAGGAAGCCGCCATCGATTACCGTGAAATTGTACTTCACATTGATCATTTAATTACATTTTGGGAAAGCATCATACAGTGCTGACTTTTTGATTTTTCTCATTATCCCCTCGGCGAATAGAGACATAGGGTATGGGGCTTACTCGTACTTTAGCAGCTCCTCTACATCCCCTTTTTTCTTCTTGGTGATCAGAGTTCTCTGAAATATCATCAGAGGCTCTACCACCACTACCTCATCTTTAACTTTGATCATATTGCTCATCGCAGCTAAAGGAGCGACTGAGTTCTTCTTGGATTGTTTAACTTCTGAGCAATTCATTCCAACAAAAGTACTCAATGTGCGGGTTCCAATTTCCAAAGCCTTGTAGCAGTTGACGTTACTAGTTCCAATTACTCCCGTTGTAAGTGACATCAAACGATTACGTTCAGCAAAAGGCTGGTGATCAGCCAACCATTGAGCAAGCTTCCTTCTGTCTAGATCATCTCTGGTTATGCGTGATGCTCGAAACTCAATATGCTGTTCTCCGCTTGCAGTATGGACTCCACAAAACATCTCAAGTGAACTACATATTGCAGTAGCTGTGCGTGCTCTCCTAACCCATTTCGCCAACACCGAATCACTAAAGCCTCGCCCACGTGTTAATTCTCCTTCATTCTTCATGTCACACATGAGTGTCACCTCAATTGCCATGTCAGACCACACACCAGCCATTGGTGTTCCAGTTCTGTTGACAGTGAAGTATCCACGATCTATAAAACCCTGTTTAAATTGAAAGTGGCGAGTTGTTAGTCCCATCATGTCTTGTACATATAGGTTAGTACACTTTGCATAACGAAAATGCCCTCTGGCATGGAAGTAAGGTATCATCAGTTGGGCGCATGTGATATGATCTTCTCAGTTATCAGTGCGCTGTGCTGCAATGAATTTTTTCATCAAAGCTGCTGCTGCCCCATTACCTTTTGGGCAAAGCTGCTGTTGCCTCATTACCTTTGAGACGTGAAAATTTGTTGCTCAATTTCCACTAAATGCTGGCAAGGGAGGCATTTGTGGAAATGTCTTGTGGAGTAATTTCTACTGAGGTCTGAAGTAACTGAACTACTACTTCTTTTTCATATGGTGTGATATCTAAATTTTCCGAAATGATCTGAGCTAAATTGACACTTTTATACATTTTGGTTTGTTTTCTTACTTCCTCCTTTGTACTACAAGTGTTCTTCTGTATATGAGATTTACATTATACGTACAGGTATACATAATTTATTATTTATACGGGTTATAAATACTATACGATTTAATTAATCAGCATACAAACTGATTAAAAGAGTTAGAGACCTTGGAAACGAAACTTGAGTGACGAGCATTTTACTAGCAAAATGTTGAAAAGTACCCAAAAACTTTAAAACGCTCTAACTATTTACCGGGGGAAGATAAATTAGCCTAAATATATACATTTTTGAAGGAAAGTTTTCGATCTACAACTTTTTCCATCACGTGTTTTCTGAGAAATGGAAGGGGAAAGAGTTAGAAGAGGAAGTTTGATGAGATACCTGGGCCACTACCACTTTTTTTGAAAAATTTTCATATTCAACGGCTCATATCTCGAAAACAGTAACACGTAGGTAGAACCATGGATATACCATTTGGAAGAGAATTTTATCAGCTTTAATTTTATAACTTGACAATTTTCTGTTAGACGCACCATTTTCGAGATAAACGCCAAAAACTGCAAAAAGTGACTTTTAGACCCCCACCCCATCCCCCGCGGCGCCTGAAATCGAGGGGACTTTATTAGGCGTTGTTCAGGGGACCAACCCCTACACATTCCTGAAAAAATCTCAACCCCTTTATTTAATGCGAAATGAAAACCTAATTTGACTGGACTACTTAAGCTTCCGGTAAGAACAGAAAATAAGCGCTAATGATTAAAATGGAAATGATTTGGCAAAAATTTATCGGAAGCAAACTAATTAACAAATGATTACAATTTTATTCATAAAAGTCTATATCACATTTTCGTCTAATCTCTTTGCACCTTAAGCTTCCGGTTTAGAAGAATAGAGAATAAGCGCATAGTGATTAAATAGCATATTTTCGTCTAATCTGTTTGCACCTTAAGCTTCCGGTAAGAAGAATAGAGAATAAGCGCTAATGATTAAAATGGAAATGATTTGGCTAAAATTTCGGCAAGCGAACAGAAAACATCGTAATATCTGAACCAGCTTAATTTCTAATTACAAGAGCCACAGACTACTATTTTGTCTGTTTCGAGTCTCTTTTGTTTTCGACATCACCATATAAATAAAAAATATTTGCTCGCTATTTTTGAAATAGTAACAAATATTATAAATATATAATGCATATTATGATTTATATAAAAGTTCTTATCCGTTACAATAATGTTTTGACAATTATTTAACGACTGTTTCAGAATATTTTTGTAACATCAATCTGCAGAAGAAAAAAAATTATGAGGAAAAAAAAGTCTTCTGCATTTATAATTGTTTCATCCAATTGTTTTTGAGTAGATGAGTGACTTTAGTTTTTGTCTCTGAAGAGAAATTTAAAGACACTAATTGAAAAAAGTTGCTAAAAAAGTACAAAAGTATATTTAAAGGAATTTACGAAAAACTCCACGCATACAACACAAATACAAGTTCGGCTTTGATAAAAAGTTTCAAAGTTGCAAATTATTTCAAATTCTCCGTAAGACGTCCTTCAATTACAGACGGTAAAGTCTCACTTTTAATATGTCTAAATTAAATCCTCTACGGTTTCAAAACACTGTTTTTTTTCGGAATGACCTTAAAAAAGTTAAAATTTCTAATGCATACAATTAATTTTTGAATTTAACAACTGAAATTGGAACCTAGGGTAATTTTTTTTCAACTGGAGAGCCGACAACAGAAATTTTTCAGTTTTCTCTTGAAGTTACTTTTAAACTGATTTATCGTGAGCAAAGAATTCTGCTCCGAATTTAATAATGTGGGTTGGGGAAAGAAAAATTTTCTTAGTAACTGTTCAAATATTACTTACGGAGAATATTACCAAATAATAAAGAACCTCGGATGCTTGTTATTGTACAATGCGCCATTTATCTACAGTTGATATCCCATCTACTCCAGATTTCAAAAATTCATTGATGACAGACACCTGTAAAAGACAACAAAAGAGACTTACATAGCTATTTATACCCCTCTATACATTTTTACGTCATCTTATATACGTTGAAAACTTTTTTAAAGAAAGAATAATTTAATACATTGGGGAATACAAGAAAAACTGTATTTACTTTTCATGTAATTGTAAAAAATAGTTCCCTCTTTTCCAAAAGTTTCCTTTGTTATATTTTTATTCTTATAGCTTCCTCCCCTTAATAATAGAATCTAAAGTTTACATGTTCAAAGCTATATGTGAATACACTTGGATTAGATTTTATCTTTGGATTAGATATATACACTTGGATTAGATTTTATCTTTGGATTAGATATATACACTTGGATTAGATTTTATCTTTGGATTAGATATATACACTTGGATTAGATTATATCGGTTATAGAGATTATTGGGTCATTGGGTTTTAATTTGCGGCTCCTTAATATAGAAATTAGTGATTTTTACTTTTATAAAGTTAAAACGAAATAGTTGAAGTAGCAAAATCTACAAGTGTTTTCTCAGAATAGAATGCATGAATATTTGGAATAGAAACATGTAAAGGGGATCTAAAATTGTTTCTTTCTTAAATTACATTTGAAATATTCTGTTTGAAGAAATATACTATGATCGTAAAAGGAATCCAACAACACATTTCTGCATATATATTTGAACGAAAAACTATTATTTTTAAAATAAAACAATAGAAAATATGAAGTTCCAAAATAAAAAGTTTTGAACATTCTGTCACATTATAGCTATTTTCAGAATTTATACTTTTCCAAGAGCCATTTAAGCAACTTACTATGACAAAAATGCATATTTTAGTGAGAAACCGAAAGAAATTTTTTATGACATTAAAAATGCTATATTGGCAACAATTTTGCAAAAGGTATTTGATATTTGATCATGAATATTTCAATTTTACTCTCATTTCAATTCTGAAATAGATTGATAGGAAAAGTTTGAGAAGAGCTTTTCTTGAAGAAAAAAATGTTAAAAATACAATCTGGAATAAACATACTCATTTTACTACCAGAATACAGAGCTTTGGGCTTTTTTATTTTTAGTAATGCAAAATTTAAATATTACGAAACCTTTACGTAATGCGAAAAGAAAAACTCCCTAAATCAAACTATATACAAAGTACATGCCACTCTCAGGTTATAGTACTTTTTATACTGCTGGGAATCCTGTGAGACTTTTTCATCTGATTATCATTTCAAATAAAGAATAAAAAAAATAAATTACCCTTAAATTTAAAAGTAAAGCTGATTTTTGCGAGAAACAAGACACTTGGAAATTCTTGCGAAGTTTTCCTGTTTGGTCGTCATTTCAAATGCTTCGAGCCATAGAGGCCCTTAATCGTTTGTATGTTATGAAAAAGTTACTCAAAATTTCAGAAGCACCGATGTTATTTAAAAACTTATAACTTTTTAGATTTAGAATATGAAAATAAAATTCATATACATTTATTATTCAAAAGGGAAATAAATGTTTTTTTTAATCTTATCCTGGTATGACTGGGTGCAATATGAATTACTAATAAATGTTTAAGTTGTATTTTATTTATATAACAAAGCACTCTTGTAGAAATACTAGTCCGATAATTCATAAATTTAGATTAAATATACAAAATAAAACTTCATCATTTTATTTTTACTAATTGGTAAAATTAAAAACAAAAATATCATGACTGACTATTACAAATATCATTACACATCAAAATGAATGTACTAGAAATGACCTCATCTCATGAATTTTTTCTCTATCCTTTTATGTAATAATGTTAACGTTGAATAGCTATCTGTTTGATAAACACTGCACTGTTCAACTTGTTAATTAATTTGAAGCAAAAACTGAACTTAACATCTTAACTCTTCACGCCATCAACTTTCCTAATTTGTAAATTCTTCTCTCTATCAACCTGTTTCTTTTTTATATCTTTCTTTTTCTTGTCAAGTGGTTATTTTCATTACTTGTTGTTTTGAAGAACCACTGTTATTCTGAAAAATGGTAACACTTTCGATGGAAAGCTCATCATCTGACTTGACTTACTGCCCGAAGAGAAGGATATCCTCCAAATACAATGTGAATGCTTTCTTTTTACATCAAAATGTTCCATTGATCATATATGGATTAGCGATAATTAATTAAACTATACCGAAGAATCCTCTCTAGGTGATAATTTCCTGATTCTTAATGAAAAGATATAATTTTATTTTTACTTTAAAAAGTACATGAACACTTACATCAAAATTTTCAATGTTCAGGTATGTATTAGAGAGAATTAATTTAATCTAGCTAAAAGCTTAAACTATTTATATTAATTTACTGATTCTAAGTAAAAAAATGTGATGATTTTTATTAACAATTTTAACAATATATGAACACTTATTTTTACATCAGTTTTCAATGTTGAGGCTTGGATTAACATGAATTAACTCAAACAAGGTCGAAGCTTCATTTGTAAATAATACTTTCCTGGCTCATTATAAAATAAATATGATATCTTTATTTTTAGCATAAAAAGTACATGAAATATTTCTGGAAAAAAAATCCCGATAAATTTACAATTTTTTTACATGAATTATGGTCTTTTTGAGCCTATTTTTACTGTCATTTAATTTGAAATTTTTAGGTTATCTCGATTGCCGGATTATTTTCCCACGCCCTTCAGGATCTCGAAGAAGAGTAGTGGGAACTACAGAGCATGGGCCGGACCCTCCACTGTAGGATGATATGGAAATGCATAAAACTTCAGTGATCAGTAACAATCGAACGTAGGAAGGAAAATAGAAAGTGGGGGAACAAAAAAGCTTCGATAGTTCAAGGAAAAGTAAAACATGGGGAAAAAATAAAAAATTTAGGTTAGAGCGAAGCTCCAAGCAAGAACTTGGTCAAGTGAGCCAAAGGGACTAGCAATATAGAGGGAAATTGGGGAAGTGAAACTGATCAGAACCTGGGGCAGTTTGAAGAATGAATCAGAAAGCGAGATGACGGACAATGAATAGGACAAACCATGAATAAATTGTCCTATTCATTGAATAGTCCTATTCAATGAATAGGACAAACCATTAAAAGTTGCGAACAAGAATAACACAGGGCCGTTTCTTGTTAGCTGGGTCAGCAGGGTCGTAATAGGCAAGATTTTTAATAAAATCATTTGGTAATTTTTTATGAATGTTAATAGCAAGATTTTGAAGATAATTTTGAATAGTGGGAATATTTATCTCCTTATAAATGTCAACATTGCGAAAATACCATTGGGAGTCAGGGATTTGCTGAAATGTTTTGAGCAACAGCCAGAATTTTTGTTGGAATACGACCAAACTGGCCCAGCATACGTAAGTAAGGGTCTTAAGAACCATATACAAATGAGCATTTTGTTACTAAAGTTCAATTTACTATTTCGGGCAATTAAGGGGTAAAGTTATCTTTTAGCATTAATAAATTATTGCCATTATTTAAGATACATTGTTTCCAAGTGAGTTCTTTATCAAGGGTTAATCCTAGGTACTGAACAGTATTAGACCAGGGGATAATAACACAGGATGTTTCTTGTTAGCTGGCTCAGCAGGGTCATAACCGGTAAGACTTTTAATAAGATCATTTCGTAAATTTTTATGAAAGTTAATAACGAGATTCTGAAGATAATTTTGAATAGTGGAGAGATTTATCTCCCTATAAATGTCAACACTGCGAAAAATCTTCCATGCAATGGTGCTTATTTTCTCTATGTACTACAAACCTCTTCGTATTCTTCCCTTCCAGTGCCTAAGTCGAAAGAAATGTATATAAATAGATTATCCTTTATATACTGCCAAGGTTTCGGGAAACAAAAAAAAAGTTTTTCATTCAAATATATTTATGCGGAAATGTATTGTTAAATTTTTATTACATTCATATTATGTTCCAACAGAATACCTCAAGTGAAATTTAAGTAAGAAACATATTTGAGATCCACTTTGTATGTTTCTATTTCAGATATCCATTTGTTTATCTATATATTGCACAAATGGAAGTGAATTTTATGTGTAATTGAAGTGTAAGTAAAATTGAAGTAATGTACAGTTATGGAAATTTATGTTTTCTGGCTATTTCCTAAAATGTGGTATGTAAGTTCTTTTACATATATTAATTCAAATACCTCAAGAGAATATAATTCTACCTTAACGAATATAAATTTAATTACATAAGCATAGAAATGCTTTTAGAAAACTAGCTAATTTACTTGCATGAATGATTTGTGCTAATCACTAGTTTCACAGTTTATCGTATTATCATTTCTTTTAACTCGATTCCATTGCCAATTTTAATGTAGTAAGATGATAGCGTTCAGTTGAGTAGTCTGTGCTGCTTCAAATCTTTTTCTTTCATATTCATCGGAACATTTAATTGGTAAGGTGTTGGTTACGTTTTAGTTTCTCTATTTCATTTAAAGATATGAGCACCCTCTCTAGCATTGATATAACCTTATTTTTCCCCATGGTAAATTAGCATATGGTTATACTATCCTTTACCTAGTGTTAACTATGTTATGATTACATAAACACCATCAAGTCCTCTCATCAACAGTTACTTCTATTTCAGATACTTCCTATAAAAATGAAATACAAAGGAGTAGTTAATCATCCACAAAATCTGAAAATACAACAGGATCTTGACACATAGTTTCAATTAAAAAATAAGTTTTTGCCTGCTAAACCAATAAGAGATGATCTGAAACTATATCTCAAGAGTCATTTGTGATAACCGGCCAGCATGATACAAATAGATGCATTATGAATGCATATAAAACATCTCTCAAAATAACATTTTTTTTATTACTGGTATAAAGTAATAAAAAAATCTGCCAATATACGCCAATATTTCGCGTATATTGGCCGATACGCGAAAACTGTGAGGTTAGAATTATTACTGGTATACTGAAATTGTAAATCACTTTCCTTATGAGCATGCGTAGGTGTCACTTATATGATCTTACGTATTTTCTAATACCATAGTCTTATCCGAAAAATACTAACGAATTCCTGGACGTGTTTTATGTAAATACTTGCAGGCACGTTAATATAAACTAATTGATCAGATAAGTGTACTTTGTTATAGCAGTTGAGCAGTTGTGCACAGTCAATGTTGATGCCTACAATAAAGGAACTCGTCTGGAACGGATTTCCTTTAGATAAAAAGAAATTCCAACTCCCTAAAGTAACTGCACTATCTTTGTAGACACTGAAAACTCGCTTATGCTATTTTCAGTACGCTGTCATAATTAATATTTTCTACCAAAATCCGGTAACCATACTCCATACTTGCCCTTGACCCCTTACGGTCATCATTCTTGGGAGCGAGGATTTGGACAGAATGACTCTCTATGATCATATTCAGTAAGAATTGCAAAACTTGAACTAATGCAACAATTCTGTTCTTTCTAAGTTCTTGGGACTCAACTGCCAAAAGGGTTCAAATTCCGCTAGAGGAGATTCCTTTCTATCACGGATCGAATCCAAGCGTCGTGCCACGAAAAATGCCTCCGTTTGTGTCGTCCCTTCATGGGGTTAATGCTGTCCGCCTACATGGTGCACTCATAATAAAATGGACAGTAAACTGCGGCGTGGTATAGGCGAATGTTTAAATGCCAAGTGCCTCCGCTTAAAAAAAAATTAAATAAATAAAGCGTTTTCTACCTCTCTTCTCTACAAAATCAGTATTCACAAGAATACGTTACAAAATGTTATTTAATAATAAGGCGACATCAAAAACAAAGTTGTCTGGTTTACTCACTGGCATAGAATTGAAGAACGAATTTAATCAGAACAGCCTAATTTGCATTTTTGTTTTTAATATGTTTTCTTTGAATATAAATATGAAAGAAACATACAGTCTGGGGGCTACGAAGACTAATTATTCTTGCTAAATTACTTGTTTATGAAATCATGAAAAATTCTCTATGTTGGCTACGAGAGGGTCCATATGTAATGTTAGAACACAAGTGGGATTAGTTTAATTACCTTATACAGATAAAGACACCAGACTCTTAGAAACAAATAGCCTCTCTGAAAATCGAATGTCATCTATTATGGATATGGATATTTTTATCGGTTATCCTCTAAAAATACATTCTTTCAGCCAAGAATAAAAAAGAGTAATAATACCTTAAGGTAAAAGTTATTATATTTTTGCAGCAAATAATTATTGACCCAGGGGTAGAAATTTTTTATCAGTACTCGAGATCAAAGAGAGAAAAGGAAACAGGAATTATAAATAGCTGGTTTACTAGCAATTTACACATAGTTGGCGAGGAAAACGTGTGAGGCACATTGCTTGGTTTTAAAAATATCATGAAATTTATCACTTTCATTATTAATTTTTCTTTACAGTTTGTAAATTGAAGGCAGATCAGAATTCCTCAGACGATTCTGAGAAATATTGCCCGTACTGAAACCATTTAAGATGGTTAACAACAATAAAACTTACTCTGAAAGACGACATCAATAGATAATACAGTACTGTAATACCTTAAGGAAAAGTTATGATATATTTTACCGCAATTACCAATAATTATTGGCTCAGAGGCAGAAATGACTTGAGTATACATATCTGATGATGTTAACCTACTTCCCATCCCTATGATGGTTTATCTTTCGTTTGAAGGCTTGAATGTTTAGGCCCCAGGTTGTTACATGCATTTTTAAATTAAATTTGTTCTTTGGATGAAAAAGGAACAGTTTAAAAGCGAAATTTGCTCCTTTCAAACTCCTTTCTAATCAATACTGAAATTGTTGTTTTCAAAAATAAGTTCACCTATGTGGCTGCAGTTCTTTAGATCTAAACTACGCTGCAACCGAAATTCTAAGGTCTTCTAGCTTAAGGAAGAGTATTATGAATTTAATTACTAATAGATTATATATGAGAAGAGATAATGGAATAAAAATTCATATAAACGCCTAAAAAATTCGTTGACCCACAAAATACGACTCAAATCAGCTAATCAAACAGGATGGAATATCTCTGTCAAAACATTTACCCAAAATAACTTAAAAAGAGACTGTAGGAGATTTTCGCATTCTTATGAACAAGTCTTTTTTTTTCACAATAATACACCCCAAGTAAAATTGGAGACGAAGAGTGCAAAGTTTGTCACCCAAGGCATGACATCCTATTATCTGCTTCAAAATTAATAGTTCCTGAAATTGAATTTCTTCAAAAATCAAAACTGTCAGTTATCTCATTCAGAAAATATTTATTTTTCATCCTCGATTATTTTTTTAATTTAAATTTGTGGGGAAAGACAAACTTTTTTCCTCGTTTATTAAAGGTTTCTGGGTTTACTAAATAAAAATATTGCATAGAGATTAATCCATAGTTTAATGAAGGAAATTGAAATCTAGAAGATAAACCTGAAAATACACTATTTATGCAATAGACTTTCAGTCAATATTTAATGCCCCCTAACCTTTTGTTGCATCTAAATGTGAGCTTAAAAGCAGTATAAATAGATATCTCTATACGATAATCTTCAATGCGTATCAAACTTTCAACTTTGCCAGACCTTTCAATAATCTGAAAGGTAGAATACTGTAAACCTTAAACTGATAATACCTCAAAAATATTTCATGCATAAACTTATCGAAATTTTTGTTTTCATGCTCGGTAAAACATCAGAAAAATAAAACAGCTTATCCATGTTCAAAATTTTATCTTAGCAGAAACAATCCATTTTGACGATCATACAAGGGAAATATTTTACCGCTATTTATTCGATATCAAGGAAGTAGCACAGCATTCTTATTAGGTGGAAAGTAATCTAAGAAATAAGTTTCAAGAAAAGATAATAAATATAATAATACACTCCAGTAGAAGAGCCTATTATCACACATATGTTTCGCGAGCGGGTTATAACTGCTCAAATGAGAAAATTCGAGAGGATAACTAAATTACCTCTGATAACAGAATAACATGACACACATTCTCTAATTTAGCTCCAAATTTGTTTCTTTCCAGTTTCCTCAACCCTTTCACCAGTGTCTCGTGTTTCATTTCATTTTAGCATTCAGCGCTTACAAATTTAGCTTAAATATGATCTTTTGATCATTATTAGATTTTCATCAGAGCATTTGTAATATTATATTAAGCTTATTTAGCTGAAGGATTAATATTTTCAATGTTTTGTTCTAACGTTTGTTTCCTTACGCGGAAATATCCCTGTTGGATGTTAGCATCATTTTAACATTCTTGAGAGCGATTTTGTCTTTTTCTCTCTGTAAATTCGCTATGTGTTTTAGAAGGGTACATTAAGATGAGACAATGTGAAATGGGACGAAACAAATAAGTAGTGGTGCCAGAAATGCCCACTTCTACGACTAAAAAAGATTTACACTCTTCAAGAAACTTTGAGATAAAGGTTAATGCTCAGAGTTTATTTTCATATTGTTAATATACCATGTGTAGTATAGTATTTCATTAAAACGAAAAAATCTCCTCACAGATAAAGTTTTCCAGTTGTAACAATGTTACTCGAATTCAGGAATTACTGTCTTGAGGAATTAATACTTGAAGTTCATTTCCTTTTACCATGTAGTATTTTCAAATTCCCCATAACTTTATATTAAGATTTCACACCCTGAACATAATGTTTTACTAATATAATTGATCTACAATTTTTTTTTCACAGATTAAAACATATATATTTTAAAGATAGCGCATGTAGAGTCTTCTTGAAAATAGACTAAGATTGAATACTCCAGTCTCACAACTATAGATCCGGTAATAAAAGTATTTATCGGGAATCCAAAGATATGAGTAGAAGAATCATTTAATGAAGTCGTCGAAGATTTCTGTAACTTACTATTGTGTTAGCATCGTGTTTTAATGTTATTGCTATTGCTTATTATTTTAGATAAAACTTATTGAAACACCCTGTTACTTTGATAACGGCAGAACCTCAGAAATGCTAACCAAATACTCGTAACTCTACTGAAACTATTACATAAATTACAACAATTATGGTACATTGCAATATTTTACAGGGCATTTCTCAATCTTCGTTATATTACCATGGAAAAGGTTATATTATGGTGCGGGGTATTAAAGCAAAAAAATGGCTTGATTTCTCGAAAATGGGGTAAAATTTACGGCGAATTCTTTTTTATACCTTACATAAAATAACTTATATAAGAGTGAAGACTGCCACTTTTAGGTAAGCAAGCGTGTGACGCAAACTGAAGAGGAGTGCCTGGAGCGAAATCTCCCGGGTTGCATTATAAGACATAGTAAGAATTTGATCTGCACAAAAAATCAACAGCATTTACTAAATCTTTTCTCGTAACAATAAACAAAAATAATATATTTTCCTTGTGTTTAAATATCAAGTCACACCAAAATAAATATACACTCGGTCCTTAAAATATCTAATTATCCAATCTTTATTTAAAGTGTAATAATGTTAAATATGTATAATATGAATAATTTGTATGAAAAAAAGAAAAGCGTATATAACGCATAAAATCAGTATGTTACAAAATAGAGTAAGATACTCAAAAAAACCATTAAGTGAAATGTTTCATTAGGAATAACATGCTTGAAAATAAATGCCTTGATTGATTTGCCACTACACATTTGACATGAATTGCTGACAATTCGGAGATAACAACATTTCGAGAGGAAATTGCCTCGGAAAGAATGCGGGTAAAATATGCTGTAGGTTATTAAGTATGGGGACGTAAACAGCAGATTATTAAGTATGGTAATGTCAACATAGAATGTAATACTTACACCCTGTTGTAACGATTCTCTTGATGATAACTGCGTATTGTGTTATTGTCACTAAATAGACAATACTTAATATTTATTTATTTAAAAGACAGTCTAGGAAACATATATATTACATATATTTCAATCTTTTGACGCTTTCAAAATTTGTTTTTAATTGAAGTAATCACTAGATAGTACTTCGCAAAACAATATTTCTCCCGATTTTAGAGTTAACAATCTAATAATACTTAAATGCTTAATACTTACATTTTCCTGCAAAAAACATCCGTAAAATTTCCGGGGAATTACAGTGAATTTGAGTGTCAATACTTTACAATAAATTTTAAGCTAAAACAGTTTGAACTTATAGAGCTTGTAACTTTTATAATCGTCAGACCTGATCACCAAATCATAACTCTGGTCAAAATATTATAGTTACTTAGTATAGTTACAGCCTGTGTAAGTCTGACAAAACATCATGGAAATCAGTTGCAGTTACGAAAGGTGTAATTAACACTGTAGCGTCTCCTTTTCTATGAGTTAGAAAAATAAATCTATTAAGAAAAGTTTTTCAGACGTTGGTACAACAAGTTCAATTTGAAATTATGTTTATGTTTCGCAAAACTATCATACAGGTATGGGTTCTAGTAACACAAATGGTAGGAAAATGTATATTTACTCTTTAAATTTTAACCTTCGGAATTTACGGTAGAAAAAACGTAGAAATGAATATTTCTTTTTTATGAGTTTATGGATGATGAGGTCAATAACGATATTTTAAAGCTTTACTTTTCGGTTTGTTCTTCATATACGTAGATATGTCAAATTTTTTTCAATCGCCGGAACAATCTGATATAATGCATTAATTAAATTTTAACAATTTTTAATACCTTTCAGGAACATACGTTTATTTATACATCGTTAGTAACTTTTGTTACGTCTTCTGTTACTGCATGATTTTACTTCGATCCTAATTTTGCAAATCTGTACAAAAATTTGTTTATTCACAGATACAAAATTTACAGGCCACAATAATCTAACAATATTGTCTGGTATGATATGGGGGAACATGGCACTTATGTCTTATTTTTTTAAAGATTTTCTGTAACTTTCGAAGATGTTTGATATCCTATCGTATTTTTTATCTGTTTAGATAACGAGAAAAACGGTTTTAACCATGACTTCTGCAAAATATTTCCAGAAGATAGAAAATAATTTAATAATACGCGTCTACCAAGTTAATCGAAATGCCAACCCTTCTATCTGCAGATTGATGTTCTCCAACAAAGATACCTGTTGATGTGTGAAAATTTTATTTTGGACAAAAAAAAATATCTTCCCCAACAGCTTGAACCAGCGTTATGAATTTTCATTTCCTGTGCTCCATTGCAGGTCTGTGAATTTGCAGCTAAGATACGCTATGGCAGCACAAACTGCTGAGAAATATTTCTGAGAATATATACTTCATTTGTTGAAAAAGTTTACATCATAAACTTTTTCAACATGACATTTACTGAAGGGATTCTATTTAGAGAGGTACATATCAACCAGGGGTAATAATTGTATTCAGTCAAATAGTAACTAATAATACATCTTTAACTCGGAATTATCCATATCCAGGAATATTTAGGGTTCATTGATAAAGACAGGCATAATTTTAGCAAGAAATAACTCATCATCTGATACTCTATGCAGGATGTATAGAATATTACTATTCTGTGTCAAATGATTGGAGGAATGATTGTAGGAATGATTTTATAAAGTTTCTAGATACATATTAAATAATGACACCAGAAGCAAAAATATAATTTTATTCTTTAAAACTGAACTATAAACTCAATCCTTGACATGTAACTCAGTTCATTTTTCTCTCTCGCACTTTGATTGGTTCTTGAAAACAGCCTCGGTATCCGATCATTAAAAATTACCCATTTCCAGCGCAAAGTAGTATACTGGTATCCCGTAGGCCTGCGTGCCCTAGTCCGATTGACTTATTTTATTATTATTATTTCCTTGAACTCTCGATCCATTTACGTTATCGTTTCTTATATTCTCTTTCCTCTGTCCTATTTTTTAATGATCGTAGAAGTTTCTGTAAGTCATAAATCACTGCAATCGAGGGCTACGCTCATGTATTGTTTCCTGTAGGCTCCTGCAAACCGAATCTTATCAGTTCTTAAGGTGTTTACCTATTTGAAAGCATGAAATTCCTGAGTATTAATTATATTCGCAACTGTTAGAAAAAAAATTCAAAATCCAAATGATGCAAAAGAAATTTATTTTCTGCTGATAAAAATTGCGTGCATAAAAGCCCCCCCCCCTCCCACATCTGCAAGCTATGAATCATAGTTCTTTCATAATTGTTTACGATAAAAGTTAATATTCATCATTTCTTAATTATAAAGGTTAAATTTCCAGTGGGGACTATTAGTGTTCAACGGAATGATACCCATTGTTTGCATGCTTAATTAAGTACTTAAACAGCTAATTAACTGTAAAGGACTCCCTTTATCCTTTAGGAAATATTATAATGAATGGGACATTTCTTCGATCTACACTGCGTATTTTTGAGAAATAATTAATGCAATATTACCTGAAAAAAATTAGAAATCCCAGACAATCCGGATAAAACAAGGGTGGTTTAGATGTAAATTTACTTTCATCTCATAAAATAACCTTCTTAATGAGTTTAATTATCATGAGCGTTTTCATTACAGTCGAAATGTGAATCCCGTATCAGATATATCTCGAAAAGAGAGGGAAAGGGGATGCTTTGTTTTTAGTTTAATTTTTATGAAATCACTTTTATTATTCGATATTTTAATTTAATCTAAGAAAGTTTTAATATATTTTCGTGTAAATCAAAATATTAAAAGTCTGTATTATCGCGAACTTAGTTTTAATGATGCTTTTGGAATTGATTTTTCTTTATATCAGAATTTAAAATTTTCTGGAGAATAAGTGCAACCTCATAAAAACTTATATATATGTGTACTATTTTTCTTTGAACTTTCATATTTTTTTACCTTTCGTGAATAAAAACAATCTTTAAATAAACAAAAATATTGCTTCCTAAGGATTTTTTAAGGATTTTTTAAGTAAACAAGTAATGAACAGGATAGTTTGAACATTTTTCTCCCTTTCATTCACTAGTTATCATTGAATGTTACCACTGGCTTCTATTTGTGACTTCGTTCCCACCAACTTTTACTGTAGTAAACCAATTTCCAGTTTCTAGTGCCTTAGAAAGTTTTCTTTGCTTTAAAGGAATGCAAACTAAAAAATAGTTATTAGGAATAGTATTTTGATATAATATAAAAAAATGTATATAAACTTTTTGACGATAGGTGTATATGTTTATATTTTCTTTCATGAACAGCTTTGTGACGAAAAACAACTTAAAATCTTTTAACGTAGCATTATGTTCCTCCATAATGGTCCTCCGGAAAGGAAAATTTCAGACGCTAAAAAAAGTTCGTCCGTACCTCGCTAGTTATAAGTTTGGCAGCACGCCTAACCCAGTCTGTATCGCTTGGACAAGCAGTAAACAGTTAAACATAAAAGTACAAAAAGACGTCAAAATTTGTATATACATATATGTTTATATATGCATCATACATACATATACAGTATACATACAAAAGAGGTAAGCAACGATAAATAATCCTACGTTAATAACCCACGGTAGTTTCGTTATAAGAGACTACCCTATTTATCTTCTATTTATTTATTTATTTATTTGTTTGCTAATCTAGAGATATTGGAGAATTGTTTTAAATATAACGTATGGCATTGAAATAAAAGCTAGAAATGCAATTTTAGTTTTAATGAATATCATTGATGGAATTTTAATTTTACATTAAATATCGTAATATTTCATAATATTTACTAATACTAGATAATAAACCCTACACTGCATGATTGTTTTTAAATCAAACAAAACTTTTTTTTATTATAGATTTTTAATCAAATAGATTGGAAAAAATATTGAAAAAATTAATTTTCTTCAAATTTTCATTTTATAGAAAAAAAAGTTTGATTCATATATGAATCAGCATGCATTAAGGTATCCGTACCTTCTCGTAAGGTACCTTCTGGGGGGATTTTTAATTTTTTTTTATTTTTATTTTATTTTTTTTATCTATTTTTATAATGGCATTTAAGTTAAAACTTAGAAAAATTTATAAAAAATTTAGCTGTTATATTAAAATAATTTTTTCAAGGGGGAAAAGTTGGAAAAAAATTGGTGAAAATTTGACATTCCAAAATACATGATAACTCAAAAACAAACAAATATAGCTATTACCATTTTATAAATTGCAGAAGAAAGATAATAACATTCTGTGGGGAACAAACTATTCTCAAGATCAAACTATGTGTATCTCAGAGTTTATAGCACTTAAATTACTGATTTTCATAAAAATCACTTAAAATTCACTGTCACTTGCAATTTATACCAATGTAAACAAAAAACTAATCAGTCTGCAATCATGAGCATACTCTATTTTATAATAGGTTATATTGCGTTAAGAAAAATGATGAAAAAATTCATTTTGAGAAAAAGCTAAAAATAATTCTTACACTAAAATGACAATTCAAATCTTTCTAAAGAAGTTTACCATAAACTTAGATAACACAATTTACAATCATATAGTAAAATAAAATAGCGGTATTAAGTCTCGTGAAATATTTTAAAACAATTTCTTTCTTTATTGTGGCACAGAGTTATGCCACATAGTTATTTTGTAGCGCCCGATTAGACTCCAACATGTCTACACCACCTATATGCTTGTTATAGTGTTTTACTACAGCTGGACAGTCAATGCTAACTTTTGTTTTAATATTTCTGTCATATCTGTTTATTTTCTCTAATGGGTTAATTCCGACGTATGTTGATAGAAACATGACATTTCTATTGTCTTTCCATGAAACATTTGAAATTTCTATATTATCATGTAATGTTACATATTCCTCACTTGTGCCTCGAGGTTGCTTTGACATCTATTTATCATTAGTGAGCTTGCATCCTGGAACACGATTTCGTTTAACCGTACCTATGCTGAAAATACCCTGTTTAGCCATATAATATTGAAGTTGGGGAGAATTATAGTAATTATCAAAATATAATTAGTAGTTCTTATTTCTAAGAACGTGTCTGCACAATCGTACCACAACATTACTTGAAGCTCCGAGATCAACTTCTTCAAGCAATCTTTTCCTTGGGTCATGCTCACAACCAGTCTAAATTTCAAAATTAGTGGCATAACCAGTCGTACCGCAAGGAATTGATTTTCACGACAGAATTCAATAGTGATCCCCTCAATGCATAATGATGCATATATGAATCATACATATTACTGTTCAAAACATATATATAAAATCGCTCAAATTGAAAAAATATAATAACGTGTGATTAGACTTATCTTGCAGCTATAGACTGAATATTTTTTTCCTTTGTTTAATACTCTTTTTCAGTTTATAAATTCAGCTTCCCCACGTGGAATTCTACAAATCATTCAAACAACAGAATAGCTAAACATAAGGACATAAAATTACGTATGTGCTGCCATCTACTAGCAAAAATAAGTGATAAAAGGTAGTTCGGATTGAGGCGGATATGGTAAGCTATGCAGTAGCGGCAAATATTAAATACCTTGGTTTCAGCTTAGTCGAAAATGGTATGATTCATATATGACTCACCATGCAGTGTAGGGCTAAAATGAATAATGACCTTTAAAAGTTATTTCTAACTCATCCCTCCTGAAAATAAAATATTTATATTCCTAAATATCTAGTGCTCTCTCATAATCTCAAAGTAAAATAGTGTTAAGACAGAGGATATATTTTTCATATTTTGATAATGTGCTAACGATTTTTAAAAGGGACATAGTTATGATTTTAACAAAAATCTTATCTTTTTACCTTGAAATTTATGCCAGAGAACATGAAACCGAATTGAAAGATCAGGTGCTTCAGGAAGAGTAGTGAGATGTACAGTACATGGGCCGGGCCTTCCACTGTAGGATTGAAAGATCACGTTATCCTTACAGGTGGCATTAGAACTAACTAAATTGATAATGGTGGGCTGCTTATTCGATAAACTGCTTAGTATTGTTCCACATATTAGGGCTGCTTTGTACTAACCCTATTGGATTCACTCACCTTAATAATATCCTATGAAGAAAATATGTCCAAGGATTAACGATTTGGATTTAAAGATTTTTAAAATTTTACTCCTCCGTAATAGAGAAGAAAATTTACACCTTGGGGTATTTTTCGTTAAAAAAAATTTTAATAATATTTATTCATTTAAATTATTCTGGGAAAAAATCTAGTATAGGGTGATATAAAAGCACATAATTTCCTTTGGTGGACGAAATTTCTAAACTGAATACTGTTGCAAGGTGCAGAAAGGTTCAGGTTATCTGAAAATACCATTTTTATCGGATTATCAGCATTTATGTAGCTGTAAATAGTAGACAAATTTTCTCTATAGGTAAACATTGAGGTGAGAGAATCCAATAGGGTTAGTACACAGGAACCTTAAAATTTAGGCTGTACAAGTTACTTTTAAGTAAATTAAAAAATAAATTAATAAATATTTAATGGTACTATAAAAAAATTAAAAGTAATAAAGAGAATAACGTAAACCGTAAAGTTTATAAAATCATATTCTAAACTCAAACATTTTGACGTGAATCAGGTCTTATAGGAGTTTCATAACAGAAGAATATTTTTCAAAAGCAATGATGCAATTTTATAAATACATGGCAATAATTTTGACGCAATATCGATCTGACGCCTATGTTTATTTCTTCCACTTTTACAGAAAAAAATATTTAATATTCTCAATTTTCAATCATCATGAAGTCTCTCAAGTGATGTTTACACGTTTGATCTTTTCACAGAATTCCTATATCGAATGTGTTGAATTATTTTCAATTTCACCCATCGATCACAGCATAATAGATGCTTTGGGAGATATTCTTTCATATCAGATAAAGTAAAATATTCCATTTCACAAAAGAGTAAAATTTTATGATGAACTTTTTCGAAATGATATTGAAAACTTTTAGTTCATTAACCGAAAGCGCTGGGTTATTTTTCTCCCGATTTTCATACCAAGGATAAGTTTAAAGATTGTTAATAATTGGGGAAGACATAGCAAGTACAAAAAGAAATTTTCTTTTCTGTGAAAGATTTATATATTCACTTTCTGATATCAGATGGATATAGTGAGAAAAGTACTTAATATTATAGTTCCATACATTAAATAAAGTGTATAAGTTAAAAAAGAATATTTAACTTCTAAGTTTTATTATCCTCTATCAAGCATTTTTAACCGCTTTGTTGACATACCAATAACAAATTTAAAATCAGAAAGATAGGTGGAAATACGAACTAAAGATTGCCCAAGTTAAACAGTTTTTGTCAAATTAAAGCAAAAATATACATCTCAAACGCAACTGGTAGCTTTGGACCTGGGGTTTGCCATTCAGCCAGGACTTTCAGCAAGGAAAGATCGATAAGGGAACTGGAAGGAAATGAATTCCCAAAGCTGAATTTCTATAAATTTTTGCTGGTGACTGACAAAGTGGAGTCATCCAGCCCACTTATAAATGAATCATCGTCTATCACTTAAGGGTCTGTTCACATAGGAGTCGAGTAGCTTTAGCGAAAAAGGAAGGAATGGCGCTGAGAAGGAAATAAACCAATCATAGGCCTTAAAAATTGATTTTATAATCGTTTGGAGATTTGACATTGGTTAAATATATTTCAATACTTTAACGCACCCGCTACCGGACTCCTATGTGAACAGGCCCTAACTGTGGTACAATAATTATGGTGCAAGAAGACAAAATACTTAAAGAAAAAAGATCCCCCAAATGATAAAAGTCAACCTCTCAGCCAAACTAAAACCAGTAATCCCAAAAAGTTATACTCTAGCTTCTTCCAAAATCCAAATCAAAACACTAATATCCTCCCCCCAATCAACTCAGAAGTATATGAATCACAAAACAATATATCAAATTTCTCTGAAGTATCAAACACAATAAAGGAAATCCAAAAAGAATTAGAAGCGTTCCCATTCCAAAAATTACTCCAAAATCGAAAATTAAAGCTAGCTGATAGGAAACATCCACCAACGTTAGAAATAAGGTGCTTGTAATGTTGCAGCACCTTGCCCAAATTATGCCCATTCTCAGCGAATGATAGCCCCTCATCTTGACTACCTCATCGTTTAAAAAAATCAAAAATTCTAAAAATTAACAAATAAATATACTTACGGAAAAAATCATAAGATATTCTCAAAAAAATTATACATAAGTTGTGTTTGCATAACTCACGGGAAAAAAAACTAATTCTTTTCTATTTCCTATCATTTAAACAGTCTACAAATTATTTTTTCTTTTGGTCGTAGAAATTCAAGGATTAAAATTCTCTCACACTTTTACTAACATACTTGGTTTTCCAGTGGTGCAATGCAGGCTTCAACAAAGATAAAGCCAAAACAAGGAAGTTGAGAGCTACTGGCCCAGAAACTTTCGTCACAAAACTTTTCTCCTGTGTGCTCCTGTGTGGAAAATACTTAAAGCCAAAATTTACATACCCGTCTTACAGGTAGCCTTGGCCCCAAGTTTCGTACTCATTTGGGGCTTTTTGGCAAGGCATGAACGATGCTTTTGCTCAAGGGAAAGGAAGCCCTAAAGGGGAATATCTGTAAATTTTTACTTCTGACTGACAAAGGACGGTTTTCCAGCCCACTTCAGAAAGAACTACCAACTGTCACGCCCGTTTGACAGGATTTGGGCATTTTGTCATCATCTGTCACACATCCAACAAGCAGTAATGAGCTGTCGGATATTACCTGTGCTATCATTTTTTTTTCTATTCGTTATCACAAAGGTTAAATAAAATTAAACCGGGGTATCCTCCGAGGAACAAATTATGGCAATTCATTTCTAAAAAGCATCGCATATTCCACAACTCCAAAATTGTTTACAACTTTTCAACTATTCTTCATCAGTGCCTCCTCTGATCTGCATTTTTTCCTTAAAAAAAATGCTTACATTTAATGGTTATGAGCTAAAAATGTTTTTTCTAGGTAAGTAAAATAATGACTTTCCCCTGAATTTTAAGTATGGTAACTCCATCTATATGTTCAAGAAGGCTAAAATATGCATTTCAGATAAGTCATTTCGTTTACCATAACTATTTTACTCGCCAAAATGTTTACGAGTATGATATATTAACATTTTATACGGCAGACTTTAAAAAGGATACAAATTTTTTTAATGAGCTAAAATATGCGCAAAATATCCCAGTTAGGCATTACCAAACATCATTTATACACGATTAATTTATTTTCAGACATACGTTTCAAACTGTTCTGTTACTATATTTATCGTACCAAAACATATTCAGTACATATCTCCGAATTAAAAAACAAATTAGAATTTTCGAATCACTGCCAGATAACCTTTTAGATTGTTTAAATTAGCAATTATCTTAATTTTTCAGATTTTACATTTGAAGAAATGTACATATATAGATTTTCTCTTGCAATTGCATGTCGTTTTAAACTATACATTTATTTATAAATGATCGTATTTTACAATAAAGTCATTAAGATATATAATTTAAAGGACAAACTATATCATCAATCAGTTTACTAGAAACAGCATACATAAACTTTCTTAACATCTCTTAATAGAATGCACCGAACCTTTTTTAATAAATTATCATAACCTATCCCAGATCATACAATGAAAACCCTGCAGTCATCAAACGTTTCATGATTTAGTGAGGGGAAGTAATCAAATACAAATTAAACAGTCTGTCATAGGGTTATTTATGAGCAAAATGAAATGAACATGAATAAAGAATTTCAGTCTCAAGAAATTTTACATTTGTTTTCAAAAAAATTACAGCACTGTCATATCTCCTAACTTTCTTACGTAATAAATTTCAGAAATTATAAAACAGTCCTTGTTTATTAGAAAAGAATATAAAATACATTTCATATATTTTTCTGAATTTTGTTATTCGTGTAACTTAAATTTGGTTTATCTTGCTTCCTACGTCTTACGTTCCATATTTGCGTTTAAAATATGTTCGATTATTAGTAGTGTCATGTCGTAAACAAACTTTATAAGGCTCAAATAACTGCAACATGATAAAGTCTATCATGGAGTTACGAAAAGCCTATTTTATGGTGTCCTCTGTAAATATCGTGTCTTTACTTAAAGGGATCTAAGAAATAGAAATAAGAGGAATTACCATGAAAATATATGTGATCCTTTTATGATCTAAATTTACCAAGCTGTTACCAGTAAAACATGCTTTGAATCAGATTTTCTACTTACTAAAAGACTGCATATAGTTACACACCTATTTTCTTCATTTGATAAGAAAGTGACACCGACTTACACATGTATTTGTATGTCTCAGGAAATCAATTAATAGATAAAATTTTAATCTACTAATTGAAAGCATTTATTTTATCAACTTTTCTGTGTTTGGTTGACATGGAAGCAGTATTAAAAAGTTTTTTTTTTGTTTACTTTGAAATTCTACTTGTTTGGTATCAATGATCGATGAAAATATAAACTTTCCGGACTTAATTTACACATAACACATATTTTTTTTATAAAATGCCTTATCACATAATTTTATGCACCGAAATTCTTACGTTTGTGACTTGGGATTATATATTTTTCCTAATTCATTCCGTGGAAACCCCAAAAATATAGAAAATGGTAAACAAAACTGTCAACATGTCCCTTCTCACCAAAACCAAAATCCTTTTGCATTGCTAGATATAATCATAAGGTTTTTCCTATTCATATCTGACACTAAAATTTATTTTTATAAACTGGTGTCTCTCAAACAAACTCCTAGAGTTGGACTTAGAGAAAAATTTCATGTCCTTTACCATCTTACACTGATAAGCAATTGAACAATATTCGGTAACTTAGGCCAACCCAGCACAGGTCAATAATCACGATAGCATGCAATACAAAATAATTCTTTGAATGATTATTACAATAGCTCGTTCCGTCAGTGGAAAGTAACTTACTTAATATATTCTTTATTAAAGATAATAAAAAAGACTACCTTCAACAAGTGTAATCGAAACTTGTGAAAAAAAATTCTGTAAGAAATACAAGCATATGAATGAACGTCAAAAATTTATACAGTAAGTTACGGTATGTATTTTGAAATTTTTTTTCATTGGTGAAAAAAATGCAACTTGAAAAAATATTAAAGAAGAAAATTATTTCATTCGTATGTGTTAGCTAATTTCATGGGAAGAAGATTCATGAAATTAATCGCTAAAAAATAAAATAAGTAGAAAGAGACACGTGGAATAATAATGAAGATTTACATGGAAAAAGTTATGTGATAAAATTTTAAAAGTATAACATAATACGGATATTCTTTACGGATATGTTTGAACTAAGCAGTAGGTTGAGATATGCATATAAATTTGCTTTCCGCTATATACACTACTGGCTATTAAAATTACAACACCAGAAAGGAAAGCAAATAACAAAACTTTACTTATTGTACGTATACATCACTGTAGGAAAAAAACATGATTAAACATGATTTTAACACTCTGTGTGTACCGAGGTAGGTCAGGACACGACGGGAAACATGGGGTCTTCCGTTATCTTGGTGAAAGATGACGTCTCCGAGGCCTCGAAGATAGGACACAGCCACCGGCCTTAAAATCTGATAAATGTAACGTTGGCTGTTCAGATTACCGACGACGCGAACAAGAGGTGTTCGTGTCGTGTACGCAATGTTTGCTCATACCATCACACCAGGTGCAGTGCCAGTATGACGATATCGAATGCAAGCACGCCACGAGCGTTCTCCTCGGTGCCTCCAGACACTTATATGTCTATCATGATGCTGCACGCAGAACCAGGACTCATCTGAAAAGTCGACATGGTTCCATTCCTGTATCCAGTTTTGTCGTTGGGCGCACTACTGTTGCCGTGCGTCTCTATGCTGCAATAGTCAAGGGAAATCGCGATAATGGCCGCCGTGCTGACAAACCGTACTGCTCCAGAACGTCGTCGCACTGTTCGTGTGGATACTTGCCACGCTCCATAAACAAGCTCATTTCCTCACTTAAGGTCCGTGATGTGCTGGTATGGTCCTGCAAAGCTGTCCTGACCACATGTGTGTCCTCTCGGGCATTAGTGGCGAGAGGCAGTTGAGAACCTGCATTGAGTTCAGTATGACCCTCCAGAAACCATCGATTCCATATTTGCATGACAGTCGGTGGATTCCGACCAACGCGAGTAGCAATATCGCAAAACGATAAATCGCTCTCTCGATAAGCCATTAGACTGCCGCTATCGAATTCCGACACGTGTTTGTAGTCGCTTATCTTTCCTATATGAGGCATAACACGATCTTCTCACAAACAGCCAACATTCAAATTCGATTGCCGAATGAGAAACTCGCTGCGTAACTTTCCTTTTATACAGAGTTTGAGATGCCGTTTTCCCCTCCTGCGTCGTTCGATTGCGCTTAAATGTTAATCATTTGCATATCCCAGTATCTTCTTTCATTCATGCGAATTTTGCGTTTGTATCATCCCTCCTTCATGGTGTTGCGATTTTAATGGCCAGCAGTGTATCTTCGACATTTGTTTTAAAAGAGTATCAGATGGTATATCAGATACGCTTTTGAAACAAACTAGAAGAAAAATAAGTTCAATTTTCTGTGGACTTGTATCAGATATTTGGAATGTCTCATCATATTATCCTGTAAAGATTAATATGTAAAATTAATAGTATCTATACTAAATATCAAATGGATGTTTCTCTCTAAATATACATCAGTATAAATAGTATTAGCTCACCGATACGTGACTTGAATAAAATCCATCAGACAATAATATTTATAGAGCCTTTTTTTATGGAGTCATACACTCTTTCTCTTAGAATGGTTAAACTGAATACAAGCATTCCATCTCTGGAGAAAACGTCGCTTTGGCGAAAATAGATCAGTTTTATTAATGAATCTGTTGTCTCAAATCACTATGCATGTATTTTACCTGCATCAGTGTGAAAGTAAGAAAACAAACGAAAATAATGTGCTTTGTGATATTCATCAGCATTTTATTACTTAATTTTGCCAATTCTTCTGTAAAAGAATCATACTATTTTGTCAGTATATGTAAAAAATTGCTCGAATGCGGTTGAAAAATTGTGACATAAAAATCTCAGATTTTTCTGAGTCATGCTAAGTAGAGATTTGACGACGTTCATTCTGCGATATCTGCTTTACCTAAACGAGATTCACCTACAAGCAATAACTTCGTGATTAAGCAAAAGTTTTTATGTTTAATGCTCCTCTTCTTTGGCACGCCTTATGTATTTTGATAACTTTGTGATTTTCTAGAAAAATTTAACTGTACTAAATGTACAGAAAATTTTTAATATAAAAATGATTGAGATAACATTTCTTAATACTGCCAGAAATTATTTATAAAGTGTTCAATAAAAAAAATAATGTACATACTTCAAATAAATTTCGCTATTACTCCTAAACGAAAGTATGAATACTAAATAAAGCAGTATGTGCTTGAAAAATGTAGTTACAAGCGTCGTTCTCAAATAGGATGTTCACCGTATCTTTAATGTAAACTTAACAGGATTTTTACTCTTCCTCCAGCGCCTAATAAGATTTATCAAAAGCTTCCCCCCAAAATTTATAAATATTAAGTATCTCCCGGTTACATAACACTCCTCCCAGATATTGAATACAAATCTTGTCTAAAGCTCCGAGGATATTTGACAAAGAAAGAAAAAACGGTAGATGTAAAAAGATAACGATGGGCAAAAATTATTTATTTATCACTTTACTTCTATTAGTATTTGGCAGTACACTGAAATTTTACTTGCACACACACATGTATATATGTACTCGGCATATATATTTATACATATATACATACCGAGCTCTATGGTTTTGGAATCACTGGCATCATTACAGTTATCTGTTGTTTCAGAAATAATTTTTTCCGTTTTTCCCTGTCACAGATTTTAAGACTATTTCTACCCACCATCTATTGAAATAGTTAAGATACATATATAAACATTATTATTTATAAGATGATGCGAAAAAGAAACTTTCTCATTTTCACTAGTATAAAATCTGTTTGATTTTATTTATATCAACAATGTTATCGACTGTATATTGAGAGAAAGAGAAGTTTTCGATGTATCATAGATTTCTCTTTATTTACAGCCTGAAAACTTATAGTGGACTATTGAGTAATTATTTTCGCACACCACCAAATTCCAGTTGTGCATGCATTACGTCATTAGAAGTATATTGATTGAATCATAACTCAAGATTAGTTTAAGTAACGTTAGTAAAGAGGATAGATTTTTTGTGACGCTGGAAAAATTAAAGAAAATTCTTATTACTTTAGAAGTTTCAAATTTACAGTATAGTCATAAAGGAAGGAATGTAGTTCATTCTGCTTTAGTGATTCTCGAATCTCTTAATAAGTCTAAATTGAAACGATTTGGTTAACGCATCTTATCCCCATTATCTAAAATCTTTTTCTTAAACATTTATTTTGAAGAATATGTCAGCAGTCAATTTCGAAATTCACTATGAATTAATAATGAGCGATTACAAATATTCTCTCCTTAAAGTCTACAATCCCAGGTGGAAAGGGACGTTCTTAATTAAACATTTTATTTTGTAATTTATTGACCATGAACATAACTAAGCAAACTGCATATTATAATGCATGCAGATATATACCATGTTTACTTTAAATCATATAATTATGTGACAGTCATTTTGATCAAACATTTCTCTAAAAGGAATGAATTAAATTATAGATATCGAAGTATACTCCACAAAGCGTCATCAAGTAATTATCACATTAGACCATAAAAAATAATGAAAAACTTTTTACGGTTAATTTTTTTTCCAGGAAAATTACTACATGATAAAAATATTACGTCTTAAAGCAATCAAAAAGAAACTCTGGGAATTAATAAAGATAGAATTGAAATATGACAGTAACTAAGAGTGTAACGGCCTACATAAACTTCATCTTGATTTGCTACATAGCCTTCGTTATTTTCCCTCAGTCGGAAAAAAGTGTCTGCGGAGGATAATTTTTTGCAGAAATGTTTACGTCTCAATTAATGTAGCAAAAGTATTAATGTCGAAGATTTAATTATTGAAGGAAATAAGACAGTAGTGGGTACATTAACGAAGGTAATGAGCATTTAAATGTTGCGTAGCTGCAAGTCACTTTAACAGAAATTTCGACTCATTTTTATGGGAATTAGTTTCTCCTTAAGCAAATTATTAGGTGGTAAACTGATATTTGAGAATATCCAGGTGTTTCATGTTTGAAAAATATTGCTATCTAGAGTAATTGAAACAAAAATATCTCTTTAATATTTCCAAATGAATTTGTATCTATCATTCAATCAACCCACTACTGAAAGCAGAAAATAAATTATACTGGTTTCTTTAATACGGGATCGACACCAACGCTACATTTTCGAATTTCTGGGTACAGGTCTTTTGGAGTAACAGACATTTACGAAGAATTAATGGAGTCTCTAGTGCTACTTTATGACAGTTAAATGCCAAAGAACGATAAACTCGTACGGTGGATTCGATGGTGTCATCGCTTTCACAAGTAACTTGAAACCTGCGCCCCCTGTGTTCGTTTTTGGGATGCATTTGGCAGATCATAGCTCTCTAGGCAGATCATCTAAATAAAGCTTCTCTCTAAATAAAGCTTTAGAGAGGACTTTCATGAAGTCTTCAGCGGCATGACGCCATTCTCTGAGATCGCTAGCTTCGCGGACGTGGCGCGGACCGTATCGTCCCGTTCTTCTCGGGATTTTAAAAACCTCGCAAATTCCAGTACCCATGTGACTCTGTAAAACCCGACGCGTGAGGGGATCATGGGATTTTTTCGAAAGTTCCGTATTTCTTCGATCGCTTGCGGGAAAATCGGTAATTTCGATAATCTGACGTCACTGCATTCACGGTTTACACTAAAACCTGTGAGCGGGTCGAATTGATTCAAATCAACGATATTTATTTTATAACCACGCGAAAAGCATTAAGGGCAAAATTCTTTCCTTTTCTGACTTTTAATAAAATAAGGTAAACACAAACATACCCAATTTGAAAATGTGTAATATAAATAAATTTTCGGTTATTAACAGTTATGCTTAGAATCTCGAAGCGGGTCAATTTGACCTCAAGAAATTTTAACGAGAACAAAGAACCTCGCAAAGATGGAACAATTTGGAACGTCGCACAGATAGGTTAAATCGATCAAGGAAGAAAAGCACAGCTGAACGTTTTGAAGTTAGGGGACCAACAACACATCCTAAACGCAATTTCAGGGACGATAGTCAATGAAGTTCATGGACACTTTCCATACATAGGTGGATACTGAAGCCTCTAAAGAAATGAACTAAAGATGAAATTCATCGACAGATTCAAGGAAATCAATGGATTGTTTACATTGGAAGAAACTGATGCATTTATATCGATTTTATATGCACGTGGTATATATTTAGCGAATGGTTTTCAATTGCAGAGCCTATGATGAATGAACTGGAGGCCACCGTTTTTCTGAAATACAATGCCAAGAAACTAATTTCGTGAAATAATGACTTCTTACGCTTAGATATAAAATCAACAAGATCAAATCGTCTACAAATTTGCACTGATTTCTGGTATCTGGGATCGTTTTACTGAAAACTCGAAGAATAACTATACACCATGGCATAACATAAGTGTAGATGAACAGTTGTATCTCCCAAGGGCTAGGTCTCGGGTTTCTCAGTATATGCCTAACAAACCTGAAAAATTTCGTATCAAGTTTTTGTTGGCTACAGATGTTGATACAAAATATCTCATAAATGGATTTCCGTATTTCGGAAAAGATAGCCATTGTTCATCCAACTATAAAAGGCTCATACCGGTCTTTGGGAAAATATCAAAATCGGAATTGCATGCGACAACTGTACTAACCCATAAAGACATTAGTCTAAATGTTTACCAGTGAAAACAGAAAAAAAATGTTGCTTTGCAGTCTTCATACGACTATTGAAATAACAGATAACCCTAAAACGCTACCTTATACACTTGCTTGCTACAACGCAACTAAATTTGATGTAGATGTAGTTGATCAAATGACAAGGGCGCATTCCGTTAAGCCTGTTTCACATGCCGGTGCAGGTTTTTAAAAATATTCTGGAATTTTTTTCCCAATGCGGAGGCCTTGTCCCTTTAAACATTCGCCTATTACCACCACGTTTTTGCTGGCCTCTTTATTATGGGGGCACCACAAAGGTGGACCAGCATCGCCCCCTTTGAAGGGACGACAAAAACGGAGTCATTTTTCGTGGCGCGACACCTTTTGAAATTAGGCTCTGTTCTTTCAAAATAAATCGTTATTCAAAGGAGAGTCACATACCTGATTCTTTTATCTGACAGCTTCTAAAATATCCTGCATCATCTCATTAATTTGAAGTCAGATTAATCAATCAGTTCTTTTGCACATTAACGATTATTGTACAAACACGACATAACATAAATTCCATAGAATTTCAAGAATTATAAGGCCTAGGAGCCTTCAGACATTATTTTTGCGTCTGCAACGCAATATTGTTCGAATCCTCTCTGACACAAAAACAAAACAGAAAAACATTTCTCTTTTTTTCGAGAGCCACTTGATGGCACCAAGGGAGGGATATTCAACAACGCCGGGGTTTCGGTCCGAGCACCCTCAGTACCGAACACCAGCGTGCTGTACCACAGGGCCATCACAAGCCCATACTTTGGATCTTGCTCGTGTCAATTCATGGGTTTTGTACAGAACTGTAAATGGAAAAAATATTAATAGACAACAATTTGTTCAAGATTTAGTTGAAGAAATGCGTGAAAAGTTTACTTCAGCCATCAAAGAAAGGTGACATCTGAGCGCCATAGAACTGGTGAGAAATTTGGAAAACCACAAGCTAAGCGTAAAAGGATTGGATGCCAAACGTCCAAATGTGAAAATAAAACGCAGGATATTTGTTCAAAATATAAAGCTTCCATTTATGGTAAATCCACAAAACTTATGAATAAATTCTTTACAGAGTGCAAACAATTAATTAGATAAAATAAATCAATGAAGCTAGTAAATAACTAAAAAAAATTTTAAGATTTCTTTAAATTCTTCTTCAAAACGTTCCAAAAACATAATAAACGAGATAATCCATTTTCCATGAAAGTTATGATGCATAATTTTATTTTTGGTTAAGATTGGTTTATAGCGCTACGGTAAACTTCAGCTAATTAGAACAGGACCTACTGCTTAAAGCCGATTCCCACTGGCTACAAACGTCCATGCCAAGGGTGGGACTCGAACCCACATACTTTGGTACCGAATGCCAGCGTCCTACCCATTCGGCCATCGTATTATCTATAAGGAAGTAAAGTTTCGAATAACATCATTCATAAATTAGAAAATATTGCATTAAATATATCATTTACTTCAGATTTGGTCACCTTAATTACATCAGCTGATAGTGAATTTTATATAAAAAAAAATCCTTGATTTATTAACAATCTTTCTTAGGTTATTTAATCTTCTTTCTTTTTTATTAATTTAGGGTTAACCTTTATCATTTTCTTTACCCATAAATAGTTATTTTCTTAATAAATCACCGTGTTGATCTCATGTTCAGGCACTAAAGCCAAATTCGTAGCTGTAGCTTAAACGCGACATGTTTACACATCAGAGTAATCCCCCTCCAGACACTGTTTCCAATATCAGTAATTTGTTTCAATGACTGATATTACAGATATCGCAAAGATTTATATTTATCCCGAGTCCATTCTATTCCGTATACATCAAATGATCACTGATTAATAATTATGTTAAGAAGTGTTATGTCGAGATTAATTATTCTGAGAAGGGAAATTATAAAGTTCAATGCCGTTATCCCATCTCATCAATTTTCATGCAGAAAAATCGTTTTTCACTCGAGATTAAAATATATATATGTTTCTCTCTGTACATGATTAAAATATTTTCTAAGTACAAAAATAGTTACATGACATTTTCTAAAATGCTCCTTTTTACAGTTAAATGAATTTTAAAATACATCTTTCACTAATTGCGCTCGCTTTTTTAAACGATGTAATAATGCAGACTCAGAGTAAAAAATATTTCCTTAGATTAATCCTCATAGTTTAGATACTCAAAAACTTCCTTAGTTCATACATAATTTTTCAGAAAATATTAGCATCGGTATTTCAGTTAAGTTCTTCATATGGTACATATATTTTCGTCTTTAAGGTGATTAGCTTAAGTTTTCGTCCGTTAAAATAAGACTAAGTTTAAAATTATGGAAACAGTATTAACAAACCTCTTAAAATTCGCAGATTTTAGATAATTTGATACCAATTGTTTTACAATACAGGGTGTCCGGTCTCAAAGTATCCAAAAGTTATGACTCATTTTTACGGAACTATCCATTATAATTAAAAAAATTATTTGAATAGAAAGAACATCTCACCAAGTTTTAATACCAATCACAGATTTCGATCATAGTATCATAGATTTCGATGTGTGCACCTTTTGAAGCACGACTAACGTCTAAATGGTAATCCAGTTCTCTCCAAGTGTTTCGGAGCATATCAGGGGTTATTAGACTTTTTTGCTTGAGGATTCATTAAATTCGTTGTGTATAAACAAAAAATTGAAACTGTGGTTGAGTTGAAGAATTGCATTCAAGCAATTCGTCTAATAACTACTGATATGCCACGAAACACTTGGAGAGAACTGGATTACCATTCAGGCGTTTGTCGTGTTACAAAAGGTGTACATATCGAAATCTATGATTGATATTAAAACTTAGGGAGATGTTCTTTCAATTTAAATAATTTATTTTTAAAATTCTAATGGGTAGTTCCTTAAAAATAAGCCATAACTTTTTGATACTTTTAGCTCGAACACCCTGTATTATCGTAGATGTTTTATAAAAATCACTCCTTAGAGAATGTGATCATATGTAATGTTTGAATCTTAATTTGTATTATTGATATTACTGTTTTTTCCGCTACAGTTCTTAAACTAACGGAGCTATCGGGATATCTCCACGTCCCCGTTGAAAGACGGGTGTCCCCGAATCCATTGCATACTCGAATTTTGTCCATTTCTAGAATGTCCGACGCGTCTGCTTTGTAAGTGATAACGCCATATGAGTAGATTCTTTTCTTGAACCCTATTGGTAAAAAATAGCTCTAAGGACGCCAAGAGCTTCCTAAATCTGTTTCAGGCCTTGAGACCTATGCAGAGCAAAGTATATCCCGTGAATAAACATGGGGCTCAGAGTCTGAATTTTCCGTGAGAACAGTGATGTAATTATTATTGATACTAGTTTTTTTCCGGCGCCGTTCCTTAAATTAAACGGAGATATCCGGACGATTCAACACTCCCCTCCCCAGCAGGTCGAGTGGCCTGGAGGGCCAGGCGTATTCGAATTTCCTGCATTTATAATATCCAGGGCCTCCTGGGCTCCGCCGCGGTTGCGATGACAGCGGAAAGGCTGTACAAGAAGATCGTTTTGTCAAGGCCCTTGCGGTATTTTACAAACAAAGAAATTCTTTTTAAAATGCGATTTTACCAAATAAGTTTGAGTTTGGAAAAAGAGTACCACAAACGAAGTGATAATAACAAATACCAACTATTTAAGTAAAAGGATGGTAAAAATGAAAAAAATATAGTTTGTGTAATACAGATCAAAATATAAAATACAAATACAAATCAGCTTGCCTCAGGTTGGTATCTATTTTATACTCCTGAAGTTTACTATACTTCAATTTTTTGAACATTTTAAACATATAAAATACTTTCATATGCAATAGATCATTAATATATCTTCAGATTAACTTTTGTGCTGTAAGTTTATTTTCTAGATAGTTACCAGTGATAAATATCATATCCATCGGTTTCTCATATTTCATTTCTTTTATTGGAGGTATGAAATAATCTGGAGACTTTTTTATTCTATAGGCCAATTTTCTGGGTTGATAACTTGATGAAGGAATTTTTTCATCAAATGCACTCTTCTCTGCTTCTGCACGCCATTGATAACATAATTTCCGCTATTAACTTCTTCCACCTCAACCCATGGCAAAATACCGCATATCTTTAATTTGTTATTTAATGAGAATATGGATATTTAATTGCTGTACATGTGAGTAATTAGAAGAATACTTTCTACAAGTGGCTTTTAATGCCTCTATTTAGAGACTAGTGACAGAAATGCTTCTTTTTAAGCAGTCAGTTTCATGGCACAACGGCCGAAGGGCTAGTGCGCTGGCATTCGATACCAAAGTCTGGGTTTGAATCCCACTATTGAATGGACGTTTGTAGCCGTTCGGAAACGTTTATAAGCAGTAGGTCCCGGTCTAATTAACCCTCGTGTGGTAAAAATTAACCGTAACGCTCCAAACCAAACTTTAAATACGTGTTATTCATGAATTTCAGGTTGAAGATATTTCGGAGTATGACCATATTCTTTTTCGGACGTTGTGCATTTTTATTGTAAGATGTAGTAAATAAGGTAAAATTGCATGCATCCAAATTAATGCAAAATATCATGCACAATAACATTAAATTAGAATATTCAAGACCGCAGTACTCCAAAAATCAATCTATAAAAAATAATCGAGACTTATGTCAATTACGCTCTTTAAGTTGGCATTTTATCATGAGGAAAAAATGCATTAAGTTTTGAATGCATTTGCAGTATTCCATTTAATACGTGTTAAATTTTTTCATGTTTTATAAATAGTTTATCACCTTGACAGATAAATGTATATGGTAAAATAATTTCTAAACGGGTCTATAAAATAAGTTAGGAAGCATTTATTCTTTAAAGTATGTCGCCATAATTAACCTAATTCACCTAACATGTTCCATTAAATATTAAACTAAAGCACAAAAACGTGGCAGAAATCAAAATTTACTTACGTATATAGCGATAAGTATGTAACCAAGTTTTAGACGGAGTAATCAGTTAGTTGAATGTCTCGAGATAAATTTATGACATGCGCTGTATTCGCTCTGAAAACCATTTGGTTTTCAGAGTTTAATTTTCATGTTTAAAAATTAAGGAACTAACATACATCAAAGGTATTTCAATTGTAAAAACCTATCCAATAAATATAAAATTGTTATGCATATATTTTAGCATTAATGCTTAACCTTCTCCTTTCGGGGTGGGATAGCATGTATCCCAAGAATACGAACCCAAGAATGAATATATATATATATATATATATATATATATATATATATATATCTAATATATAAAAATGAATGTTTGTATCTCTGTAATTGTATAGAAATCCACAGTTTAGGAGCAACGATCGTGAAATTTTAAATACAGGCGTCTTTAAAAACAGCCGAGGGTCTGAAGAACTTCAAAAATCGAAATTAATTACCGTTGATTTTTAATTAATAAAAAACCACAATTTTGAAACTAAATGTAAGCTGTTACACTTTGTGGCATCATCCCTCTGAATATGGCGTCCACGTTAGGGTTAGCTGACAGCGAGCGAAAAGATAAAAATAAATAAAATCAAAAAGTTTCAAGTTATATATTAAACCAGAATAATAAATGAAAATAATAATCTTTCAAGTCAGATTTTATACTTTAAGACATTTCGATTAACGATCGCCGTTTATTTTCGCCGTGTTATTTTGTAAACAAACGTTCTCTGTTGCCATTTTCATTTCAGACATTTCTTATTGAAACGATGTAATGCGTAGTAAATGCGTTAAATATTTCTTATCTAAAATTTATATTTTAAAACATTTCAGTGAAATTAACATCGTCTTCAGATTATAAACAGACGTTATTTGTTGCTATTTTCATTTTAGAAATATCTTATTAAAATGATGGAATTCTCCGATATATTTCCATAGTGGAGATTTAGACACATTACAGAATTTTAAAAAAAACCTTTTGTGTAATTTATATATTTGTGTGTGTTTAATTATTTCAAGTGACTCTAAAGTGGGCGTTTCATTTTTTCCACTAGCGTGAAAAATCAGAATAATATTGAATTATTTAATTTTTTTTTTTTTTTGCTCATCAGACGACAATAGCAGCGAGTGGCAGTAGTTACACAAGTTTGAATTTGAAACATTGTTTTGTTGTTTCCTAAAAGAAGCAATAATCCGTTACTGTATTTTATATTGTTCTTAATTTTATAATTCACGATGTACTTTTAAAAGCATAAAAATTAGTATATCTTAACTAAAAAGAATCAGTCTAAACTTAAGCACAGTTTTGCGATTTATTTACGGTTAACTATGTTTGTGTTTAGCTATTCCATTTGTTTGTTTTAAAAAATGATTTTTTAAAGGTTTTTTTTGGTGCTTTATGGTAAAATAGCACTTAAAAATTAAAAAAAAGAAACAAAAACTTAACTGTAAATAGCATACTTTTTCTATAAATTGGTCAATTTGAAGTAATTTTTATTGAAATTTAGCTAAAATGCCTATAACTGCATAAAAATCTTAATGCTACTATTTTAATTTCCCAAGCACAATTCTAAAAATGTTATAAAATACGCAGCCCTACTTTCCGATTTAGTACAAGAATTTAAAATTGATTTCAGGACTTCGGAGAAAATAAACAATTTTTGTTTTTGCATGTTTTCTATTCTATTTACAGTCGATATAGATATAATGCTAGCAAATTGTCAAATGGAATGCATAGAGTTGCAATCTGACATTTAACTTAAAGAGAAATTCAATCGAGTCTCTTTGTTGTACTCATAAATCATACCTGCCCAGATATAAATATCCTTCACTGCATAGTCAAGCGTTATTCTGGTCATCAACGTTTGGAAGCACGTACATCTGAGAACAACTATTTTCAAGAGTTTCAACTATTTTGAAGCACACTAAGAGTCAAATTCGAACCAAAATTTATTCGTTGTTTTTTAGTATTGATGTGTATGACATTTCCCATCCCTTTTTATACTATGTTTAATTTTTCATGCAGAGTTCACAAGGCAAAAGACAATTTGACAATTTTACTTTTCAGCTTTTAGTGATGAAAGGCTGAATCTATCTAAATTCTGAGATGTGTATAACATTTCACATGTTTTTTTCCTATGCTATTTATACTGTGTTTAGTTTTTAAGCTGACTTTGGTTAACAAACATTCATATTGAACCCCGAATCAGGAAACGAGAAACATAGTTTATGAAGGTACTTCAGATGATATTTGGATCAGTTTAATTGAACAGAGATTTATATGGAGTTTAATAAGGACAGAATGTTTCTATTATTGCTACAGAATCTTGCATTTATGGTGCGTGTAGCCCAAACTGCAGATTTCTGTTAATTTTTTCATCAGTCAGTGCCTTTAACAAATACTTTAATACTTTATTTATATATTTTTTTGGCTACAGAATCCTGCATTTATGGAGGTATTTATATGGACAATTAGACATTTTTACTTTTAAGCTTTTAGTGATTTATTATAAATGTATATATTTTATGATATTTATACTGTTATTAAATCTATGTTATTTATACTGTGTTTAGTTTTTAAATTACTTTTTGTTAACAAACATTAGACAATTTGACATTTTTAATTTAAACTTGAAAAATGAAAGGCTGAATCTACTAAAATTCTGAGATGTGTATAACATTTCACATGTTTTTTTTTAAATGTTATTTATGCTGTGTTTACTTTTTTAATCAATTTTGTTTAACAAACATTCGACAAAATGACATTTTTACTTTTCAGCTTTACTTTTTAAAACTCTTAACTTTCCAAGAGACAATTTGACATTTTTTCCTTTTCAGCTTTTAATGGTTTATTATAAATGTATATATTTTATGTTTTACTTTTCAGCTTCTTTTGCTCCAAAGATGAAAGGTTAAATCTAGATGAATTCTGAGGAGTTAATTATAAATTTATATATTTTTATATTGGATTTTTAAAAAATTATTTGGGTGTATAACATTTCACATGCTTATTTTTCTATGTTATTTATACTGTGTTTAGTCTTTAAATTGATTTTGGTTAACAAACATTCGACAAATTGACATTTTTACTTTTCAGCTTTACTTTCCAAAAGACAATTTGACATTTTTCCTTTTCAGCTTTTAGTGGTTTATTATAAATGTATGTATATTTTATGTTTTACTTATCAGCTTATTTTGCTCCAAACATAGAAGGTTAAATCTTGCTAAATTGTTTAGATTTTAAATTGATTTTGGATAACAAACATTCCACAATTTGACATTTTTACTTTACAGCTTTTAGTGGTACAATGATGAAAGACTGCATCTAACCAAAATACTGAGATATGTATAACATTTCACATGCTTTTTCTTTTGGCTATGTAATTTATACTGTGTTACGTTTTTAAATTGATTTTGGTTAACAAACATTCCACAATTTGACATTTTTACTTTACAGCTTTTAGTGGTACAATGATGAAAGACTGCATCTACCAAAATACTGAGATATGTATAACATTTCACATGCTTTTTTTTGGTTATGTAATTTATACTGTGTTAAGTTTTTAAATTGATTTTGGTTAACAAACATTCCACAATTTGACATTTTTACTTTACAGCTTTTAGTGGTACAATGATGAAAGACTGCATCTACCAAAATACTGAGATATGTATAACATTTCACATGCTTTTTTTGGCTAATTTATACTGTGTTAATTTTTTAAATTGATTTTGGTTAACAAACCTTCTTAAAATTCCGAGCAACGCCGGGTACTTCAGCTAGTATATATATATATATTCATTCTTGGGTTCGTATTCTTGGGATACATGCTATCCCACCCCGTAAGGAAAAGGTTAAGCATTAACGCTAAAATATATGCATAACAATATATATATATATATATATATATACACTCAAGAGCCAAAACATTATGACCACCTGTCAATAGCGAATTGGCCCACCTTTGGCGCGCAACACAGCTTCAACCCGCCTTGGCATGGATGCCACAAGTCCTTGGTAGATGGCCGGAGACAGATTGTACCAGATGTTTAAGCAACGGTCACGCAAATCCGAGATATTGCGAATTGGTGGTCTTTGAACTCTGAGCTGCCGTCCCATGACATCCCAAATGTGTTCTATCGGATTGAGATCCGGTGAGTTACGCGGCCAGGACATTAACTGGAATTCAGCGTCATGTTCCTGGAACCACTCCAACACAATTTCAGCCTTGTGACACAGGTCGTTGTCCTGTTGGAACATTCCATTTCCAGCTGGAAAAACAGAGGCCATGTAAGGGTGTAACTGGTCCCCAATGATGTTCAGATACCCTGTATCATTCATGGTCTGCTCTACCACAACCACGGGTCCCAGAGACACCCAAGAGAACGTCCCCCAAAGCATAGTACCGCCACCACGAGCCTGTGTATGACCTACTGTACATTGAGGGAGCCACAGTTCACCTGGAAGACGGCGTATCCTGACACGGCCATCAGCGTGATGAATGACAAACCGTGATTCATCTGACCAGGCAACTCTCTCCCACTGATCCATGGACCAGTCGCGATGTTCCCGGGCGCAGCGCAGGTGCAGTTGGCGATGACGCTTGGTCAGCAAAGGCACACGAGTGGGACGTTTGCTGCGTAGCCCCATATCCAACAGTGTAACCTGAACAATTTGCTGCGATAGTCTACTTGGCCCTGCATTGTATTGGGCTGTCAGCTGAGCCACTGTCTGGCTCCGGTTTTGCTTCACCATGCGAGACAGTCTCCGACGACCTTTTTCTTTGATAGCGTGTGGACGTCCAACACCATGTCGTCTACTGCTGGTTTCACCGTCATTCATCCACTTTGCATAAGTACTAACAATTATAGGTCGCGAACAACCCACGAGTCGTGCAGTTTCGGAAATACTTGTTCCGAGCCTTCGAAGCATTACAATCTGCCCTCTATCAAAGTAGCTTAGATCCGCAGCCTTTCCCATCATACACAGAAGTAAGTGAAAGAATGATTCTTCAGACGCTCTAGCAGCAGTTAAATACCACTTCCACCTGATCACGCGCCTTCCACGTCATCCAGGCGAATTCATTGCAAAATGTAGGGGTGGTCATAATGTTTTGGCTCTTGAGTGTATATATATATATATATATATATATATATATATATATATATATATATACAGTTGGCTCTCTGTTTAACGACTTTCAAGGGACCGTGAAAAATCGTCCTTCAGTAGAGATCGCTCTTAAACAGAATTTGTGAAAAAATAACATTTCCCTTCCCACTTTACAGGCTTAGGGCTGTCAGTATATTTCTTAATATATTTGCGTGTTAAAAAATGATATTTTTATTATCATTATTATTTTATTCACAAAAAGTTATTTTAAATTAAATTGAAAAAAAGATTACAAACAATACAATAAATTTGGTTTTAAGAAAGTGAAAAAGTGTTGATTGCTTCATTTTTCGCCTTTTTTTCGTTATTCTCTTTTCCAGATTTTCTAAAATGTTAAATGCGTCATCTTCCATATTCGATGTAATATAGCGTCGGAGAATATCTAGAGCAGAATTTGCATCTGTGTAAGACTTTGCATCGGTGGCAGTGTCTTGTTTTCAGATTCTTCAACTTCACCTTCTTCGTCTGCCACTGTTTTGGTTTACTATATCCTCATAAATTTGTTTTACATTTCTGTAATATGTTGTTAAAACAAATTCATCCTAATTGTAGAAAACTTGAATTGAAACATCCTTATCTTCAACAAGACTTTCCCATTCTTCAAGGGTAACGTCATCTTCGGTGATTTCTACATCCGTACTTTGCAGTTCCACTACAAGTTCTTTGTGAATTCCAGCAACGCGGAAGCAGTTTTTTATTGTGAATAAAGAAACTTCTTTCCATGCGGATGTTATCATGTGCATTCCTTTCAAGATCGCAAATTTTCTAATTTTCATACCGTCAGCCGAATTGTTTAATAATTTCCTAATTAAAGACTTTCTGTATTATGCTTTCCCACTGCGAATGATAAGCAGGCATAATGGCCGCAACTTGCAAGTGCAATTAGCTGGTAATAAATGAACAGTCAAATTTGTAAGTCCAGGGATATTTGGAGTATGTGAAATGCAACGGTCGATTAAAAGTAAAACTTTTCACTTTTCTTGATGCATTTTGCATCAAATTTTCTAATCCAGTCAATAAGAATTTGTGATGTCATCCACGCTTTATTCCGGGACTCGCAAGGTTTCCTGGTGATATTCTTAAACATCCTAGTTGCTTTGATTTGCCTATAACTAGTGGTGGAAATTTCTCAGATCCACTCGAATTAGTGCTCAGTAAAATAGTCAGTCGTTCCTTACTGTGTTTTCCAATAAAGCACTTTTCGCTCATATACGTTAAAGTTTTATTAACCACCATATTGTAGAATAGGCCCATCTCATATGCATTGAATATGTTCTTCTCATTATATCCATCTAATATCTCCTTCAGCACTATTTTCTATTCTTCCGCTATTTTTTCATCAACGGAGCCACTTTCCCAGATATGCTCTTAAATACAAGCCCATATCTTTCTTTGAACTTTGCTAGCAAACAAGTCGAAACCTGAAAATTTTGCATTCCAAACTTTTCTGCCAGAAGAATAGCATTTTCTTTAAATATCACTCCGGAAATTGTAATATTGGATGCTCTTGCTTCATTCAACCATTGTAGGACTGCCTTATCAAACTCTTCTGATCGGCCACATTGAATTGTCTGCCGTTTGGATTTGGATCTCAAACCAAATTTTTGTGCTGCTTTAAGCATTTTCTCTTTGCTTGCTAAAATGTCTTTGAGAGTAGACTCGGGTAGCTGAAATTGTCTTGTGAATTAGACTTTTGTTATTCCAACACTTTCTTCCCAGCCCTCAATAATTTTCACCTTTTCGTGTAGCGTAAGATGCTGTCGCTTTGATGTCATTTGGCTCATCTCACCTCGTATTCGTATTGGAATGAGCTTCTGTACACAACCATGAATTCTCTAAACAGGAACACCTACTTCCCGGAAGAAGTGAGAGAGAGGTGCTATTGGACAGTGCGAAAGCCACATGACAACAGATGGTAGGGACAATAGAGTGATTCAGCTCCCGTACTAAGAGTTCTATGAAAGATTATTCGATTTTACGAGAAACAGTATTCACCCCCTTGTTTTTCTCACTGCAATAAGTCTATGATTACAACATAACAAACACCAAGGAAATTTCGGATGTTTTATTGAAACAAAACATGTTTTCCCTACAGAAGGTTCCCCTCCTGCAGATAAAATGTTCAATAAAAACTTTATCATGTAAAAAAAATTCGTCGTTAAACAGAAACAATGTGGTTTTTAAATAGAATTTTTTTACGTCGGAGGGGCCGGGACTGGGAAATATCGTCTTTAAATAGAGATCGTCGTTAAGTAGAGAGTCGTTACAGAGAGCCAACTGTATATATATATATATATATATATATATATATATATATATATATATATATATATATATATATATATATATATATAAATATATAGGTCTTCTACTCCCATACTTTTTAATATAAATCCGAACCTCTTTTGTGTCATGATGCAGTCGGGGAACCGGTGGTGACGCTTATCCTCTAAATATTTCCATCAAACAGTGTTATGTCGATACCAAGCCATAAAATTGTCTAATTGATGTTCCCAAACATATTTATTAAATTTCTTTAAGAATCTCAGCTCCATCGACATTAATTAAGAACCCCACCCAATTTAAATCTGTGCGCCTACTGCACACGTCCGTTTTATTCCCTAGTTATCCATGGCTCTGAAATAAATCCTTTGTCCCTAAGTTTTAATAGTGCGCTACCGACGCTCATTACTTATTCATTTCGTCATCATCGGATGATCTTTTTTGCTAAACTAAGCATTTTCTTAGCGCTAAACTGCAAGGCTATACGTCTACCTAAAAATTGTCCCATGTGGTTCTGCGGTTCTTCGGTAATCGAATCAAGTCGAACCCACTAATTCTATTTTCACTGCAGTGCCTTATGCCGCTTATTTAAACTCCCACACTTTTAAATTGTTAATACTATATTTTACTAGCTAATATCCCGTTTTAAGGTCGCGCGATCGCCCCCCCCCCTATATTTTAGCCTCACACACACACACACACACACACACACACATATATATATATATATATATATATATATATATATATATATATATATATATATATATATATATATATATATATATATATATATATATATATATATACAATCCCCTTAATGGCCGTTCTTACAAAGTGGGTATGAAATTTCCCGTTCTAAAGAGAGAATTAGAAAAATGGGCCCCATAAGCTAAAAGTTAATATTGCCACATTATACCGAAGCAACGGTGGCTCAGCGGTATCGCTCCCGACGTCTAAACTGAAGGTCCTGGGTTCGAAAGCAGCCCTCGTCGGGGTGCCAGAACATCGTTTATTTTAATTTGCTCTGCATGCGAGCTGTATGCAAATTTACCTATTATTTATTTCAGTTCCGGTTCCAGAGGTTTCTGGAATATTCCTCACACTTCCGGTGGGAATGTCGGGAAATATCCGGAGGTGTATTTAAGGTAATGTTCCCCGCAATCTGGGGAATAAAAACCTGTCCTGAGCTACGCTTCGTATCATTTCTGTATTCCACACAAAATCATCGTGACAATATTTTAAAATGAGAGATACTTGAAATAAGGAAGTTATTAATTTACAGTCTAAGTTAAAAGAGAGTTCAAACATGATATTTATTTCGGTGTGGCAATTTATTTCCACTCTCGTGATGGATGGAATTTTTTTTCAATCCCAAAAAGTCGCAGAACTATAAAGACAAAGCACATTTCCCAAATATAAAAAAGATATAATTATATTTATTATATTTATTTGTAATTTTTAAGGACGTTTCTGCTTATCATACATATCATTTTAAAATGTTACCTTCCGACTTTTACGTAAACCCGCTTTAAGTTTGTGAGATAGAATACAACCATATCCACTTCTAATAAGGAAAAATAAGAGTTGTTTAGTAAACCATTAAAAATGAGGCACTAGAATTTTTCATCAAAATTGGCCGTTTAAACGTGACCCGATACTTTAACTTTTTTTTGAGAAATCCCCGTTAATTTTCTTTCAGTGCCATAGTTTCATGAAGTTATTTGACACGTGTTGTCTTTTTCAAGTTTTTACTCTAAGATGCTATAGACTAAATTGAGTGAAATTTTTCTTTCAAGGTTATTTGATGTTTGTTTTTTTCTCTCAATGATAAATTACTACAGATTAATTTCCCATTTTTAACACTTGTCACGAAATCTATATTTAATGGTAAATATAATAAATATGCATAATAGGATATGTTCATTTACATAATATATATTATTTATAAATTATATACCACTATATAGAGCTTCTGTATGATAGGTATTTTGAGGAGGTCATGAAGGATAAAAGAATCGAATTATTAAATTTTAAATATGAGTGCAGAAAATATCTTACATTCTGTCATCTGTATGTATTCCTCATTCAAGGATATTTATATATTTTTTCTTGTATGGAACGTTGTTCATAACCTTGTTATTTCTTATTTTAAATAATGAAACATTTGTTAATCTGATTTTTTAACGTCGCTTTAGTGTTCCACATCTCACAAAATATATTATATTTAGCTTATTATGTATAGCAAAAGCATACCAGTTTTTTAAATTTGTATTCTGGTCAGTTTATCCGTTTTGTGTGACAAAAAATGACCTCAACAGTACTAAAAAACCCTTAAATTTATCACTATTTAATTATTTGTATTAAAAAATGTAAAAAGTTAGTCATTCTTATATACAGTGTAACTTGGATTTATCGAACCTCAAAGGGAACGAGAAAAATTCAAGTTATCGAGGATTTCGATTTACCGAGGCTCGATTTATAGTGTTAGGCAGCTTCAAGTAGAATGGAAAAACTTTGATTTATCAAGGAATTCGTTTATATCGAGGTTCTACTGTATATATATATATATATATATATATATATATATATATATATATATATATATATATATATATATATATATATATATATATATATATATATATATATATATATATATTTATATATATATATATATATATATATATATATATATGAATGACTAACATTTTAATTTTTGTGGACTAAAGTTGAAAATAATTGATGTTAAGTTGAAATTGCTGCTAGCTTTAAATCGATTCTCAGAAAATAATTTATTATGTGAGATAGTTTTTGATGTTTCCCATAACCAAAATATTTTATGTGTTTAATTTTTCGGCTTTATTCATTCCTTTTGCTGCAGTCTTATTAAACCATAGGAGGGAAATATTTTCAAAGAATTTTTATAAATGTGTAAATTATATCTGTCTTTTTATTAATGAAAATACTTTTACTCATAATTTATTTATTTGAAAGACCGACCCTAATGAAAAAAATCAGTTAAGAAAATCCATATAAATTGAATTTACAAACACATACGATTTGTGATCATACGGGAAATTGTATAGCCCTAATTGGATAAGTTAGCAACCGAGACCAACAAATCTTTAAACATAATTTCATAACTCACTTCTTACTGGGAAAATATCATAAGATGACAAATTAAGATCTAATTGAAAACTTTTTTCCTGTAGACGTAACATCATAACCTTAAGTCAGGCAAAAACTAATTTCCTGGAAAAAGTCTGCGTAATGAAGGGGTAGAATGCTGCTGAGAGATCCTGGAGAGATAAATATATGTGAGAGAAGGTATTAAAAAAATATTAAAGATTAAGCGTTTATTTTATGCTGAACATGAAACAACTTACAGGTAATTTCTTTCTAATTTAGTTAACAAAAACATATAGTTTTATAAAACTTAATTACAAGAATATATTAAATTTTTGCCATATTATTAATGTAAAATGTATATTTAATTAAGTAATAGTTAGTTCTGAAGTATTAACTCCCTTGAATATTGAAATTGTCACGCACAGTATACATAACTTTTGCATAAGTCATGTCAGGCATGATGCCTATAGCAGTGGCAAGAATGCGCTTAGTTTGATTTGAGAGTTATATATGTACTATATATATATATATATATATATATATATATATATATATATATATATATATATATATATATATATATAGATAGATAGATAGATAGATATATGTGTGTGTGTGCGTGTGTGTGTGTGTGTGTGTGTGCGTGCGTGTGTGTGCGTGTGCCTGTATGTGCGTATTCATTTAAAAAACTCTTTAGTAGCGAAAGATTGTTAGAATTTCGTTAGTAAAATCCTTTATTTTTTTTTTCAATGTGGCAACTAGTTATATACAGTCATTATAATTTCACAGTGTTCGGTCTCTGAAAACAAGATATTCATTACTTCAGAATTTTTTTCTATGTTGAATGTGCTGTTCTGTGCAATCCAGCATGCATGATAGAAGCAGACAGCTATTTATAAATTCCGCTTGAAAAACTTTATTACAAATTGTAATAATTTCGAAACTCATGACCTGTCAGGAAAAAGGAAGATTTTATCTACACTCCACGCTATGAGCAGTAAGTATTTAGCTACTACACAGAACTCAAGCCTATTCTCTAACTCTAGTCGCTTGCCGAAACTTTCTTGCTTGCTACCAAATCAGCCTCGAAACTCTACAACAACGGATTTCCACAAGCACTAAAATTGACTACAGGAATAGAAAATATTCTTATGAAACTCAGTTGACATTCAAATGGAATAACAGATAAATTCATTTCAATAACATCTGGGCTGAGTACTGTTACTAACTCTATAACTAGTTATCAATACATATTTTTGAAGTTTTCTGCATACATTGTTTTCTTATTTTCCCCCCAACAAATAGTTAATAGATTTAAGTTTGTAAAATTGAATTTGGCATCGCTCTCATATTTTTCTGCAATACGTCCCTTACAAAAATGCCTTTCAGGCATTAATTTATTCATTTGATCAATTTACGGGTGTTCGCTTGACTTAAAAATGTTGAAACAATTTATTAAATTAAAACCGAAAGATTCAGAAATATGAATACATTTTAATATACCAGAGGGATTACTTATGGATTTGGAAATGTTTCATACTTTCTCATATATGCAAATAAAATCTCTATATCGTAGATGAAATGATCGAATCTGAACCTTATAAATAGTTATATTGTTGTTATACTATCTTTTTTTCCAGTACAGCAGAAATAATCCCGTCATTGTAGAACTATAGTTAACAGTGCTGTTGTAACTCGTCTAATCTTGAACTAACAATATGATCCCATTTTTATTTCTTCAATCCCATAAAAATCTCTGTAATTAAAATTTTCTTTCCCATAGTCTTGTATATCCAGTTAATTCATATTGCGATGATTTTATATCGTAAAACACTACTTATATTACATTCTTTTGAACAACCGAAGAAAATGGAATTAGCTTGAAACCTTAAAAATCTCATACAGTTTTTACCATGGGAAATTACACACTTTAACCGTTCAGTTTGTTTGATATATGTATCATAAATGTTTAGAAAATAAAGCCTCTGTGTTAAACGAAATATTTTTGCAATGAACATATTTTTTTCATTAATAATCCTGTTACTGAATGGAAAATGAAGATACAATAGGGAATAAGCTATGAGAAAATTCACTTTCATTTAAAAAGTACGCCCACATACAGTGAACTAATTAATTTATTAGATATATATCTGCCTGTATTTTTTTAGGATGACTCCCTGCTTTTATCACATGAAGAACTAAAATGCGATCAGGAGCTCTAAATATTTATTCCACGTAATTGAATTTTGTCCTGTTATGTACTTAAGCAGAAAAATAAATGGCTTATATAAATTTTTATCATTTGATTTTGCAGAAGAGTTTTTTCCTAAAATGCAATCGGAGTTGGGACGCAACGAAAAAAATGAAATTCCACTTAGTGTTATATATTCCGTGTTTTATCCGCGTTTTATAGTGTTATATATTCCGTTCCGTATACCCCAAGGTACGAAAAAATTTGATATTGTGACTTAAATATATTTAAGTCATAATATCAAAAAAAGTTGCTATTTATATAATACTTATTTGATATTATGAGGATTTTAAATGAAAGCTTCTTAAAGACCGTGACAAAGTTTAAAACTGTCTGCATCAATTGCTGCAGTTGAAAGACATTAGATATGATCACCCATGGACGAATTACAATCTTTAAAGAAGTTTCCAGCTTCTACAATTCCAATTTAATTCCTCTTCACAAATGTCTCGTAAGTATTTGTGAAGTATTATGTAACAGAAGAGTTTGTACATTTATAAAATTTGTAAATACCTTTGACATAGATAAACTTTTAAGCATGAAATTTAGGAAATCGGTTAAGCACAGTGTTGGCTAAGAATTTTTATGCACGTTAGTTTAGATTTTATAATTTAATCTATCTATCTATCTATCTATCTATCTATATATATATATATATATATATATATATATATATATATATATATATATATATATATAGATATATATAGATATATATATATATATATATATATATATATATATATATATATATATATATATATTTGTTTTGAGAAAAATTAGAAAATTTCTCTTCCACAAACAACGATAGTTTACAAACAATGAAATATGATCATGTTTGTTAACTAATAAAGTTAACTTCTAGAGGACAAAGAAATATTCTTCTATCCTGTTATCTTAGAACCCACAGCAAATTCAGTACTAAAAAAAATCAAATAAAATATTTCCGACAAATATTTTGTGATTGTTTGTTACGTTAAAAAAATATGTTTAAAAATATTCATCTTTAAGCAGTCGAAGTACACTGAAGTGCCACTGAATTAGGGATAGCAAAGCCTATGCAAATTGTGTAGCGCTGAGCATCATGTATGCGCAAGTGAGGGCGCTGTGGTAACTGCATATATAGCGCGTTCTGTGGTTGTTCTGAATTAGTTGTTTGAATTGCCAGTATGGGTAAACTGCCTGATTTATACGCTTTCGATTGCGGACAAATCGTAGGTGCGCGACGCATGGGCCATTCAATTTCCGAAATCGTCAGACAGCTAGGATTTTCAAGGTCGACAGTGTCAAGAGTATACCAAGAATACATGGATGGTGGAAAAAAAACTAGCGATCGGGCAAACTGCAAAGGACAATTAGCCTTGACAGTGCGTGGTGAGAGACGACTCAAGCGTATTGTACGTAGCCAGCGAAGCCAAACATTAGCTCAAATTACCACCCAGTTTAATGACGGTGCCAGTCGTACAGTCAGTAAACGGACTGTGCAACGCTCGCTTCACCGTATGGGTTTCGGGAGCTGTCGACCTACGAGAGTACCATTGCTCTATACTCTATATCGGGCTGCACCTCTTGCCTGGGCGAGAGAGCACAGAGACTGGAGTGTAGAGGACTGGAAACGAGTAGCATGGAGTGATGAGTCTCGATTCCGACTACTTAACGCCGACGGGAGGCTGAGAATATGGCGTCAGGCTCATGAAGCCATGGATCCTGCATGCCTGGCTGGAACTGTACAAGGGCATGGTGGCTCAATCATGGTCTGGGGTGTTTTTTCGTGGCACAGTTTGGGATCTTTGGTGCGTGGACCAACCTCCCTCAATGCAATATTGTACGTAGAGTTGCTGGGTGTTCACCTCCATCCGCTTATGCTGTTCTGTTATCCGCACGGTAATGGAGTTTTCCAGCAAGACAACTGTACCTCTTACAAGTCCCGGTTGGCTACTGGCTGGTTGGATGAGCATTCCTCTGACTTCTCTGTCATGAATTGGCCACCTAGAAATCCAGACTAAAATCCTATTGAGCATCTTTGGGATGTTTTGGAACAAGGCGTGAAAGGCCATCACACAGCACCAAAGAACCTTAATGAATTATGGACAGCTTTAGCCAATATTTGCCAAGCTTCCCGTGGAAAGTTTCCAGAAACTTGTTGAATCTATGCCTCGTGTTGTGACAGCCGTTATTAAGGCCAGAGGAGGCCCAACTCATTACTAGGTAGGTATCCCTAATTCAGTGGAACTTCAGTGTATTTCAAAAATGTTTATTTTTAAGAAAAAGGTATATAATTCGTTTAAATCACCGTTGTGTTACATTAAAAGGAAGATACTACTCGACATTTAAACAAGGTAACGCTGGTATTTATTATGAAAGTTTAAAAAATTATTATTTGAGTTGTATATAACTTTTAAGATGTCTGCAGATATCTGAAATGATTGAAATCAAATTTCATTTACTGTAGAATAAAGATTATCACCGGAAAACCACCAAGCCTACTTTCTCCCTGCAATGAAAGTTTCTATAAATGATTAAAGCAAATATATTTCTATTTTTCTACGTAAATTTGCCAGTTAATTTCGAAAAAACGATAGTGTTGGAACGTTGGAAAATATCTGTTTAATACATTTATTTATTAAACATTCGTTATTGACGTGTCAATTTTTGAATAAAAGAAATTAGCCGTCATCTGTCCGTGGCAAATTTTGCTTTTAAAAGGGAACAGAAATATTTTATAGAGCATAAAACAAAAACAAAATTAATTACTTCGAGTATTAAGGAGACAGCCCTAAGCAAACAGAAAACTGAAACTCATTCTTTAAAATCTTTCGGAAACATACAAAAGTTTACATTCAAAGTTCGTGAAAACATTTAATTGTTCAACGAGACGACAATGAATTATTTCTATGTGGGAAGAAAAGTCCAATTGCAGATTAGGATTAGATGATCTTGATACTGTTTCTAGTTAATCTGATACTGCTTTTAGTAAATGAGTAGGCTTTAAATTAACTCCGGCAAACAAATATTTACACAACTAAAGGCTGTGCCAGAAATGTATTTTTTGTTTAATTAGTGATTGAAAGATTTTGGGATATTCAGACTTCCACACGGAACAAATTTCTAAAGAGTTTAATACCAGAAAGTGCTCAGTTCAAAGATCTTTTGCTGTTTACACATATTCATATTATGTTTGTCAAAATGGTAATGATTTATTAAGCTAAAAATATGTGGCATTATTTTTACCTTTCTGTGAATTGGTTTCAATACTCTAAAAAAGTATAAAAAATGGAAAATATTACTATGTTTTATCAAGACGTCTCATTAAAATAAATTGAATATAATAAACTTTTAATGCAATTTCTATATTGAACTAAACATATTAGTTATGAGTATTTAATTCCTATTGACACTAACAACTAAGTTCAAAATTCTTCTCAGAATGTATTCTAAGACAAAATGCGAAATAATTCGATTTCAAGAAATGTTCTTCATTTTACTATTTAAAATAGTTATTATGTTTCCAAGTTCATAATTTAGAAATTAGATATCTAGTCTCTTTACCTGACATTACTTTCCTTAAAGTTTTTTATATATTTCGCAGGTCAGAGAAACTTTATTGTTTACGAATTAAAAAAGAAACAGCATACTACAAGCAATATACTGCTACTAATAGTACATATTAATTATTTTTAGCAAAATGCCATATTTAATTTGTCGTTATTATTGTACTACATAAATGTAAACTCACATACTAAAATGCAAATAAAACTGACTTTTTGGTAATAGCTCTCCAAAGTTAACAATAAATCAATATGTAGTATCTGTTCTTATCAGCTTAATATCTGATAAGGCGCCCATGGGGTGCCTCGATATTAAACTAATTTTTGAACGTATGCCCGAGTTCCAGAATTTATTCAGACCGGGCCAAGAGTCGATCTGCTATTGCACTAACTGCAGGACCAGCTCACCTCATTCCGAAGAATAGAAAAACCACCAGCACCACCCCCAACAAGTCAAGTCTAGTCAAATCAAGGAAAATCTCGGCCTCATAAATCTATTGCGTATATGATAACGAGCTATTTTTGTTAGAGAATTTTTTCTTCTTCTAGTATGTTTTCTCTGTTGTTTTATATTAAGCTTTCTTTTCTTATATCTTCACTGTACTTTTCTAAATTGATATCATTTTTTCTTTAGACAAAAAATAAAATCTTGTATCCCTATTTGTTTCATTCTCCTCGCTTCATTATTTCAAGCATTATTTACTTTTTATTACCTTTAGCCAAATATCAAGATATATATAGCTTCTCTCTTACTGTAAAATACAAAGCAATGCCTAAAACAGACAAAAAATAACAATTTCTGGTGAACCTTGTACGGGTATGATTTAATTCTGTAACGCAATAAATTAAATAACAATGCACTTAATCGCATTTAGTAAACAGACTCCGTAAATAGCATTTAGTCAATTTCATTGTTGATTTGCATCAAATTATTTGGTTTTCTATGCCTCCGCAAATTACTATTTACTTCGTTTAACCTGTCACCACACGAACGTCTTTCAACGACGACAGTACTTAAGAGACAGTACTTAGGGATAAATTTTTCTCTAATAATATACATACTGGTTTTTCCCCCGATGTTTAAAAAGTACAGTTTTCTTTTGTACATTAAAACACAAATCAGTATAAAAGGTTTTAATTTATCTTAAATTTGCCTTTTGATACTGAAGATAAATTAAAATATTCATTGAAGCAAACCAAATTTAACCTTATAGTTTTAATATTTGTTTTATACGTATGGAGTGGAATTGCCTAAAAAAGCAAAAGCTTTAAGAATTATTTTAGCTATGATGCGTACAAAAGCTCTATCATGACTCAGAGTAGACTTTTTTATTCAACTTACATTGGAACTCCTTATGTAAACGTTGCCTGGAAGTTCAAAGATATAATTTAACTAACAATGTTAAAAAAAATTAAATCGGATCTTTTCGTTTTAATTTAATTAATCAAAGGGATAAAAAAATTGATAAATCTGTACAAAAAAACTTCAATGGGACTTATCATAGTATTTCAATACATTTTCTGGGAAACACCGGTGTATTTCAACCACTTTTCCATGATACACCATCGAACACTCGGAAAAATCTATTTGGAAAAATTTTAAATTCAGGTTTATGTCTAATCTGTTTCATTTTTACACACAACTTAATTTTCCTTATCAGTATTTTGAAAGGGATGGAATAGCTCATAAAGTAATCAGGGGATTTTTCAATAACACTAAAGATTTATGATTCCTATTTCTCGATCGCATTGATTATTCGATTCGTGAATGATGATCGCATTTCTGCTAACAATATTCCTGCGTTTGACATATATTTGGAATCTAAAAATGATATTTTCTTGAAAGAGAATAAGTGTGTGACCCAATACGCCTAGAATATTACTTTGTTCACGCTTTGCCAGAACTAAATTCGTCTGACAGAGATTATATGGATCCTATGTCCCAGAAGTACCATGAACTCTTTGTTGATATTCAGCTAAATGGGAAATATCTGAAATGGTATTATTATGGAAATAAGAATCTTAAATTTCGCTGTACATTTCAGTATTTACCGGGTTTTCGCTAGTTTGTGTGCACTTCGTCTATTGACTTCATTTATAGCATGAATTGACACGTTACCACCTGAACGGCGTTCAGTGGTATCATTGAAGCAGCGAGGGGGGGATGTCTCATTCAACACTCTATCTTTAAAGAAAGTATAATTCTAAGAACGCAGATAAATTTTCTATCTGCAAATTTTTCTGATCTTGATCTTGAAATGTATCAGAAAAACCAGAAATATCATTAGCAATCATTTCCTATTTTTTAATAAAACTTTGGGATAGAGGTAGATTTTACACCTCGAGTGTGTCGACAGTTTATATTACATTATTGACCAGTTATATAAAATTTAAAATCACTGAAATCTCCCTATCCGAAGTAAGGCTAGCAATAATATTTAACCTTTTGTCATGTCTTGTAAAAGATTGCTTAGTACATACCACTTAAACGTTTTTCTCAGAGGAAACGATGTTTTGGTACTCATTTTTGGGCCAACCAAATCGTGATCTTCAAATGAAATAGAAAAAAAAGTGTATTAGATCGACGAGCAGCCGTTTTAATAAAACAATAACATTTTGATAAGTAGAATGTTTATTATACTTTAAAGCCATAATCCCACCCTATCTATACAGAATGATTGAAAAAACACTTAAACTTTTCAAAGCGTATTAAGATGTTATGTATTTTACAAGTTATTAAAGAAACACGTTAAAACGACAGTATAGCTATAGGTATTTAGAGCAAAGAAGAAGTTGATTGATCTTTTTTTGAATACTCAGGATGAATCCAGAACTTTTTTTTCAATAGAAAATCGATAGAGTATACTTTGGTTTGTATGCTGAATATTATAGAGAAAAATGTCAGGGGGATGATTAAGAAAATAATTCTTTTAAAAGGGGTCGATGTAGGAAAAAGGTTGGGAACCCCTGACCTAGGGCCAATGAATTTATTTTTCAAGAGTGAAAAAGATATTTGAAATTATGATTCTTAATATCCATTGAAATTAAAGGATCAAATTTTAGGCATCTATAAGGTTTATTTTTCAATGAGGTATAATTTTATTTATTTTACAGAATCTTTCGGAGAAAAAGTACATTTAAAACATCTTCAAACATCTTAAAAATTTATGTTTTTACAAGTTATTGGTCATATTCTTTCAAATAGCAATTTAACTTTTTCACAGGTATGCAGTGCAGTTATAAAGTTTGTTTATCTTTCTTAGATCCGTTGGACTGAATCCAATTCTCTGGCCCATTATGAAACCAGCAAACATATTCTTCGGCACAATGGTCGCTCTGTTGTTCTTGCTGAAAGCGTTTTGGCTGTAGTGCAAGAGGGAGCTATAATCGTATTCTTCGTCCAGTGTTTGTTGGACGTAAGTACTGTACTTTTGAAAATTGTTTTCAGTTCCTGTTGGGAGAGTATAACATTAAATTAGTTTAATTTACAATTAGTATCATTTAGTATTAGATGTGTAAATAGCAATATAGATTCGGTTACGCAAGATAAGACTAACTTGGAACTAACTTTTCAAAGCGTTTCGTTGTTGAAACAACAGCTATGATGTTACCTATTAGTATAAATAAGTGTCTATTTGTTTAGTATGCTACTACTAATGGAACTAGTTTCAAAAGTATCACATAAAAAGTAAAATGGTTATTCTAAGAATTCGCTATTCTGTTCGGTGCGTGTTACAATTGCTATAATTTCAAAGCGTCAGAAACAATTTCGTGGCATAGTTTCTTTGCTCCAGTATTACCAACGTTACACCACAAACCAAAGTAGTCACAGGTGTTCCATGAAGTTTATAGTTACAATCTATGAGAAATATTTTCCTGAGGTATCCACCATGAGGTCTTTTGAACAAACCAATTTCGATATATCCACTAACTTGAAAATCTGCACATCAGTGTAAACGAAGTTTTCTTTGTTCTGATATAACAATAAATGACTATATTTAATTACAATAATTGTAATATTTTCTATATGATGTTTCTAATGTAATGAGATAGATCATTGTAGTGTCAAACTTACATTATCATTATTTTTTCCTCTCTTCAAGTCCGTTTAAGCTCATTTCGTGAGGGGGAAGTTTTAAGTAAAGGTATCCATTCTACATTTTCTATTTACTTTTGACTTTTTGTTGTTGTTGTTGTTGTTGTTGCTTATGTCCCGTGGCCGGAATGTGTTCCATAGCAGGCCCATATAGGCTTGCGGGCTGAGGGGTGCGGCTCCGGTTTAGAATGGCACCCCAAGGGTCGGCACCACAAGGGTTTAATTGGGAATTACGGTTGTGAATGTCGGTAGAGATTCGAGCATGGTCTCGTGATTCTCAAATTAATTCCTGAAGTTGTGTTGCTGATGTTTCTAATGCCCTCTGCCCGGAATTTATTCCAGACCAAGCCCATATAGGCCAATTGACTCCGGTGCGGCTCCGGATTATAATGGCACCACAAGGGTCGCAGTTCGACATAGCCAGGTGCTACCTCAATATTGACGGAGCACCCCCAGGGGTGACATCTGGGGGGATCGTACCTTCCCCACTCACTGACCTGAAAGAAAGACTTTCCGGTCTACTGATTTCACGTACCAATAGCTGTCCTAGAGACGCAGGTATTTAATGGTGCTTGTCGGGATTCGATCCGAGCATAATCAGTACCGAAAGCCAACACGCTACCACTAGGCTACCTCTAGCCACTTATGATTCTTAAATTCTTCATGTAAATGCTTAACCAATGCTTGTTTAAAGCGTTTGTGAAATAATTTCAATTCTAGGATTTTTTGGAGAGGTGATATTAGCTATCAATTCAACACTTCAATCGCTGCACTCTGCATGTCAATCCAGGTCTATTTAGAGTATGTAATGATAACTGCTGTTGGTTGTTTTGGATATTAAATTAGTAAATATAATCACAAAGATACTTATGAATTAGCTTTAATAGTACCAGAATCTCTTACCTGCCATAATGTTTTCCCATCGCACTGTAACGTACTTGTCTCTATCAGATCTGCTCTGTTCGTGCCAAAATCCAAGGGCGTGCATAAACTCATGTGAGACAATTCCTAAACGATGGCAAGGGGGAGCTAATGACAGTTCTTGCTTACCACCCACACGGCCGACCATAGAATAACACCTGAAATTACGTTGAATATCCTTTCAGCTTTGCTAATCTTTGAGTACGGACGTTGGCATTAAACTTTTGAAGATAGATAAGCAAAACACTATTCAATCATTTTATAAACACTCATATTAAATAACATAATTATTTACATCTATGAAATAAGATTATTTATATTTCACCAGCTAACATCTAAATATACAATAATTATCTAGTGTTGATCCCACCCAAAAGGGAAAGCAAAATTAAAGTTACGTACTATGTCTTAAAATATTTTGCGTTTCTACTAAGAATACTGTACACTACCATTTAAGAAAACATTTTGTTAAAATTTTGATATGGTCTCTCTTTTCTTTTAGGTTTTTATTAACATTTCTACCACTAGTTTGTTGATATTTTTACCTCTATCAGAGGAAGGTAAACATTAAGAGGATTAAAAAGATAAAATTTTTAATAAAGTCTTTCTCAGAACTGCTATCTACCTGCTAGAGTATAAATATAGAAGAGATGACTGTGGTCAGATAACATGTGTCAAGAAACAAAATCTTTAATTTCTTGTCAGTACGATCAGAAATTACCGATTGTACAATCTTAATAGTTTTCAAAAAATATCAAGACTAAGTTCAGTTTTGAAAAGGCTTAAGAAGTCGTGTAATATATCGGAGGAAAAAAAGAAGCTACAATAAATATACAAATAAATTCCACTTTAACGATACATTCAAATAATATAGAAATGTATTTTCTTACGTAGTCATACAGCAATCTTCAACCGAATTTCACAGGCGCTGTCATCCTTAGAATCCTATCCTAAGGCCCATGAACTTAACATTGCTGTGAGTGAAGAACGAAATTTATAGCTATTTTAATTACACGATACGGCTATTCCTGTGTATTATATATCTCACTTTTTTTTGTATTCAGTTTGTAGAGTTAAAATAATTATCAAAGTAAATATGACCATTAAGATAAAATATAATTATTTATAACTGCTACTCTGTAACATTTTTATCAACTGTATCGTCATATACATCATTGAAATGGAACACAAGATAAGACCACAGTTATCATGGGTACACATGAAAAAGATGTAAAATAAAATCGAACCTAATATCAAGGCATAATGTGACAATATACTATGGAACTCCAGAACTACTACTATGGTACAATAATGCTTTGTGATTACTATGTGAATATGTGATGACTACTTGAGTAATTCTACGTGAACAATACTACTATGGAATTCCAGAACTGATATGAAGTTAATGTGTTAAACAGGCTGAGAGACATTCTCTAAATATTTTACAAGAGGTTATTATATTTTTCCCTTTAATAATTATGTTCATCCAATTCGTTCGTTGAAGCGTACGATGATTTCATTGGATAATTTCAGTTGACAGAATGAGAATGAAATTTTATTTAATAATCCAGGTGAAAACCAATTTCAAATTATTCGAAAATATAAGTTAATTAAATATTCTGCCTTAAAGCTGCACTTTATTTATTTCCCTTTTAAAATATTTACTTTCCACGAAGTTTAAAAAGCATTTTTGCAAAATTAATCCCGAAATATCTCCCCAAGGAAAATGCAATTAATTTCGTTTTAAAATATTGATAATGCTCCCAAACTCTATCTACTACCGCTTTTCAAAATATGAGCATAATTTGAAATGAGGTTTTCCCTACTTTTAGAACAATAGCTATTAATAATGAAGAGAATACGTTTTGCAAAGAAATGATCGCCGAAGTGTAAATATAGATATGTTTATAACTAACTAAAATGGCAGGATGTTCCTTTATCAGCTACTTAAGCTAAAATAACTTTAATGGGTTTATTTGAAAATGTAAAAGAAATTAACATTGTCATTTGTTCTAGATTTATACCAGGTTGTTATTCTAACGGTATGTTTTTTAAACATATTCCAGTCTAATGAATACAAATTTCATGAAGTCCACTCATTAATGCAAGTAATAACAAGAAATTTTTTTTGTAAAATTCTTAAGAGAATTAGAGTAGATTAAAAAACTTTCCACAAGGTTTCAAAACTAATTTTTGCCTTCTAAAGATGAGAGATTTATGTTATTAACCAGTTACTGAAAGTTAATTATTTTACAGAATCAACAAATTTGATACTGATTTTTTCTATATTAAATTAAAATTGTGAAAAGGTGATCAAATAAATATTAATTTAGGTTATATATAAATATGATGTACTCTTAAATATGAGCTGATTACATATGGGTAGTTTTGAATACGAAGTAAATTATGCATTATGAGGAAATTTGAATTTGTAAAATACTTTGCTTAGTTTTTATGTATTATTTATGATATTCATAAAAAGAATTTAGCTGTGCAAAAATTGTTCTTCTCTTTATTATTTATTGTACTTAGTGAAGACTAAAAAAATCGGATTTTTTTTAATTAAAGAAATATTTATTAACAAAGAATTCAGTATATGGAAAATATTTCCTAAATACGAATACACTAGTAACCAATTTATATATTTTTAAATCTATTTCTTCTTGTCAGCATTTTGTAACAAATATTTCCTCCTCAAACAACGAGCCTTATAATAAAAACAGTTAAATTGCTTGTTAAGTAATCTGTTGTTGACAGTGTTTCAAGTCACCAATTGTAAACAAGTGCTGACAGTAAAAAAATTACCAATATGTACTAATAACTTACTGAGTCCAATTTATTTCATTCTGTTTTTCGAGAGACAAGAAATCATAGAATTAGATAAATTCTATAATTCATAAAATTTTGAAAAAATATGGGGAGTTCGGAAAGTAAATTATACTAATTATTTGTTCTATTAGCTTCTTTTATATTTTCTTTTATTTGACATTGAGTTCCATTTTGAGATTATTCATTTAGATAGGCAACACCCATCCGTTCTTTAATCATGCGATTGTCAATTTTTTTTATCCAACCGTATTTTAATTAATTTGGAAAACTTTTCTACTGTTGTTGTATTGCATCTAAATCCCATGTCTAGCTTCTGATAGACAAGATCCACGAGATTGTTCACTTTCAAGAAATCAAAAACAAGGAAGGGAAGATCAAACAGGTGATCACGTGACAACACCAGGCACACAAGAATGTGTGCTGGACAGGCCTGCTCAGAATGACACCTAGGACAATTGGGAGAAAATTAACGACCGCGCTGGAAAGTAAGGCTCCTCAGATGGCCACTGAAAAAGCGGGAAAGTGACGCCTGGGTACGTCTGTCGTAATTTAGAGCACGGGATCTTCAAGGACGATCAGCACGATACCAAGAGTGTTCCGGGGGGAGACGAGCCGAGTTTGTTTATCAGAAAGCATTCTGACAGAGTACAGCTCGAGGAAAGTCAGGGACATAATGGGTCGCTGGTGTCTCTTCATTACCCTATTTCGCTAAGACATCAGCCTCCTCATTTCCCCAAATGCCAACATGTGATGGGATCCACTGAAGATGCACCTCATAAAGAGACGAGGTATGCTTAATTTTGTCGATAGTTACGCTGCCAGTCTTATCACCTACTCTGTGCAAATTTGACAAATGTTGGATGGCTCTACGAATGTCGGACGAAATACAGATGGCTTTGTGGTCCGAAAAAGGCATGATATAGCTTAGTCCCTCGTCAATGGCAATAAGTTCGCTTTTGAAATCCAAACTGAAGTGGGGTTTCTTTTCCTGATTTTAGCATTTCCATTTGGAGCCTAAATTAGAACATTTCTATATATTTCTATATATTTTCTATATCTTTCAAATGCAGATTCCATGTTTCGAGAAATATATGTTGCAATCTATGTGTTGACCATATCCGTTCCATACATATACAGTGAAACTTCTCTTTGGCGGACAGTAATAGTTCAGAAAAAAAGTTTCCGTTTTCAGGGGTGGTTGTCGAAAAGAGGTTTCTTCCCTAATATTGGCTCTATGAAGTTTTAATCAGTTGTAAATAAAATATGCCCGTTTATAAGGGTGGCCGTCGTATTGGAGTAACCGGCTAGAGAAGTTTCACTATAAATGATCTAGACCAGGGGTGGGCAGACTTTTCCAGGGTACGGGCTACTTCTAATTTTTTCAAAGTGTTGCGGTCCACCCAGTGACGTAGGTGTGGTGAGCTAAAAAAAACGGTCTACAATATTTATTATAACTTAATAATAAATGCAGAATATGTACTTATCTACATAACTACAAGAAAAAAAACTTACTCTTTTAAAACCGCGTTTAAAGCAAATCGCGTCGGTGCTCCATAAATATGTTTCTTTTAGTATGCGCGTCTTAGGTCTTAGTAAAGGCGGTCACCCCCAAATGTCTTGGTGGTCCACCGGTCGATCGTGATCGACTTAATGACCACCCCTGATCTATACCAATGGCTGGTTGAGGAATGATCAATTTTCTATATCTTTCAAATGCAGATCCTACGTTTCGAGAAATATATGATGCTATGTGTTGCAAACTATCTCCATTCCATACATATATATTATCGAAAACAATGGCTATTCAAACTGTAGTCCGTATACTTCTCGATAAATTAAATATGTTTTAACTCATTTTTTCTACAATTTATATCATAACGTCCTCGTTGAAAATAAACACACGAGAGACATAATTATTTAAAATCCATGGATTGTGTGAAAAATTCCTCTCTATACATTATGTACACTGGGAGAGAGACTATTCTCGTTGCATCTCAGAGATTTCTCTCAAAGTTTCACAAAGACTCTTTCAATCTTTAACCGAGAGGTTTTCTCTCAAAACATCCACGAAGACTCTTCAGTCTTTAGCCGTGTGACGGACCTGCACGAATAAGCACCTGGGACAGCCTACCGCTGAACCCGTTGACTCTGGCTGCTGACCCATTCTGTGGCTCTCACTCCGTCCCTGCGTCCTGTTGTCAGGTACTCCTATATATCTCTTGGTTTTGCCGCGGTTTCCCACGCTTTCGGCGGCTATAGACGAACGGTCCTCATTTCAGCTCCCCACGGGTGTCGACTTCATATTCGGTGGTGTGAGCGCTGGCAGGTCGGGCCGATTCTTAGGCCCAACTAGGGGGCAACGCCACCTCGACTCCCTCATTGTGATCCGCGTCTCGAGAGACAAGAACGAGGCGGGGTTATTTTTCCTCCATACTGTAGTCAAGACGTCAGTTGGTTTCCGCTAGACATATGGTAGCTAATTTACACCGCAGTAGCCCCAGAGACTTACTTTTCCCTTGATAATTAAATGCGGCCCCCTCAACTTCTAGGAACAGACCTCCTAAGAAAAAGAGAGCTTTGGTCTGTGTGTTCTCTACGCAGGAAAAAGGAATCCGTGACGTTACAATATTGTTTATCATACAATTTAGATTGTTTATCATACTGAATATCATATTGTTTCAAAACATTTTGAAAGTCAAGAAAGCAACGCGTGGAAAAAATGTAATATTTCAAAAATTAACTATTTTATCACTCACTTAATGTGAATCTGAAGCATAGATATTAGGATTTGTATTGATTGAAGAAAAGTCCTTGGTTTCTTATTAGAAGTCAAGATAACATAGAAATTAAATAAAGATGCAACTATAAATGAAGAGTTATTGATAAACAATCAAAACTAATTTACCCTCCTCCAGAAATGATAGAAACGTAATCAGTTTCATTCGTCCTGGGGACAAATCTAACACAAGTGCCTCTGGCAAATTCAGATGTTGCCAAAGCGACAGTTATGCGTCCCAATACACCTGAAAAATATTTAACACAAAATTAATTGAATAAGTTTATTAGGTTTCTGTTTATAGCTAATGCTTAAAGTTACTAACCTTTGAAAAAATGAACATATCTGAAGAGTTTTGTGAAGTGTTTGTAGAATAAACACAAATGTTTATAATGATGGAATTAATTAGCTAGAAGAAGCATTTGATAAATATTAAAGATCGTATCAGAATACAATTATAATATCTTTAGGGTAACTACTATTGTTCTTTATTTTTTTTCTCCAGTACAATAAGCTCCAAGCATTAATCCATCAAAGCAACTTAGCTGTTAAGAGTTCATACAACAGGAAATTTGCAGAAAAATATTCAACAGAGACTATTTTAATCCAACTCTCTTGTACATAATTGAAAATATGCGTAAGTATCCCTTTATTTGTTTAACTCAGTTTTAATTAAAATTATATAAACAAAACAGTGCGAACCAGGTTCGTATCTTATGATGCATGCATTTCCCAGGTAGCTATAATAATGTTTTGAAGGAGTTTTTTCAATCCTTTGATAGAGAGATCTCTCTACCTGTTGATTGTTTAAACAACAATAAGCTTTATCAATGACTGTATTTAATTACCGTAAAATATACGTTCCCAAAAATAACTTCTGCAATATATTAATTAGTTCACTATGTAATATTGCACAATTCTAATTGTATTTTTTGTTTGTTTTTGTTTCATTAAGGTGTATATATTTTTGTATGTGAAACAGGCATATTTAGACAACAAAGATATTTATAAAACAGTTTTAATACCTAGTTCTTATAAGCAATATTTATAGTCATTTTCCTTATCTCCTTATTCGTGTGTATTAACCATATTATAAGTAAAATACAAATTTCTGAAATGTTTATAACAGAAATTAATCTTGCGAAACGTCAAATACTACATGATGTCGTATTTTTGTATTTTATGTTACAGCATTTTGCAACTTTTATTACTTCGAATAACAGTTTTTTGTGCAGTTATCCTCTTCAACGAGTAGTAATTTACATGAAACACACAAAACTCAGAGGAGTCATATCAAACGAGATTTCTCGGTATTTTTAAAAATCCTGACCTAGGAGTAAATCCTTCTACAATTTTCAGTTCATTTAGTTTGGAGACAAATTATACGCTTTCAAATGCAAAATGTAACTGAAAAGCATATGTAAAATGGAAGCCAAAAAGACTTACAATACGATACTTTAACAGTGCTTTATATTCTCCACTTTCAAAGCTGAATCTTTTAACAAGATCGCAAACTAGGGTATTTTGTAAGCAATTTCAGAATACTATTTCCTTTTTGGAAGTGTTATGCAACCTTCAATTCAAATAGAATGTACGAGATCGATACAAACTAGAAGATAGCTGCAGTTAGTTTGCTATTTCAAGTAATATTTGTTCATTAAACGGGTGTAAATATTCTGTTGATTACTTAATTTATCTTTTTCCTAACTTGGCCTAAATTTCGATTTATCCGAAACAACATACTTAAGCGAAAAATCACAAATATCATAAATAATATTTTTCATTCTCTCTGCATTCACTGTCAAATGAAAGTTTACAACGCTTGTTGCTTAATTCATTATACATTACGAAAAATGTTAAAGACTCTTACCAAAAAATGTAGGAAGTGTATATGGCACCCTTCCTTCTGGCCATTTTAAGTTCTCGTTACGGACTGCATTTCGTTCCTACAACAAAAAAAATGACATATCATAGTACTTTTAAATTCCTTTTTATACACACACACACACACACACACACACACACACACACACACACACACACGCACAACACACACACACACACATATATATATATATATATATATATATATATATATATATATATATATATATATATATATATATGCAATACTCCGTACATCACGAAATGGAGGAGATGATACACCCTAGATTCAGGGGCGCGATTCAACACTTTTGTAGTCGACGCAGAGGGGCGAGAAGATACTTGAGGAACACTAAGTCAGGAATATTGTAATCCGCACATAGGAAAGGAAAGACCCACATAGGGGAAAGGCATTGAAGGGACGCACACAGCAGAGATGCGACGCATATTATTTTATTTCGGATTATTCTGCAGACAAATATTATTCAGCAACACACAGGAAACTTTTCAACTGGACACACACAATAGCAACGCCACCGGTCCCTGCCGGGGCGCATTCAGAACGCAGATTTTACATCGTTATATCGGACAGCAGTGGGGCAGCGCGTATACAGGACAAGACATAGACATACAGTAAAAAGCACGCTGTAAACTTTTGCAGAAGGTTATAAAGTGTAGGGGTACTGACCGCGGGGAAATCTTTTATTTGCTAGAATTGGGCATCTGCCTTGATTACATAAGGTCCCGCATGATGTTCCGAAACGCATTGAGGCAAAAACATCACGTAATTCTGATTCATGTTTACAAATAACTTTAACGAGCGTTCACTAAGGGGTAATATGGATGGTTAGTTAGTTAATTCCTAGGTTGCAATTAGAAGAAAGAAACTGTACTTTATTGAGAAGAAACAAGGATAGTTTTAAATACGTATTAGATATATAATGGTGGGCCGTTATTATGACACACACACACACACACACACACACATATATATATATATATATATGAAAGATATAAAATTTAAGGTGATCCCCTGTAAATTTTCTTCCCTTCCCATGCTTAAGATGGCATTACCAAATTCTGTTTTCAAGAACCCAGGAATATTTTTCATAGCGTCAGCAATTCCTGGGCAAGCCACGAAACCGTCCGACCACTTTTCTATGCCCAAATAAGGCGACCGTCCTGCACAACTGATGCAGCTTGCAAGAAACATCTTTGGTCAGCAAATTCTTCAACCGCAGATACCTCTAAACGCAAACCCCGGGAATCACTCGGGTGTTGGCTGTTCAATAGATAAGATGTATGTCCTAGCCACTCGGAAATAAATTTCTTATTCTAATAGTTCTGTAATCATATCTTATTTCATTGCAGAATTATCTTATTTCATTACATATATATGATCTTATTTACATGATCTTATTTCATTACATATATATATATATATATATATATATATATATATATATATATATATATATATATATATATATATATATATAACATAAAATATATTTTATGTGATTCAGTAAACGAATTTCGAATCCTAGAAACAAAATAGAAAAAATATTATATATATATATATATATATATATATATATATATATATATATATATATATATAATAGTTTATTTTGAACTGTCATATTTATTTTAATATAAATATTGAAATAAATTGGCTTTCACATATTAATAATAGAATTAATTTTTACAACGTCGTTGATTATAAAAAGAGTATAATTTATTACCTTTATTTTCAGGGTCATTTAACGGAACATAAAATTCTAATTTTTCTAACATGAAAATAACAGAAATAAGTAATTTAATTAATTCTATCCCACCAATGTCACTGATAATAAGTTCCCATATAGTACCGAAATATTTTGTGAAAAGGAAGATGAACATATTTGAAGCTTAAATGCAAAAAAAAAAATTATGTTAAAAAAAGATGAAGCTATTCCATAGACAACAAGACTTCAGGTATTTTTTTTCATCTGCGAAAAAAATTATATTAAAGTGTGTGATAATTTAATAAACTTTTTATATTACTCTATGTAATTAAAAATGTTAAGTGATGAAAAAAATCACCGATATAAAAAAAAATCCTAATTTTTTCAACAAGTAGTACTTGAAATATAGATAAATAGAGTACATTTTTATAAAATTACTGAATATGTTAGATGGTATTAAAAAATTAATAAAGAATGTTTGTATTGCAGAAAAGAAAATATATATATATATATATACCTGCAAAGGGCTTATAACAATATCTCCCTCGAACTGTCCAGATGTTTCAATGGGGTCAGTTTCATTTTCAGATGGCGGACTTGGCATGAAATTCTGTAATGAAGCTTAAAACAAACGAGAGCTTAATAACTGCTTAGTGAATTTCTCAGTATTTTTTTCCACATGTATGATATATATCTACGATTTTTTTAACTCTTAAAGACTAAAAAAAATAAATGTCAAAGTAAGTAATGTGTAAAGAATTTTTGAATAAGAAAGCGCATACAAAACATAATCTTGTAGAAAGCTTTTTCAGAAACACAATTCTTCGCTTAAAGGGAAACGTGTTGTTCGCTAATTTGTTCGTTAATTTGTTTTCTAATAACATTGCTCTTATTCACACAAACAACACAAACGTTGTCTTTTAATTGTGAAATCTTAGAACTTATGAGTGATTGAATATTGCAGTGGTTAAACTTCCGAAAGTTTATTGCTATATTGCGATTCTAAAGTAATGATTGATTTACTACCGGAAGAATTACCAGGATTTTTTTCGTTAACATTAACATAATGCAAGACACAATTTTATTAGCATTCATCAGTAAAGACAATTGTCTATGAATATTTTCGAAATTATTGTATTTGGATTAGATAGAATTTAGAAAGGATTTAATCCTCAAACCAAAGCTATAAATTTATCTGCATAGCAGGGATCGTTCGCAGTTTTTCTCTGAAATGTTTAAAGTAGAGCCATCATAGCTGTGTAACAGCCACGATGCGATGAGAACATACTGTATAGAGAAAATTATAAATTATGCTATCAACCCACTGTTTTTAAAAAGAAATTCTCCTGTTAGTGAGTCATTTTGGATAAATTTCGTATAGATCTCTTCGATTAAATTTTGGTTAACGAATAAGGTTAGAGTAAACGTTAGAATAAAATAAAGAATAAAGAGAAGAGTGGCTATTTAATTTATCCTCGATCGATGTGGGAATGAAGTTAAGTATGAAGCGGCTCAGTACTATATAAGCTCTCAAAGCAGAGTTTTCGAGCGTTACTTCAAGTCAGGTACCCGTCATTGTCCAATAAAATGAATTCATTTAAGGGCTTGAATGTAAGCGAATCATTAAGTTACCCCAAAACTGGAATTTTTTTTCCACCGTCAGAGCAACCATATTACAGAGGCTCAGTTCTTCTTAAAATGTAGAAACGGAGTTCATGGAGCATTACAATTTACTTTTAATTAGAATTTGAAGGCCTTCAAGTCATTCAAAACCTTTGGGAAGAGTTTTCTTAGAATTCCAATTCACTCAGTGTTAATGAATCACATCTGTATTAAAGAATAGTTCAATGCAAATAAAGGTTTAGATGTTGCATAAGATTGTCGGAAAAATGCCTTAAACCAACTGCAACAATCAATGACATTAGTTAATAGTTGTTGAACGTCGTATAAAATTGCATTGCCTTGAACAGGTATTGTAAATAATTTTTTTTAATAGAAAAGATATTCGCCTAACTTTTTTAAACACTTAATTCATAGACAAAAAATTTTCCTTATATTCTGAGTTTTTGTTAATTGGTTTTTAAAAAAATCTCCTTTATATTTCAACAAAATCATCCTCATACAAGAATATATTATGTTACTCAGTAAAATGTTTAAAGTTTGCGTAAAGATATTTATTTGTATAGAGCAATTTAATTACTCTTAAAATGCTGTGATTAAGCAAAAATATGCTATTGATAATTAAGGAAAAAGGTTAATTAAAACCTTTAATTTTTTCTTGCAAAGTTATTTCTTCAAAGACCTATCTTTTTTATCTTTTCATTCCCCTTTACAATTACAGGAGAGATATTTAGAAAAAAGTATACTGTTGGTACATTACCATTTTATAATAAAGATTAAATAAAAAGGAATATCTTCTTTAAAAAAGAAATATTTTCTTTAAAAACCTATCTAGAAGGAATTCAGAATATTATCAATGCATGAGTAATCCATTATTACGGGGATAAAATAAGGGAGCAATACGAAAATAATGAGATTATGGTGCTACATAGATCATCTAAAGTACAGCCTTAATTCTGTGCAAAAATAATTACTCACAATTTAATTTCATAACATGGTTTTATCTTTCATTTTCTGGTTAAAATGGAGAGGGCAGTAATTAACAATAGAACCAAATATGACTTTTTTCTACTAATGTCAAAACCTGTCATTTTAACTGAGTTGGTAATCTCGTATTAAAATAAAAGAAATCAAGGATTTTCAGACAATATACAGAGCTAAAGTATCATATAAGCTCACTGTAGAAGTAAGTTAGTATTTACTTTGAATTTCGAATCGAATTTTGCTATGAAATCCAAACGTTTAAAGCAGATCCCTGTCCCTGTATAAGGTTAAAAAGCAATAACTTTATATAACAGCTACGATGCTGTAGATGGCATTAGACAAGCATCTGACAAGGTAGGCAAACCTGTTTTGAGTTATTAATTAAAGAAAAAATGTATACCAATTTTTGATATGAATGTTATAAAACTGAAATTACTACTTTTTCAAAATTGCACATCTTAAAACAATCGTTTTTGTAAATTAACTAGAACATTTCTTAAATACTTAGAGAGAATGTTGTATGCACATGAAAATGTGAGGTTAAAGAAAATAGTCGCTGTAAAAATCAGTTAAATATTTTGATATAAGATTATTTAAATGTAATTTTGTACACTGTTTTTAACCAGTGGTATTCATTTTTTCTCAAAAATTAACCTATCGCTAGTATTCACATTGGCAAACTGGAGCGGCTGAAAATAGTCAGCTATAGTGCATACAAGAAAATATTTGATATTTTTAATTAACTCTATCATTTCATAATTCTTCTCTTTATATCTCAATAAAAAATGTGTACCAAGAAGAACAATCTTCATTATATGCAACGAAAAATGCACAAATCTGGTGTGTTTAATACATATTTAATTTTTACCACATTTAGTTGAAGCTTTGATCATGTTTAGATCATTAAGTTGTAAAATGAATGTTAAAATAAATCATAACAAGATCTTGTAACGAATTCTGTCCTTTGTAGACTTAGTTCTTCTGTATGTACTTATATTTACATAACTTGTTAATATAGTGCTATATAGGAGCAATGAACATTATTTCACTGTCGATCTATGATTATAGGAGCTGTATATTTCTTTTTATTTATTACCTAGTTATGTTTTTTCCACCTCAAAATGGGAAGAAATTATAGATTTTTTGATAATGTCTATTTGTTAAGGAAGCCCAAAGAAACATTACTTTATGCGGATTACAATTAAACCAGACTCCATTCCAATCCTGCCAATAAAAAGTCGATGGAGATGACAAATCATGAAAAAATATCGGACTTTTTAATATTTAAATCTTAATTATGAATATATAGATTTTTTTTACATTTGAAGACATTAAGTGGGATAGATTTATTAGTTGTAGAATGAATTAACTAGTGTTGCATAAAATATTTAAATAAGTAATTGCATTTGGATATAAAAAGCATTAGGTTCCAACTACCGTATAAAAAATCGATTTCAATTTTTTATAGGGAATACTCTTTAATATTCATGGAAATGTGTAATTCAATTTCAAATATCGGCATCTACAGATTAATTCACATCAATGATTTCATAAAGCAATGTTACTTTTTACTGTTTCCTTCATGAATTCTTAAAATTAGCAAAGTTTTAATGAGTAAAAAGTGAAATAATTACTGGCTTCACAATTCCAAATTAGCGTATGTCAGACAGATTGCCAAGTAAGAGATTAGTTTTGAGCAATCCAATTATTTTTGCAGAAAACTGTTTAATGAATCTTAAAATAAATTGCAAAAGTATAATTCTCAGCTACAATTTTGTTATCACAGTTATATGCAAAATTTCAGGATGTGTTTACTCGCCTTGAATTTTTTAAAGTTTTGAACCAGTTTTATTAAAGTATGCTTTCTTTAAGCATTTTTCTTATTATTATTATTATCACTGTATTAGGAATATCTCTGTATTCAAAGCACTTTATGGCGTTTAGAAAGGTCTGTGTAAACACCATTACAAGCAGAGGTTGACTGATAAAGAAAGGAAGCAACATAGCCAAATGCACATTCGCCGTGACCAATAAGTCTTGAAGTTTATAGACAAAGTATTCAGAACTTATTTGTTGGTAAGTTTATTGATTTCGTGGAGATTTGAACGAAATCTGAAAGTTAGTTTAGATAATCTTTTGATACGTTTGTTTAGATCTCCAGAAGTATGTAATACATATGGAACTGACTGAAATATTCCTTTTAATTGTAAATATTATCCTTTACAAATATCGTAATTCGTTAGTACTTTAATATATTCCCAGAAATCGTATTTCACGGTAAAAAATTGACGATAGAAAATGTTTAAATCAATTACCTTAATGAATATTGTATTGAAAATCGTAAAAGACACCCAGAGCTTCACATAGCGGACTGTAATATCCGTAAATTTTTTTATCAGGAGGGAAAATTTAGAGAAATTCCACTTTGGAAATTATATCGTCTTCAAAAATTCTTTCCTCTCTTATTGCTGAACTGAGGAGCTGATTTTGTAAGGAAAACATAGATCAGGACTGCTGCACTTTAGATGCCTATGTTTGCTTTGTTTACCCTTATAAGATGTTAGTCATGCCTTAGTGGTATAGTCCTTTATTGTAAACTAAAGTCAAATCAACAAACGATTTTTTTTCATTGACTCTGCCTTTGTATAATAAAACAGTTGAAGTCATTTAAAGATTCAACTGTTTGCAGTTACAGGGTGAAATACGTTTCTAGTAAAGATCTTTACTGACTACTATGTCAAGAAAGACCGGACCGCAAATATTTTTAGGGCTTATTTATGGGCCAATGGCAATATCAGACACTCGAAAACCTTTGCCAATGGCAATATCAGGCACTTGGAAGCATTTGAGTAGGAATTGATAATTTCAAAACACGATTATTTTGCCTTCAATTAAAAATGTATTAATAGGTCCTCACTATAGTTTATAAAAATACAAAGTTTTAGAGATTAGACGCATACTCTAAAAAGGAAAATGTAAGGGAGGAAATCAAGAGTTTTATCATCTATGTTTATATTGATCGAATTAAAAACATGTAAGCTTTAGGAACATTACAAGTATTCAAGCGATATAAAAGTGTCTTTTACTCACCATTGTTGATAACTCCATACTTGATTACCTGAAAATATAAATGGCGAAAACGAGTAATAATTTACTTGTGCAATACAATATCAATTGTTTTATAAATTACTGCTCTCATTTTAAAGACAGAAATCAATTTCATATATATAATTTTATTCATCATTATTATATGTATATTTATTCTATCGCTTCCCAATTATTAGGTAAAAATATTACCTTTGGAGTACAATTCCGTAGCTATAGATTTCTAACTTTTAGTGAATAATATTATAATACAGGAATATTGAACATTTCAGTCTCGAATCCGTTCGCCTGATGTATTTTTTGAAAGATGTCTGGCCAAGTTTTAATCTTCTATATTATAAACTCCTTCTTATAGTATTAACTTAATTTGTAACTTACTATGAACTACGATCGCAGGGTTTGTTCACCTCCGTTCACAAATTTTACAGAAAAGGAAATGGAATTTGACTCTGCGGTAATGATTTATTGTATTATTTTAATACAGCATCGAGAGGGTTTCCGAAGGCTCTTATAAAGTACCTTTCTACTGAACGCTTGAATGTTCGAAAAAATATATGGCATATTTCTTAGAAAAGGAAATCAAAATGTCTGTTCAAGATTGAGCATTTATTGAACTGCTCTATACATATAACAGTTTAAGATGTTAGAGTATGAATTTACTTTAAAACATCTCAAATCTCTTGCAGCGACGTGTGTTATCCTTATTCCTGTGATGCCTGTATTTTTTCTAAGATCAATAGTTTATCACAGCCCATAAGTTCATCATGCTTCAGATTCAGTTTTTTTATAGCTATTCCATGCCAGGAATATAACTATTTCACAACCATAGTTTTAAATATATTCATGCTGGGAATACTAATCATTCCTGGTCACTGATTTTTTAGAGGTATACGTATCTGAAATCGCGATCCTTCAGAAATTATATATAGCAAAAGCATAAAATAATACGAAATTCGACTAGTATTTATTTTCCTAACTTACACCAACACAATGAAAGTAAAACATACTTTGTTTCTTGAAGCATTAATAGGCTTTGCTTGATATATGTGTTCTCCTGTAAAAAACATCATTGATAAAGCAATAGCTGGAAGTGAGATGGTATTCATCTTTTGTCAAATCTGTGTCTAAATAATCAATAAGAAACAAAACATTCATTCCTGTTATACCCGCATCTTCTGTACCTTTTACTGACCTAGTTACACAATTTCTTATAGAAGCATTAATATAAATATTGAGGTCAGAAGCGTGTTCTAGAATTACTATCTTTCAACGGAAATCAATAAATTTAACAGCTGTCAAGCTACTAAAAATTCTCTCCATTTTAAATATAACGAACAGGAAATATATTTCATTTTGTAAGAGTCATTTATTTATTAATATTTTAACACCTTTTAGCTTTACTTTCTCTGGAGATTAATTAGTACTGGGTGTGCCCTAAAAAGTGCGAGGAACGAAAAATTGCGATATTCTAATCATATACATTGTTTAACAAAAATACCGTAAAACAAGCATATTTTATATTTCACTCTTGACTTATATACGTGGTTAATTAATACTGATATCCTAAGTGGAGTGTTTTTTACTAGGATAAGGAGTCCGACATTTAAATATTATAAGGCAATAAATAACCAATTTTAAAGCACAAGTTCTTTTTCACCGCCAAATTAGGTTTTCTCAAATTTATTTAAAGTATGTCCTCCTATTTTTTAAATGAAAACCAAAGAAACATTTAAAAATACCGTTAATTGAAATCAGGCTTCTGTGATTACGTTTGGTATTCCAAGCTAAAACAAAGTCTAACTTTGCGTCTGCACAATTTTGAGAGATTATGAGCAGCGACTTTAAAAATAGGACTTCTTGCTGCTAGCCGGGTAGTATAACTAATAGTGTAGCTATCCTGTGTACCTTCATTGCATAGGGGGATCCGCTGTTTGATAACCGGCCCTGGTTGTATGTTTTACAAGGTAGGAAGAAATTAAACTTATTCCCTGTTGCATACATTAATGTTCTTATTAGCAAAAGAAATTAATTATCATGGTCACTGAATGCTTATCTCCTTCCTGGGCAGACTGAAAAATTAAGCCATTCAGCAATTATTCTAAATACTCATCCTCAATATTATCGCCTAGAAGTTGTACTGTATGAAAACTGTTATATTGGTTCAAATTAAAGTATCCTTGTTTGGGACGCCCAGGCGAGAAAAGCAGTGGATGTAACGTCTTCATATATAGAGGGTATGCATACCAGGTCATGGGGAATTGATTGGTGGTAAAAAAAAACAAGTAGTTCCAACAAAGACCGCTAGGTGCAAATGAGGCGCTGCGATCAGTTGAAGGTAAGGAAAATGAAACATGACTGTACGAAGAAAGGAAAGAATACGAGGTGTCGGTAATTAACTTCATTAGTACAGTTCTTTACACAAGAACTGTCGTTCCTACAGAAATGTTAGTGAAGACACAAAAGAGAGGCATGCACGTAGTAACAACAGCACACAAAGATTTCACAGGTGGTTTTCAGTGTGTCCACCGTGCTTTAGGGCCAACGCGTGACACCGTGTTATAGCATGATCCACAGCAGCGTGTAATTGGTCGGGACCGATGTTGCGTACGTGCAAGAGGATGTTGTTCTTCAAATCCGCCAGATTTCCTATGTTTCCCCGATAAACTTTATCTTTGAGGTAACCCCAAAGCCAAAAATCGCACGGGATTAAGTCGGGTGAACGTGGAGGCCATCTGGTAGGAAATGCACGGCTGATAATGCGATCCTCAGTAAAATGACGTCGCAGCAATTGTTGAACATCACGTCTGTCACATTAATAGTTGTCACATTAGAAGTTGTCACATTAACAATAGATTGTAGTCATTAAGAGTCAGTAGTCATTAATAAGTAGTGGCAAGGACTTTAACAATTAGAAGTACCCAAGAATTAACACGACTACCCATGGCCGTAGCTTGTGATTCTAAAAAAAGGGAACAATAAGAAGTGACAGCAAAGAATGACTAAACTGTTGGGTGATCACCTTGGTTTATTAAATTATTAAATTTTAGAAAAAGAGAGTGGGCTTAGGGCCCATGGCTTGATGCAAGAACAAAAAATGATGAAGGCATCTAAGTGTCCGGAGGACGGCGATGTCTCAGCATGTAGGGTCTGGTCACTGGCAGAGGATTTCCACTAATCTGATTCATTCTCCTTCTCATGGCTGTATCCCGCCAGGCTGGCGATGGAAGGCGCTTTGTCTTCGTAATCAAAATTCCCGCTCCAGTCTGGCATTATGACGTGGTCTAGATGAGCTGACCAGTTGTGGAATTGGTGAGCTTGGCACTATCCAGCAGTGCCGCCAACGCTAGGTAAGAACGTTTAAATGCTTTGTGTGCTTTGAGGGGAAGGCGAATAATTATTACGATTAGAACAGTGCAGGAAGTGTCTCACTGCAACCCTTGATTGGAATGTGCTTCACCGAGCAAAGAGCCCTTCGTGCAGGGTCGAAAAATAGGTTTTAGTGAATATTTTGGAGACAGACAGGGGAACGTATCTAAATCTAGATATCGAACCAGTGCATGGGGGAACATCCCCTTTTGAGGTTTGTATGAAAGTGAACATAACAGGTCTTTTGTAAGCATTGTAAAGAAAACGGCGAATATAATAGATTTGATGTCAGCATAGTGATATCATAGTGAAAGCGTTACGACAACGTCCAATGTGACGAGGGGCACCATCTTGTTGTAATACCGTTGTAGCGTGACATCCACGCTGCTGGAGTTCTGGAATGACCACATCTTGCAACATAGCCCGATAGCGTGCTGCAGTCACGGAGCAGGTTTTTGGTCCCTTTGGCAGGTTTTTGGTGATTATGATGTCGAACGGTCCATAGGATGTTGAACGGCCAATTCTGCTCCACCTTCATACTTGCCAAGAACGTTAAAACTGACGTTTCACGCAGATCATAATAACCATGTTTTAACTCTTGTAAGCGATGTAGCTTATACGGATAGGCTTTGAGTGTTTTCCGCATGCACCTCCATACACCTCCATACTGTGTGTCGCAGTCCGAGTTGCCTTGATACGGCGCAAGCACTGCATGTTCCTGCTGTGTTCGAGTTTACCTGCTCAATGACAGCGGTTGCGACATCATCCATCACCTGCGGTATCCATTTTTTTCAACCTTGGCCTGCTTGAACGGTAAAGCTACATGTTTCCTCGAAACATTTCACCATTCTCCACAGGGCACATGGTGTTACTGGACTCGTACGCAAAGTTTTCTGCCCTCGGTACAAGCGAAGCGCTTTGTCGGCGTTATCGCAGATTGGTAAAATAACTTTAGCAGCAAAGCACTCTCCGGCGACGAAAGTACCATCGTGGCGGTCGAAGAATGTTCCGAACCTGTGAGCCCTCTTTTTTTTATCTGTTACGTCGGTTCTTTCGCCCAGCTCGTATGCAAATTTTGTTCTCCGGTACTGCGAGCACAGTCGAATATTCAAATTCTCATTTAACTACAGCACGGCGAAATGGGCTGGAAGTTTAGTTGTACTGTTCCTACACAGGAAACATAACGCGTACGCTGCACACGCTTGCAAACATAAAGATTAGTCAGCGTAGTTAAGTTCCTGCATGTGTAAGAACTGTACTATTAAAGTTAATTGCCGACACCTCGTATTCTTTCCTTTCTTCGTACACGCATGTTTCATTTTCCTTAGCGGTCTTTGTTGGAACAAGTTGTTTTTTTCACGCCAATCAATTCCCCATGACCTGGTATGCATACTCTCCAAATATGAAGACGTTACGTCCACTGCTTTTCTTGCCAGGGCGTCCCAAACAGAGATACTTTAATTTGAACCACCCGGTATATATATATATAAATAAATAAATATATATATAAATAAATAAATATATATATATATATATATATATATATATATATATATATATATATATATATATATATATATATATATATATGGGATGATCAAAAACTAAGGATACAAAGTCGATATTGCTGGAGTTTCGTCTGTTATACAGAAATTAGTTGTGTGCGGTAATTCTAATACAGAGGCTGTTCACAGATTTTTTAGACGATGTATATTGTATTCACAAAACTAAATTACATAAAATTCTTGTGTTTTAAATGTTGAATTTGACATCCCTTATTCTGAACTATCTTTCGACACCGCAATTTCCAGGATAATACTGCCTTTTGAAGTGTCAGAAGAGGTATTCTATCCCATTCCTCCTGAACAGCTTTCCACGTTCCTGTAAGGGTTTTGGGAAGACGTTTGGATAATGCAGATTTTAAAAGTCCGAAAGCACAAAAATCCATAGGTGATACATCGGGAGATTTAGTAGGGATATCAGTGACGGGTATGGCCTTGATACCAGTTTTTTCTTCCATTTCTTTTCGGAAATTTACAGTGAATTTTGATGTCTGACTGCTAGCTTTGTCCTGATGGAGTCTCACAGATTGATGGCACTGTGGGTAAAGCGATGGTATTTCATTCAGAAAAAGTGGCGATAAAATATGTTCCTGGTAGTATTTGGAGTTAACATTTTTACAAGACGATGCACATTGCGTTTTTTCGCTTTCTTAAGATTTAAATCAACGTTTATCATTTTGTTTACAGTGGACACCGAGCATTTTAATGATTTTGCAACTGTCCTTTTACTAGTAGGATTTTCTTTTAACATTAAACAACGTACCTTTGCAATAGTCGAAGATGTCCGTTTTTTCCTTGGATACTTCTTTGGAATTTTTGTCCCACTTGAGGCTCGAATTTGACGTTTTTTTTCCTTTCTTGTTGACGATATTACCTATCGACGCTTTAGATATCACAAAACCATGACTCTCACATCGTTTATGGATAACAGAGTATGCATATTTCTCTTCGGAAAGAGCATAAATGTAGCCTTCGAACCACTGCTTTGTTAAAAACGCCATTTAAAAAAAAAAAACTTTCAAGCCGCAGACGATAATTTTGACTTTTAAAAACATAGTACAATTGCAATTATTTCTTTTGCAGCAAACAATTTTTTATTATCGCTTACCAAAATCGTCTAAAAAATGTGCGAACAGCCTCTGTACATGCAGTAGATAGCTGTGGAGAATTTCACCTACCCGCGGCATACAGCGCTAGTTGAAGATTAACAGAAATGGCGACTCGTTTGGAAAACTGGTCTCGCGAAGAAATCCGCTGAGTTATTCGATTTCTGTGGGCGAATCATATAAGCGCGGCTGAAATTCACAGGCAGCATCTTCCTTCACGACAACGCGCTACCTCATACAACCCGGAGGACCACCCGCTGTTGAAGAAATTTCTTTGGACATCATCGACCTCCCTTCCTACAGACCGGACCTCGCTCCAAGCGACTTCTATGTCTTTCCTCACTTTAAGGAGGACCTAGGGGGGCCGACAATTCGCTTCAGACGAGGAGGTGAAATACTTTGCCATAACACGCAAAGACCTTGGTTGAACACGCAAGGACAGGATTTTTGCCAAGAGGGAATATTCAAACTCATCCCACGAAGTGACAAGTGCGTAAACCGATATGGAGACTATGTCGAAAAATAACCTAATGTATGTACTATCAGTTGGCTATATTGGTTTTATGAAATAAAATGTACACGTTTCCTTGTAGACTTTGTAACCTTACTGTTTGATCACCCCTCATATACATACACGAACACGAACGAACACACACACACACACACACACATATATATATATATATATATATATATATATATATATATATATATATATATATATATATATATATTATATATATATATATATATATGTGTGTGTGTGTGTGTGTGTGTGTGTGTGTGTGTGTGTGTTCGTTCGTTCGTTCGTGTATGTATATGAGGGGTGATCAAACAGTAAGGTTACAAAGTCTACAAGGAAACGTGTACATTTTATTTCATAAAACCAATATAGCCAACTGATAGTACATACATTAGGTTATTTTTCGACATAGTCTCCATATCGGTTTACGCACTTGTCGCTTCGTGGGATGAGTTTGAATATTCCCTCTTGGCAAAAATCCTGTCCTTGCGTGTTCAACCAAGGTCTTTGCATGTTATGGCGAAGTGTTTCACCTCCTCGTCTGAAGCGAATCGTCGGCCCCCCTAGGTCCTCCTTAAAGTCAGGAAAGACATAGAAGTCGCTTGGAGCGAGGTCCGGTCTGTAGGTGTCCGGTCGATGATGTCCAAAGAAACTTCTTCGACAGCGGGTGGTCCTCCGGGTTGTATGAGGTAGCGCGTTGTCGTGAAGGAAGATGCTGCCTGTGAATTTCAGCCGCGCTTATATGATTCGCCCACAGAAATCGAATAACTCAGCGGATTTCTTCGCAAGACCAGTTTTCCAAACGAGTCGCCATTTCTGTTAATCTTCAACTAGCTCTGTATGCCGCGGCTAGGTGAAATTCTCCACAGCTATCTACCGCATGTACAGAGGCTGTTCGCACATTTTTTAGACGATTTTGGTAAGCGATAATAAAAAATTGTTTGCTGCAAAAGAAATGATTGCAATTGTACTATGTTTTTAAAAGTCAAAATTATCGTCTGCGGCTTGAAAGTTTTTTTTTTTTTAATGGCGTTTTTAACAAAAAAGTGGTTCGAAGGCTACATTTATGCTCTTTCCGAAGAGAAATATGCATACTCTGTTATCCAAAAACGATGTGAGAGTCATGGTTTTGTGATATCTAAAGCGTCGATAGGTCATATCGTCAACAAGAAAGGAAAAAAACGTCAAATTCGAGCCTCAAGTGGGACAAACATTCCAAAGAAGTATCCAAGGAAAAAACGGACATCTTCGACTATTGCAAAGGTACGTTGTTTAATGTTAAAAGAAAATCCTACTAGTAAAAGGACAGTTGCAAAATCATTAAAATGCTCGGTGTCCACTGCAAACAAAATGATAAACGTTGATTTAAATCTTAAGAAAGCGAAAAAACGCAATGTGCATCGTCTTGTAAAAATGTTAAGATTAACTCCAAATACTACCAGGAGCATATTTTATCTCCAATTTTTCTGAATGAAATACCATCGCTTTACCCACAGTGCCATCAATCTGTGAGACTCCATCAGGACAAAGCTAGCAGTCAGACATCAAAATTCACTGTAAATTTCCGAAAAGAAATGGAAGAAAAAACTGGTATCAAGGCCATACTCGTCACTGATATCCCTACTAAATCTCCCGATGTATCACCTATGGATTTTTGTGCTTTCGGACTTTTAAAATCTGCATTATCCAAACGTCTTCCCAAAACCCTTACAGGAACGTGGAAAGCTGTTCAGGAGGAATGGGATAGAATACCTCTTCTGACATTTCAAAAGGCATTATTATCCTGGAAATTGCGGTGTCGAAAGATAGTTCAGAATAAGGGATGTCAAATTCAACATTTAAAACACAAGAATTTTATGTAATTTAGTTTTGTGACTACAATATACATCGTCTAAAAAATCTGTGAACAGCCTCTGTATTAGTATTACCGCACACAACTATATATATATATATATATATATATATATACAGGGTGTCCCAAAACGACCGCATAAACTCTGCACAGCTAGATTCCTCGTTGGGAGTACATAAAAACTGCCCAAAGAAGCGTTCCTGTACGATCCATAGTTTACGAAAAGAATACGAAAAACAAAGTATGACGTCACTGCCGGTGTAAAAAAAAACAACTTTATTGGACATATCAACAACAATATTTGCATATCTTTCCAGACGATAATGTTTAAAACGTTCGCCGCGTATATCGCGTCATGCGTACGCGCGCGCCATGGAATGACGTTAAGCCGCCGTTGAACTGGTATTTAAAAGGCTGCATCTTGCAGCATTCGGTAGTCTTCGTATGGTGGCCATGTACTCCGTTCGTGACTACTGCGACATGTACTTGATGTACGGCAGATGTAATGGAAATGCCTTACGAACTGCTAGGGGGTATGCCCGTCGATATCCGTCCCGCCGTCCTCCCGATGTCAACGTCATCCGTAGGCTGGACGACAGACTGCGAAATACGGGAAGCGTCTTGCCAACAGCCAATCTTCACGATACTGGAAGATCGCGGAGCGGCCTGACGGTAGCGCAGGCGGATGCAATACTGCAGCGGGTAGAAGAGACGCCCGAGGTAAGCACACGCGCATTAGCCCGTGAGATAACTTCGAGTAAAAGTACTGTGCACAGGCTTTTATGGACTGAGAGGCTACACCTATTTCGGTGCACAACCCTGCAAGTTCTGAAACCAGATGACTTTCAGAAACGCGTGGCCTTCTGTGAATGGCTGTTGCAGCAACAGAACACAGATAATGGTTTTATTGCACATACCTTGTGACTGATGAATCATGTTTCACTCGCGATGGGGTAGTCAACCATCACAACAGCCATATGTGGTCCCATGTCAACCCGCATGCAATCCGGCCGCAGAAACATCAGGAACGTTGGTCTTTTAACGTGTGTACCGGCATACTCGGGGATCGCCTGCTTGGACTATATTTGTTGCCTGAACGGCTCTCGGGACAGTTGTACTTGGTGTTTCTCAATGAGGTCTTAACCGAGTTCCTCGATGACATACCATTAGTGGCAACAGGGACTTTGGTTCCAGCATCATGGGGCTCCGGCGCATTTCTGTGCTCCTGTAAGTGGTTGGCTGGATATGGAATGCCCCGGCCGCTGGATCGGACGTGGGGTCCGGTTCTATGGCCACCACGTTCGCCAGATCTTACACCGTTGGATTTTTTCCTATGAGGCCATCTCAAGGAACTAGTGTATCGAGACTTAGTGACAACACAAATGGACTTAGTTGCTCGTCTGCATGCTGCTTGTACTTCGGTGGACCCCGTGATGCTGCAACGTGTGATGACAGCCATTCCACTGCATGCTCTAGCCTGCCTCGACATGCACGGTGGACACTTTGAACATCTGCTTTAAATTGTGCATGCTGTTGATATGTTCAATAAAGTGTTTTTTCTTGCACTGGCAGTGACGTCATACTTTGTTTTTCGTATTTTTCTCGTAACTATGGATCGTACAGGAACGCTTCTTTGGGCAGTTTTTATGTACTCCCAACGAGGAATCTAGCTCTGCAGAGTTTATGCGGTCGTTTTGGGACACCAAAATTTATATTTATGCATCTTATGTTTGATCATTAGAACTAGGATTTCTTTCTTAATTTTAAAGGTAAATATTTTATAATCTTGGAAATGATAAACAAACATAATTAATGCAATTGAATAATATTATTATTTTGGAAAATTGATTTAAACGTTAATCAGTGAAAGACACTAACGACTAAATTGTGCTAAATTTCCTATATATTCTTTCACATGCTCATAAGTTACCAAATAACTAAACATTTCAAATATATCCTTTTTCTGTATAAACACTGTTAGTAATATATGATCTGCATATATTCCAGGAAATGAATATCCAAATTTCTGTCTTTGATAATTAAAATAAATGCATTATTTTTTCACATATTGACCATCACTGAATTGACCATGGTTCCTCTGTAATAATGTACTATTGTGCATTTAAACGCTGTAAACTTATGTAAATTCGATACTACTATTAAAACACCTTTTCTAGGAAGCTGTTTTCAATTATTTAATCAAAATACATTTTTCCCTGAACTAGTATACTTCTTATACAGAAACTTAAAAAGTAAATGTTTATTCCACTGTTTTCAAACACACAGAATAACATATTTTATAGATCAATGTATTTACTTTTAGGTATGATTATTAATTAGATCATTATGAGAATTCGTTTACATTAAAATTTTAATATTAAGAAGTGTAAAGAAGATTCAATTCATGATGAATGCAAACTAATTAGCAAGTTAAAACAAAAGAATATATACGTAAACGAATAGATAATATTTTTAATTAAAATTGGACATCTTTATTAGGAATTCGTTTGGAAAAATTTTATTTTTCAAAAAATTTTCAGAACAAATAATTATACACGCATATTAAGATCAACAAACTTACAAACAAACAAAGAAAATTACAGAGAACTTCTATAATTATTTTAAGTTATTTTTCTTCCTATTTCAAACGCATTGTTCTTCCTTGAGCATGTTTTGGCACAGTACAGTCAGCATGTTCTTGGAATAGTGATTTTATTATTTTACAATTTAGAAGTAACGTAAGTTTTTGTGTAAATTCTTAAACGAACAAAAATAGCAAATATCTCATATTATATTTTTTATAAAAATAATTGGAATAACATGTATACATCGGCATCCTGTAAAGGTGGTCCCCTCCTTAGCTGAAGTATTTTTCTATTCAGTATCTATTCAGTAAATATACAACATTTGATATGCTTCTGTTTTTTTCAGTAAGCTTATGCATAATTAGAATTGCTGTATTTAGATGAAAATAATTTAGTTTATATTTTTAAAAAACCTTGATATAAGGTAAAACCAGAGAAACTGTCTTAATTTCTCTTTCCGTCTGTCAGCTTCCTCTTTGTCCACAGATGCCGTTGAATCTAGAAGAATTATTTTTAAAGGTAAATACTTTAACCTGAAGAATGATAAATACTTAATATATTAAATTGCATAGCATTATTATTTTTCAATAGCAGTTATCTTTAAAGGTGAATCAATGAAAGATACAAATGCCTAAATCCTTTTTTTAAAATTTCCAATGGCAAACAATAAACAAAAACAACAAGAAATAAAAGGTACAAAAAACAGACAGCAACAAGAAGAAAAAAAGTAAAACAAAGAAGGAAACATGAACGTATCAATTGCTCAATGCTCTTGTCTCCCAATCTCGGCTGCAGAGATTTCGAACTGACAGTGCTTCACAGGTGTGGAGGTGGGAAATGTCCATAACTTGTGGATTACCACAAATACTGCAGAAAGGACTCTCTAGAATTTTCAAGCGGCTCAGATTTTAACCAAACAGTCATGACCAGTTAAAAATCGGATTATGGCACCCGAATCCTTCATTGATAATTCTGGAATGTATGCAGTGTTAACAAACCATAACTTATTAGTATTTCTCTCAATTAATTCTTGATAATATTAGTCCTTCAATTTCTTCCAGATAAATGCCTAAATCATGCCAAATATCCTTTAATTTCTTTTTCACTTCTAAACATTTCAAATATTCAAGACTTTTAGTAATGCAGATTCTTGCACGGCATTACTGTAAATTTATGGAAAAGATTCTGTGGTTATAAAACTGGCTTTTATTAAGATAACCAACTCGTTATCTTGAGCATTATTTTCACTTTGAAAGTTACAGATGTGACAGCTTAATAATTATTTAAATAATTCTACACTTTACCGAAAATTAATATTTTAGAAGGAATTCAATATTATTACGTCATAATAATAATACTAAATTTTTTTTTGAAAAATTGAAAGACAAATCTTATTTATGAAAGTTGAAAGTTTTTTATATCTCTATCAATCATTTGTAATACCCATTACTAGTTATATTTATATATTATGACATATTCTATTAATATTTTTTTTCTTTTCAGTGATTAGAAACATGTCATTTCCATTAAAAGTGGAAATACATAAGTTTAAGCCTGCTATACCATAAAATAATACAGGTTTTGTAATGTGTCAGCACGTAGTCCTACTACATGCAACATCTAACAGATTCTGACAATAAAATTGTTATAGTTAGACTGATGACTTGTTCCTATTTCTAATGACTTATGTACCATATTATATCATTACACTACAAAGCAATTCGCAATATATATAAATATTCTGGTATAACACTTACCAACAGTCTCATGAGTTCCATTTCCGGCATTACCTGCAAAAGCATAAATAGTTTTATAATTTTGCAAGAAATTGAAGACTTTTTAAAATATTTGAATTAAATTTTGTCATATACACATACATACACAAACAAGCAAACAAACACAAACACACACACACACACACACACATATATATATATATATATATATATATATATATATATTTATATATATATATGTGTGTGTGTGTGTGTGTGTAAGTAATAATATTATTAATAACCTTTAATCGCCCTTTCTGAACTTTGTCTCTCATCTTGTAACACCTTTCCGACGCCTTGGCGAGATGCTTCGCCTTTCCATATACTAACTTTCTCCGCCAATTCTGGCAACCTCTCTGACCTAATTCTTTTCTTTTTTCGCGCACTACGATTTAGAGGCTGGGCTGACTAGAAGTGATTAAGATGTGTCGCTGTGTTTCATCAATAAACTTCAGTTATTCGTTATGATTTGGAGTCTTTTTGATACGGCCTCGATTGCAGTATTTTCAGGAGATGACCATTCCGGACATTTCATATATATATATATATATATATATATATATATATATATATATATATAGAGAGAGAGAGAGAGAGAGAGAGAGAAAGAGAGAGAGAGAGAAATAGATGGCGACTCCTTCAAAAGACTATATTTTGACCAGCAAGGATTAAAGACTCCATAAAGTCAATATTTCTGAGATAAACCTCTTTTCCACGACCAAATTTTTTAAAGTGTTCAAAACCTTTCAGAAAGTATTTAATTTTATTATTGACATGAAAATTGTTGGAATAATACCGCTTGTTACATATTCACACACAAAGAAATATTTTTTCGAATAGGAAGATAAGTTCTGAAGGTTGATTTTCGACAATGTGGATAAAGGTTTCAATTGGTTGTTGGCTATATTGACTGAAATTTCCTGGGCATCTAAATGCTTTTAGCGTTATGATTATGCAGAGTCAATAAAAGTAAAATGGAGATTAATAACTAGAGATGCTCTTCTTATGTATTTTTCAATTCGAAAATTTTTTCTTGTATATATTTTAAGGTCAAAGCGTTAAGAACTTAGGCCTTGAACTTAGTAGAAATCAGAGGTGATTGAGATGTTGTTTCCTTTGAAGGTGTCTTTTTTTTGGGAGGGGGGAGTTTGCAAATCATTCTATAATTATCGTATAACACATTTTATTTGTAAAAACCCACTCACTTCTATTCGAGCAGTTGTACAGGAGATTAATCTTGATTAAATCCTTTTCACTGAAGCCGTCTCGTTGTCCTATCTGGACTCCGTCCTGAAGTTGAACTATTGTAGGCTTGCTTTTGTCCGCAGCGAACTCGAATGCACTGTAATGCATCACGGATCCGTAATCGTAAGTTTGGTTGAATGTATTCACCGTATCCTCTGAAAATTTGTCGAAATTACCTTCAGCTCCTAAAAGATAATTAGTTTTTAATTTTCTTTCGTTCTTGTTTACTGATTTAACACTTCGCAACAGTTAAGTGTTAAATCTTAAGAGTTTTTATTTAATACGGAATTGCCCTAGTTTTGGGGGTAGTGTCTTAAAACTGTCCTTAGAACGAATGTCCTGGAAAATGGGACAGACAAACAGAGACTCCCCAGTCATAGGAGTCGAGGAACAAAGAGCGCATATTATAGATCAAGAGAGTCCAATTCGGGAAAGATGGGCCTGTAAATAATCATGGCCAGTAAGTACAAGGCCAATCTGGTAGTTTTGGAAAGATATTGCGGGAAGAAGTGGTCACCAAGGGTGGCTCTACCTTATGTAGTACCACCTTTGTACTAAATGCTGGATGGGTAGTCTTCGGGTTATGTAATATTTCATATTTTCAACTATCGTGCAATATGACTTCACTTCCCAATCTTACAACATGAGACACAGAAAAAGTATTTAGCATGAAACTATATAACATAACTTTACGTGTGTATTTTCGCCTCAAAAACGTTCTCCTCAACGGTCGCGCGCCACTATGAAGACTGTCTGTCATCGAGTTTGTTGGTAAACCTGGATCTTTACACTTCCCATTTTATAGTAATGTTGATTCATACTGTATGTATGACGCCAGTTTGAAGGAGCGAGGTCACAACTCCGGTTCGGTGTTTTTATCTTTTTTTTTGGGTATCAATACTATCTCCTTCAATCGATATGTAAATTGTACGTAAGTACTCAGGTATAAAAGCGGAGTACATACTTGTGACGGCGGATATTTTGTTATTTACTTGACTTGTTTATGCTTTCAAGCTGTTAGGGGAAGTTACCCAACGCTGTGTTACATTATCCCAAATGTGAATAAACTGATTTTTTATTTTAACTTGACTTTCCTTCGGGTAATCTGTTTTTTTTTCAAGACTATGCTATTCTTCACTGATTCATATATTTAGAGGCAACTTTTTACAGATTAATCAACAGAGTTTCGTAGCTGTTATCTCAACTGTAAAGGTCTGTTTGGTACTAATTGAATTTTTTCGTTGATGCTAGAAATTCTCATTTTTTTAATTCTATTCTCATACTTTTCTGAAATCTCTCTTTATATTTTATTTTTTATTCAAATTTCCTTTAAGTGACCTATCGGTTTTCAGAAATATTTTCATTTAGAATTAGGTTCTCCTGAATGAATGAAAAGCTGATCGTTAAATATCAGAACTGGCAGATTAGTGACTTGACAATTCATGTTTTTATTTGCATTTATTTTGTACAGGCTAGTTTTTATATATCACATAACATGCAAATTTACCTTTCTGGATATTATCGAACACAATTCTAACAAATTTATCCCGATCCGGTCTGTTCTGTTCGTGAATGAATCCTAATGTGTGCATGAGTTCATGCAGTACTGTCCCCTTCACAAAGCAGGCTTCATTCAAAATCACTCTGTTTGCTTGAGGTGCAGATCCGATCCCGGCACTGCAGCTAAAAATGGGAAACAGAAGCAAGTGTATACGGGTACAATGGAGAAATAGAGATTGAGAAAATTTCAGGGAAGTAAAAGGTTCAGAGGGCAAGAGGTAACCTAGTGGTAGCATGTTAGCTTTCGATAATGAGGTTGCTCGGATCGAATCCCGACAAGTGCGATTAAATGCATTCGTGTCTAGGCCGGATATGGGCATAGTAAAACCGTAGACCGGAAAGTCCATCTTTGAGGTCAGTGAATGGGGAAGGTACGACCCCCCCCCCAGATATCACCCCTGGGATCGCTCGGTCAAAAATGAGGTGGCACCTGGCTAAGTCGAACTCCGACACTTGTGGTGCCATTATAAACCGGAGTCGCACCCCTCATCCCCTCAAGCCTATATGGATCTGGTCTGCAATACATTTCGACTAGGGGTCATAAACTACAACAATAACAACAACAACAAATGGTTAAGCCTAAATGTTTAACTGGATATATCTAAAGTTCCTTAATAACTATCCATATAAAACTTCAGTACCATTTTTTTTTGCTCTGTTTTCATCAAAACTGTATTCAAGATTTTATGTGTAGTGTAAAATATCCCAAAACATTACCCCTAAAGCAAAAATTTCTCGGAAATAAACATTTTCTTTTCTTTTGAAAGACATTAAAAATTCTGTAACACTAGAAAGACGGCTGCCGTCATTTTGACAGTTTCGGACATACTATTGAGCACTACGTTTGTATTTATGTCCTCAGAGTTCTGAAATTTTAAAATTTTTTTTCTAATTTTGTGCGAAACATGCACACACATTTACAAAATTACATTCGATAGCTATGAGGGGGAGAAAATGTGTTGTATACCTACTAAGGCTGGAAGCCGTCAATTTGACGTCAATATAGAAAACAGGCAGAAATCTTTAAAATAATACCAGGAAAATGTTAGTAACTTTTCATCTCTTCTCCCTCTTGCAAATAATAGAAATATTGGCTCTTCGGAAATATTGGTGTTGAAAAATAAGGACTGCACAAACCATGTACAGTGGAATCTCGATCTATCGTTTTCCAAGAGACCGATTGAAATGAACGATAAATGCGGAAAAACGGTAGATGCGTAAACATAACAAAGCAATATGATCGTTGGGACTGGATAAAATGAACGACACATACGGAAAAACGATGGATCCGAAAACGATCGATCGAGATTCCACTGTATATATTTTAACGGATAAACCATACCAGGTTGTCAACTCGGCATACCTGCACAAATATATATCTAAATATATACTAATTTATTATATATTGGTAGGAAATAGTTCAAAATTTAAAGTATTTATTCACTTAAAAAAACATTAAATATTTTAAATTATTGAATTTATCTCTAACCGTCAAAATGTCGGCGTTCAGTCTTTGTAGTAAATAAAAAATCCGTCTTTCTTGTGGTAAACAGAATTTTCATACTCACTGCTATCAAATAATTCTGGAATCACTCCTAAACACAGAAATGAAAAATATGTATACAGGTAGAGCTGTTAGTTCCAGATAAAGTGCTCTCCCAAAATATCAAAGGAACATCGGTGAAACGAAGAAATATTTAACAATTCTTTTTTCTCCCGGATTCGTTGTAAATGTACAAAATTTAATATAAATAAATAATCACTGAATTTAATTTCGATATTCCTAATAAATTAAAAAATCATCCTTTATTTTTGAATTCTGATTACCATCGTTACCTTCTAGCAAAATACAACGAATGAAAGGGGATTAGAAGAAAGAAAATAAGTTTCTGAAACCAGTTAAATGACCAGTTAAAATTAAACAAATCCTGATCAAATGAGCAAAGGGTGGAGTCGCAAAAATATAAATATCAATGTTTCCAGTGTTTATTCAAAACTTAGACTGTAATATACATATTGTATCAATTTTGGAGATATCCAAACAGTTTTCTGTTAAATATGAATAAATTTAATGGAATTAATTTTCCATTTAAATTTCTTTGCTTAGTTCAACTATTTGTGAAGCGTGCTTATTTAAAGAATACAGCAATGGTTTGTACGTTATTTATTATATTTTATTGTTAACCACTATCTGATTAAATAAATAAATGTTTATTTAACATCGAAGTTTAGCTACAATATAGTACCTTCTAAAACGGCTGTTTCCATTTTTTCGGGGATGGGAGGGATATTAATAAACCAACTTCAATTTTTTAAGAAATATTTTCACTAATCCCTTGGCACTCGTTAAAAACTTCCACTTAAATTTTTAAAGTTAGTGTTTTTTTTTTACTTTAATCTATGCTTCGAAAGAGAATAATTATAATATTTTTTCAAAAATGCTGTATTAGAAGAAAAAAAATAATTATATATTTTTTTTCACATGACAATATACCTACCCAGTTCCAGGCATAATGAAAATATAGGACTTTTCATCCTTTCTTGGTTTAAAACGTACACACGTCTTATTGTGGAACTCGGCTATAGCATTATTTATGAAATCCAAATTTTCTTTACCTAGAACAAAACCAGATGCATTAAGGCTGTTGTATACTAACACTATAGGATTCGGTCACCTCGGTGGCAACCTATGGGGAAAATTTGTCCAAGGAATTAAAGATAACGTGGATTTAAAGATTTTTTTTATTAAAAATTTGTACTCCGTAATAGACAAAGAAATTTTACACCTTGGGGTGCAATTTTCGTTTTAAAAAAATGCAAATAACGTTTTAATGTTTAAATTATTCGGGGTAAAAAGAGCATATAATAGGGAAAAATCTGGCATAAAAAGGGAAAAAAATCTGATCTAGTGTAATTTAAAGGATAATAAATTCATTTCATGCACGAAATTTATAAAATGAATCATCTTGCAAGGTGCAGGAAACTTCAGGCTATCTGTAAATATCCTTTCTATTGGATTACCAACATTTATGTACATGTAAATAGTAGACAAATATTCTCCATCGGTTGACTTTATGGTGAGCCAATACAAAAGGGTTAGTATACTACAGCCTTAAGCAATGTGTAGAATGATATGAGATTCAATAATCAATAATCAATAATCAAGATAAAATAAAATGTTAGGAAAAAAGTTTTTTTTATCCCTTTCTCACGCAGGTCTTGTATTGATATTGAGCTATAGCACGCAAAATAAAATCCCCATTTTCAATTTAATTTTTTTCCATGGCCAGAAACATTAAGCATTACATGAATCAATAAAAATATTCTTTACGTGGGGTAAAAAATAACCTGATAAATTATTTTTGATCCTTTTCCGTATAAACTGCACGCAGTTCCTCTTATGAAAACTAATCCATAAAATCTAGCATGAAACGTAAGTTTCGGTATCACTTACACTAAGAGATATTCTTTATCAAATGGTACACATAACAGACTTATTCATCATTGGATAGAAAACAAACGGGGAGAGAATGTTTTTTTGTCTGTATAAGAGGTTACACAATATATAATTTATATCCCCTGTTGACTATTTTTATATCATGATTATCTAAAATAATATTTTTACGCTCAACAATTTCTGTTCAGTTAGTGTCTTATCGAAATGGTGTTATCCTCGCTGTGCTTTGCATGACTAGATTGGTCTGCTTTGTTGTACTTTAATTGATATTAGCTGCGTTTACATGGACAACAATAATACCCGGGATTTACCCGCTAATAGGGAAAATCTTCGAAGTCCGTTTACATGGGACCACATTTTCACCCTGCTTTTACCCGTCTTACCGGAAGTAAAGGCCGTCACATGATTCGGCGGAAGTGATCCTCATACACCATCATTCCTTGTAAATCACGTTATGGGTTCGATCCCAGCCGGTGTCATACTTTTCCAAATTCACTGTATTGCTATTTTTAGCTTTCCATCTTCGAACTCCGCATTTATCTCGTTACAAAGTGTATGGTCCTGGGGAAGGCCTTTTTTTCCCAATTGTTGTTCTTTTGACCTCGTATTCTTAAATTTTAAAAATAACAACAACGAAAAAAAATCATAAAACTTTAAAAATCCAAAAAGATTGAAAAACTTACAAAAATATTTTTTGTATTCTTATGATATCTGCTTTTCTGGGCCTCTTAATATTATTACTTTTTTGTTTTCCGTGGATCATTAGTCTTATCTAATTTTTCTTCTAAATTTTCTTAACTTGTAACTCTGTATTTTTTCTGTTAAAATTAACTTTTTTGTTTTAATTTAACTTTACTATTAATGTTTTTTCTTTTACCTGCGTTATTCTTACCTTAATATTTTAATTCATTACTTAAAATTTTAACTACTGAGCACTCCCGACTTGATTACATATATCTTGCTTACAGGAGATAAAGTCGACACGACCAATGCACTCCTCTTCTAACACACAATTACGTCTGCGTCTATTTGTTATTTAAATGCAGCACATGTCAGTCGCTGTTGATAATTATAGAACGTTTACGATTGTTTTCTGTTGTTTTTAAAAATAAATTTAGAAAATAGATAGGAAAAAGGAATATAAGAACTAGAAGATTGATACGGATATTAGATATAATCGTACGATCTATGGCTTCATCGCTAAATTTAGTTTTTCCACAACAAAGAATGTGGGCAAAATTACGAAGCTCTGTTTGGTGGGAAGAAATTGTTTTAAATTCCTGAAGTAATAAAGACTGGAAAGAAAATTTTCCAATCGATAGGTGCATTTTTTTAAATTATAAGATTAATTGTAAGATGCTTATTGTTTTAATAAATCCTTTTATAAAATCAAAATGTAATTTTGATTTCAATTTTGTTTCAGTAATTTTTAGTCATGTATAAATAAAAAAATCATAGATATAAATAAATTTTTATCTGTGAATTCTAAAATAATTAATTTATAAATAAATTTTAATGTTACGTTTAATTATTGATTATACTTATTAAATTTATTAATTTTACCATAACACTTTAAATGAAAATGTTATTGAAATTTTATTGAAATGAAGTTTTATTTCTTATTTTACATACCAGATGGCAGTACCATTCTATTTATAATGTAATTGGGGATGGGTTTTTTTTTTTTAAACTAGATGGGCAGAAATAAATGAAATCCTCCGGAAGAAAATAGGAACTTTTCTACTGTTTTCTTGAAAATTATGCGATCGTTAAGGGGTTCCAGATCCTTCCATCGATCATTTAGCTGCATTTTCATGGATTCACACAAGTTCAAACCCGCCATGTTATTTACTCCCAGCTTCGAAATGCATCATGGGTAATTAGCGGGTTTTATCCTGGGTCGAAGCAGGGTCGAAAATCCACCCTGCATTTTTCCCTTTCGTAGGGAAAAAGTAAGAAACGACCCTGCTTTTACCCGGGTTTTTTGCACATGTAAACGGCACTATTAAGTAACAAGAGTGTTCAAACAATCTAGTCTAGATGTCATCTCAGCCGTATTCTGCACACTTTAATGTTACGTATGTTAACAACTTGGGAGTATTTTACTACCTGTATACAATCGACGATTTAAATGGCTTTATGAATCCTTGGACATCACCGATATGACTTATTAAAACCAATAAATAAAAGAGTGTTTACCTCTTACCAATCAGTAGACAGCAGCTATGGTTGCTGTGTACTAACACTACTGAATATGCTCACCTCAATGTTAACCTATGGAGGAAATTTGTCTACTATTTACAGCTACATAAATGCTGATAATCCAATAAAAATAGTATTTTCGGATAGGCTGAACTTCTCTGAAACTTGCAACTGTATTCCTTTTATAAATTTCGTCTACGAAAGTAGTTTATGAACGTTTAAAACACTATATACCACATTTTTTCCCGAATAATTTAAATTAAAATATTATTTGCTTTTAAAGGAAAAAAAACGAAAATTCTCCAAGGTATAAAATTTCTTTCACTATCACGGGGTACAATTTTAAAAAAAATCTTTCTATCCAAGTCGTCAATTCTTGGCCACATTTTCTCCATAGGTTAACATTGAGGAGAGCGAATCCAACAGGGTTAGAACACAACAGCCTTAAACACACAACTGCTTATAGCGCGAGTATAAATATGTGTTTGCAGATGTGAATGGAATATATCTACCATTCCGTATTAATATCCTCCTTAAAAATGATTTTCAGCGAGGAAAAGTTCGTTAATGACAGTGAAAAATTACCCACCAGCGTCACATATCATCTAAATTAGGGGTCGGTAACGCGGTGCCCGCAAGACAATTTTAAAGTGACCACTTTTCAAATATCTAAATTTTAGACATTTGAACAACAAACGCTCGCATTTGTAGTGAATAATTTAAAAAAAAATTAAAATTCGTAAAACCGTAAACTCAAAATATTGAGCAGCCTGCTCTCTCGACAACGTCCCTCTCCCCTCTCTGTGAGCCAGCTTCTCTTTCCTGCTCTCAAATTGAACTATCTTTGCGCGTAGACATATGCTTGTGAATCTTTGTTTTCCATTATGAAATACTTAAAATCAAAGTACCGATCAAGCCTCACTGACACTCATTTGGACCAATGCCTGAGAACTGAGAATACAACTTATGTCTCATATTAAAACGCGTTAGCGGTAGATTTGTAATGTCAAATATCGCATTAATTATCAATTTTATGATTCTTTTGTTTATATTAAAATTTGAATTTTTGTACCGAAAGATTAGGTTACTTTGTGACGGATTTTAAGTTTTTTCCTTTGCCAGCCGATTAGTTTTAAAAGCAGCCCAAAACGAACAATTGCAAAACATTGGTACATCCTCTGCATTACGTAGTAATGCATTGCGCTAACCAGGATCTTTAATTACCATTGAGAAATTAATGTTAAAATGTATCACAAAGTTGCCCCGTTGAGTGGGGTTAGTTTGTGACATCTGTGTTTTCGCCTTGAAATCCAAGAGCAAAAATTACTTGACACAAAGTTAGACAGTAAAACGCTTATCATGCCCTTCTAGTACAAAAGTTTGCCGACCCCTGATCTAAATGGAGAAGAATACATGGATAACTGGAAGAAAAGATAACATATGGGATGGTAACATCCCATATGTCATAACCTTTTTTATGATAATAATACTGTTGCTTGAGCCGCTTAGCATTTGAAAGTTGTGACGTCTAGAGAAATTGGTGAAAATAGATTGTAATTTGCTATTTATATGCTGGTATAAATAAAATTTAATAACTAAGTTCATGGGCATCCGGTACTCCCTTACTCGGAACAGATGAAACATGCTATAGGCATATTGCAATATGTGCTACGAAACAGGAAATCACAGAAAAATGCACTTGGAACTAAGTGCTTTCATTTCTTGCATTCCTCTGTTTTATTAAATCTGCAATATCTCGGCATTTATGTATGACAGAGACAGATGTTAAATAGAAAGAAAAAGAAAAGGGTTGCAACGTTAATACTACTTTAAAGGGAGAAACACTGCTTTGACAAAAAAAATGCATTTTAATATTTTAGAGTTATCTTATTGAACAGTTTTAATATTTTACCGTTAACTTTTCCTTTTTTTTGTTACGGCACTTTATTGTAATTTTGTTATTCTGTAACATACTATACATCTCTGTAACATACTATACTGTCATAGGATAACATACATATGTATTTATAGGGATAAACGTTAAAAACAATAATGCTACTAGTTATACAGTAATGCACAAATTTAAGGTTTTGAGGATAAAGAAAGTGATATTCTTCTTACTGTAATCCTCTGATATCTCATATGGAACGATTCCATCTTTCCAAATTCTTTCCTCATCTCTAATAGCCGTCCGAAGCTGAAAAATTTAATTTATTGAAAGATATAAGATACTTTGCATTATGGTGGTGTGTCAAAATTAAATATTTCTAATAGAGTGTATATCATTACATGCGATTTTTTCGAGCGAGAAAAACACTCTTATGATCCCAAAAGCTGTACTAATTCCTTGCATGACGTAGAGTTTGTTATATGTTCTGTTTCTATGTTTAATGAAGTTTAATTAATAGATTATTAGGTATGGTATAAAACTTGTTTTCATTTTTCAATATACATTTATTTTTTCCACAGCATTTAATGGATATATGAATGATTAAGTTTCGTTTAAAATGAAATCTATAAAAATGGAAAATAAGAATTACTTCCCCATAGAGTAAAAATATGGAGGAGACAACAATTTAAATGGGCAAATTAATTATTATGTCGGCCACGCTAATAGGCACAAACCAGCACTGCCTCGGAAATCGCTGACGTAAGATAGCTTAAACGGTATTTGTTAATGAGGTACTATTTAGATAGTAATTACAACAGGTGTGTAATAATTAAAGTGTAATTACAGTGGGAGAACATATTTAGAAAATTACATATTGCGCTTAATAGTGCATTTATCGATCATTACGACTTTTATCATCAGCAGATTGTTGTTCATTTCACCCGATGGTCTTACAAATGCAAGGCATAAAATATTCGTTAACGGAAAAATTCCAAGAGACATTTTTCTACATTTTTGCTCGATTATCGTCCCTTCGAAAGAAAAATCACATCTGCCTGAATACCTTCGCTAAATATAATTTAAAGTAAATTAGCATCTTTCTATCATTTTCAGAGGTCAACTTTGAATTCTTATTTTTGTAATGTTATCCGTAAATCTCTAGTTTAGTTCTAATCGTTTAAAGAATGTTCGGAATGTTGTAAATACATTTTGCTCGAATATCGTCCCTTCGAAAGAAAAATCATGTCTACCTGAATACCTCAACAAAATATAATTTAAAGTCAATTAGTATCACTCTATCATTTTCAGAAATCAATTTTGCCTTTCTATTTTTGTAATGTTATCCGTAAATCTCTCGTTTAGTTCTAATCGTTTAAAGGATGTTCGGAATCTCTCTATTGTAAAAAAAAGCAACTGCCGCTGCTGTCGAAGCTGCTGTCAAAAGCTTGTCACGCTATCTCCTCCGAAACCGCAGGGGGGTATGGGGTCTAGATTAATACCAATAGATGCAGAACAATGTGGGGAAGAAAGTAAGACATGTCTCATCTTCGACGGCCTTTAAGTTTTTTTTTTTTTATTTTATGTTTTGTGAAAAAATATTGACTTTTTCATGTTCAGATTACGATAACTGGCCAAAAAAGGATCGTATAATTTTGATTTTTTTACAATCTAAGACTACAGTCATTTCTCCTTCAAACAAGACCTCATTTGTTTAAAAATAAGTTAAAACAGACTAATATTTTCATTAAAGTTTAAAACTCACTTTTTCGACAAATTTATGCGTTTCGACAAATATAAGTTTGATGCTCTCAGATTTATTATGTTACAAAAAAAATATTTATATCATCTGGAAGACGAAAGCTTTCTCATTCATATAAACCTCATTTCAAATCTCTATCTTAAAATTTCGATTTTTAATGGAATTTTAAAGAAATACTTCAAAAAAACTTCTCATTCGCTTCCTTCGCAGAAGGACATGAAAGAAGATCCAATTTTTCACCCATAGGCGGGCGTCATCCACTTCGCATAAGGGTGACTGACAACAGTAAATGGCTCTTACATTGCCCGAGAATCACCCCTATGTATCTCGCTATTAGCCGTAACACAGGAGCGAGCGTAGCGAGCCTAGGGGCAAAGCCCCTAGTGTTGTAAATTCATTTTTGCTCGAATATCGTCCCTTCGAAAGAAAAATCATATCTACCTGAATACCTTCGCTAAATATAATTTAAAGTAAATTAGTATGACTCGATCATTTTCAGAGATAAATTTTGCCTTCTTATTTTTGAAATATTATCCGTAAATCTCTCGTTTAATTCTAATAGTTTAAAGAATAAAGACTCAATGTCGTTCATATTTAAGCTGAAAATTGATTTCTAGATCATTGAATCCATCAATGAGGGGATAAATGCAAATTAAAGTTTTAATACTTTTATAAAAAAAAGTTTAAAATGTTTGGGAAATAGCAAAACTTTTATTCTGCTATGACTGAAATTAAATATAATTAAATGTTTTGTTTAAATAAAAGAGTGTTAGGAAACAAGTTTTATTTTTCTTATTAAACCATGTATTATCTAACACCTTAATGCAGTTTATTATTTAAAAGGAATTCTAAAATTCTTTTAATATTTAATTTTCGACTACAATATAGAGAGTTACATAAAAACCTCCTTAGATTTCAATTTCACACTATAATAATTTAGAGCGTGCAATTTCCATCTCGTACTTATAATTTTTGTTTTATGATCAGTTAAGCATTTTATAAATGTATGAAAAAATCAACTGGAAGTTTAAAATCTTTCTCTTTATTAAGTTATTATAGTATTATAGAAAGGCACAGAGAAAGAACATTATAGGCGCATATAGAAAGAACTAGGAAGTTAGTTATATAAAGGGGAAAGGCAAGATGGGAATAGAATTAAAACTAGTAGTAGGGTGATTATTACATATACATATATATATATATATATATATAAATCATGGCCCAACAGTCAGAGTTTCTTTTCAGCACTGTGGACCAAGTTCTGCGGTGCCTATCTCCGCTTTCATGACCGTGAGCTTCGGGTGCTATACATCATATATCTAGGTCAGGTGGTCAACCTGACACGGGACCCCCAGATTTAGTAGTTCCCAAGCCTGCTTGGTCCTCATTTTATCGACCCCCTGAAGGGATGAAAAGCATGAGTCGACCTTGCCCAGTCGCAGGGTCGAACCCTGGACCTGTGGTGTGGCGGCTTGGCGCTTTTAATCACTACGCCACATGACGTCATATATATGTGACATTATAAGTTTGAATCTCGTCTATTTCTATAATTCGGATCCCCACATCTGTTAAGATAGGCCCCTTTTCTCAGAATAGCCCACCCAACAGCAATTGAACATCTGCAAGTCCCAGAAAAATACATATATATATATATATATATATATTAATATATATATTAATTAATATATAATACACACATAAAGAATTTTATGAATGCACGAAAAATATCAACTGGAAGTTTAAAAACCTTCTCTTTAACAACTTCTGCGATGAAATTGAAACTTCTTATACTCATGGAAAATTCCCAGGATTTCACAAGGAAAAATATTTCATAAATTTCATAATGTAGTGATATTACATAAATATTTAGGTGAAAACTTATGTTAAGTGTTTTTCAAGTATGAAAGGTTTGTGAAATGCATTGAACAGTCAAAATTATAGGCTCAAATAAAATATTTTTAACGTATTCAAGAGGATTATTTGAAAATATTGAAGTTTGCAACCTTGGAAACATATTAGCAATATTAATATATGGAAACCTCAAGGCAAAAATTTTTTGTGCTTTTAGTCTGAGCTCCGTTTATCCTTTTAATGGCGTTGGTTTCATTTTTTATCTTAAACGAAATTGAGAGGTAAAAAATTATGCTGGATAGTTTTTAAATACCATATATACAGATCATTCTTAGTAATTTTTTCTAAAGGAAGGCCATTAAAGTATATTTGGATCAGTCCGAAATTCTGAGTTCAGTCCGAAAAATGATTTTTAAAAAAATTAGGTTCTAGTTTTAAGAAAAAAACGGACACCATGATTGTCAGGTGGCTTGAACATCGACTATAAATGCTTGAACATTGACTATAAATGCTTGAACATTGACTTTTAGAACAAACAACTTATAATAGTGGCGCCTTATATAAGGTGTATACCTTACATGTAAGCAGCTAAATATATGTACTGTTAAGGCTTTCCGTCCTCTATTAAGTTGATGCAACACGATAAATGTAGTAATTGTTTGACATAAATTCTCGTTTTTTTTCTTATAGTTACAATACTACTTTGAATCCTACGAAAAACAATTATTGGGTTATTAAGTCTACAGACTGAAAATAGTTATTGAGTAATTAAGTTTACAGCCGGATGTACTACTCCTGAATAAAAACTGGCAAGTGTATAGTATTTATTCTTTCTTTTTTCACCCCTTAATGCTATGAACGTGCTCATAAGGGATGCCTTCTTTTCTCCAATCTTCTTAATTATACGGTAATCATATTTATATATTTGCAGTAATGCATATTATGAATCTAAAATTTTAGTTATAAGTACGAAAAAATTTTCAATAAAATAAAGAAAATAAGAAATAACTTCACAGCTGTGAAAAGCGAAAAAAGAGGATATACTTTCTTAACAATACCTAAATTTGCAAAATCCAATAAATATAGTAAATTAGGTTTTTCCTTGAAGCGAGCTGATATAATATCGATGAAGTCATAAAATTCAAATCTAAGCAAAGCTTCTAATTGCTTCAAAAAATAATTGAAACTACTTAATACAAGTATGACCATGGCATCCACAATCATAGGATAGCATGGAGAGCTGCAATCAGGATACTGAAATTATGCTACATGCTTGGATGTACGACTATGAAATTACCGATTGGGAAATAGGCTGTCGTTTTTTTCAGTAGCAGAAAAACTCATTTTTAATAAGCCTATACTACTATGCGCTTGTTGCAATAAGCCTGGTTACTAACTGGCCTAAAGGTGTATGGGCTCATCACAATAAGTCTAAAAATTATGAGGCTGATTAGAAAGTAGTCGATAATTTTCCAATTAGTCTGGAGCATTGCAAAATTACGGCGTCTTTTTCAATAAGCCAGATCTTTCAATTCACCTACGACATATATATGTGTGCAAGGATGCAAGGAAGCAAGTAGTATTATCTGAAGTGGTTATGTGTATTGACAGCACAATGCGTTACTACACATAATCACTTAAAATCCATAACTTAGGAATAAATTGCATTTCATGTCCTACTTTAGATAAAAGATACAAATATGCATTAAATATAATAAAAATACATTACCTCCACTCCTCCAACAATAAAAATTCTCACGATTTTGTTATCATCTTCTATGGCCCTTTCTCTATTCTCAATAGTTGAAGTTTCATCACTCTCTTTGTAAATTTCCATTGTTGCATTGATATCTTCCGGCTCTAGGGTAAAATCGTATTTCTAAAAATTACCGCGAAGCCAGTTAATTACTTAAGAAATTATTATTATAAAATCAGATTTTAATCACAAATTTATCTTCTGACCATAGCTATTTATTGAAACTTTAAGCCCCAAAGTTAATACAGTATATTAAAACCCTATCTAAAAATTTTCAGTTAATTTTGCCTGGTTTCGAGTCAAGCACTCTGTTGTTAAAAATAAAATGAACTTACAAAGTAAAAGTTTATTCGAAATTTAAATTTTCAGTAGAAAAACTTTAGCTCTTCTATTTTATTCAGGGTTTGTCTATGATTTTTAGATGTGAAGTTTATTTTTATTTCCAGTAAGCAAATTATTATTGAAAGAAATCTTCAGACAGATTAGAACTGTTGTTTGATACTTAAAGCACTTTTAACTCTCTTTATATCTGTAAGAGTTTATAAATTAACTTTTATTAATTTACGGAAGTCTCAGAGTTAAAGAAAGCCAAGCCCACGAGAGTCACTTCTGAGAAAACTGATTTTTTAAGTTTAACAACTGTATTCATCAACCATTGACTTTTGTTGGTTTTTCCTGTTTTGATAGCGTATACTTCATACCAGTGGTAAGTGAATTTATATCACAATCAATTATTTAATTACAACATTACTTTAATTTTTCTATAAATGCATTTTAATATTTTTAATATTTTTAATGTTAAAAAAGATATGATATGATGTTTTGTAACAAATATAATTTTCGTCCCTGCTGACCCTAACCTTTCTCCCCCGAGTACTGAAAATAGACCCTTCAGAATGCAAAGAGGGAAACGGGTATCTCGGACGAGTCAGAGAGGGTGTGGTAAAATGTCGAAGCAGATGATGTTACAATGTAATTGTGTGTTCCTGTAAATACAGTCGAACCCCGTTGTAACGAACTTCAAGAGACCAAAGGTTTTGTTCGCTATATCAGAACGGTTGAGAAAAATGCTAGAGTTCACAAAATTGTATAACTAATTAGTTGCAATTTGTAAACAATAATCATGTATTAAAATGATAAAATATGTTAAAAATGATCATTAATTAATTAAATCGCTTAAAATTGATTACATTAAACTGACATAATACTAATTAAATTACGTACAATAGGAAAACGCCGGGACCAAAATTTTCACTCGTTATATCCGTGAGTTCGTTATATACCGGGTTCGCTATAACCGTGTTCGATTGTATGTGATAATTGTGTGTGTTCTTCAAATGTGGGATCGTCCGTTTTGTATGTGTATGTTTATGTCAAAATATCCTGTGTAATAAAGTCCATGTTCAGCTAGCCGGATGTTGTTACTGACTCAAATTAGGACATTTGCCATAATTGTTTAATAAGGTGTAAAACAGTCTTGGAAGGCTTACTTGGCTTCCATTCGCTTCTACATATTTGTGTGAGACTGGGTTTTCAAAATATACAGCTATAAAAACCAAACAACGATCAAGACTTAACTAGGGAAAAAGATGATACGAGAGTGGCACTCTCAAATATTTCACCATATGTTAAACAAATATTATTTGACGACCAGGATCCCTACTTCTCATTATTTTTACCATGTTTTTGTTAACTCACTTTCTTGTTTGTTTGTGTGTGTGTTTGTCCAGTACAAATCTTGCAATCAATTTTTAACTAACTTCCCAACTAGCTAGACATTTGAAAATTTTACAATAGCTCAGAACTCGATGAGAATGCATTCTTTTGATACTTTTAGCCATCTTTAAGCAGGATTGAATTCATTTTCAGTTAATTTTGTTTTGTAGACTGGTGCAGCCATCTATCGGCCGGGACGGGAACGAAAAGTTAAACGCAAGTTAACTTCCAATTAACTTCATTTTCTTTCAGTTTGATGGGATAATTCATCAAAAAAATTTTAAAAAAACATTTTATTAATACATAGAATTGTCAAATTTATATGATTCAACAGAAAATTTAAAAACATGGTATATAAAAATTTCTTTTTATCTTGTAGTTTTCTACTTTAGTTTGATAAATTAAATAAACCTAATAATTTTTAATATTTTAATATGAAGTTTATAATTATGAAATGATGTTCTTTTTTAACTTTAATCATCGTCAATATTTACCTAAAGGTAATACAAATATATTAATTTTTAAATATGAAGTTTTGGTCATACGAGATTTAGTAAAAGCATGTATAGAAGGTGATCTTGTTACTTTTTATTATTCTTTTCTGAGTAGATATATGCCCAATATCTAGAGTTTATCGATTATCAAAATAGTTTGTCAAAATTTGTTTATTTCTTATAGGCAACTTTATCCTAATTTAAACAAAAATTGCTCCTACCAAAAAAATGTTTCATTGGGTTCGAGAGATTTTTTATTTAAAGAAATTGGGTCACGTTCGAAAAAAGTTGGCGCACCACTGCTTTATAGTACGGACTTGGTTCACTATTGCATTAAAAAATAGGATTTTCTTTTTACTGTATCAAGTCAATTTTACTACGAAGTGGTCAAAAAGTGTAGTTGTTTTCTCTTTATCTCTCTGCCCTCCCCATCTATTTTCTATTTTTGGCTTTTATTAAAGAATAATGTTTGTTACAGATTACTAACACCTATCCTTAACGTTTAATTAATGTTACTGAAAGTATCTTTCCACCTGTTTGTCATGAAGATCAGACTGCAATTTCCTCTCACAGAAAATTTTTCTCGTGGCTGTTAACTTGCAAATATATATCCAAATGAAATCATCAGAAAAATTATTATAAAATTTTAAGATAACGCAGTGTACCAAAATTCAATGGCCTGATATTAAACCTCTAAGGTCTTAAAAGGCAATTAATACTAATAAAATTGAAGAGCAGTTAGAGCTTAGACTGCTGTTCAACATTGCTCTGAGAAAAATAATCTGATTATCTCATATATTTCACAAAATATGTCTTTTCAACAAGCAACAACATTTTACCAATTTTTAATTAAAAGTGTAGCCTGATGAACAACCGATATAGCCTACTGTTTAAACACTTATAGATGTGGTCTGAATATTTACTGCCTAAAACTTCAGTAAACTGATTTTTATGAAATGTTTTGTCCTCCAAAAAGGAAACCATATAAATTCTAATCTGCAGAAATTTTTAAGTTACAATATTTAAAAATTACATCATTTAAGTCATTTTATTACATGATTTTTATAGCAATTTTATAATTTATTTCCTGATGATAACATAGAAATTTTCAGAACCTTAACAAGTAATTCATATGATTAAACAAATATAAAATGTGTTTTCCCGTTTAGTGAATTTAAAATCAGTGAATTCTAATTAATGCTTACTGCAATAGAAAAGCAATAAAAACACATGAATACCATCTACAGAGGGAAAAATTATTTGTGATAAAAAGTGGAAATGATTAGTGTGAGATATTTTACACAGGAATAAAATCATATTACTCACCAAGTACTGGAAAAGTTTCATTGCGATCCGTCTGTAATGTGAAACAACACATATTTTTAGTTAAAATAATTGTAATGTTATGCATTTCAGCGCTCAATGATATTCTGAACATATACAAAACAACTTTCAAAACGTTTTCAGATAGCTGACGTCTACATACTAGTTACACAAGGCCTTATTTACAAATTTATTCAATGAAATAAAATAATCCAAATTTTCCAATTTGGAAATCATAAGAATTTATTTATTAAGATGATGATAGTTGACAGATAAGTTTAGTTTTTAAGAAAAGAACTTCATAAAATAATTCTAACTGAAAGTTTCAGACGTATGCTCTCGTGTGGTGCCTGGTAACAAAATTAGGACCCACTACTTGGTTGGTCTCATTGGCAAATATCAACTGTTTTCCAGTGATAGGAATAATGTAATATTAATATTATGGAAAAACAATGCCTGCGTGTTCATAAAAACCGGAATAAAACCGATGTAAAATATACACATATTTCATTCCGTATAGAAATACATAACTTCATTAGACAGATTAAGATAATTTCCATAACTTAAAATCTTATTTACAGACAAAACATTCTTTTTAATATATCAAATAGAATTTTTAAAAGTTATATTATACACAGCATGAAAATAAATGTTATTTCCTATTTTTTAAATTCATTGCATATTTTGCTCCTTATAAAATTAGCTATATATAAACTTGAAACATACCAATACACTTGAATTTATATTAAATCAAACGTTTAATTTTTCAGTACTATATTCCAATACGTTCCTGGTACACACAAAGAGATGGCAAACCGATAGAATATGCATTTTGAATATATTAAACCACAAGCTCTTACAAAACCAACTCTTAGAAATATAGTACAGCATAAAATATTTTTTTAAGTCACATACCTTTATTAGATCAATAAGGATCGAGAGCAAGAAAAAACAAATGCATATCCATTTCAGCCTCTCCATTAAATGCATCATTTTGAATCTCGTTTGACACAGAGATGGGGACTCATTCGGCTAAATAACTGATGTAATGAACCCGCCAATAAAACTTCAAAGAACTGATGAATCATTTGTAATTGAGTGACGGTTTTGAAACATGGTGAAGTGGGTAATTTGTAAATCGGAGTCTCATTTATCCGATCCACAGATGTTTTGCAATGTATCGATCGACACATGTGAATCGTGGCACGTGGCTGTGTCTGATAAAAAAGAATTTGTTGGCTTTTTCCAGATCTGCTTACCTTGTTATTCATTGAGGCTTAAAAATATTTGAGAATAAATAGCTCTCTCTGATAGGAAAGCTTTTAAAAAGTAAATAAGCTCTGTATAATGTAGATATGTAAATTTTCTGGCCTGTTTCTAATAAATGTGCTGGAACGGGCAACATGATAGTTACCACACTATGCTCTCAGTTCTGTCTTGATGCTTTTTATATAATTTTCTTGCTGTAATGATCGAAGCAGTTTGAGGTCTAACCTCTTGTTTTCGAAAGAGATTATAGATGTGTGGCTAGTACAAGTGAGGATTAAAGCGAAACACATTCAATGGCATTTTTTGAACGATTTAAACACTGTAACTTTAAAATTAAAACAGCAAATTGTATTTTCGGCGTTCCGGAAGTTGTTTTTTTTTGGGGGGATGGGGGTATTATATTAATGAATCTGGTATTATGTCTTTTCCCAATCATGTACTTCCCATTTTTTCAACATGGTGAATTTTTATAAATGCTTTCTGTTAAAAATCTGTAGAAAAAAATACAAATAAAGCAGTCATAATAAACCGTATAAGTATTTAATAACTGCAAGGAGTATTATCTTTCATCTACATTTTTAATGTTATATCATAGTTGATACCAGATAACTGATTGCATTATCCTCGTAATGAATTCCGTTTTAATGTAGGGTAACCTAAACAAAATCCAGCCGTTATGTTTCTTTACGACAAAAATAATAATAATAAGGAAGCACTGAAGAGGTATTCTAACTACGACACAGGACTCCTAGCGGCTATTCAGCGCTTATTATTTTTCAACACAGACTATAAGTACTACTAGTTTCTATATATCATATAGTATATACTGTGGCGCTGCCGTTTTGCTGTTTATCCAAATTAGTATATGCCGCTTATTCAAATTCACTCCTTCGAATTAGTGGTGACATCACTTGACAATCTGACGGCCTGCGGAAAAGCACTCGACTGTGATACAGACAAGCAACCGCAGTTCACAGCAGCTCAGTCTGTTCCCGTTTTTTCCCGTCTTGCTATTACCAGCAGTTTACCTGGCGGCACTCTCAATCAGTCAGCATTAGTTATTGTTATGTTATAATTTTTGTATAACGCGCAGTTAAAAATGTAAATTTTGTTTATGTTTTTCATTTTGTTAACAAATAAACAAGATGGAATCAGATTACAGTTTGTGTTTTCTTGAACACTAGATTACGTACAAAAATAGGATTCAGAGTCGCCATAATACCTTCATCTTTTGTTTTTAAAAAAATTAAAGCAAACAATTCCAAATTGTCAGTAACCCATTCAAGGTAACTGTATGGGTTACAATGAATGGGTCAAGTACCCATTCAAGGTTTGCTTAATCTGGCAGTTATCCACTCATACTATCCCATGTATCCCTTTGACTGGATAATTTCATTGCAGATATTAATTCACATGCTCCTGAAATTACTGTCCCATTTAAAATTTATATGGAATTCTCAGATGATGTGCAATGAATAATTCTGAATTTCCTAAATTTTTTGCTGATGAAACAAAAAGTTCTCTGAAACTAAAATACGAGTATTTTATGTTCCATCAAATTTTATACTGCAGTTCCCTTACATCTAATGTTCGATCAATAAATCCACTTTATTTTCATAAAATGTGTTTTTCATGTTTTACTTTTCCCATCCAGGGTTTTCTCCTCCAGGTACATGTGCGTAGGCGTAGCGTGCTTCTAACTTTTCTTTTTCTTTTTTTTTTTTTTTCGGGGGGGGGGGAATGAATTGAATTCAGTTAGGGCCCTCCTCGATGCATTGACTGCCGGACTGTCCTTAAAATATGAACTATTATGATTATTTCAAAATTGAAAAACAATAGAATTGATGTTTAAATAGTATTGAAAAGTTATACAATGAGAAAAATAAATTTAATATAAATGAAATGAAGAAATATATATAGCATCGAATTTTAGCTATGGATGATATCATTAATAAAAAACTATTTTAAGGCTAAAGACATAATGGAAATCTTCAGTTTCGCAGTTTGAAAAAGCGGGATAAAGCCAACTTTCTTAAAAGTTTTCTACAATTTCCCGATTTTAACTGAACTTCTATTAACGTTTTAATTTATTTCAAGTTAAGTTGGGGGGACCATGCCCCCCGTGGCCTCCCTCGGAAGCTACCTACGTATACGTGCTTCTATTAAACTTACTTCCTTTCGTTACGTTTGTTTCTGTATGAAAAATGACATAAAATTGCGATTTCGGACGTGTTTATCTTTAAACAGATTAAAGTAAGACCCCCAAACTACCTAACAACGGACCCTTATCGGAATTTTTCAATTTTAAAGCCATATCATCTTTGAATTTATCCTTGTTTCAAAATCTATCACTTACAACGAGAAACATAAATTAATAACAGACATAACGAACACAACAAAATGTTTTATACATATGTCTGCCAAACATATTACATCATTCAATTTTTATTCAATTTTTACATTTTATCGCCAACTTTAAAAACACAATAATAGCAAATGACTCCAAACATATCGATTTTGACTACTTTAAGATCGATTAGCAGAAAATCTATTCGACCGAAAGCGTTGAATTTTTTTTTTCTGGATATGCCTATTATTGAATAATTGTTTCATAATACTAAAATTATTTTCAATAAAATGCAGAACAATAACATTCTATGTTAAACTTTTGGAATTAGACAATTTTCACCCAATACAAGATTAATTACCGCAAAATTTATTTATGGGAAATACTTAAGTATTTTGTTCAAAGAAGATAACTACGTGCTAAGTTAAATAGTCTATTAAATTTCATTAAATTGTTGTCTAATAACAATTGCTGTTATTAGACAATGGAAAAAATTTCTAAACCATTTATAACGCCCATTTAATGTCCAGCATTCGATTTTTACCAACTTTGATTTGGAAAATCTGTTCTTCCGATACGATGTAACAATTTTTGACAGCCACAAATCCGTAAAAACAGTAATTAAGAATAAAGAAACAGGTTTCAATAAATTACATCATATAAAATTTCTCCAACGTCAAAGTGGATTATCTCAAAATCTATTCGTCCGATACAGTCATATATATTTTACAGACATTCCTTTTATAGCTTTTGCAGCAATCGATAGTAAAATGAGTATAAATACAAAAGTTTAATTTCCAATATTTATATGATGGAATTTCTTAAAATTCCATTTTACAAGTTACTGCCTCTTTTATATAGTAGAATTGGAGATGGAGTGTTGTAACTATGAGATTCAACATGTTTTGAAATAATTGAAGAACAGTTGGAGCATCTAACAAGAGTGAAACCTTCGTCCAAGGCTTCCTTTACGCTGGAGATGCATATTGTTTCTCTAAGCACCCTTTGAGTGGCTTTATGCATACCGTCATTTTCTTGAGTTGTAAATTTTGTACCACAATTCGGAACAGACGGTGGGTTTTTTCCGATGTGGGGTGGTTGACTGCACTTTGTCAGTCACCAGTAAAAATTTACAGAAATTCCGCTTGAAGACTTCCTTTGCCTCCAGAGCACTCATCGGATTATCCCCTGGTCTAATACTGTTAAGTACCTAGGGTTAACCCTTGATAAAGAACTCAGTTGGAAACAACATATCTTAAATTATCGCAATAATTTTCTTAATGCTAAAAGATAACTTTACCCCTTACTTGCCCGAAATAGTAAATTGAATTTTAGTAACAAAATGATCATTTGTATATGGTTTAAGACCCTTACTTACGTATGCTGAGGCAGTTTGGTCGTATACCAACAAAAATTCTGGCTGTTGCTCAAAACATTTCAGCAAATCCCTGACTCCCCATGGTATTTTCGCAATTTTTACATTTATAAGGAGATAAATCTTCCCACTATTCAAAATTATCTTCAAACTCTTGCTATTAAAGTTCATGAAAAATTACCAAATGATATTATTAAAAATTTTGCCTATTACGACCCTTCTGACCCAGCTAACAAGAAACGGCCCTGTGTTATTCTTGTTCCCATCTTTTAATGGTTTGTCCTATTCATTGTCCGTCACCTCGCTTTCTGACTTATTCCTGAAACTGCTCCAGGATCTGATCAGTTTCACTTCCCCAACTTCCCTCTTTATTGCTAGTCGTTTCCCTTTGGTCCACGTGACCAAGTTCTTGTTGGAGCTTCGCTCCGTCTTAATTGATTTTATTTTTTTTCCCACGTATTACTTTTACTAGAACTATCGAAGCTTTTTTGTTTCCCCCACTTTCTAGTTTCCTTCCTACTTTCGTTTTCTTACTGATTACTGAAGATTTATGCATTGCTATATAATCCTACAGTGGAGGGCCAGGCCCATGTACTATAGTTCCCAATACTCTTCCTGAAGGTTCTGCAGGTATACTCATCGGATCTAATGATAGCTCAGAGGGCTACGTGTTTGTTGAACTATCAGATCCTAGCTGAGTATTTGGACTGCGAAATGGACTGTTTTACTACTAAACCACTCTGTACCCTTAACAAAGACCAGATGATATGTATGAACAAAAGAAGTAGAATACCGAAATAAACCCAGCCAGTAAAGTACTGCTGTGCCGTTCCGGACGACACTCATGGTGTACACTCATACTCTCTTTTGTGTTCGAGACACCCGAATAAATTGCAGGCTGTTCAAATAATTCCACTGTCCTTTGATTTTGTCCAATAAACACAAACCAACCAACCTTTGATTTTGTCGAACGAATTTCAATGTATTTACGCCAAGTGCATATGATTGGTTGAGTCCTTAAGTGGGAAGTGAGCCGGTCGGTGTTCTTGTCCATTCATAATGGTTGGTAGTAGAGACTCGCACTTAGCTGTGCAGGTGACTTCAACAAAGAAGTTGCAACTTTGCAACTTTACTGGCAGTATATACATTTGTCAGAGTCATATCTCGCTACAAGTCTTTGTCGCCGGAAGTCTTTGGGTTGCATCTATTATTTAGCATAGCAAAAGTCGCTTTTTATGATGGCACTAGTGAATATTTTACTCCTGTTTTCCTTTTGATTTATTGCTATCATATATCTTTTATGAAATATAATTGTTCTTTGTTTATAGCCTCTTTTTGCGAAAAATGAAACCAATTATGATTTTCTGGTTGTGTAATTCTTTAAAGTTGAACTTTTAAAAAATATTTTCACATCTTAATTTTGCATTGTATTTAGATAATGTCCTAAAATGGAAATATAAGGACAAAATTCAAGTAATAATGAATTTGAGTGATAATTTTTAAAAATAATGATTTTAAATAAATTATTTAAAATTGAAATTTAAAGTTTCTAGCATCCCGATCTTAATGTTTCCAAAGGGGCAAAGACACCTTAGTATAAAAATCATCATTTGCAAAATTATGCGGTTCAATTTAAAAATTAAAAAACACAAAAATAATTGCAAAATATATTTAACATCTTTAATGAAGATCAGAATGATAAAGTGTCATCCTGAATTTTGCTGAAAGAATTATTATTAGATTGGATAAAATTGTTTTTTCGCATTTTAGGTAGTTCCCATAAACTTGTATATAATTATCTTTCCGTAAGAAATTCGTAGTTTTATTCACTTAGTCTAATTACTTCGTACAACGAGTATAAGATAACTCTTTTCTCGGTGATTACCTGCCGTATGTAATTAGTCTCGGAAATTTAACTCTAATACGGGGGGGGGGGGTATCTACAAGTGTAATTTCTATTCTTATCATTTTACCTTCACTTGTTGATATTATAAAAAGACGTGTCGTGCTAAGAAATGAGTATTTGTAGAAGAATAAAAAGCAGTAATGGAAAATTTATAAAGTATGTTATTGTCATACATAAACCAGAAAAGAAATTGAAAGTTAGCAATTTTTTTGTTTTTCAATTGCTTAACATTCGTTATTAATCTTCACATTTGGCTTCGTGTACTTATGTCTTTTCATTTGTGTTCTTTAGGATTGTATGTGTACTTGCATATATGGTGCGTTGAACCCTAAGTGCTATGGGAATCTCGGGGCCTTGGGATGTCTTTTGGTTATACCTGCATCCTATCAGAAAGTTCCCCTTGAGGTAACTGATTTGGTTAGGCTCCCTGATGACGAGCCTAGTCGGTTATCTCGATTTCTGTTTTAGTTCCGGCACTACTACAGAATCTTGCCTTTGGTGCGTAAAGCCCTGAGTGCTTTTGTTTTTTGTCTGCATTCTTCCTATAATTATCTAGCTCTTTTGGAATGTTTATTTTTAGTTATATTTGTCCATTTTCAATATGACGATTTGCTGCAACTACGTAATCTTTTATTGAAAAGTTAAAAGTTTTCAACGCTAGGATAGGATTTCAGTTAATTGTTTAGCAGACTATGCCCGCTTTATTACGTCACGCGGGCCGCAACGTTGTACACTAAATTTCATAATACTATAATACACTATACCTCATAATATAATAGTGTAAAAAAAAAAAACTCTAAACCTAAATGTGTTCAAACAATTATTTAAAAAGAAGTGTCATTTTTTTAATGTTAGGACAAACTTTCGATTTTTTCAGACATATCGGGTTTGAACTTGCTACACGCTACTCTGAATATGTTATCAAGGTAAGAATCAGTACGACGATTTCTACATACAGGGTGGTCTTAAAAAAACAAATTAAAATATATGGACCTCTAGCAATAGTTCCGTTTAAACCATTGAGATGAGATTTCAGATATAGTTATTCAGAGGTATGAACTCGGGATTCTGTAAAGGGCAACAAAGTGGCGCTCACGGTTACGGTTATAGGTACAGAAACTCGAAATTTTCGAATGGCAACGCCCACTTTTTCCCGTCGCAAAATGTTCAGCGCATGGGAAAACCCTAAACAGCGTTGGAACGGTACGTGTATCACAAAAAAACGGACGCGTTATGCACGGACAAAAAACAGCTCTGCGAACGGCCTACAAAAACACAATCGTGGCGATCGGAGGAAATTTGCATATGACAGAGGCAAGACACCTGATGACAAGATCACTGATGACAACATAGATCAGACAAAAGAAAACATTTATTTGGATTATACATTTTCTACATGGGTTCCGTCATCGTGTTTTTGCTGACTGTTCGCACAGCTGTTTTTTGTGCGTGCATAACGCGTCCGTTTTTTGTGATACACGTACCGTTCCAACGCTCTTTAGGGTTTTCGCATGCACTGAGCATTTTGCGACGGGAAAAAGATCACGTTGCCATTCAAAAATTTTGGGTTTCTGTACCTATAACCGTAACCATGAGCGCCGGTTGCCGTTCACAGAAACCCGAGCTCATACCCCTGAATAACTATATATGAAATCTAATTTAGATCGGTTGAACGGTACAGCCGCTAGAGATCTATATATGGCAAAGTGTTTTTATGACCATCCTGTACAATTGTTCGCATATGTCATTTTGGAACTGGATGATTTACGTTGATGTGAACAACGTGAGCAGCAGATGCACACTTTTGTACAGCTTTCTATTTTTCAGGCTCTAATTTTCCAAAAGTGTGTTTACAAAAGCACCTGCCTGATAATGCGTGTGACTGTTTAAGGCCGCACTTAAAATCGTGTGCCTGATAATCGTGTGCCGCAGTTTGAGTACCTCTGGTTTAAATGATAGGAAATAAACGAGACCTCAAAATCCTTTAGAAAAAAATTGTATAAATTTTCGAATTTGTTACGTAATTTAAAATTGAATTTTGTGTAGAAAATATGAATCAAGTAAGAATATCTCGCGATGTTTTGTTTTTTAAAGAAATATTTGTTATCATTTCAGTCGTATTAATTTTAAATGTTGTTTTCCAAAGAGTAAAGTATTCAGCAACAGGAAATGTAGAAAATATATTAACAGAAGATACATTTCTCTTTACTGATGTAAATTTTCAATGCAGATTTAACTGTCTTGAAAATTTCGTAATATGGCGTAATAATCACATACACTTTAACTTGTAGTCACACTGCTCCGTAGGGAAAGTTATTGCAATTTAACATATTTGTGTTACTACACGTTGTTATAGTAACTAGAAAATAAAAAATATCATACTGAGTTATTTAAAACTTAGATATGAAAAAACGAAGGGCGCTGTTTTACATCTGATATCATATAAATACCTATCTAATATATATATATATATATATATATATATATATATATATATATATATATATACAGAGACTGTTCACACATTTTTTAGACGATGTATATTGTATTCACAAAACTAAATTACATAAAATTCTTGTGTTTTAAATGTTCTATTTGACATCCCTTATTCTGAACTATCTTTCGACACCGCAATTTCCAGAATAATAATGCCTTTTGAAGTCTCAGAAGAGGTATTCTATCCCATTCCTCCTGAACAGCTTTCCAGAGTCATGTAAGGGTTTTGGGACGACGTTTGGATAATGCAGATTTTAAAAGTCCGAAAGCACAAAAATCCATAGGTGATACATCGGGAGATTTAGTAGGGATATCAGTGAAGGGTATGGCCTTGATACCAGTTTTTTCTTCCATTTCTTTTCGGAAATTTACAGTGAATTTTGATGTCTGACTGCTAGCTTTGTCCTGATGGAGTCTCACAGATTGATGGCACTGTGGGTAAAGCGATGGTATTTCATTCAGAAAAATTGGCGATAAAATATGTTCCTGGTAGTATTTGGAGTTAATCTTGACATTTTTTCCACTCTCTTTATTTTTAACTTGCCATTATAAGAAAAACCAGCAACAATCATGAATCCCTTAGAAAAACTTACTTTCGATTCTTTGAACCATGTACTTAAATTTTTTTCTCCCCTATTATGATAATAAATGGCTGTTTTTTTGTTGCAATCATTTAAATACACCCATGATTCATCTATTGTGACAATTGTTTTCATTTTTCTTTGGATAATTGTTTCTCATATAGAATTCTGCAGTGTGTCCTGCGTTGTGCGGTATGATTTGGAAGAAGACGATGCACATTGCGTCTTTTCGCTTTCTTAAGATTTAAATCAACGTTTATCATTTTGTTTACAGTGGACACCGAGCATTTTAATGATTTTGCAACTGTCCTTTGACTAGGGGGATTTTCTTTTAACATTAAACAACGTACCTTTGCAATAGTTGAAGACGTCCGTTTTTTCCTTGGATACTTGTTTGGAATTTTTGTCCCACTTGAGGCTCCAATTTGACGTTTTTTTCCTTTCTTGTTGACGATATTACCTATCGACGCTTTAGATATCACAAAACCATGACTCTCACATCGTTTTTGGATAACGGAGTATGCATATTTCTCTTCGGAAAGAGCATAAATGTAGCCTTCGAACCACTGCTTTGTTAAAAACGCCATTTTGAATAAAAACAAAACTTTCAAGCCGCAGATGATAATTTTGACTGTTAAAAACATAGTACAATTGCAGTTATTTATTTTGCAGCAAACGATTTTTTATTACCACTTACCAAAATCGTCTAAATAATGTGCGAACAGCCTCTGTATATATATATATATATATATATATATATATATGTGTGTGTGTGTACATATGCTGAATTATTCATACTAAAATGAATGTGCGGTTTTGTAAATTTATAAATTTAAAGCCTGAAGCTAAAATATAATATATGAAGTTATCTTTTTTTATAAGTTAAATCTTGCAGCTCAAATCCAGCATACAATTTACGTTTTATTTATTACGTCTTATACTATGTGCGTTTTACCGTAATTTTCGCTCATTTTCCCCAACATAAGTATGTCTCAACTTTACAATAAAACGAGAAAACGAACGTTTTCTGACGTTAATAAAAGGATTTTTTATTTTTCTGTACAAAAGTATCTTCCTGTATCTTTCTACATCTTTCTGTCATAGTCTCAAGTAACTCATTTTCTAGCCATTAAAATTTAAAAATATTGGGAAGGAATGTGTTGGTTATACTTACAGGTATTTTAAGGAGTAGCATTTGAAACACATTTTTCAGAGTGTTTGTTTTTTAAGTTTACAAAATAACCCAATCACAACATTTTAAATTTAGCAAAATAGCTTTCTTGAACCTTCACATTTGAAGTTTTATCACAGAATGAGCAAAAAATAGAACGTCTGTTTACTTCCTTTGTTACAATAAAACAATTATAACAACGAAAGTTAATATTTTTTCAATTGTTTGGATATATTTGTTTCTGTAATTTTGTCTTGAATGGAAAATATGGCTATTTTTTCAGTTTCTAAACTGTTCCCAAAAATCAAAATAGAATCATATGAATAAAATACCATTTCTTTGTGAGCCCCATTATGGATAGGGGTAGTTTCGGAATTTCCAAGACATGGGAGCAAAATATTGGTTATTCGGAAAGTTATTTCGTTTTTTCTTTTCCAACAGAGGACTTAATTGTATTTTTTCACAGTAATTGTGTTTTTTTAACTTCACACTTAAGCCGCATTGTCATTATATATTTTGACAACTGATATAAAGGCTGATATAATAGCAGCTGGCAGCAAGGCTTGTTCGTGAAAAAATTTGTTTGATTCTGCGTAGTAGTTTTTGTTTGGTGTCCTATCAAATATGGAAAGTCGAAAGAAGCATTTTCAGAATATTTTACTTTTTTACAATCGAGAAGGTAAAAATACTGTTCAAGAAAGAAAAATATTATTCTATGTATATGGACAAGATGTATTGACAGATCACCGGTGCCAAAACTGGTTTGCAAAATTTCGTTCCGGCAATTATGATGTCGAAGATGCACCACTTTCTGAAAAGCCAGTTGAAGCCTATGAAGGCAACATAAAGACTTTTATTGATGTAAACTGCCGAATAACAAATCGTGAGATCACTGAGAGATTAAATTTTTCGAATTCGACCGGTCATGATCACGTGAAACGTCTTGGTTTAATTTCAAAACTCGGCATATGAGTTCCACATGTTCTTACAGAAATAAACTCTCCGTTGCATTTACGTCTGTGATTTGCTCCTCAAGCTTCAAGATAATAATCCATCTTTGAAGCGAATGATTACTGGTAACGAGAAATGGGTTGTCTACAACAATGTTAAACGCTAGAGATTTTGGAGTAAAAAAGATGAACCGTCTCAAAGTACTTCGAAAACCGATATTCATAAAAAAATGATGCTGTCTGTTTGGTGGGATTTCAAGAGATTCATTTTTTAGCCTCTACCGGACAATACCACGATCAACTCTGAAGGGTACTGGAATCAACTTGACAAAATGAATGATTCACTCAAACAGAAAATTCCAGAATTGATCAATAGAAAAAGTAATAGTGTTCCACCAAGACAATGCGAGACCTGATATAAGTTTGGTAACTCGTCAAAAGCTTTTAAAGCTTGGGTGGGATGTACTAATATACCCACCATATTCTCCAGTTCTGACACCTTCGGAATATTACTTGTTCCGGTCTCTACAAATTTTTTAGACGGCAAAACCTTTACTTCAAATGAGGACGTCAAAAATGACTTGGATCAGTTTTTTAATAGCAAATATCAGAAGTTTTATGATCGTGGAATTATGCTACTGCCAGAAAGATGACCACAAAGATGGCAAAAAGTATTGAACCAAAATGGAGAATATATAATTCAATGAAATATTTATACACTATGAGAAAATCGTCTTTCATTTTAATAAAAAAAAGATCCAATATTTCCATCAATGTTTCAGAGAATCTCTCATATAGAGCGGCCAGCCACAAACTGTCTACTGTGTTTAATTGTATATAGATGTGTTCAAAATTTTCTACAGAGTACAAATGACCCGAAGTGTGTGAAAACATGTTTAACGGAGTCTGAGACAAAAAATTTAATTCCTCTTTCAGTTACATGCATTTTAGAATGATTTTCCATCTAAAATGTGTCGTTATAGGTCCTTGTAATGGTCTTCATAAATCATTATGCATTTGAAAATTGCTTGAAGCATACGAAATTTCGTTTTAAAAAAATTAAAAGTTCAAAATTTAAAGTATTTCTAGTTTCTTTTAAATCTAATGAACCAAATGCTAAATTTACATATTTTTTTCTTCTCGTACATGAGAAATGTTTCAAAATAATTTCTTCTCGGGGTTTATACAAAGTTTGTTTGTAAAACTTTTAATCGCTTTAAAGGAGAAAAAATATTTTTTCAGACTATTTCTTTTCTTCTTCTTTGGGGAAAATTTTCAAAGAAATCATTTCCCAATTCAAAAAGAATTCTAAGGGCGAGTTAATGAAAATAGAACACAGGAACGTTGTAAAAATTTTAATCGTGTTACCTTGCCAGAAGTTTTAGATACATCCTTTCAAACACGGTAAATAATTAAATATTCTTTCTCGAGATATACTCTCTCTTAAATAAAGTTTCGATACGAACGACAATTTTAAGGTACTAACCGGTACTAAGTACCAACGAATGGCACTCATGAAATTCCAGAACTGCGTAAATACGGGGCTCGAATTTCACCAGCCCCACAATATGAAATTGTAATAAATTTATTTTAAATACGGTACTAACGAAATTTTTTGCGATACTAACTGGTACTAACGAAGGAGATAAATTTGGATTAGAATCCGTTTAGGTGCGGGACTGGTGAGTGTACGTGAAGCTTCTGGTGATATTTGTGCTGTGTATGGAGAAGGAGCAATGCCTGAGAGTACCACCTGTCATTAGTTTTCTAGCTGAAAAAATGGGAATTTTGATCACACACCTTTCGGATCACATACCGGTCGACCAATAATTGATTTCAATGAAGAGCGACTGAATCAACTTATTTACGAAACTCCACATCAGACGACCAAAGAACTGGTGGAGAAGATGGATGGTGATCAAAATAAGTACTGTGGTTAACCACCCTCACTCAATGGGCAAGGTTCAGAAAGTCGGCGCTTGGGTACCACACACTTTGAACGAAAATAACAAAAATCACCGTTCCACAATCGCCGCCGGTTTGCTTGCTCGACATTGCCCAACACATGCTCACAAACAGCGTTTTTTTTACCGTATTGTCACTGTAGTCGAAAAATAGTACCTTTACGTCTGTTTTATCTTCCAAAATGATGGGATCGCAGCAATCCTTTTGATTAATCAAACTTCGGTTGTCCTTTTATTCTTTTATTGTCACACGAACATCACAACATACATTACTTTAAAACATATAATTCAGTGTTGGTAACATATAATTCCGCATAGCCTTTCAGGCTGGATCGCTACATATATATGAACAAAGTCGGCGTACATTCGCATCGAAGCAAGCTTAAAACACAGTAAATCAAAAAACTATTTTCCCCATCGGCACGGGAGAAAGAAATTTAAAATCCCTCTTGGTAGGGAAAACGGGAGTGCCCTTTAAGTCGGAACATCCTCCCGGCCCGATGAAGATATTCATCTGCATTACAATTAAATAGAATTTAATGAATAATACAGCAACAACAAGTTAACAAATAATAAACATTCACATTTACGTGGATAAATCTTTACAAGCACAAACTGATTTTTCAAAAACATAAATCTGAATTATCTGAAAAGAATAAAATTTTACTACCTGAGCTCAAGGTAGTAGAGTAATTTTAATTTGGCCGGAAATTTAATTTGGCCGGCCTTTTAATTTGGCCGGAAGGTGTCTGAAGTGTGACACTTCTTACCTTTTGGTCCCGCCCTTTATGGATTTGGATAACTCTACCAAGTTTCCACATCTGGCGTGGTACCTTGTCGTCTCCTATAAGTACTACATCATTTATATTAAATTCAACATTTGGAATCATAGGATTAATGAAATTACAACTTTTAAGTTGGAGAAGATATTCCCCTTTCCATGTTTTCCAAAATGTATTTAATAGTTTTTCTCGATACAAGAATCTTTTTATAAGACTGTTGTCGTATAGGGCCTGTCCTGACTTTATTTGATTTGGGAGTGAATTCGTATTTAATTGTGGTAGTACTTATTATGTTATTAAAAGGGTAGTTGGGTGCGTTGTGTTTAGATATTTGGTTGAATAACACCCAAGGGTCTGGACAAAATTGGCCTACGAACAAATTATTAAAGCTTAACCTACAATCTTTCATCATACTAAACGGAAATCAACTCATTGACGAAAGCAAGTTTTCTTAAACACAAAATTATAGTTTATTTACAATTTACCTATTATTTACAGTTTATTTTAAAAGAATCGTTTATGTTTATATCATCAATCCTTACACTTAATCGTTTAACTACTACTTTACGAGGTGCAGGGAGCATACGGAAAAACTACTCATATACAAGTATTTATCTATAATCCTAACTTTCCTTTTCTACACTCAAGCATCAAATTTTAAATGACCAAGGACTGAACGTATCAAAAATTATCATCACTCACTCTATTTCGCAGGGGCAGGATAATCATCGAAACAGCAGGGTTGCGGTTCTCTCCATCTAAATCGCACATTCACGTCCTAGAATTTCAGCTCGCTGTTGTCTGGAAATTGGGGGGTCTCGCTTCACAGGAACGTCACTGCTTCTTCCTTACGTCATCCGTATCTGGTTTCAGAAGTTCGGTGAAGTACGTCTAGCCGCTGTATTCTGGATCCGGTGCTCGTTATTTTCTTGGATCCTGCGAGTAGGTTTCGGGAACTATGTCGACCGGTTGTCCCTATGCATAGGAATCAGGGCCCCTCAAAGTAGGAACGTAGGATCGGGCAAGCTCGCCCCCCCCCAAAAAAAAAAAAAAAACCTCTCACGCTTCTCTCTTGTCTACCTTTCTCCTTCCCTCTCTCTCGTCTTTCAATTTTCTTTCTTCAAATCTCATTGGCTATATTTATAACAATCTCTCAAGATTTCACCCATTCAGGAAAGTCCCAATTTTCTCATTCGTTAGTGACTTAAACGCCTCCTGTTACGCCATCTTCTACGCCGCCGATGACCACCCACATCGATCACTTACGCCGCTCGCTGCCCCTCTCATAAATTCACTACAAAAGGGCATTCTAATTTAACGTCGCATCTGGCGTCTATTTGCTATCTTCGTCTACAATCTTCCAGATCTCTCCTGTAGACTGTTGTGTCACATGCACCCAATATTTTTCTGCATTTATTAGTTCTTCGGTGCTTAGGATACCTGATTTCTTTTCTAAATTTGACTTATTCGGTTTACAGTTATTCACAAATCTGAGAATATACGCAGTGATTCTCAAGACCTTTTCTTAAATTGTTGAATTTCTGCAAGTCAATAAGAGGCTCCGTTGATTCCTGGCATATTTGTAAGAGGACAGGGATTTTTCTTTTTTCTATTTGAACTTCCTCTAAGTCAAATTCTTCCGTCATATTACCCGCTGGAATATCATCTTTCAATAACCAAGATGGTCCCTTGACCCAAGCCTTATCGTTGATCAATGCATGGATGCTCATCCCTCTGGTCAGTTTGTCAGCTGGGTTTGTTTTCCCAGTACATTGTCGCCAGTTCATCGGATTGGTTTTTTCTTTGATTTCACATACCCTATTTTTTACAAAGGGTTTCCAGTCTTTCGCTAACTCCCTAATCCAATGAAGACAAATACTTGAATCTGTCCACAAAAAAATGTTATTTTCCTTTATCATCGGAAAAGTTTTAGTCAAGTATGAACACAGTCTAGCTGCAACCAATGTCCCAAGCAGCTCTAACCTAGGCAAACTGATTTCTTTCAGAGGAGTCCAATGTGATTTGGCTATTACGAAACTAGTTTTAACTGTATCTTCACATTTCGTTCTGAAATAAGCCACATCACTGTATATCTTCGGGCTCGCATCCGAGAATAAATGCAGTTCTAATTCTGACATCACTCCCTCAAAATATTGTCTAGGAATCGTTACATTCTGAATATATGAAACTTCACAGACCCATTCCTCAAATCTTCCACTAAGGTCTGAGGGAAGAGGTTCGTCCCAGGAGATTCCTTTCTCCCATAGCTCCTGCATCATAAGTTTGATTCTGATTGTGAAGGGAGTTAAAAGACCCAGTGGGTCGAAGATCATACCGCATACGCTTAAAACCATTCTTTTAGTAGGAAGTTTCTTGGTTTGTTGAAAAGTGTTCAACGCGACTTTTAGGATGTCCTGATCATTGTCCCAAACCAGTCCGAGCACCTTTAATAGTACATCTCCTTCATTAGGGGTTTTGCGACATTCAAATTTCTGCGAGTTCCAGATTTCACGCAATTCTGGAAAATTGGTTACCCACTGTCGTAAGTTCATACTCGCTCTTTTCATTATTTCGGTGGCGTCACAAGAAATGAATGCTGCTTCGTCAATAGTTTCTGCACCGTTGATTAAATCATTTACGTAAAATCTCGTAGCACGCCACAAGCACTTTCATGTTCCTTTTCATAGTCTTTAATATGAAATTTTATGGTTGCAGCCAACAAAAATGGACTGCATTTGACCCCAAAGGGAACACGTTTCATTCTCAAGACCCTGATGCGACAATCATTTAAATCGAGGCCTGTTTCACACTCTTTTCCGCATAAAAATTGCAAAAATTTACGGTCGTCTTCTGCTATGCTAATCTCTAAAAATGATCGCTGAATATCTGCACAAAATGCTATGGGGTGATACCGACACCTCAAAATGATTTTAAGCAAGTCTAGATTCAGATTTGGACCACTGTCCAAGCACTCATTAAGAGAAAGCTCATTTTTTGCCTTAGAGGAGGCATCATAACAAATTCTGACTTTAGTTGTTTCCTTTAATTCCCTTACTACGCCATCATTCCATTTTAATGATCTGAAAAATGAAATTCCATTCCATTTTAATGATCTAAAAATGAAAATACTAAAAAATCAAAACACTCTATCTTGTAGAGAAAAACATTCTCTTTCAAACAAAATAAAGCATTTTGCCAATGTGTTATATTTCTGTTTTATTTTTAAATTTGAAAAAAAAACACTCATGAATTATTCCCAACCCAGTACTTAGCACTTTCCTTTCTTTGTAATAAAAAAATAAAAAATAAATTAAATCTATATAATTAAGAATAATACTTTGCGTACCATGGTAAAATACAATTTACCGACCTGAGTGGTTCCTCATCCTCTCTGGTTTTTCCTGTTGGCATGGGTTTGGGGTAATGGAATGGATTATATGGATGCACACAGCTACAGTGATTCATTCTCTCTCTCATTTTTTGCACCTTTAAAGATTAGCCGTCACGGGAATCAAACAAGATACCTCCTGTTCCCTATTATTGCACCATTCTTATTCCACGAGTCTATTTATTCATGTTGGCATAGGGTTGAGGCAATGGAATGGATTACATGGATACACACAACTACAGTGTCTCATTCTCTCTCTCATTTTTAGCACCTTTAACCCCTTGCGCACCAGGTTGACTTTACTATTAAATACACTGAAAACCAGATTTCTTTGATTTTCTTGAAACTGAAGTTTTGGATGTATTTGAATTCAGAATACATGATTAATATGTAAATTAGGAAAATGATACATTATTTGTACTTCAAAGCTATTATTACACTATAATTATCTTGTTTACAAAGATCTGAAAACTTGCAAAATACTGTAAAATCTACGTTTCAGTAAAAAATATAGAAGCACAAATATTTAGCAAATACATAACGGAAAATAAATGTATGAAAATGAGAACATGTGTGAAGTTTTCAATGTTTTTACATCATTTAGTATCAGTAATTGTTAAATTATAATTAATTTAATGATTTTCTGAGAAGTGCTCGATGCTGCAAAATGCAGGATTTCCTGGGCATCCGCTGCACATTTTTCTTGTATCTCGAAAAAGATGAGATAAATCAACTAAAGGTGATTTGGTAATGTGAAATGTAATCAGCTCACATTACCAAACCACAATTTTCACGCATAGTGTAATAACCAAGCAACAATTAAAGTGAATGTGCTGAAATAGAACAATGACGTACATATGTACGTCCTGGTTTTGGGTTACGAGAATTTCATGACGTACGCATATACGTCATGGTGCGCAAGGGGTTAAAGATTTTCCGTCGCGGGAATCAAACTAGATACCTCCTTTTCCCTATTATTGTACCATTCTTATTCCACGAGTCTGACTATTCCTGTTGGCATAGGGTTGAGACGATGGAATGGATTATATGGATGCACACAGCTACAGTGTCTCACTCTCTCTCAAATTTTTAGCACCTTTAAAGATAATTCGTCGCAGGAATCAAACTAGATATCTCCTGTTCGCTATTATTGTACCATTTTTATTCCTTTAGTCTGGATATTCCCGTTGGCATGGGGTTGGGGCAATGGAATGGATTATATGGATGCACACAGCTACAGTCTATCTCTCTCTTACTCATTTTTTTCACCTTTAAATATCAGTCATCGCAGGAATCAAATTAGATAATTCCTGTTCTCTATTATTGCACAAATCTCAATCCATGAGTTGTTTCATTGCATCTCCAGGTCAGACAATTATAGTTACTCACACATCTTAATAAAATTACCTCGCCATTAAGGCTGCTGTATACTAACCCTATTTGATTCAGTCCCCTCATGGTTAACCTATGGAGAAAATTTATCCAAGGATTGCCGACTTAGGTTTAAAGATTTTGTTTTAATTGCTCGCCGTAATAAAGAAAGAAATTTCATAACTTGGGGCATTTTTCGATTTTTTAAAAAGAAATGCAAATAATATTTTTTAATTTAAATTATTCAGGGAGAAAATCTGGTATAGTGTGTTTTAAATGCTCATAAATTCCTTTGGTGGACGAAATTTATAAAATGAATCCTGTTGCAAGGTGCAGAAAAGTTCAGGCTATATGAAAATACCATTTTTATTGGATTGTCAGCATTTATGCAGCTGTAAATAGTAGAAAACTTTTCTCCTTAAGTCGGCATTGAGGTTAGTGAACCAAGTAGGGTTAGTACACATCAGCCGTAACTGAAATCACTTTGATGCATCCTAATTGTAGTCAAATGTCGTTAAAAAGTATAACGAGGAAAAAACTAAAGAGAATGTTTTTTTCCTCCATTTTGTATCATACCTCCATAGTTTTATGAAAAGTAAGGGCCTGTTCACATAGGAGTCCGTTGCGTTGCGTTAAGGGAAAGATGACGTTGAGAGGAAAATAAACCAATCATAGGCGTTAAAAGTTTCATTGCTAATCGTTTGGAGGCCTATAATTGGTTTATTTTCGTCTCAACGTCATCTTTTCCTTAACGCAACGCAACGGACTCCTATGTGAACAGGCCCTAAAAGTTTTGTTCCAAGACCTGGTTATGTAATAATGTTATTAATACATTAATTTTTTATTAAAATATACTATCAAAATGACAAGGCTTATGAGACGTTTTGAAAATAACCCTCTCTCTCCAAGTTTACTCACCATGATACATAACTCCAAGAGCGATCAATTATACTAAATGTAACTGTTGTGTTACACGCTTTAATTTTGTTAATTCGATCTTGAATACAACATATCCAATGTCTCGTTCATGTAGAACTGCAATAGCTCGTGAAACATATGGGTTGCATGACTGAGGAACAAAACAATTCGACGATGTTCATTATTAATCATTATGTAAGCTTTCGTGAAGATTACCAGTAATAGTTTTCCTGAGTTAAGTACTGTAGAAACACACGCTATGTAGTATTGTGCATCTATATTTCAAGAAGTGATACTTCAGTTTAGCATTTAATGTATTACGTGATAACGAAGATGAAAATGTGTTTTATTGAACATTTATTTTTTTGAAACATTGACAAGTTTCTAAAAATGTACCTAATTCGAAGAGATTATATGATTTTGTTTACCATAAATTTCTATAACTTATTTCTATAACTTATTTTACTTATCTACAGAATAGGGAATTAGAAAAATGAAAATCAATGTTCATTTAAATATTAAACTCTAGTTCATAATTTTAACTGTTGTTCATTGGCTACTATTCATAGATCACAAACCACATCTTCGATTGACGAAGGCCATCCGCACACGGGTCGTCTCGTACTCGGCTCGAACTCGAAGCTAGATGTGTGTCTTCTTTGAACTATGCGAAGTCTACCCGCACACGGGTCGAATTGCACTCGAAGTGGTTTCGTCTCGATTTCGAAGCGGGATGACAAATCCATATTTTTCTCAGTAGGTTGTATGTCTTCAACGTGCAAAGTACAAAACTTCTTGTTTTTATTTGTTTAAAATGAGCAGCTCTAGTGATGAGGAGGACATTCTTATGTTATATTGGTACCGTGAGATAAAAAGAAGAAGGTTTCGAAGGAGAGAACAAGTACATCCGTACTTGGAACGGAATTTTCACCATCAGCGGTTTGTTGCGCCACATTAATTACAAGAAAGTAATGCAAAATTTTTAACATTCTATAGAATGTCAAAAGAATGTCAAAAAAACTTTCAGTTTGGTATATTTTAATGTTATAAAAATACAATTTTTTTATTAATTATAAAATTATTTGAAATTTTGTTTTCAATCAGAGTTATTAATGCATATAATTTTTAAGATACAAAAGTTTGTGCTAAGCTCTTGTGTTTGTGTAGGTGAGACGGTGAGATTCAGGTAGCAATCACCACGACAAAGTCCAGGCTTTGACATTTTTTGATCAAAACTAAAAACATAATTTTTATGTTTACTGATTTGAAAAATTAAATATATTGAATTTCACTCTGTGATTTGTATTCAATTATTATTATTTTTTATATATTTAGTCAGAATAGATTTCGTGAAATTGTAATAAGATTTTTTAATGAATGATTCTAATAAGTTTTTGCAATTAATAAAGAAATACTATAATGTTATAAATTTTTTAAACTAAACTATGTAACATTAATAAAGTTTGCAATTAAATACTTTACCTGTCAAGTTGACTTCTCGTGCAACTTCATTTCACGCTTTTTCTGTACAATCTTTTCTAGAATATTCACAGAGCGTGTGGTCATAAAGCTCCGGGTGTTTTACCTCTTCTCCTACAAATTTAATGTTGAACACTTCCATTGATAATCGAAAATTCCGCGCGTCACGCTCGTTTTTTCCCACTTTACTAAAAGCACTTGCTCGTTACTAATCTTTCAATGTTATTGTTGAATATATCCCTAAGGTACAGGAAGAAGACCCCCCAGTCCAGTGTCCGCGAGAAGATTGTACAGTAAACAGAAAAAAACACAGAAGCATTTATTTACAGACAAGAATCACCAACGATGGTCAGCGTTTTATTTTCAACCCTTTTCTTGAGGCCGGGTCCTTCATTGCAGTCAGATAACTTTTACCCTAATCCATTACTTATGCGACATTCGAACCCGCACCGCCGGCGTGGCAGGTTTAACACTTTACCACTTGGCGGCGTGGCCTTACTTTTGCCTTTTCCAAGAATTCATTAGGAAGAAAAATATGGAAAAACAGATTCAGGACATTGGAAAACAGACTCAGGATTTTAATTCATTTCCCGTCTCTTTTCTATGTTTCCCAACTGTTCTGCCATTTTGTCGCCTGGAGAATTATTTCCACAACTTTTAATGAGGAGGTTATTATTAATATTTTTCTTTCAATCCTCTCATCCTAATCAGCGGGCGGAACGATGGCCAAATGGCTAGGGCATTTGGTACCAAAGTATGTGGGTTCGAATCCCACTCTTAGCATGGACGTTTGTAGCCATTCAGAATCGGCTTTAAGCAGTAGGTCCCGGTCTAATTAACCATTGTGGTGCAAAAACCAACCGCAACCCTTCAAACGAAACCAAACCGAACCTAACCAGCGGAAACATGTATTTGGTACTGGAATTGTCGCTATCAATTTACTTACAAAAGTACGAGCTTGGAAATATGTTTTGCTTTCGACTTTATCGTACATTTTCTTTTAATTTTCTTTTTTCTAATAATTATAATGCTTCCTATATTCTTACTATTAGTTCTCTTAGATTTTTCTCGTCGAAAACGACAGAACTTCGAAGTATATTTTTTAAATAGTAATCTTTGTTACATTATTAATGTGTTCTCCTAACAAAAAATAACATTTGTCTTTGAATTCCACTCTAGACTTTTCTTCTTAGTTTTTCTTTGTTTGTTGAGAAATTTACACTAATATATGTATCGTAGTTCTGTAGATAAGACTTTCCTTTTTCTTATAGTAGTTATATGGAACTGCTCGAGTTTTATAGATTATTCATGAACATTACGTTATATATTCCCTTTAGACTCTTCTTGGGATAAATACTGCTCTAGAAATTTAATGTAGCATATTACGCCTTTTGTATTTGACCTTTTTATACTTCATCAAAAATATTCGTATCGGCATTTTTCAATGGTGTTGTTCGGATGGATAGATCTTTTGAAAAGAGATTTTTGAAATAAAGTTTATAATTAAAATAAGTAAGCCTTAAAATCCTAACTGTAAGATTGTTTATTGGTGTTAGCATTATTCGTGATTTATCTATTAGAACTGATTGGCAGTTTAAAGATATATGGGTTTTATCAGTTAGTCGCAGTTTCATCCGGCATTTGAACAACTGGTCGAGAGTGGGTGACAGAGACGGCTTATTCATCCTGCACCATCTAGGTCGTCTCTCTGGGAACCCTGATATTTATACATTTGCAGTGGATCCCCTTTCATATGAGCGTATTTGGTAATGCTGACATCCTAACAAAGGAGGGTACCGCTGAAAGTACCCCAACTTATTCGGCTCTTACTTATTTGGAGACTTATTCCACAAGGAAATCTTTTATCCAGAGTACTTGGAAATGTTCCGTGATTCATGACTGGTATATAGATGTTTGCACTGGCACAGCTCTTATCTTCAAGGATAACTGAGCTGATCAGACTACAATCTCTAGGTGAGCAAGTGGCCGCTTAAGGTTCCTAAAATTTGATCAACTAAACAAAACCTTTCCCATTTGTAAAAAGTGTAATAATGAGCAGGCCACTCCTGGACACATCCTAACTTGCTTAAATTTATATACGGAGGATTTTATGACCAATACTCGCATATTAATGGACCTACTGACGATATATGAACTCATAGACCTTTCTAGAGCCGCCAGACCAGGAGGGATTTGAAACAGCAACATTATTCTCGATCATGGCTGGACCCAGAACGAGGTCACATCGTCATCTCCCAGGGATGAGGTGACGAGGCGACCACCTCAGGTACCAGAATGAGACGTAATAAAAATACGAAATTTTTTAACGAATAACGGAACAATATTTATAATTTAATCTAATATTCGGCGAAATTCGTAAAAATAAGCAAGTCTGAAACTGATAAAAAAAAGAACTGAAAAATTTATGTCTTGTTTGAACAAATAACGTAAAAAATAAGCAAGAATGTTAAATTTTGTTTGCAAATTTGATTTTGACTGAATGTTTCCAAATGTCATTGTAGCTCTAAGAATTCTATTAACATTTCCTGTATCAGCAGCTGAGCGCAGATTTTCTAAACTAAAAATTTCGAAGAACGACGGGAGAATATTCGAGAAAAAACCATTCGAGAGCGACTGAATTCTCTAGCAATAATTTCTATTAAAAAAAGACGGTATCTAAAGCAATAAATTATAGAGATGCAATCGATCATTTTTCTGTGATAAAAAACTCGAAGAATGATTTAGTAATCATTTATATTACATAACAAATATTACTATTTTTTTAACTTTTTCTACGTCTTACAAGTGATGTAATTTTCAAAATTTTTATTTCTCTAAAAAAATATTTTTTCTAAAATAAATAATTTTCTTCTTACTTAATACATATTTTTCTCAAATATCCGTCATTCTATCATACAGTCTATTTTATGGCAATATTCATTACTTAGAGTATCTCCACAAACTTGAAAGACGCCATTTTAAAACTTGCATCAGGCACCACAATTCATCGTCCCGGCCTTGCATGATGTCATTAAGATTTGAACATAAAATTTAAGAATCTTATGTTCTCAAGAGCAACCGTATTATTACGGATTCTTTTGGTTTCAAGTTTTATTACAAAATTTTAAAAAAACTTCATTCTCACATAATATGTTCTAAAATAATAATAGAATGGCAAATAAAAAGTCTCTTACAGATTATTGTCCATGTGCATTTAATTTACTGCTATTCATAAAAATATTCATTCAGGATTTCAATCCATAATCGAAAATTCATCGTTTCTCTCTTATTTCTAAGTAGGAGATAATAGAATGCTTTAGAAAGGAATATTGAAAATTACGTTCCACCAAAGTCTTTCTTTGAATAGTATAAAATCTCATTTCGTTTAGCAGAATAAATTGCCTCTCATTCCAGAATTTTTTTTAAATTTTGAGTAAAAGAATTACATAATAGTTCCATTTTTTTTGTGAAAATGTACTTGCCGGTATGATATCGCTTGAGAGTCGTATTTTGAGAGCTAAAATATCTTTTCGCTGGGTTTGTAAATCAACTTCCTTTTATTAAAATACACCATAGAAATTCTAGGCTTAAAATGTTTTATGATGAAATGATATTGCAAGAAATACATGGCTTAGATGTGAGAGTAATTTGACATGTCTTGGGCGATAAATGTTATCCTTATATTTATATTTACTTACTGTTCAACCCTTGACAGAAAAATAAATAGCATTTGCGAAATTTATATTTTAAGACACCATCTGTGCCCATTTGTTAAAAAGCAATCGCACATATTTCAAAAGCGCTTCCTGTTGGGTGACAATATATCTTACGGTCGCATAGAAAAAGTAACTATTATAAGTAGCTTTACTTTTGATATATATATATATATATATATATATATATATATATATATGTGTGTGTGTGTGTGTGTGTGTGTGTGTAGTGTGTTGTGAAGGATCCACAATTTGGACATTTTTGACTCATCATAGCCATTTTGCTTTTCCAACACGATTAAGGGTCATAAAATGGCCATATTGGAAAAAGGGGGAACTGCACCAATTTTCCAAGAAACATCGCACCCCCTGAATTCCCCAGGACGGGAGAAAGAAATTCCAGGAAGTTCAACGATATCCAATTTTCTTGGAAATAAGAGTGCCACGTGGGTCAATCGTGGGGATGTCGGAGCAGCCTGCCCTCGAATAAAAAACTCGAAGAGGCAATAAATTTACGTGAGAAACCGACCTGGGGAGGAGTCAAATCCAAAAAAAGGGGGGAAAATGAACCCGAGTGTGGGAGAGAAACGAGAGGATCGGAGACAGAAGGTCAGAGATTGAGGTGGCGAGATGCGAAGAAAGCCCGGAAAAGACGCTCCCGCAAAAGTGAGATGTCCGTGTTCAACCGCCAGCGCCGATCCTGCTGCCTCCTCCAATGAAGGGCCCCATGATTTTTAGCCCGATACCTGCTGCCTCCTCCGGTATAAGTGCCTTAACGACTCCATGCCTTGCCCTGCTGTTTCATCAAGCTCCCAGGTTGGTCTATCTTCCCTTTAAATAGTGCTGGTGCCTTTTGAGAAATTACGATAAATATGATTTTATTTCACTCGACCCGTAATGGTTCTGCTGCAGGAAGCGGATATAGTATGCCCTAATTCTGTTATAATATGTCTAATCAAGATCTAATATATAATATGTAAAACTGACTGTCGAACCCCTTCACTTCTACGAGGTCACTTTGGTTCGTTTGTCAAGACGTTTTCAATGATATACAAATAAATTTTCAAAGTATAAAGTATAGTACACACCCGTGAATATTCAAAGTTTTATTTTCTTTCGCAAGCACAAACACATCACTAATTTATCTACAATATTATACAGTCAATTAACTATTTCAGTCATCTCCCAATGACTTATCTAACAAAGATCTAGTGCGTCTTCGGGGTCTCAATACACCCACGCACTGTATTCGTCTGCCGGCCCTCTAGAGCCAACAACCGCAGACTAAAACAAAACCACACGCCCTCTCGCGTGGGCGCAAGCACTCACTCCGAAGTCCCCTGACTTCTGCCCAGGGTATCGTCTCCGAATACCACACGAATCCCTATCAAGCGGGGTCATTGCCCTACCCCCCTGCTTCTTGAGAGGAAAGTACAGGGACAAAACACAAGGGGTTGCCGTGGCAGACACGACCTTCCCCCAAGTTGGTGGTTGCAGATGCAATCTGCAAAACACATCTGACAATTACCTGTCTGCAGGCCTTTACACACAATATTCTATTACCAAAATTTCACAATAATAATAACAATAACTACAAATGACATAAATCTCAATAATATTAATAAACAAAATAAACATCCTAGCACTAAACATAATCATAATACCAATATTTTGGAACTATCTATTTCCAAAACTATTAATAGCTAACGATACACAGGTAAAATAAAGTGAAATACTAATATCAAAATGCACATCTTCATAACATGAAATAACTAAAGATAACAGACTAGCATCAATTAGAAATAAAGGAAATGCGCTTCTTCCCATACTGGACACCACATAAAATAGATTACACTTAACTATATAATATCGATACTCGTTAATATACTGCAACTAAGAAAGAAAAAAAAATATTGTTAAAATACTACATATAAAGAAAAATATTTAAAAAGTTCCACGCTAAGTCCATCGTAAAAGTTCGTGACTCCTGATAGCTAGTCCTCGACTGGAAGACAGGACACAACATCTGCATTTGCCAGTTTCGCTCCTGGTCGATCCCTATAATAATTGCACAAACCTAAAAAACTTCGTAACTGTGTTTTCGTTTTGGGATGTTCAGTACAATAACTAATTTCACCAGTCTTCTTTATGCTTCTTTCTTCCAGACAACCATGCTTTTCCCGGGTATTTCTTTGCCTTTTAGAAGACCTGATTTTGGGTTCTACTTTACGCTTAATAGAAAGCGTTTCTGCAAACACTGATTTGTTATCTTTCACATCTTGGCAAATTGCCTGCTGAGCGTTTTCAGCATCAATGCTTGATTTATGTGCTAAATGCAACACTTTATTCTATCGTAAGGCAATATCAGCTGCATATCTTTCTCCTAATATTCTATCTCGATGGAAATTGAGTCCGTCGATCGACATCAAATTCCCTTTCTGTCGTTTCAAAATCCTCTCACGGATTCTAAAGAGCCGCATTTTTCTTGCTTCTTCTGAATTTTGGCGATCCGCGCCGGGCATTTTAGTTTCGTTATCAGCACCCTCATTATTTCTTGCCTCAATCTCAAAACTTAGTACAGTGCGAGGCTCCCCCTCCACATTCGTTGACCTCTTTCACCCCGAGTGGAGGGTCGCTATTTTCTCCTCGCCAGGCACTCCGCATTCCTCAGCAAGAGGTGGTCTTGATTCAAATATTCGCCCAGCTGTGTTCGACGGCATTCACAAGCGAACTGCTCAGTACTTGGGGGTAGTAAGCAGGACACATTTAGCTGATTATCCGAGGCGACTATCTCTACGAGCTGCGAGATTGTCCCCTTGTCTGCGAGCATGTGGCATAATTGGCGCTTGGCCGACATTTGCTTCGCGTCTCTCTCCAAAGGCAGGAATTACGTTCGTTTCATAATTCGGCACGTACGATGAATGCAAAATATGAATTTGTGTTGCACTATCGCTTATTGGTTCATTGCAATTTTTGTTCGCGCTCTTGGCCCTTATTATCTCTAATTCATGCTGTCGTTCCTCATGTTTTTTTCTATCCTCTTACCGCAGTGATTAGCATCTGTTTCACAAATTCTGCGTCGTTGCTATACTCCTCCGAGTTTATAATTAATTGTTTAAGTTCAAATACTCTTAAATTTTGGGTTACTACTGCATACAAGTCCTCTGCAACTGCTCTTATATCTCTTTTTAAGTCCTTTGATAGTCCAGATCTTATTGAAATATTTAACGGATCCCTCAAAATATAAATATTTTAAAGGCTTCACCTGCACTGACGACTCACTCACTTATCCACAATCCAGGTATCCAAGTCCACAGATCCTGTCGGCTGCGCCAGTGTCGAACCCCTTCACTTCTACGGGTTCACTTTGGTTCGTTTGTCAGACGTTTTCAATGATACACAAATAAATTTTCACAGTATAAAGATAGTACACCCGTGAATATTCAAAGTTTTATTTTCTTCGCAAGCACAAACACATCACTATTTATCTACAATATTATACAGTCAATTAACATTTCAGTCATCCTCCCAATGACATATCAACAAAGATCTAGTGCGTCTTCGGGGTCTCAATACACCCACGCACTGTATTCGTCTGCCGGCCCTCTCTAGAGCCAACAACCGCAGACTAAAACAAAACCACACGCCTCTCTCGCGTGGGCGCAAGCACTCACTCCGACGTCCCCCTGACTTCTGCCCAGGGTATCGTCTCCGAATACCACACGAATCCCTTATCAAGCCGGGGTCATTGCCCTACCCCCCCTGCTTTCTTGAGAGGAAAGTACAGGGACAAAACACAAGGGGTTGCCGTGGCAGACACGACACTGACCTCTCTCGTAAAATAGTGTATAATAAATGTTATTATTTTTATTAATAAACGCATAGTTCACTTTGGAGTTCACCTCCCTAATTTTACACAACGCAAAGGGATATCTCTGGTCCCCCTCATAACAATATATATATATATTTCATGGTTCCAAAAAAAACCGGCCGTTTCTAGGGTTGTCCGGATATATATAGATATATATCTGTTTATGTCCCTTCTGGATCTTCAGGAAGAGTAGTGGGGACTGTAGTATGGGTCGGGCCCTCCATTATAGGATGATATAGCAATGCATAAAACTTCAGTAATTAGCAAAAAACGAAAGTAGTAAGGAAAATAGACATTGGAGGAAACAATAAAGCTTCAGTAGTTCAAGTAAAGAATGGGGAGGGAAATATACAAAATTAAGTCGGAGCGAAGCTCCAAGCAAGAACTTGGTCATATGGACCAAACGGGAATTACTAGCAGTAAAGAGGGAAGTTGAGGAAGTGAAACTGATCAGATCCTGGGGCGGTTTCCGGATTGAATCAGAAAGCGAGAGGACGAATAATGAACAGGAGAAACAATTAAAAGTTACAAGCAAGAAAGGCACAGGGACGTTTCTTGTTAGCTGTGTCAGCAGGATCGTAATCGGTAAGATTTTTAATAAGATCATTCGGCAATTTTTTTTTAAAGTTAATAGCAAGATTTTGAAGATAATTTTGAGTAGTGGGGAGATTTATCTCCCTATAAATGTCAAGATTGCGAAAGTTATTGATTTTTACTTGAAAGGTACGATTACTTAGGTAGGAGGAGATAATTTTAATAAGCTGGGGGAGGGGAGTTGTACTTGTTAAGCTTATTAATGAGACCATCAATTCATATTCGGTTGAAAGCATGTGCTATCTGTTTATGCGTTTGATGTAACTTGTCTGCGTTTGATGTATAGTCAGACTTCCATTGACTAAATTCTGGTATCGCATTTGGTACTTCTATCGCATTGCGTGTTTTAGCCTGAAGGGACCAGCACGTAAGATATAACTTCATGCAATCGCAATAAGGGGCAGTTCAATAATTTAGAAAAACCCTTTTAATCTCATTTGCAGTGTAATTACATTGCGACATGGATATCATTCAAAAGAGTCATAGTATTCTCTGTGATAACTTTCAAAATAGCCAAATTTGTACGTCCCAAAAACTGCATCAAAGAGTGTTTGTTGCCTACCAGTTACAAGTACAATTATACTATATTGTCTCATGAGTATGGATTCTTTTAGCAATCAATCTATGCTCTATGTGCTGGCTATATTATTTGATGAATTAAAGTTGGTTCTACATTTCATAACCAGAAAAAGCCTTCATACGATTCAGTAAACGTTCTGCAGATTTTGTAGTATTTACTAGACCTTTACTAATTATGGTAAAATCGGTTCCAAGACCGACTCTTGATTCAGTTCATTTCTAAAATTCTCCCACCTCTTTTCCTCATCATTTTAAACTTATCAACCATTTAATAAAGTTAACCACAAGATAAAAACTGGTAATTTTTTAGATAACTTAATACAGAATTTCTCAACCTGACAATTATTTAGTGATTTCGCTAGATAAAACTGCGCTAGACGTCTTGACCCAGGAAACGTAGTTTACTCCAAACTTCGTGTTGGCTCCTAAGTTAATTTCCATAAAAGATAATTCTGTGCTAACGTAATGTGTGCATCTCTACATTTCATAAAACAATTCTCTATTAAGAACTTTTTCAGGATATTTTTAATTTAATAAATTGCAGAAATGATTCTAAGAAGTTTAAATCTAGCCTATGCTAGTTATATTTCACGAAATACCTTTAAATAGAAAGACTAAAGCATTTGGTGTTACTAAAGATAGACTTCTTTTCTTTCGTGGGAGTTATAAAACACATAACGATTTGCGCTCATTCAGAACTTTTAAAAGTTGATTATTTAAAGTTTGAATGTCTACCCTTAAAGCAGTTTATTTATTTTTTCTCTTCACTGCATGATAATACCTTTTAATTGCAGCAAAAAATTTTTGGTGCTTTATAAATAGAAAAAAATTCTTGTTAAGATTTTTCTTATTGTTCCATGGCAAAAAAGAACCCAACTTTTTTAGCAATAAAAGAATAAATATGCATTTATAATAGGGTGAAATTAAACCCTATGTAATTAGAACTTATAGTAATTCTAAAAAAAGTGTGATTTACTATGTAAAATAGCCAATATATAAAGTTAATATGTTCGTTACCATAAACGACCTTAGTCGTTTAATGCATGAACAATTTGGGTGAATTTCATTAATTTCTCTGGGCTGGCAATTATGTGTCAATTTAATATTGGTAGAGAAAGCGTTAATACGTTGATTAAATATTCTTTTAACAGTCATGAATATTTATTAAATTTCATTAGAGAAGGATATAGAGAGAATTTTTTAATTAACTGTTTGTTTAAGTAACTGTTTCATATCGGGACCAGAATATTTTTACCACCATCCTGTTCCTTGAAAATTTGTACAAAGATAATCCATATATTCTTTGAAATCAACTCGTTAATGTCTTGTATATAATATGGTATTTGTTAATATCAACATATAATTGTTGTAAGTGGGTACGAAAAATGTTACCCACTCGCATCAAAGTATACAGAGGAATCAATGTCATGGCTTACGTAATTGAACGAATGTTTTCAGACTAACGTCAAGAACAAGTAACAATTATTCTCTTGACTCCTGGTTAATTCTTTTTCTCACGGTTCGAAATGGTTAGATATGAATGAACGCGTATACCTGGACATAAAATTAGTCATATCTAAGAGCCAAATAAATATCAGAATTCCGTAAAATATTTCGCTTAATTTTGTGTTAAATAGCCAATAATTGACTATTTCTCATTACACAAAAATATTTAAAATGAAATTTATGAAGAGATTGGTATTTTAAACAACGAAACATAAAATTTAGAAAGCTATATGCAAAAAGAATAGTACAATTTACGCAGTTTCTCTGAACATCAAATATTCATATCTTCTTACATATTAAAACACAAATACATATAGCGTATATATGACTTAAAATTACCTCAAATTTGTAAGACTATGTTTCTTTTTTAATTTACGAGGGCCTTATTCATTAAATCATTTCTAATATCTTTAAGATATCGCTATTAGCATAGGTTTTATTCCTATAAATACGGATATAAAAGTTTCATATTTGATGACTGCCCAGAAAATGTAGAATTTTCTTTTTTAATTTTGCGCATTATTAAATTCAACATAGTTAATAATTTCTTGTTTTCTGTTTATTTCAAAAATACTAATGCATTCCCTATAATTTACAATATCCGAAAATACAGCAGCCTTTCTCTTGAAATATAAGCGTTTCGTTTACTTAAGATGTCTGAATTGAGTAATGTTATTATTCTGTCCTAACCCACATGTCTGTATGCAACGCCCTTAACGATAATGCTGTGGGCTCATAAAGGGCTACATTAAACGATAATAATGTGGTATCTCAAGGGATTGGTAACAAGAAATGATATATGTATTTAAGTTTCATAATAGTAATAACCTGACAATCCACACATTGCACATTTCATTGTGTATTGAAAGTTTCCATTGTTCCAATGCCACGATATTTTCTCTCTTATCAGAATTCTGATTTCTACAACTTATTCATTCATAACGTTTCCACATAGCAAACTTGTAGTAATATTAATATTAAAAGCATTTGGTAGCAAACATAAAAAACTTTAACCAGTGAATCATCAAAAATTTAAGTTTCAAATGGATTAATAAGAAAAACATACTTATATTTTTAATGTGAGCATAATCCTATTTTGCTTTTCTAACAAAATTAAATTATTTCTAAATTCCTCTGACCTGAAAAAAAAACACAATCTTTGGTATGTGTAATTTTATTCGTTCCTTTATTTGTGTTTTCTTGCTTCACGTTCCAGAAATTTAGTTCGTAATGTTTAAGATACATATTTAGAATTATATATACTATTTGAAAAAATATCCCTCGCAAAATTATAAAGTTAATACTATGAAAACAGTAATTTAGTTGCTCTTAAGTACCTAATCTAAACAACGATATTTAATATGTTTTGACATCTGTAAGAGCATTTGAACACAGAATCGTTTTGAAACATTTTTTAAACAACAGATCAAATTGTGCAGTCTGGAAATACAAAAATTAACTTCCAACTTTCGAGTTATTTCAACCCCTTAAATCGTTACATAGGAAATAATTCAAAGAGACGAAGCATGTTGTCGAAAGGACTTTCGATAAACCGTAGCATGAAAGCGGATATATGTAATTATATTTTTCAAAACCGAAAACCAATTTCCTAAGAGCGTCTCCCTAAACGTGATCTTCGCTTCTTTTTTATTTTTCAGGGACTTTGCGTTTGAAATTTAAATGGAAAAAAACTCAGACAGTACAAAAGAAAATGAAAGTTAATCTTGTAGATATTCCTTTGGACGTGATGATAGCATTAACAAATGAATGTCATACTCGAAATTTCAGAATATGGGGGGGGGCGCGTATATAATGCATATGATGAGTGCACGGTAAATTTTTATAATTTTCAGTGACACATGAATACATAAATTTGATGAGATAGAAACATATTCGTTATTATTCCATAACTCTGTTATGCTACAAATGCCAGTCTATTTGACACATAGGAAATAAAAAAAATATTGCATAAAACGGACTCTCGTAGGAGAAACTATTGCAAAATGTATATTCAATGTGACAGCAACCATGAACATTGGTATTGAAGTTATGAGTTTCTCATCTTCTTGCGACAGTGAGGTTCACATGATTTCAGAGTTTCTAACCGAGACAGACAATTTCCTGACAATACAGCCCAAAAAAGAATTTACAAAGCTTCTGCTTTGCTTTCTGATGTGATATTTACCTGGATTGATGGTAATAAGTGTAAAATTATTTTGAAAATTATTTTAATACAATTAATGTAAAATTCATGTATATAAAATAATTATAAAGATTTAACACTATATATTAACTTGAACTTCTGAAAAAGAGGTTACACGAAAAATTTCAACCTCAGTCGTCATTAACCACTGAAAAACTTTGCTACCCATTTCAGTTAGATGAGAGAATTTTGAAACACTGCAGAATATGCTTGATGACAATATAAGACTACGAGTGTTACAGTCAAACGAGTAAGGGAAAACATGTCAATTCTGAACACATATACTAAAAGACATTTACTTCACACTAAAATGTGAAATGCATTAGACTTCCACAGAACTGCATTTATTTTCCCAAATATCTGAGTACTTGTGACATAAATAAAAGTAAAGATTGGTAGATTTATGCTGTGTATGAATGCTACCAAACTATATCCAAAAATATTCCTAGGAGCAGTATAAAATAGAAATTTTAACTGAAACTTTTCTTTTTAGTTCTGAAGTATACATGGCATTGGGAAATCCCACATTCTCAAGCTTTTACACGACCGATATTTTGAAGGATATGTTTCTGATGCATACCAGTCAATTTAAAGAGCTTTTTCTCATGATACATGTAATTCAATGTTCTTTAGGCATTCTTCAGTGAGTTCGGAATGTGACACACTTACCAGCCCATATACTGTAGTTCCCACTGCTCCCTGAAGGTCCTGAAGGACACACCATTTTCCCTCTTTTTTTCCTTTTCAGTATACATGAAAGTATGATTTAGATATCTTTGTTTTCCTATATTAACTAGAAGTAAAACTAAATCTAACTATATCAACTTTGGAAATTGAAATATCGTTTCGGGCACTATCGTTTTCTTTCAAATTGGCATTCGCTATACATGGAATACATTATATTGTAAGCTGATAACTCTCTCGAATCCTGATTACTGCAAATTCGGAATCAACACACAAGACTCTAAAAAATCCAATTTACTGATGATCTGTGATAATTTTCAGTTGTTTTACTTCTCACAACTATAGTGATTTTATACGGATCGGCGCCAAAGCTATATTTGGGTTTATCTGTACAGGTCTTTTGGAGTTGTAGACAGTTGCGGTGAATTAATGGTGTCTTTAGTGGTTCTTTTTGCCAGTAAGGTGCCAAAAAAACTATAAACTTGTACGGTGGTTTCGGTAACGTCATCGCTTTCACAAGTAACTTGAGACCTGCGGCCTGAGAAAGGCGTGTTCCTTTTTGGGATGCTTTTGGCAGAAAATAGTTCACTAGGACTAAAAAAAGCTCTAGGAAGAACTTTAAGAAAGCTTAGCGAAGGTCGTATCGCCCCGTTCCCCAACGGATTTTAAAAATCTCGCGAATTTCAGCGTTATGCGGCTGTGCGACGCCTGACGCGTGAGGGACACTGGTATCGTCTAAACGCTCCATGATTCTTCGATCGTAGCGGAAAAATTGGTAATTTCGATAATCTGACGTCATCGCTTTGACGGTTAATACGGGATCGACGCCAAAGCTGAATTTTCGGATTTCTGGGTAGAAGTCTTTTGGAGTAATAGATTTAAGATCACTAATGTGTCTCTAATGCTACTTTTTGCCAGTAAGATGCCAAAAAAACAATAAATGCGTGTGGTGGTTTCGGTTACGTCATCCTTTTTTCCGGGTAACTTGAAACCTGTACCCTCGTATCTGTGCTATTTATTTCGCAGACAATAGTTCTCTAGGATTGAAAAAGCTTATGAAGGACTTTTATGAATTCTATGAGGTCATCCTACGGCTAGATCGCTGGCTTTGCGGAAGTTGCGGAGACCCTATCGCCTCGTTCTCCTATCTCAGATCATGCCTAATCAATTCAAAGATACAATAATTATTTGCAATATCATTTGTGAATCTGTTATTTCAGAGAGATGCGTGTAATTCCTACCAATTTCTTGTTAATTTTCCCCTGTTTTTCAGGAGTATTTATTTGTTTAAATCATGTAATAAGTATCTAGATCTGTATATATGTTGCACCATGGTAGCACAATGGCACAAAATTTTTTACTCAATATACACTGCACAATGCTATTTACTCAATATACACTGCTGGCCACCCAAATTGCAACACCAAGAAAGACAAGAGATATCACAAAAAATTATTTTGTAATAACATGTTGATCAAGTATCAAATGATTAAATTTATAGACTTCTGTGAAGTGTGGTTCCTGCCAACATCAGTAGCCAGAGTAGCCGCCATTGTTGGAGATCACCGCTGCCACACACCTCGGCATGATTCAAAGAGACTTTGGATGATTCTTGGGGTACAGCAGACCAACCCAGCTTCCACCGTTGCCAAAGTTGATTGTGTGGCAGCTGGGGATGGAACTCTGGGTCAATCGTAGAGCAACCATGGACCACATGTTTTCTATCGGCGAAAGATCCGGAGAGCGAGGTGGCCAGGGAAGCAATTCAATCTGGCGATTGACGAAGAACCGTTGGGCAATGCGTGTTCCACGTGTGGTCGCGCATTATCCTTTGAAATATGGCTCTAAAGACAATAGGCAGTAAAGACAATTTCATTCCATTTCTGCCGTCCACATCCTTCTGTCATCGCACATTGGCGGCGGAGACGTCTGTGGTTCTGCGTCAAGTGTAGACAAAGCAATGGACGTCTGCGGACAGACCACTCTGCTGTAAACGGCGTCGAATGGTACGCGCAGACACTGGATGATGCGTTACAGACTGCTTGTGCTGCTATGGTTCGTGATGTGACTGAGCGATCCGTCACTGCCATGCGCACAATTTGCCTGTCATCACGTGAAGTGGTGCGCTGAGGTGGATGCGATCGAACACGCCGGTCCGTCGTACCTTCGTTGAGTCAGCATCCAACGATCACATATCCGCATTACAGTTGTTTGGTTTCGTCAACACGACTACCGATTTCCCTGAAAGATAATCCACAATCTCGGTAGGCCACTATCCTTCCTCTGTCGAACTCGGATACTTGATCAAAAGATGATCGCTGTTTTCGACGAGGCAAAATTGATCGTTTTTTGAAAAAAATACAAGAAAAACACAATTGCCGAACTTGAAATCGTCGAAATCTCCAAGCTAAATAGCGCTTTGAAGTGGCGCCACAGGCGCGTTTGATGTGCGTCTGCGCTGAAATTATAATCATTTGCATATCTCACCTCCGCTAATGCATGTTGTAAATTTCATGTTATTTGCATGTTTCCTTCAGGGTGTTGCATTTACAGTGGCCCAGCAGTGTAGTTGAGTGGAGAATTCGAATTTTATCTGAACAATAATATAGATATCAGTTTACCCATCACTAAGGTATATAATTTCGAGCTGTCCGTGCAAGAAGTACAAAACTATGGTTCCCGTTTCCATGATGGGGTGGGGGGTGTAGATGACTTTTGAAGATCTTCATCCATCTCATTTTTCACATAATGAGAATCCTCTGCTCATATTTCGCAAATAGAAACTGATCGACTTATTTAAGCCAGAAAAGCGTTCATGAGGAGCTTGCACTATGTACCCTTTGTAAAGGAAGCTGTGAGATATTGTGTCCAGCTTCTATCATCGAGTCCGTTTAAACTTACAGACTTCCCCAACAACCGTTTTACAGAACAAGCCCAGAGGAAATACCTGTTATGTCTGTTTTGAGGTACAATCTTACATTGTGTGACAAAAAGATCATTAGAGCGATCTTAAAAATCAAGTTCATGTTTTTCCATTTCAAAAAGTGAAAATGTGAAAAAGCTCTTTGACGGAATAACCCAGACCTTAAATTCACAGTTTGCCGAAATTTCATCTCAGTTAGCAATGACTTTTTCCACATCAGATGGTAAAAAGTAATGAAAATTGTATGAAATACATGGTACATAAAAAAGGTCGTGCAAAATTCTAATACTAAGCACCGTATATGTAGCTTTACAGAAATCAAGGGAAATCGTTTAGCCTGTAAAATGTTAATTCTCAAAGCGTGAACGTTATCTGCCAGAAATTTGTTAACCGACATTTTGTTAAATGACTACTCATGACAAATGTGAACAAGTTACTTCATGCGGGGTCAGGTACCAAGTCCAAACATAACCCTATTTTCAACCATCAGTAGTTACTAAAATAATTTATTAAGAAATATGAAAATTTTACTGTGAGTTCAACACTCTCTGTTCTTTATAAATAGGACTCTCAATTTTTTCTAGCTTGAAGAGAAATTTTTTAATTGTTTAAAATTTTAACGATTGTTTATTCTCATTGTTATGTAATTGCGCGCATGATATCACCAGAACAGTAGGATAGAATACCATGAAATTTTATACACGTTCAATATAAACATGGATTATTAAATTGACGAACAATTATGTCATTCCTAAGACAAAATTTTGAATTACAGTAAAATTTATCAAAAATATTTCTGAAATGTTTAACAATTTTTAAAAATACTTTTTTTTCTATGAAGAACTAAGAAGTTTGATTTCAAAGTTCGTCCTTTTAAAGATATATTATATAAGTTAATTCTAAAATTTAAAACATATGGATTTTCATTAATATACGGACGCAAGTCTGCGGCCAATGGCATAACATTGTAAAAAAATTGGTTGAAATTTTAAAAAAATTAGAAAATTTATCTTCAAGCTAGAAAAAATTAAAAGCCATATTTATGAAGAGGAAAGTGTGTTTAACTCAGTAAAATTTTTATATTCCTGAATGAAAGGCATCCATAATTACTGATCATTTAAAATAGTGATATCTTTGTCGAGTCTCTCAGCTTCTGAAAGGTACCTCACCCCTTACTTACAATGTCGAGACATTATATAATACTGTAGCACAAACACTCGTATATGCTTTGTTTCGGCTGCTGTCCCATAACAATGTATTGTTTCTATAGTGCTCATAACCGTTTTTATGAGGTAGTTTCATAAAAAATAATGTGATATAAATATGTAATGTCTACTGGGAACATGAAGTACTCTGTTAAATACTACACAAGTCCTAGAATTTTTTTAAAAAAATTGAAGAATTTAGCTTCATTTGGAATATAATAAAACTATCTCAGGTAATTTTGTCTTGTACTAACTAGGCAAAATATTTTTATGCATGGAAAAAATATAAGCATCAATAATAAATTATTTTTTATGTGCTGGAAAATGTACCTTATTACAGAAATATTTTATATTTAACTCCCAATATTATAAATTTTACTATTTCACTAAATTTTAAAAGAAGAAAAAAAGTTACATTATGTATATCCGAAGTTGTTGTTCTATATAACAAAATATCTTATCACCTAAAATAGCATTAAGTAAAAATGGGAAAATTTGCAATTTCAGTAAAAAAAATTAAAGAAAACAAAATAATGCGACAACTGGTAAATAGTTATTTATTGAGACCACTCTATATTTCAAAATTTAAGTAATATGTTTTATTAGAATTTTTTGTCCGAACACCATTTATTATCAAAATAATAAACTTATCCTCTTAAATAAAGTACACCAAATTATACTCGTTAGAGGGCTTTATGTGGCATTATATAAAAATGGCCATCCTTCCATTGATGAGATCAATTTCATAAATTGAATTACATTTTACAATTTTATTTTCCTGTTTTTAAGTCCCAAGGATACTAGTCTAAAGAAAATTCCTCTGCGTAGATTGGAAATACTCAGTTTGGCGCTGTGACGTAATAATTTAGGGACTGTCATATTAGCACACTTTTATAATCTTAAACTTCGATGTTTCTCTATGCTGGTGGCAATAATTCTCTACTGTCGAAGTATTATTCGTAAAGGTTGATATCAGTTACGTTTCATTATCAGAACAACTTTTCTGGTAAACGGTAGCAAAATGTGTTTTTTTGTCACACCTTTGGAAGTGGTTAATAAAGCTCTCTTTCGTCTATAGTACAAGGCCTCTCCTCGGACATTGTAGAACTCACTTTTTGCATCAGTATCATTGGAGACAGAATGAAAATGCTTCTGTCTCCAAATAGATACTTGATAATATTAAACCTGATTAATACCTGATTCTCGAAGATGCTTGAGAAAGAACATAAATTTCTAAAGAACATAAATGTTACTGCAAATTTTGCTTTACAAAGCAAGCTTTTCTATCGAACCTTTTCATTTTTCTGTATTTATATCTGAGCTATGGAAAATATCTTACTCGTGGCCCAGCAATACCAAACTTTTAACCCATCAAAATCATTTATAATTTCTTCCTTTAGCTTATATAACATTAACATTCTCATATTCTAATGTCTTTTAATTTCTTTCATGCCACTTCATCAGTTTTGTTAAATCCTTTTCATAAGTTAAGTATTTCTTAACGCTAAACATACTCAAATGTATTTTACTGTAGGTTTCGCTTTCAGCACTCATGACATTGAACTTGTAGATACAGCTCTTAATCGTTTGTATGACGGGCTTATGACAGATCAATATTTATGAAAGACTTTTGACTTATGACAGAACAATATGAATCTTAAGAAATCCTATTCTTTTATAAGTCATTCATTTTAGAAATTTACTTCTCTAGATCCCCAAAGTAGACTATCTAAGTAAGCGAAAAATTAATGTGCCGGTACATCTTTCTTGTGATCGAAAAAGTTATAAAAGACTCCAAAAGTAATAAACTTCTATAAGATCCACAATTTCACGAAGACTTGAGAAAAACGCAGATCAGTTTCTGCAAGTGAATTCTCATCATCATCTAAGAATTTTTTTTTATTCTAGCATTTTTCTTGCCTTTATGTTTAGAGATCAATATACCAAATTCTCCAGAGAAATTATCTAAATTTGATTTATATAAATATTTCAGTAATATGAGTCCTGTCATCACGTGACAGATGAACCTGATAATGCAAAAGTATATTTCTCTAATAAGTTGATACGTAACATATATATGAAGGCATTTATGCATGCAGTATATTTAATATATCTGAGAGGCGTAGGTACACATAAAACCTGAATTCACAAACTTTGATCTCTGATTGCGACATAGTTGTTAACCAGTAGATTGACGTTTCATTGTTTCCCCATGACACCGTTTACCAATCCAGTTTGGTATCAAACCTCTTCGTTTGTCAGTGACAGCTGCAAATTGTCATGTATGTTACGGCACCAGTAGAATTTATTTATAAAGTATGGGAAAGCTCACGTGTATTTGTTTGAAATCTAAATAAGCTTGCCATCACACAAATATTCCGTAGTTGAATGGCTATTTAAAGAGTTTTTTTGATTATCCTAGACGAAATCGAAAATACTTAGTCAGTAAAATATATATGAAAACTTCTGATATTCCCATAACGTTTCGAAATTGCTTAATATAACATTTAAGATCTACTCAAAAAAAAACATTTAATTTGTAAATTATAAAATAAGAGTATATTAGCAGATAATTAAATCTCATTGAAATAATTCCCTTTCAGTGTAACTCACCTCTTATCCTTCAAGTGTGTGGAAACATTCCTACAACTCTTAGTTAATTTATCTATTGACTTTTATCTTATGTGTCTCCAGGCAAGGATTATACAATTAGCTAGCTGTACTGAAATTTTTCATCTTTTAGCAGGATTTGATCAATAGGAATTTCTTATTTTCCAGACAAATATTTTTAATCACCCAGTCTAACAAATCCTTATTTATTTCAATATAAATCCGTCAGGTTGTTCAAATTTTTTCCTTTTTTATTTCTGTCGTTTCTCTCCTTGATATAGTAGATCCCGTAATTTAATGTGTTTTCAGTCATTTCCAATTTCTAGTATCTATTCAGTTTAATAAATCATTTATTTTTTGGATAAACCATCACAATTTGAGTTGATGATTACACTGCTGGCCACCCAAATTGTAACACCAAGAAAGACAAAAGATATCACAACAAAATTTATTTTGTAGATAACATGTTGACCAAGTATCAAATGATTAAATTTATAGACTTCTGTGAAGTGTGGTTCCTGCCAAAATCAGTAGCCAGAGTAGCCGCCATTGTTGGAGATCACCGCTGCCACACGCCTCGGCATTGATTCAAAGAGACTTTGGATGAGTTCTTGGGGTACAGCAGACCAAGCAGCTTCCACACGTTGCCAAAGTTGATCTGCTGTGGCAGCTGGGGATGGAACCTGGGTCAATAGTAGAGCAACCATGGACCACATGTTTTCTATCGGCGAAAGATCCGGAGAGCGAGGCGGCCAGGGAAGCAATTCAATCTGGCGATTGACGAAGAACCGTTGGACAATGCGTGCCACGTGTGGTCGCGCATTATCCTGTTGAAATATGGCTGTGGGCAAGCCCTGAATGTAAGGCAGGACAACTGGCTCCAACACCTCGGAGATGTAGCGCTGGCTGTTTAAAGTACCGGCAATGCGTACTAGAGGTGTGCGAGAGTGATATCCAATACCGCCCCATACCATAATACCCGGTGCAGGACCAGTGTGGCTGTGCATAACGCAGCTGTTCAGCATCCTCTCTTCACGGTGTCTCCAGACTCGAATGCGACCATCGTGGTGTTGCAGACAGAAGCGTGACTCGTCAGTAAAGACAATTTCATTCCATTCTGCCGTCCACATCCTTCTGTCATCGCACCATTGGCGGCGGAGACGTCTGTGGTTCTGCGTCAAGTGTAGACAAACCAATGGACGTCTTGCGGACAGACCACTCTGCTGTAAACGGTGTCGAATGGTACGCGCAGACACTGGATGATGCGTTACAGGCTGCATGTGCTGTGCTATGGTTCGTGATGTGACTGAGCGATCCGTCACTGCCATGCGCACAATTTGCCTGTCATCACGTGAAGTGGTGCGCTGAGGTGGATGCGATCGAACACGCCGGTCCGTCGTACCTCGTTGAGTCAGCATCCAACGATCACATATCCGCATTACAGTTGTTTTGTTTCGTCCAACACGACTACCGATTTCCCTGAAAGATAATCCACAATCTCGGTAGGCCACTGTCCTTCCTCTGTCGAACTCGGATACTTGATCAAAAGATGATCGCTGTTTTCGACGAGGCATAATTGATCGTTTTTTTAAAAAACCACAAGAAAAACACAATTGCCGAACTTGAAATCGTCGAAATCTCCAAGTCTTAAATAGCGCTTTGAAGTGGCGCCACAGGCGCGCGTGATGTGCGTCTGCGCTGAAATTCTAATCATTTGCATATATCACCTCCGCTAATGCATGTTGTAAATTTCATGTTATTTGCATGTTTCCTTCAGGGTGTTGCATTTACAGTGGCCAGCAGTGTACAAGGTTTGCTGGTGCGTGTAACGTATTCTTAATTTTTATTTTTTATCTGATACCCTAATTTATATTGAGTCAGTGAACCGTGATCTTCTTTTTGAAAAGTTACGTGCATTAATTGCTTGTAATCGAGAAGATATTTTTTAAAAAAATTTTCTCTAGAAAATTTCTCTCTCTCTCTCTCTCTCTCTCTCTCTCTCTCTATATATATATATATATATATATATATATATATATATATATATATATATATATATATATATATATATATATATATATACATACATACTTTATTTAATACAGTATTATGTTACGAAAGATGAATTGTTCAATATACTATATGAAATTCACACCAGAATAGGCCATGGAGGAAGAGCACGTATGCTTAAATAATTGCTAGTTAAATACAAAAATATTGCATATGAAGTTGTAATGTTGTATTGGAATTTCTGTAAACAATGTCGAATGATACATAGTGCACCTAAAAAAGGTATTGCTGTGAGACCAATGGTCAGTTCGGGGGTAAACTCAAGATGTAAAGTCGATTTGATGAAAAGTAAGTCTGCAGTCACACAGTGAATAAAAGTATGATAAAAGAATGAGAGTAAGATAAATGAGAAAGTCTGATAAAAGTATGTCTGCAGTCACACAGGGATGGCGAATATAAGTTCATAATAGTGTATCAAGATCATTCAATGAAGTTTGTCTAGCTACGACCTTTGAAAACGAAGAAAGCTGAAGAAGCAGCATATCACCTTCTTCAAATCATTTCAATATTTGGTGCCCAGCTATATTACATTCAGATAATGGTAGGGAAATCAGTAACCAAGTCATATTCGAACTATGTGTTATGTGGAAAGATGTTAAGATAGTTCATGGAAAGCCTCATCATAGTCAAAGGCAAGGCTCAGTTGAAAGGGCCAATCAGGATATACAGAATATTTTAAATGCATGGTTTTACGATAACGATAAAACTAAATGGTCAGACGGTATACCCTTTGTTCAATTTGCAAAGAACACTACATACCACGAAGGAATACGCCGAAGTCCTTGTGAGGCCCTTTTTGGCATTAAACCAAAAAGAGGCATAGCATCGTCATCTTTACCTGGCAAACAAATTGCAAATATTGAAACCGAAGAACAGCTCGAAGAAATCGTTAGTACTTTTGAAGAAAATTTGAGCAGTGGCCATGCCGAAAACAATATTCCAAAGGAAAATATTGAAGAGGAGCTGCAACCTACCAAGTCTTCATATCAAGCCCTGACTGAACAACACGAGTTAATTTCTATAAAATGAGCGGCCGCGAAAGAGAATCTTCTACTGCAAGCAACGAAAATGCTACAAACCTCAAAAAGAAAATTTTCTCTAACTCAAATTGGTGATACCGTACGAATACAAGTCCAAGATGTCGACCGTGGCCGTACAGATACCCGACATGTGTTGGCGGTTATTGTTGAAATAGAAGACTCCAACTTTTATAAATTAGAAAACAAAAATGGTACACTCAAATAAATTTATGCCCGTAATCAGTTCGTAATTTGTAAAGAAAAGTTACTTTCCATAGATGAGATTTCTTCTCAATAAATGTCGCTGATGCAACTAATCCGAGAAGTGAAGGGCAAGGCTATACACACTTTCATTGCAAAAAGAAGTGTTCCACGACTAAATGAAGTTGTAAAAGCAAGATACTCTTTTACAATTCAAAGTGTCATAACAAATTAAGTTGCTGCAATAAATAAGGTTATATAACTTCAATCACATAATTAAGTAAGTTTATTATTGTGTTATTTCTTTTTCTCATTTAGAATGTACTGTTCGTTTTAAGTTTAACAGTTTATTTACATGTGCTGTTATACTTAAGCTTTCTCCTATCTTGACATATATCATAATTGTTTCTAAAATAAAGTATGATTTAAAAACGTAACAAAAATATTTTTATTCAACATTTCCCATCAGTGCATGACGAATGTCGACATTTGCCAGGTAAGGGAGAAGTAAGTATATTTAGAAAATATTTCGGACATACATCAAGCGACTATGTGAATGTTGACATTCACCGGAGAATGTCGACATTCTCCAGATTTCGATCTTTCACGGTAACATATGTTTATCACGGTAACATATGTTTTGTTCGAATAGTAAATAAAAGGCTTTCGCTTTCAAAATATCTCCATTACATCCGTTCATAAACTTAACAAAAAATAAAGGGGGGGGGGGCGACCTCATTTGCGAGGATATCCAATTAGGCAGTTTCACGCAGCATGTTACACCTTAATTCTTGCTTAAACAAAGAATATAACATTTGATGCAACATGCATGGATTTCAAACTACCAAATTTCACATTAAAATGCGTGACTAAACAATTGCACCACTTCAAACTGAAAACAACGGCGTTCCACGAGTAAAACGAATAGGAATGGCATCCATTTTCTGCCCTTCGTTTATCACGCAATTGAATCAGAGATATTGCATCAAGCTATATTATTCTCTAACACTTTCATTAGAATGGTAACATAGCTTCTTTCTTCCTCAACGAACATCCAACTACCTTTATTCCTCAGAGAAGTGTTATTCACAACTGTTGCAGTCTCTAGTACATATTTTAATTTAAACGCCTCTAATAGGAAAGTACATTTGACAGGAAAACGAAATTCACTTTATTAACGTTGTTACTCCATTCTAAAGTAATGCAGCTCTTCTCTTCATCATCGGACAGCGTTCTATATTTACTCTTCAGAACAGTGTACACGTGCTATTCACACTGCTACGTGTGGCAAATATATTATTAAACTGCTCCTCGTTCTCTCTCTAAAAGCAACACGAGGCGGAGGCCCCAAATGCAAACTAATTACTCAATAATAAAACCATTACCAATTATGAACAAAGGAAGTTGAATTTAATTAGTCGACTGCGATTACAAACCAGGATGAGTTGCAAACCCTGTTTGGAATATAATATATTGACCGAGATCGTAAAGAATATAAGCTAAATTGTGATACTTTATAAATTAAGCTAACTTTACGATTAGCTATTCAAAAGCATGATTAATTTTGATATGCTAAAAAGAAAAAAGTACATTACTTCTAATTATTCTAATAAAAACCACCCACAACTAATGGTGGTTTGTGTTGAAAGCTAACAATCGTTTAATGTGGACGGACTTTTATTCTAACTCTCGCGTGACACCAGGCTTTAATTCTGTTTTTAAGGCATATATGATGCGAGTTTTGGAGAAAATTTCTGAAAAAATATGCACACTGCAGACATATTTGACATGTTGATTAGTCTTTTTTTAAATAAAAGTGTTAAATCTGCTACTTCAACAAATAGGTTGTAAAGTCATTATGCGATAATATTACATTACATTATATTGTCTGTTAAAGGCGTAATATCTCCATCGAACACGTACCTTAATTTAATAAATTTAACACAGACGTAACCGTAACTAGGTTAACATAGTAGGTATAATTTTGATGCTAGAAAAAATATCATCAAGGTATATTAAAACTACAGCCTAAAATGTACTTAATACACTTTGTCATTAAAGCAAATTAATTTAACTAATTTTTGAAGTTTTAATAGAGTTGAATTTTTATTGAAGCGTGTTTTCATATAATATTGAGATAGAATATGCATTATGTGATGGCAGATGTACTGGATATCTGTATCTCATTTAAGTTTTAAACCGGCAAAAAATTAGTTAAACCTCTTTAGTATTTTATTGTTAAAACAACTCACTCTTCTGGGAATATTTAATTTTTAAAAAAAAGCAATTAAAAGCTCTAAAAATAAAAACAAAATTAAGATATCCTTCAGTCTCTATTCCTGATGGATAACTTTTAAAAAGAATCAGAAAACCTGTTATTACCCTCTTCCCTTTTAAATATCCCACTAGCATTGTAACGAATGGCTGAAAAAATTCAGGCCTTGACGGGTAATTACGAATCTTAATTTACGAATCATCTTCAAGTTTTTTCGTCTTAATACAATAGATAGAGTTGATAACATTATTCCTGGAAAAATAATCGAAAGGGCTCTAATAATTAGAGAATTTGGTACATCTGTCGAAATTCAAAATGCTGTCGACTCGGTTGCTCCCCGATAGCAAATTACTCGAACTAGATGGTATTTCCAATAGAACTCTAAAAAAATCTTCCCTTTTCTTTACCTAAATTATCTCACTGATCTAATGAATAAAATAACTGAATTTAACTACTTTCTCCGAAATTTGATTACTGCTATCGTAATCCGTAAAAAGAGATCAAGTCGGGATACATTTCATAAAATAACAGTGCAATTTTCTTACTCTCTTCTTGGAGCAAACTTTTATAATAGATTATTTGCAAAAGAATCAGTACTTTCATTAAGAATAATACCATTCTCAACATTGCACAGTTTTCTTTTATTGCTCAAGATTCTACAAACACCAGTTTTCCCGAATTACTGAATAGTAATACATTTACTGAAATATATTATAATAATATATTATAAGAATCAAACATATTATTATAAAATACTTCATGTTTCCGTAATGCACTATATTTACTGAAATATAATTTACTATATTTACCAAGATACTATATTTCGTGAGCGTGCTTTAAACATGTCAAACCCCATGCTTTATTTTGGTTTCTACATCTATCCATACATTATTATTCTTTACAATAATATTATTGCAAAATAGAATAAGGTATAAATCGATTTTAATGTTTTTCTTCTTTTTAGCGTGATGGTCAGATAAGTAGATTTTTGCGATCGATTTGGTCACAAATATTTAGTACTCTCTAAAACTTGTTGCTAAATATATGTGGTTTAAAAAAACTAAACATGAGCTGAATTTTTTTTTTGTCTAGTAATAAAAAACGTTCAATTTTTAAATTGAAGAAAATTATTACGTTTCTGTCATATTGAATACATTGTTTTACAGTAACGCCCTGTGTATCGCTAATTCCTTCAAACTAAACAAAACCGTCGGAGTTATACTCAATGCACCGAGGTGTAATGCCCCAGTAATAGTTTTTCCACGGGGAGGTAGAAATGCTGACATCAAGAATCGCGAAGTAAGATAACGACATCTCACGGGATCCGTAGAAGATGGCTCCACCGTATCAGTGTCGGCTTACAGCTATCTTCTCCAATATATCGATAATGTAGTAAGAAACTTTTTTTAAAATAATCTAAATAAACGGAAAAAATATATTTTTTAATACAGAACAGATATTTATACTCATTTTCGTATAAATGAAATATTCTTAATTCCCATTTTTCCTTTTATGAACAATTTAAGTTCATCAAAGACTCATATATTGCGTGTAACCGATGCGACAGCCTTTCAGTTTTTATAAAAGAAAATTCTACTATCATTTGAAATCTTATCTTCTTTGCATTAGTATCGTAGTGATAAAAGGTAACTTATCAGATAGAAATAAATGTATAATACAGGGTCATCGAAAAAGGTTGGACACGGTTCGAAAGCTCATAATTCTAAAATAAATTGAGCAAACACAATAATATTCTTTTCAAACAACTTGACAAGTGTCCAAGATTTCAAAATGTAACTGGTACGCAACCGTGACGTTGAACGTTGCGCAGAAGCGATGCGAGGTGGAAGAGGTCTTTGTTCGGTTTTCCGTCAGTGCAATGGAGACCGTTCAGGAGAAAGATCAAAGGGTAGTTGTTTGCGATAAGCACTACGATAATTTCGCTGAACTGTTTTAACAGATTTGTACTCCGCTAACCACAACACACATTGAGTTTTCTCCTGAACAGTTGCCATTGCACTGACAGAAAGCCTAACGAAGAACTCTTCCACCTCGCACCGCTTCTGCCCAACGTTCAACGTAACGGTTGCGTACCAGTTTCATTCAGAAATCTTGGACACTTGCCAAGTTGTTTGAAAAGAATATTATTGCGTTTGCTCAGTTTATTTTAGAAATATGAGATTTCGAAATGTGTCCAACCTTTTTCGATGACCCTGTATATCAGGCGTATGCAGTTCCACGTGAGAAAAATTGACTTCTTTTATCACTAGATGTATTTGCGTGATGTTTTCTATCGCTGGCTTCTTTATTTTGAGTGAAAATGGTGTTTAGCGAAACAGCAGATACTTGAAGAAATGGCTTTATCACTTTATAATTACAATCAGGAACACACTCATTAAATGCCAATTTTTTAAAAACTTTTTCATCAGCACGATCTTCATATTTCACCGTACCGAAATAGATTCAGTTACAGCATGAAAAAATTGTCTCAACGTTCTTCTTCCAATGTTTTATCTATGTCTTTCTTTAGATCTAAATTACGGGATGTACTTGCTTGATGTTTTCTATCGCTGGATTCTTTATTTTCAGTGAAAAAATGGTGTTTAGCGAAACAGCAGTTACTTGAAGAAATGGGTTTATCACTTTATCATTACAATCAGGAATAAACTCATTAAGTGCCATTTCTTTTTAAACTTTTTCATCAACACGATCTTCATATTTTACCGTACCGAAATAGATTCAGTTACGGCATGAATAAACTGTCTCAACGTTCTTCTTCCGATGTTTTGTCTCTCTCTTTCTTTAGATCTAAATTACAGGTATTAAATTACTGCATATTTTTCGTGCGCACCATTTGCATGTATTTACAAAATTAATACTTCAAAACAGTTTAACAAGGTTATTTGCATTTTTGTTGCGGTAGTTTAGACTTAAGTATTGAAAATACGATAAATACTAAGAAACGTATGTTTATATTTTTCTGTTTACCTGAATAAGGTAAGGACAAATTGTTCACTTCTCTCCAAACAATCAAACACGCTAACGATAATTAAAAGTCTTCTGGCAAGAAAAAACAATGCTAGAATGCCTCAGATTTTATTTAATAACTACCTTCACATGCATACCATTGTTGCTTTACAAAATTTTAACAGTTAAAGAGCACAATATTTCATATAATGAAAAACATCACTTTGATCTCTAAATAACACTTTTAAACCTAGAATACTTTACTTTTTTTAAGTTCTCTAAATTTAAGAGTCCTGTAAAAAGCAAATACCGTATTGTTAAGAAGGATTTTTACGACAAAACTTTAATCAGTATAATATTTTCTCATTGTTAGCGGCATTGGAAATTCTAGCAATATATCAACGCAATGTAGAGAATACATTTTCTGGAAAATAATTTTCACAGTGTCAAATGCATATTTTCCCTACAATATAGGAGCCGCTGATATCGTTGTCCTTTACGCATAAGAAGTACTCAGCTAAGTTCCTTCCGCTGCATGCCGACAAATGGCATTTGCAATTGTTTGGCTGTCAGGGCCTTTCGGCGACCTGCTTCAAAACACCAATCACTTAGCATTTTTACGGTCAAATTAGGTAAAAAATACAATTACTTACATTTTTATTAATTATAGAACAACACACAACTCGTGCATATATCGCGCACAACTTTCTTCCATGGGCAACGTTGCGTCCAGGGATGCAATGACATTTTATACACAAGTAAGTGCTCTCTTTTTGATCCTGGAAGGGATGTCACTTCAGGGAGTTCGGTCCCGTGGAAGCTTCAGATTTTTATGGTGTTATTCCAAAATTTTAAAATGAATTAAAATTACTATTTTAGAGTTGCAATTTTTTGTACAATACCGATTACTAAATATACAATTTTTATTATGTTCACTATGATAGTGTTTTAAATATATTTTGAATTTGGTTCCTTGGTCGATCGATTGATGGTAAATGTAATTACCGTTATCTACAGTTGAAGTAATCAAAGTTTGATGCTTGAATTTTATATTTCACTAAAGTAATAATTGTTATCATTAATTGAGCACGGAAACTAAAATGTATAAAAAAAATATTGAAAGCTTTGTCCTATTCTAGCATGAAATTGTATCTTTTGTCATATTTTATAAATGGTTTTAGTTTGTTTATATATATATTTAACATTGGTTTTATTTGCATTTATGGTATTAAAATTATAAAAATATTAAAATTATATAATATGATATCCATAAAAAATTACGTAAAACTTTAGTCGTATTCATACCGTGAACTATAAATGTCACCATTCTAGAAACTCTAGATTATACGTACTGTAACCTGTTTAAAGGGAATTAAATTATTCCCTGCCCAAACTGCAACTTCCGGAATTAATTAATGTCCTCTTAAATTCTTCGTAGAAATGTTCTTATCTTCCAGACACAAAGAGATTTCAGACAGAGATTTCCGATCATCTGAACAAATTTCTTGAAGTGTTTCCTGGGAATTTTACTAATTCTCTCACTTTAAATATAACATCATTGAAATCAACTGGATCTCTTTTACACTCAAGGAATGACTGAATTACAGTAATAACGCTAACTAAGTTACGCAGGGCATGGCTGAACACCACTGTAATTCGCATCATGTTCGTGTTTTAAAATATATGTGTCTGTAAGTTACAAATTTGCACGCATATATGTTTAGAAAGAGATTCATAGCGTTCTCAATTGATTGTTTTTAAATGGGGTCTTATTGTGATGTCAGCATATAGATAATAATACTTGTTTAAATTTAACATAGGTTAAAAAAATTTCAGGTAGTCTCTTCTAATGGAACTATCGCGGATTATTAACAAAGGATTACTTATCGTTGTTTACCTCTTTTGTATGTATATATGTACGTATATATATATATATATATATATATATATGAAAGATATAAAATTTACAGGGATCAACTTAAATTTTATATCTATTTCTGTAATCTAATCGTATATCATTACATATATATATATGTGTGTGTGTGTGTGTGTGTGTATGTGTGTGCGTGTGTGTCAGTCAAAATTTTGACACATTTTGGTACTTTTCTGTTTAACTGTTTGCTGCTTGCCCAAGCGATGCAGACTGGTTTCGTTACCACGGCCAAAATTATAACTCTCGACGCAGGACATCTGAAATTCTGATTTCCGGAGGACCGTTATGGAGGAACGTAATCCTACGTTGAAAGATATGATATAGAGTAAAATTAATACTTTGAATCACTATCTTGTTTTAGATATAGTTGTTGATATAGTGGTGCATGTCGGAGACAACGCGCGCAAGTGTTTTAGTAGAATTCTAAAACGTATGGGCAGAAATATAAACAAGTATTAAAATTATTTAACTAATAAAATTATTTAATTATCATCTTTTTAACTGCTGTGGATATTATTACGATTGATTGCAAAGAGTATACTACTCTTGAATCAAATAATTCTTTAAAAGTCTTAATTCTCATTATATGTGTATTAGTATTCATCTTAAACCTGAAAATATGAATGACAAGAAGTAACTTTAGAAACTTTAAAAATTTATATTTTACAAAATGTTCTACAAAATGATAGATTTGCTACAGACCATATTGCTTTTATAATTTAAAATCTCCAAAAAGAAATTTCAGCTTCTAAACTGACGAGCTACAGGAAACAAAATTAAAATTCTCTGAAATTCTGAAATTTATTCGAATGCGTTTTCCCCCGAATCGATCCCTGTACTCCATTAAAGTCGTCACATTAATTGTCTGGAAATTTTCTCTGAGGCCAAAAGATCCCAAATTGGATGCTTCGTCCAATTAACATTTTACAGAAAACGAAAGTATTTCCAATCTCACTCTTTCTTAAAAATTCTTATCCCTCCTTGAGCCTGCGTGGTCTCAGACTCTAGCTGACTGAATGAAAGCAGATAAAAAGATAAAATATACCAGAGCAACTGACGAAATTCAAGTTGGATTCGGAAATGTAAAGTCTGAGGGCACTTTAAATTCACCTCCTTCCAAAGACTAGATAAACACTAAAAAGGAGAAAGACATATTGTAAGGAATCTACAATAAATAGACTATTTAATTGAAAATATGTTTTTGAAATATTTATGACATAATAATGTATATCATTAGGAATTTCATATGAACTATACACGTTCACAAGTGCATTTTGGTATTATTTCTCATAGTATTTGTACTAATGAAAAATAATATAAGAATAAACCTCCCCGATGAATATTTTATGTTTTGTAATGAAAATTTCAATTATATTTACTTTTCAAACACTTTTAACGTAGGATTACGTTCCTCCATAACGGTCGTCCTGAAAGCAAAGTTTCAGATGTCCTGCGTTGTGAGTTATAATTTTGGCAGGGAGCCAAACCCAGTCTGTATCGCTTGGGCAAGCAGTAAACAGTTAAACCGAAAAAGTACCAAAATGCGTCAAAATTTTGACTGACACACACACACACATGTATATATATATATATATATATATTAATATATTTATATAGATATATATAAATATATATATATATATATATATATATATATATATATATATAATATATATATACATAGATACATATATACATAACACATACATGCATATATACATACAAATGAGGTAAACTACCTCTAAAGAGAAGAGACTACCTAATTTTTTTTTCAAACTCTTGAAAAAACTGTAAAACAAAAGCTCATCGTATTAATTTTGTATTTTGTTTTTAATTTTTTTTAAATAAGCGTGAGATGAAAAATCATAGTAGTTGTTTGCGGAAAGCGGTATAGGAGATCTTGAGTTTGATGGAAATAGTGTAGGAGGTCTTGAGTTCGACCGAAATACATTTTTAATTATTCAGTAAACTGAGAAATGTGTTTCATTGTACTTAACTAGTTTCTGAATTAATAAGCTGATAATTTCATATTAGAATAGTCTTTAAAGCATTCTATGTGTGATTAACATAGGGTAATCAAATTGATCACAGCGATATTCAAATTTGATCTGACTTTTAAGATAAATCCTTATTAAATTTACATTAAGAAGTTTGAAAGTTGTTAACCTATATTGAAAAATAATCTGGATTAACTCTTATCCAATTTCTGAAAATGTCATTATCATCTTAAAATGTGTTTAAAGATTTCTGATCTTCATAGAGACGATAGTTTTCGGGACAAGCCATTCACAGAATCCTCTATAGGCTCTCAACGGATAGTAAACAGTTACGTCCTGGAATATATTTGTCCCTGATTCGGAAGTTATTCAAAGCATTACCTCAGCAGTTTCCATTATATGATAAATAAAATAAAAATTGTACACCTCATGTTTAAGACAATCTATACAGTAAGATTTATTTCTTCAGTCATTCATGTTATGTGTAATTTCATGCATAAGCAATTATGCAGTAATATTTTTGAATAAAAATTTATTCTTATAACATTTTCAGTGTTAGTTTGTTTACAGAAATATATACTCACATTTTATAATATGTATATGTATATATGTTACCGTCAAAGTTTGAAACGCCGGCATTGTATAGAATGCCTAGGCATTGTATATAACGCCGGACGTTTTTAGGCAAAGTATGAAATATGAGAATTATTACATACTTTCCCTAGGCATTGTATATAATACCTAGGCATTCTATAGAATAACAAATGCTATATAGGCAAAGCATGAAAAAGGTTCTGGTATGGCTATTATATAAATGACGGGCATTCCTCAAAAATACAAATGTTATTCTAAAAAAATAAGAGTGCCATTTTAAAAAATATTCAAAATACGTTAAGAAAAGGAAAGTTGTATAAAACAAAATGTATGCCTTTCTTATTAAGGGAAACAAAATTTTCATATAAAAATTAAGAAATTAAAATTAACCTGCTTATTGAAACATGGTAGGCTTGAATGAAATTTTGAATTACATTTCATCACCTTTTTCACGCAAAGACATTTCATATTTTGGAACTCTGTTTTGCACATACATTTGACGAATCCTTGGCCGCTTCCACTAGATTGAGCAATTGCAACTGACCGGAGAGGAATTTCGTGATCAGGAATATCTTCAATTCTAAGCAAGTTCTTAGGGCATAAAGCGAATTGTGATCTCGTATATAGTTGTTTTAAAATTCCCTCAGAAGGTAGAAATCATCCTCTGTCACACTCATTACAAGTGCCAATCACCTCGCCCCTTGTCGACGCCAGGAATAGGAACTCGCACAGTAGTTCCCAAAGAAGCAGTGGGAATTTTGTTTTTTCCGAATTCAGTTTCATTTTTTTGGCTTCTATTTCTAGATTGATTTTAGAATTTATTTTACCTTCAATAGCATTTTCAGTTTTACAACAAAGGGTGCACAAAATATCCATTTCATCATCTTTACTAGCATGGCCACAGACTGTATGAAATTTTTTGACAACACTTTTGTATGCAACTGCATCACTCGTTCTTTTATACACACACACAACAGGTATCAGAAACGGAAATCGTTCGGTAAGCATGTCTTCAATCACGTTGGTTTTATCCACTATCGACTATAATCTCATTCATGTTTTTTTTAAACAGGATCGTTTTCTTGCATAATCTGATTAGTTTCACCTTTTTCCATTGTTTGGACGACTTCTATTACCTTTTCTAACTTCTCCTCTGTTTTTGTCTTTTAAAACATCTTGGGGTAGAAAAGACGTTGTAAGCCTTACTTTAGGTTTGCATCCAAAGAGAGCTTCGTATGGTGTTCTTTTGATCCCACAATAAGCTCTATTTTTCATAAATTGAACTAAACGCAGTCCTTCACTCCAGCGGTCAGATTTGTTGTCATGCATCCAAGTACAGAGCATATTTTCGATATCTTTATTAGCTCTTTCGACACTACCCAGGCTTTGTGGCGAAGTCTCCCATGGACAATCTTCAGTGCTGGCCAAAACTCCTTTAAGCTGGTCACCACATTATTGGCAAATTACCTACCATTGTCAGACTGTAATATAGATGTCGCTCCAAGCAGCGAGAATATGTCCACTAGGTTGTAGGCTCACGTCAAAAAGAGCTGAAGCTCTCTTTGATGTTAGAGACTTGAGAATCACAAATTTTGTGAGATGATCTTGGTACACCATTATAAATATGTATTATCTATCTGGCTGAGACTGAAATTCAATAAGATCTTCCTGATAACGGGAATTAAATTCGGAAAAAATCATAGGTTTCACAACAATGCCCTTTTTAATACCTTTCTGTTTTTTTCTGGCAAGGTTCACAAAGGTGGATGTACAGTTTAATATCATGACGTGTAACGTTTTTGTATTTGGTTGAAAGTTCTTTCACCATTTTATCACGTCCTCCGTGTCCAATAGCCCAAATGAGCTTCATGAAGTACGTAGAGATAACCTCAGAGTCCAGTGACGTAATACTCTATAGTACTGAACGCATTCTTTCAACAGGATAAATGAGTTTACTTTTGTTTTCCACAATCATCACATCATAGCGATTCAGCAACCAATGTCCCTGGGTTCCTTCTTAGTGGTCATTTTGGATTTTTGTGCATCCTTTATTACTTCTGGTAAGTAGTTTTGGTTAAGAAAGAACTGTTTTTTGCAGCATTAACTCGAATTTGGACAGTTCATCGAACGAATCATTGCTTTCATGTCTACAGACCATGACTTCTTCTCCAACGACTACAGCTTGCTCATCCATTTTCATGCAGCACAGTAAAACCTAATTTTTTGCTGAACAAATTTAAGTAAAATTGCGTATTTTGACATTCCCGAACAAACCGCAAAGTGCAACTGACAAATTCTGAGCCTGAGGGCGCCGTTTTAAAAGTCGAGTGCCTTGCCAAGTGAGTTAAAAACGAATCGGAGATGTATTTCGTACTTTGCCGGTTTCTCATTTGGCATTCTATAGAATGCCTAGGAAATGTGTAAAATATGAATAGCTTCATACATTGCTGGCTAGTTTTAGGCATTATATTCAATGCCTAGGCATTCTATAGAATGCCGGATTTCATACTTTGCCGGTAACATATACATATATATACATATATACACTCAAGAGCCAAAATATTATGACCACCTGTCAATAACAAGTGTGGCCCACCTTTGGCGCGCAACACAGCTTCAACCCGCATTGGCATGGATGCCACAAGTCCTTGGTAGATGGTCCGGAGACAGATTGTACCAGATGTTTAAGCAACGGTCACGCAAATCCGAGATATTGCGAATTGGTGGTCTGTGAACTCTGAGTTGCCGTCCCATGACATCCCAAATTGTTCTATCGATTGAGATCTGGTGAGTTAGGCGGCCAGGACATTAACTGGAAATCAGCATCATGTTCCTGGAAACCCACTCCCAAACAATTTTAGCCTTGTGATACGGGGCGTTGTCCTGTTGGGACATTCCATTTCCAGCTGGAAAAACAGAGGCCATGTAAGGGTGCAACTGGTCCGCAATGATGTTCAGATACCCTGTAGCATTCATGGTCTGCTCTACCACAACCACGGGTCCCAGAGACACCCAAGAGTACGTCCCCCAAAGCATAATACCGCCACCACCGGCCTTTGTATGACCTACTGTACATTGATGGAGCAACAATTCGCCTGGAAGACGGCGTATCCTGACACAGCCATCGGCGTGATGAATGACAAACCGTGATTCATCTGACCAGGGAACTCTCTCCCACTGATCCATGGACCAGTCGTGATGTTCCCGGGCTCAGCGCAGGCGCAGTTGGCGATAACGCTTGGTCAGCAAAGGCACACAAGTGGGACGTTTGCTGCTTAGCCCCATATCCAACAATGTCCGCTTAACAGTGTGCTGCGATACTATTCTACTTGGCTCTGCATTGTATTGGGCTGTCAGCTGAGCCACTGTCTGGCTCCAGTTTTGCTTCACCATGCGAGACAGTCTCCGACGACCTTTTTATTTGATAGCGTGTGGACGTCCAACACCATGTCGTCTACTGCTGGTTTCACCGTCATTCATCCACTTTGCATAAGTATTAATAACTGTAGGTCGCGAACAACCTACGACTCGTGCAGTTTCGGAAATACTTGTTCCGAGCCTTCGAGCCATGAAAATCTGCCCTCTATAAAAGTCGCTTAGATCCGCAGCCTTTCCCGTCACACACAGAAGTAAGTGAAAGAATGATTCTTCAGACTCTCCAACAGCAGTAAATACCACTTCCACCTGATCACGGCCTTCACGTCATCCAGGCGAATTCATTGCAAAATGTAGGATGGTCATACTGTTTTGGCTCTGAGTGTATATACACTATAGTATACACATATACATACACATAGACATACACATACACTACACATATCTACCATATACTACACATATATATACTACACATACACATACACTATTACATATACATACACAGTATACATACCACATACACATATACTACAACAATATACATGCATGCATGCACACACACACCACACCCACACACAAACACACATATATATATATATATATATTATCATATATAATTAGGATAATATATATATATATATATATAGTATGAAGCCACCCAGATGTTATAGACTGGTTAGGCGACCGTGAGCTCCCAGGAGTTGCGACTTGGGTTCAAATCTCTAATCAGGGCTTCTCGTTCCTCCCGTGTCATCCCCCTCAAGGGAGCAATGCTGGCTCAACCTATATGGTGATAACAAAATGAACGCGGGAAACTAACAAAGATGATTTCCTCACGACAATTGGTACCATCTCCAGAGGACAAAACAAAACTTAGTACTATATTAATATATATATATAAGCAAATATTCATTCAGTAGTTATAAAAATTGTCTGATAGGGCGAAAATGACCTCCCTATTGTTATATAAACCTTACAAAAAGACAATTATGCTTGGATTTCACGTGGTATAAGACCAGAATCTACCATATGGAACAGATTTTTATCATATTGGTCTAGCAATTCCTTTAATAAAAGTATTTCTACTAACCTGTTGTAAGTCGAATTTGCCCATGTGAAGAAGCAGTTATCGTTGATTAATGTGGATAAAAGTTTCGAGTTTCCTTACATGTCTACAGAAACCTACCGTAAAGTACCGAATATCCATCAAACCTAAAATACAGCCTTGTTTATTAAAATTATGATTGATATAAAGAATTATATAAAAAATCGGGAAAAAAAGGTAGGGGTCGCGATTGTTGAATGTGATCTGTGTCAAATTGAATGATTTAATGAAAAAATACGTTAAATTTGCTTTAATTACGAATTTTTAATCTCTTTATTTATTTTGTATATGCTAAAAAATATGATGTTTAATAAGGTGTCAAGCAGTTTACCAAAAAAAAAGTGCAAGGTAGATGGTAAGGGAGACTTGTATTATTGCTATTATGTGAAATAAATATATACCAAAAATTTACAGTTTCTTTTTTTAATGTTTCCTTTGTAAATATTTCCTAATTTTTTTAAAATTTCATTTCTACCCAAAAAATTTTATTGGGGGTGGTGGGGTTCGAGTGATTTTTATTTAAACGAAGTGGGCCGTAGTCGAAAAAGGTTTGCGCACCACTGTGATAACTGATGCCACATGCGTTCTGATTCTTAATTTCAGTTCCTGGCTAAGGTATTTTCCGTTAAGCAAGTCCTGTGTCTAAGCATTTCCCCAAACCTAATATACAAGCGTTGTCGAACCACACTGATTGGATGGTACTTTTCCTAACTGTATAAAACTGAGATGTCATTGAGAAACAGCCTCTACCATCATACCATATTTTTTATATGGAATTAAGCGGTCGAAGACAGTGTTTATCTAGGGTTCTCATAACCCAAACATTTTCACATATGCCCGTTTAAGAATGTCCATATGGATTTATAAGTATAGTTGGTATAAGCATCAGTTGTTTAAGTATATTACAATGTAACAATTTGATAAGTATATGTTATTGGTCATGAGGGTGTTTGTTTTGCGAGTGTCAGCCTGCCAGCGAAATATTTCTGCCCTGAGTTACGCGGGAATAGCTGTGGTAATGATTTTACATCCGAAGGTCAGTTCAAGTATTCGTAACTGAGAACAACCTTCCCCTAATTATTTATTCGACATTTTCTCTGTGTAAATAGATCTCGTCCATGAGTTTGGAATTACCATGTATAAATGTTATGAGTTACCGTTTTACTGTTTATAGCCAAGTGCAATGTTGTCCAAGGATGTGATCATCTTTCTCATAAGTCTGGAAAGCACATCTATTAACTCTGAAATAAGCGAGTGAATCATTCCTATGAGATGGCATTAGTCGCTCAAGTTCTTCTTTAATAGCAAGACAGTTGAAAATCTACTTGATTACAAATAAAAATATATTTACATCTAAAGTGGTCAAGAAAGCAAAAATGTAGGTGATGTCACTGTAACTTTAATCTAAAGGCTAAACAGAAGAAAAAACTTGGCCATATGACATTCCTATTAAGATATTACCTGGTACGAGTTATACTTCTACGAATACTGCCTTCTACAACATAAACAGATATTTTGTCTGATCTTATACATTAATTTCTGACTGATATTGATAGTACATACCCTAATTCCTCTAAATTCCAAATTCCTAGTATTCCTAATGGCTACAAAAAGTACTTTCTAAGAAATTGCAAAACCATTTTCGAAATCTGTTGCAAAAAAAAAGAGCTGATACAAAACTAATTAAGACTGAAAAATAATGCAATGCCGCATTCAAAGAAAATAAGCTCTTAAGTATTGCTGATTGCACAAACACTTCCCTCCAATGGTCGTTCTTAATTACACGCATTATGTTATCTCTCGTACTGGCAAAAGATGACCATTGCTCCAGCAATCCAGTCAATCAATACAACCTAAGTTTAATCGAAAAATTAGGAATATCATTGATTATTACTTTCAATATGACATTTTAAATATACATCAATGCCATAATAAAATAAATCTATAATGATGTAACCAATTTACTTGATTAAATAAATAATATAGTTATAAAACTGGAAAAGATTTTTTCTGACATTCCTACGCATTCAGTTTGAAATAAACTGAAAAATTTAAATGCAAATTCTAATATATGAAGCTTATAACTTACAGGGGAGAGATCCTATAAATAAAGTAAAATGTCGAATGGGTTTCCGTACTCAAGATTATTTATTCCCAATTTGTTGGTCCGGAATACTCGAACGGAAATAATGAATTGACTTTAGGAATTTACTGCCGGGTCTTTTTTAAAAATTGGTGATTTTAGACCTTAAGAAATTTTCGTTTTGAATTAAATTAAATTTGTCTTGCAATTGATTTCACAGTCAGATAAGCATGAAGGCATTAAAAACAAAACTTTGCAACATTAATTACTGTTTAATTATTAGATTATTTTCTACTAGATTTTTTTCCAGGCTGAAATTGATTGCACCATTGAGATTTAGTGAGCTGTTACAGTAACGATTAATTAGGATAAATTAACGCGAATGTTTCATTTCCTTTGGAAGTGATAATATTTACACTCTAGTGTAGATAATTAAAAACTAATTTGTCATTATTTTATGTTAAATGTCTCTAGATTAATTTAATTTAATATGTTGTTTAAGGAACTGTAATAAATGCAAATTCGATTGTTTTATATACATTTCACTGAATAAAATAAAGAATCATATTCAAACAAGAAAGGGAATATGATATTTTTAGGATACTATATTTCTCAGTGTTAATAAAATATTTCATAGAAATATTTCTTTGAGAGCGGTATTAAGGAAGAAAGAAAATGACGTTCATGCGAACATCTATCATTTTTAGGCTATATTTCATAAGTTCGTGTGAATATTGATTATGTTCAGATTAATAAACTAATATTTAAAACAAAAGTGAAGTTTTTAATTGATTAATATTTCAAAACGTGCGTGGTTTATTCAACATAGAAAGAAGTTTTCACAAAGTGTTTCTGACATCACGCGATGAAGAACACAACGTTTCAGATATATTTTGTGTATTTTTATATGACCTGGTACACTTTTTAATACTATTAGGATGAAGTTTATTCTAATAGAATATTATTTAGAATTTCAGTGCTATTAGTATAAGCAACAGGAAAAATATTACTAATTTTGCACTTTGCTTCGATTTCAGGATGAATTTCTGGTATACATCTCAGTTAAGTAGTTTTGTAACAGAGGTTCTAAGGTTAAAAATTGAACTGCGTAAAGCAAAACGTGGAGGATTTTCACTATATACGATGGAAATATGAATTTTTTAATATTGTTTTATAAAATATCACTGTTTACAACCTTTACGTAACAGAAAAACGCAATGATTTCGCTTAGTTAAAACAAAGAAAATGCGATAAACGAAATGCACTTAAACTTTGACGCCTTGAAAATTCTGTGGAATTTCCCCAAATCCCCAAGGCTCGAAAAGTTCCATTAAGACCGTGTGAGAAAAACAAGAACGGCAGACGTGGTATTCACGCCGAAGAGCTACAGGGGATTCACAATGGCCGTCAGCTGTTCGAGTTCCAGGTGCCATCAGAGCACAAAGACATGGAACGAAGCAATGGCGGGAGTCCCGCAGTAGTTAACAATAAGAGGACCGCCTCTTCACGAGTTTGATATAGACCTGTTTGGTGCTGTATCGATAAAATAGATGATGACAGTTGCAAACGTCACCTGAGAAAAGCCATGGGAAGAGGCTTTTAGAAGCAAGAGAGCTAGTTTCGCCTCTAAGGCGAAAGTTAATAAAAAAGGATGCTGGAGGTCTGACGGGGTACTGCCATCTTTCCATGAGAAACAAAGTCCTTCTTTTTAAACAAGTTATTCTCCGCGTAGATCTCTTTATGCAATATCCGGTCTGGTTCTAAGTCGCGAAACTCATATCCACGAACTGGTGGTCATGCAGAACTTGATTCTCAGACGTATTCGCTGAGCGAATCCGTTATATGTGTAATGAAACCATACGACGAGACTTCCAGCATCCTTCACTTCAAGGAAACAGCAGCTTAAACCCTCTAAGAATTTTTTGATAATATTCCAAACATTGTCAATGAGATTATAACTGAGTTTCCCGACTATGACTACTCCTACCGTGCTAACCGCAAACGCCCTCGGGCGTGTCTTCTTAAGAGTTAACACGTCTCTTCTATCTTGCTTACTTTATTCTTATTTTATACTCCTCCCTCTTGTATTTTTACCAACCCCTAGAACTTTACTATAATCTCAGTGCGAATATCTTCCTCATTTTTCTTAAATAACTGTGGCAACTCTGGCCCAGTGGATGCGCGTGCGCCTGTTAATTTTTCTCTCCCGGGTGCGATTCCCGGCGTTTTGCTTTTATTTACTACTAGCTGACCCGGCAATTGCTTCGCTATTGTAGATTTGAGTATATATATGCAGATTAAATTAACGTAATGGAAAGTTTGATAACAATTATTGCATTTAGTTGAAAGTAGATATTTACATACTCATAATAATTTTTATGTTTCGGATTGCATAAATTGTAATTACTGTTTTATTCAATTTTGAGTTCATTGCAATGCTATTGGATATGCAAAGTTTTGGTGATTCCATTTGGCATATACACAAACGAATCCCTTGGTTTTCCTACACGGGAGCATGCAACGTTTTCCGTCAGGAAAACATGGATTCTCCAAATTCAATCCACATACTTGCAATGCTCACCTTGGGATTTGTTTATCGTTATTCCAAAAGCCAATTTAATTGGAAATTGCAATCATTTGAATTGGAATTGCTTATCGTTGGTATCATTGATATAGTATTATTAGCACATCCTCTCCTTTGAATTTACCACTTAAAATTCTTGCTCTAATTACATTGTTTAATAATCTCTTCACTGTCAATCTGGTACCATTGCAAAGACGGGGTGTGTCAATGTTTCTAAGAAGAATGATAGAAACACAAACCTTCAGATTAATGTTGTGTGGTAGCAATCTAGACAAATCAAGTGAATTTAAGAATTCAGCTGGAAAATTTACTGCAGTGGCGCACCTAGGATTTAATCTTGGGGGGGGGCGAGTTGAACGGATAAAAAATATTTATAATGCCAATTCAATATTCATAATGCAATTTCTATTTCTTTGGGGGGGGAAGGTTCCCTTGGCCCACACCCTGGGTGCACCACTTATTTATTGCTTCATCTTCATCTATAACAGTATTTATTGATATATAAGTAGCTGTTTCTCTTGGTAACATACAGAGCTTACAGACAGCATGTCTTCTTACGTGGGGTGTCAGAAAATACTCTCCCTCCTTCAAGACTCGGGGATCATGACCTGACCTCTCGCCTCCCTCACAGGAATGTTGAACATCTACATGAGAGGGGTGGCTATCAGGGGTTGTTTCGTGTTGCCATCCGGATGTTTTGTTTGAGAGTAGAAGGTTCTTAGATAATATCTGAACAGACATCAAATGAAAAATATTTTTAACTTTCTTTCTACTGCTCAGATTGAGGATTTCAATAGCTTTAAACCTTCACGGGACAACGCAGACCATTTTGCAAAAAGCCGCGTGTAAATCGGTCAGTAGTTTTTAGTCTATAGAGGACACACATACGAACATTGCCTTTTTTATATATAGATTACTTATTTTACTTCGGTTATGTTTTTACTGATAAGGGACTATTTATGATATTTAATTACCTGCTAAGCAAATATATTTCTGATTCATAATGTTACAATTGGAGATAAAGTCCTACAGACCTTGGAGCTCCGACAAATTGAAATACCTGAACCTGAACCTGACAGGGGAACTCCAAGACTTTTTTTTGAGTGAAGAGGTTTTTTTAGGAATGAGACTCCGAGGAGTGGACGGGAGAAGTGGTGAGCCACCTATCTCCGTACCTGCAGTTTTCCCTAACGGTGCCGACTCCTGTTCGAGGCATGAATTCTCTAGGACCGGGCGATCATCGACAGAGAGAGAGTCTTCAGCTGAGTGTCGTGGCCACCTGTCTGTTTTCCTGAGCAACATCAGTCCCGACTGAAATCGACTGTATCTTGTGTGGGACAATCATCCATCTCCATCGAGCTGTAAAGTTACTGTGTAACGGTGACTAATTGCGCAAATCTAACTGCGAGGCACATAATAAAGTGCAACTATTTTATTTTCTCAATTCTGTTGTCTGGCTGGTTTTTATGTTACATACCAGTGACAGGCGCTACTTTGAAAGCCAGCCTGATTCTGTGTCACAGGCCAAATACGTTATATTTCCATGCAGTATGTAATGTTAAGCATATGTGCATTATACTGCCAAGTGTGCTGTGTTTGTAGCTATGCCCCTGAGCAGAAGCGTTGTGCTCTGTGGTTTTAAGTTGCCACCCTCAAGGGTCAGGATAAAGATTGAGCTAGTGAACCGAAATTTTGATCGAACAACCTTAGGGACGATATCTGGAGGGGTTCGTACATTCTCTCACCCACTGACATCTTAGACGGTATATAGAAAGGTAAAACAAACTGTTATTCTTCTTAGAAGTTCTTAAAGGTAAAATACAATAGAAATGTTGGAAAAATTCTTATTCACCTGTTGAACCTTTTCCAAAAGGTGACAAAGAATTTAAAATATTGTACATATTTGGACTATAATTTCATTGTTTTATTTAGAATTGTTGAAGTATTTTCAACCCTGAGACTAAATTTAAATGCAGTGCAAGACGTATGGAATATTTCTTCTAATCGAAAGTTTCTAAAATTGAATTTTCCACACTTTCTAATATTGCGATTCGCGGTCTGAAACCTCTTGAATGAACCCGTGTCAACTGTCTTTTTGTTACTCAATCATCATTAATAACTAAAAGATCTTAAATTGCTAGTATCATTTCACACACGTAAAAAAATGAATTAATACTCTACGCGCTGCTTTAATTTATCTTTTAACGATATTTGATACAGTTTCCATATTAATGTAATAATTACCCAATATACTAAGAAGTCTTATTAAATGCAAATAACAAATATATTTGAAATTCACAATTATATTATTAGGAAATATTTTAATAATAAATTTATATTGTAAAAAATGAAGTTTATATTGTAAAAATTAGGGTTGAAACATATTAATTGTATTCTTCTTTCGGCTTAGCAAATGATATTTAATTATCCTATTATTTATTACATTTTAGATTTTACAATCCGTTTGTATCATTTTACTGCGTTCTGCTTTTTTGTGCTACTTCTTTCGTGTTTTCTGTGTCATTTGATAATTCAGGTTTTTGCCTTACTCTTTTTTTTCCAATTTTTTTTTTTTACTCTCGTGCTATATTGCACATTATTTTCTAGAAATAATTCAGGAGGGTATTTCGCCTTTTTTTGGGGGGGGGGGGGGGAAACAAATAGCAGCAATCTTTGTACAGCTGCACTTTGTTCTTCTTTAATTTTTTTAATAATACTGTTTATATTCGTCTTCAAAATTAGAAATGCATCTCATTACAGTTATCTGATTTTTACGGGTTTTGTAATTGTAATATTAACTTATCATTTTACTTTATCTTTGTTAAGTTAGTTTTGGTGACTTTATTTCTCCGATGTTAGTTCACATATTGATCTGTAATTACTAAACTACAAGTGACTTAAAGCGGGTTCGTGCAACTGCTTGTACCTAAATTTGCATTTAGTCATGGATTAAAAATTCATTTCCTTTTTGTTTAAGCAGAACTGAGTAATTGTGTAAAAATTTACTGTGTTTCGATTCTCTTTACGAATATATTATCATTAATAAAGTGAAAGGATTTTTGACTGCAAAAAATGAAGTATTTTAACTTTGAATATGCTTTAATTTTAGAATAAAAAGTTAGAATACTTACAACTAATTACATAAAGCAATATTTTCCCCTTGCTATTTCACTGATAAATAATCTAACAGTCAAACATCAATAAAAAAATACCTTCTTTTTTTTGCCGATGTGGCAGACATTTGTTTTGATTACTTTTGCCTATGCACAAGGCGATTTTTTGTAGGCTTCTTCATTGTGAGAATCTCTTGTAGGTGAACCAAGATTGCTTCTAATGACGGAACAAATTAAGAATGCCCATGCATTAGTCGTGATTCGTTAACTAATCGCAATAAGTAAACTGATTGTTTGCGTTATATGGCGTTTTATTACGTTATATTACGTTATATCTTTTGTTATAATTTGAAGGATTTTCTACTGTAGGGTAGTTGCATTTCCCTACCAATTAATTGTTACTTCAAAGAAGACTTCTCGGTTATACTTTCTGTGAGAATCAGAAAAAATTTCCATGGTTCAATAACTTCATTCCAGATGCTTTCATACAGCATGATAAACAGGCTCTTCTCTCCAGAAACATTGATTTATCTTCAACTGGTTTGCCAAAGAGTCTAAATTGTTAAATTGAAATATTAGTTAAGATATTCAAAAATGAAACTAATTTTCGGAATCAAGATAAATAAATTACATAAATAATTACAATTAAACATCAATAAAAAATACCATATTTTTTGCCAACGTGGCAGACATTTTTTTCGATGACTTTTGCCTATGCACACGACGACTTTTTGTAGGCTTCTTCATTGTGAGAATCTCATGTAGGTGAACCAACATTGCTTCCAATGACGGGACAGATCAAGAATGCTCATGTCCTAGTCGGGATTCGTTAACTAATCACAATAGGTAAACTGATTGTTTACGTTATATGACGCTAGATTACGTTATATCCTTTGCTATAATTTTCAGGGATTTTCTACTGTAGGGTAGTTGCATTTCCCTATCAATTGATTGTTACTTCACAGAAGACTTCTTGGTTATACTCTCTGAGAGTCAGAAAAAATTTCCATGGTTCAATAACTTCATTCCAGATGCTTTCATGCAGCACGATAAACAGGCCCTTCTCTCCAGAAACACCGATTTATCTACAACTGGTTTGCCAAGCAGTCTAAATTGTTAAATTGCAATATTAGTTAAGATATTCAGACATGAAGCTACTTTTCGGAATCAGGAGAAAGAAGGTTCCCCTAACTTGTATACACAGAGTACTAATTTGTTTTCGTGTGTGTGTGTGTGTGAATGTAGAGCAGAAACATTTTTCAAGTCACATTCTGTTGCACGACATTTGTTACCAATTGCAATGCAAATTAATTAATTGACAGTATTTATTCTTAGAAAACTTCCTTGTGAAAGCTTAAATAAATCTCTGCATGTGTTTAATATTATTCAAGGTCTCATAACCTTTACTGATTACCCAAGAAAAATATTCTTTGATTTTCAACTTTGTAGGTGATACTCGGTTGCCAAAAATCGCTATTTCAAGGAACGAAAACTGATTCATTTTTTCGCTGATAATGTGAATCAGTTTTCTTTGTCGCCTATAAAGACTTGGTATCGAAAATCTCTTGAGACATTCTTTTCTTTTGACGCTACCATGTATTTTGTACAATTCTTGAATTATTTAGCTCTTTTAAACTCGTCTTTCAAATAAAAAAGAGAAAATTATGAAAATTATTAAGTGCTCATTTAAAAGATTAAATATAAATATACAATGATACTAACTATAATTTATTTTTTTAAAAATTTATCCTTTCAAACAGGCAAAAGAATTAACTGTAACTTGAATGGATCTTTGGGGTCGGCAATCTAAGAAAAAACCAGCAAAGGGAGGTATAAATAATAAGAAGTACAAAGCTTTTACGAAGCTTAGAAGAAAGGTCTCCGCAGTGTAGAGGTACTTCGGTACAATCTGTGAACTAGTTGATTGTTTTTTCAAGCGGGAAAAATAATTTATGTTTAGATATAAATTATTCGATTCAAATACATTAGTTTTAGCACTACATTATAAACCAAAAACATTAAATGTTACAACATTACGTGTTACATTACATGTTACAATATTGCATGTTAACATGGAATTTTACATGTAATGTGATTGTAATGTGAACATGTAATGTAAACATGTAATGTGATTGTAATTTTTTTGTTTTTAATGTTTTGTTGCAATTTTTTTCATGTAATGTTTTTGTTGTAAACATAAACATTGCATGCTACGTGTTTACAACAAACATACAGCAGTACATTTTATTGATGTATATTTAAAATAACTATAATACAAATGATTGTGTTGAAGATTTTCGAAAATTAATAACTGATTATTTTATTTTATTTTAAACTGTTAACAATGTATTACATTTTTCGTTGAAAATGTCAAACAGTACTTTATTTTATTAGGGATTGGGTTCCAGTTGTTGTTATTTAAATTTCTCGAAAGAACTTTACTAATATATTCTGATTCTGATGTAAAATATATTATTGCATCCTTTTAAACAAATTAAACTTATTTGCTTGAAAGTCAAAGTAACTTAATGCATGTAGCTAATGAAACTTGAACAGAATATATGGTTTCTGCAACTTATTTATAAATTTAACAAGGCTGAAAAGTATTCTTTTACAATTTCGTAGGTGCTTTGAGTCTATTAAATTTCATTTCATTTACATAACACATTTCTCTGAATTATAACTAGTTTGTCGCAAAATCATCAGACTAAATTTTTCATTTCTTTTAAAGAAACTTTAAACATACCATTCGTGCGTTAGAAATTGTCTTGTTATAGAAATAGTCATTAGTTCCAAAATCAGAAATTAAAGTTGCATCTTCTGACAATTATTAAATAATTTATTACATTTCTCGTAAATTTCACGAATTAAATTGCCAGTTAAAAGGCAAAATTTACAAAATTGCGAAAATATTTCTTGACGACTTAAGGTACCTGCCTAAGTTAAAATGACTGTTCTGGAGTAAATTTTAATTTTTTTTTTTGTTTGTTTAATTTGAAAATGCAATCTTTTAGTATACTAAAATTGATTTATTTTTATTCTTACAATTATCAGAAGAGGAGAAATAGCCAATTTAATAAACCAGAAGTTATGATTAAAAGAATGAAATTAAAATCTTAAAATGCATTTCTAGAAATCTAATTTTTGAGTTACTTTTGTATACGAGAAACAAAAAAGTTTTAAATATATTTCAATAAAATTTTGCAGTAAGGACTTATATATAACTAACTATGATTTGAAATAAAAGCTAAGCTCTATGCGTTAATTTAATCATTTTATAGATACCTCTACATAATTTTTTATTATTAATCTGTGTTTTTCTACATATATTGATCTGTTAATTTAATTTTCGGAAATATTGTAAAACTTTTTAGCTTATTGCACAGGTAAATGTCGCAGTAGTATATAATGAAAAGGAAATTAAAATATATTTAGTTGTTTTGAGTGAATAAAAATTTTACTAGAAAAATAATTTGTTTTCGTAATTTAATATCTCATTTGAAATAAAAATATACGTATTTAATCAGTTTTTATATTTTTTGAAAGAAGGGCTCTGAACGTAGGCAGATAGCTTAAAATAAACAAAGGAAAAGCGCAGGGTGACGGCAGACATATAGCGGTATGAGATATCGTTGGCCTTTCAATGGTAAAAATGTCGCCTTTAGGGAATGGTGGACATTAAAATTTATTTTTTTTACTCTTCCTCATAGAGATACGAAATTTTGCACCTATATACATTTCACTATAACTATATAGAATACCTTAAAAGAATTTCCAATCTCATTATAATTTTAAGATTTTTTTAAAAAATTTGAAATTTATAAACAAAATTTTTATATGCTCTTTGCGACTTAATTTTTTAGATATATCCTCAATTTTGCATTTTAACCACTTTAAACTGTACAACAAACAAACCTGGGTATCATTTAATTAATCAGTTGAATAGTTAATTTGTGAGAGATTTTTATTTCTGAATTTCATCCCGATTTTCATTGAAATTTTCCCTTTTAGTAAGTTATAAATCAAATTTAATTACCTTAATGAAGTCCTAGGTATGCATTTTAAAATTGAGTGCATGGAAGTTTTCATACACAATTGTAAAATGCATACACATTTTTTTTGTAAATAGTATCAGGATGCTTCCTTATCAATTTCTTGAATTTTGAACAAAAATTCAACAAGTCACATGGAGCATTTAAAAAATCTATAAACTGTTTTAAGAAAAACACATTTAAAGTTTATTTCTACACTTGCCCTTTATAAATTACTTCGTAGGAACTTCATAAAGGATTTTTTTTACTTGAAAAATACTATTTTGGTACTATTGATCTACAGAAATATAGTTTTTTTACAATAACACAATCAATATTACAATAAAAAGATTTGCTCAAATAAAGGTCCACCGTTCCCTAAGTGGTGTATCGACATGACGTAGACGTAGGACCATCGCTACCTAACGGGGAGCTCCGCTGCCTGGATCAGCAACCGCGAATTCAATTAAAGTAGAAAAATTAGAATCCGCAGAGATTTTAAGAATCAATACATCAGCTATGGTTATGAGTTCGGTTTTAAGTGTCTGTTTATTATATAAACTTTTGTGGTCATTTTATTTTGTAAAAAAAGGCATATGTAATATAATTTTTATTTGAATCGTTAATGAGGTGACTGCTTAGTCGTAAATGTAATATTTTACACCATGCAAACAATATCCTTGACACATTTTTTTTTAACAATAGACTTGACAGTAGATATTTTTATTCTGACACCCTCTTAAGAGATTCATATCGTAATACAAAATACTTTCTACAGGTAATTTCTTTAACTATAATTCTTAAATAAGACTGCTCCCAAGTTTCAAAATTTAAAAAAAAATATGTATTCCTTAATCATTATTTCCTAGGAAATTCACATATATCAGCTAGTTTTGGGGGACTCCCATTTGATATAGAATAGCCGAAATTACTATTTTTAATAAATTGAAAAGATAGTTTGAAATCACCATTGGTTGCACCACAGAGAAATTCACTTGTCACATCTTACTTTTTTACATCCTCATAAGCTTATTTACCTCATATCCTCTTATGCTTTTATCCTCCTAAGCAGTTTTTTCTGATAAAATTTTTATTTGATTTCCTTTTTATCTTCTTCCACGTAAATTATAAACACGTACTATATGTCTACCACTGCGTTTCCTTCGGTTCAGTCTCAACATCTTATCATTTAATTTTAAAAATGTCCACCGCCTATGTTATAAGGCATGTAATGTTTAAACACATCATTTAAATAAGCATTTGTAAATTTTGAACCGTTCGCTCAAATCAAACTTTGAAGCAAACGTAATACATATAAGACAAACATTTATTATAAACTTTACACGAATAATTAAAAATTCACTAAAAACTGTTACTTAATCTTATTCCATGGCTATGTTTATTTAACAAAAAATTAGTACTTAATAGTAATGAAGATTTACATTTCTTAAGAAACGTAAATGAAACACGAAATAATTCTGATAAATATAATGAACGCAAAATTGAAAATTCTTCTTTAAAAAAATCGAAAAATCTAATTTGACAAGTATCATAGCTCATTAAATTCTTGTTGCGTTTATCAAAAATATAAAGGCTGAATATTTTTCAATTTATATAAATTATACTTATTACATTTTAAGTAAATTTCCAAGCCCGGAGAATATTTCTAGCCATTCCCTTTGCTTAAAAACGCTGTTGCCAACCATACAGCCATCGATCGACTTCAATATATTCTTATTTCACCAAATTAAAGTATTTTCAGAAATTTAATGAAAGTTTTCGTAATCTGAAAGTTTTTAAATTCTGTATTATTTTGAGCATTTTTCCGCGTTGTCCCCTAACCGTTCTCTTTTATTAACAACTAATTTGTGAAATACGCTGCTGAATATTTTTAAAAAATTATTCTTATTAGAAACAGGTACCATTAATATCATACTAATTAATTAATTTGTTAATTTTTATATTTGGATAAACTTTCAGAACGATGGAATTTTTAAAAAAAAGCAAAAAAGATTTTTTTTGTCCATGTTTCTTTACCCGCATACATACTACCATTATATATTGAAAGGATGTGAGTGTATATACGTATGTCCAAATTTTTCTTCCACCATACTAAACGCTATTACAATCCCTCGCTTTATATGTACGTACATTGAATATGCTTTTAAACATAATGGATAAAATATAATCGAACTATACTGTAGTAAATAAAAATATATAATAATGTTTAACGATGTATTCAATAAGTATATCAATGGAGAGTGGTATTTTGAACGTTATTTTAAAAACAAAATTAAAGTAGTCTTGGGTAAAAATAAAATGCTATTAAAATGAGGATTGGCGCTTTTACATGCTGTTACACCCAAAGTTTAGCATTAATTTTAAATAACATTTCTCCTGACATTATTATTACTCTATCAATAATTTTTGAAACTACATGAAAAATTGATCACCCTATTTTTATCGGTATATTTTAATACCTCTCGTCGATGCTATCCCTAATCCCGACGTGGAGACAATTTTACTTTACAGCAAGATTGTATCCCCTCTTGTGTTACTGTAGGGTGTATCACAGAGCTGAAGAGTATAATGAGAAGGCATATCCTGAGGTGGGTTTAGTTCACGTAATTATTCTAGGGCAACTGACGTTAATCCTAGAAGGTAAATTATGGATATCGTAAACTATATTCAGAGGTAGAGGGATTTGAAGAAAACTCATTAACTTAGAGGTATTTTATTTCGACTGAGTGTAAAGTCAAAAATAAAAAGCAGTTACAGGTGTTTTGCCAAGTTCATGATTATGTTTATGACCTCAACTAGCTCGGTTTTAAATTTTACTACCTTTTTCAATAATTTTGTTTTAAGTATTTATAAATATGGAAATATTGATTCATTGTTTTAACAGTCAAATTTTTCCCGAAATAATTATCGGGTATCCCGGCGATGTCACGAGCGGATTTCTCTTCCCCAAAATGCAAATAATCACGCCAGTTATGCCCTCCGTTCATAGGGATATCTGAAACATCTTGAAGGCCCTAAGACAAAAAAAAAATAGTCACATTTTTCCAGACATAAATATTGGGTACCCGGTTCTGTACTTAACCGTCAAAATGGTGACGTCATAGAGCCTAAACTTCCGAGATTTCTGATACCGAACCGAAAAGAATGAATATATCGAGACTACTCGGCATTCCCTGGCCTGGCTGCAGGTCACCAACACCTCGTGTACATAATACTTGTTGTTGCTTATGCTACTCGACCGACAGCAACATCAGATCAAGTCTCGAAGGCTATGGGCGATGAAGGTGCGGCTCCTGTTTTGACTGGCACCACAAGGGTCGGAGTCCGACTTGGCCAAAGGACCAGTCCCGCAATTTTGAACCGAGTCAAGTGACGAGACCAGAACACTTACCTTGCACATCCAGAGGTAATTTTGAGAACATGGAGGGCATTGCACCCACAACAGCTTTACGTGAACCGTCTGCCATTAGTGTGCACGGCAGTGGATTTGTGATCAACGAGTATCGAACCAGTGACTTTCAGATCACTAGCCGGCTGCCCTTGCCAACTGGGCCACTGCGCCCCTAAATACTTGACACAATACTTGATTCCCAATATAATACCCGATCACATTTCCCGCCATAAAAGCGGCTAATGATCACACCGGTGACGCCTTTCAAAGTTTTTGTGAAAGTCCTTTCAGGCCCTAAGATCTATCAACAGTAAAAATTTTCCCGAAATGTATATCGATTTCCCGGTTCTGTAATTATCCGTCAAAACGGTGACGTCATAGAGCCGAAACTACTGAGTTTTTTTATCCCGATCCGAAAATAATGAATATGTCGGTACGATTCGACATACCCATTCTTGGCTGGAGTTCGCTGACACCTCGTGAGACATACTTTTCGGTTGAAAATGTATTCTGGCAGTTAATGCAATTTAACACTAATCCAAAATGAATGCATACAGCTGTGGCGCAACTGGAAGGAACCGTCAAGCCACCAGAAGACACAAAATACATTAAAATAATAATAATAATAATAATAAACAAAAATCAGGATTATATTTCCTTAATCCCCCACCCCTTTCCTTAAAGAATTAATCGATTTTTCGACTGATGCTTGTAAGACACAACATTCTAAAAATAACTTCTGAATAGATTAATGTTTATGCGATCAACTTTGTGCTATCAAAGATAGACGTTTAAAAGCTCACACCGTGTTCTTGAACAAAACCAGGGTGTATATAAATTCATGTAACTCTTGCATGCATGTGTATGAACATGTATGCGGGTCGATGCTGCAGCTATATTTGGATTGATAAAATGTTATTTCACATTATTAATTACATTGATAAAACCTTCACTAAAATTTATACAGTAAAACATCCGAGTGCTAAATGTAAGAAAACATACACAATTAACTAAGTAGAGATCGCTAAACTTTCTCTGATGTTGTAAATCAGAATTTTGGTCTGTTCTCATCTTTGTATCTTTTTAATGAACCCGTTGTGTTTTTATCCAGGCATGACGTCACTTATCGTCAAGTGGTTACTGGTTGTCGAGAATATTCAGCTTGAGTAATATGCCGTTCTCGTCTCTGAATTTACCAGTTTACCCTTCCCCGTACGATGATCATTATTACTGATCATTGAAAATTAAAGTTGTAAGTTACGATTTTAATCTTTTTGTTTCAGAATTGAGAAAACATAACAAAAACTGTGCTTCTAATTTCGGTATGCAAACTTTACATTGAGCTAAACAAAATGAAGGTACGGTCACTTGAGTTTTGAAAGTTCGGGTTTCTCAGAAGTAAATTATCTCACGTGAGAAATAAAAAGACACAATGCAACGCTGCACTACTGGCTGCAGACCTAACAGCACTGAAAAAATAAAGGAGAAACGAATGAAATCTTATTCATAAGGTTTGACAGCGCAACTGAAGTTTGTTGCCATAACTCTGACAAACTCTACCTTTTCAGCATTTGCTAATCAGTATAATGTAAGGCATTGAATTAAAGAATTCCTCAAAACTGACAGAACTAAATTTCTGTATTGCGAAATACACTGCCTTACTCACCACAAATTGTCAACTGTTACAAACTGCATTCAGGGCAGACCCGGGCCGGTGAATTGTGGCGCCTGAGGCTAGTTTTAAATACGGCCACACTCGTAAATTTTAGAGAGATTCTAAGAAATAAATATACAGTGTGTCCAGCGAAGGAGTCCCTGATTTAAAAATTCAAAAACTCGAAAACAAAGATCCGTAGAAGAATGCAACAAACGGTATAGTTATCATGAAAGCTGTAAGAATTTTATACACTAATTTTCGAAATAGTTACAAGAGCTGCCACCAGATGGCGTTCTACAACTCGTATCAGCATGCATAAATAAACTCGTAGTCTTTGCAAGCAGTCTTTGTAATTACTACATCACAGTCTTTTCAAAATGTCCACCATTCGCTATACGGAGGTGGCGCAAACAAACAATAAAATTTTCCATCACACCCTGTACTGTCTTAACAGAAATCGACCTGCCACACAGATCGCCTATTGAAGCTTGTCCAGCGTGGTGGGATGGTTCCTGTAGACAATATATTTTAATACGCGCCACAAAAAAATAGTCACAGGGACTCGGGTCCGGCAAATATGGAGACCAATCCATGCCTGCGGAAATAAAATTTGGCTAACAGCGCCATCTGTTAGCAGCTTTTGTAACTATTTCGAAAATTAGAGCATAAAAATTTTACAGCTTTCACGATAAACATACCGTTTGTTGCATTCTTCTACAGATCTTTGTCTTCGAGATCTTTAATTTTGAAATCAGGGACTCCTTCACTGGACACACTGTATCTCAATGGAAATTGTCTGCTTATTAGAATAACGGACATTTTAACGGAACAACGGAAAATATGTATTTATTTTAAAGAGATTTATTTTTAAAAAATAAAAAATTTAAATTTTACAGAATTTTTAAAAAAGCAGTAAAAGTAAATAAATTTTAAATATAATTTGTTATGCAATGAAAATAATTTCTAAATCATTCTTCGAGTCTTATGGCAGTAAATTGCTTGATTGGATTTTTATAATTTATCGTTTTTCATACCGTCTTTTCCATAGCGAAATCATTCAATCGCTCTTGTGTTGTTGTTGTTCATAGATAATTCTTTAAAGTTTTCAGTTTAGAAAAAGTGCGCTCAGCTGTTGCTATGGTGATGTGGTGTCAGTAGAGATCTTAGAGCTACAAAAAACTATGGAAATATGCTTTGAAAATTGCTTTCGCATGATTTGAGATTCAGCAATTGATAAAAAAATTGTCAAAATATTGGCTTATATTTGTGCTTTTATATGAATTTTGTAATATGTCAGATTAAACTATTCAAATTTTTTCGTTATTCGTTAAAAATTTCGTCTTTTTACCGTCTCGTTTGGCCCCTCTTTCAATCCGGCGCGTGAGGCGATCACATCACCTATGGGGCCGGCTCTAATTCAGCGTATTAGTTTTTAAAAATCTCAGAAGACTGATAGAAATGATTAGATATGTTATAACGCCTTTGAGCTGTTACATATACTTTTCTATTTATTTCATTTTACAAATGAAAAAAAAAAGTAATTCTACCAAAAAACACTTCTTTATGTGTGGTTCACACTTTAAACTCTCGTAGCATTGTGGCTTACAGGAAACTTTTAAACGTTAAACAGGAACAAATGACTTCTTGACAAATGACTTCCTGAAATACACAGTATTAAATGGACGGCTACATGTTTCAAACTGATTAAGAGTTCATCGCCAGGTCGAGGACCATTAGGTGTTTAGCCCTACGAGCAATTCGCAAATGGTCATCAGTATTTGTGAAATGTTTATCGTGAAAATTACACGCAATGCTCCTTCGACAGAATTAGTTCTAAACAAGTAGTCGCCCCTTTCATCAAATTGTGGAATTAAGGAGTTGTGTGTTACTATTTTCGGAACACTGGTATCACGGTACAAACTGATATATGATGCCAGTAATCTATGGCCATCCGCGGCCTAAACTTTCATCCCTCATAAATATTCTTATTGCGTACAGTTTGAACAGTAAGGATGTAATGAATTTTTCAATTCAGGGCATAAATTGTAAAATGGTGGAAAATTTCTCAATTAAATTATTGATTACAAAATTACTAATATTGAACTAACTCTGAACCTGATAGATTTTCCAATATTCTGCTTTTAAAAATATTTTTTAACGTATGTTTAATAAATGAAACATTTATACCGTTAATTGTGCGTATGATTAATGAAGAAATAAGGTTCATGATGACCGTATATTACATCATTAAATATTAAACAGCCTTATTGTTGAAAGATCAGAATTGCAGTCATCGAGAGAAGAGTCTTCAGAAGCATCCTTGGTGGTGACAAAGAAAATAGTCTATGAAGCACACGTTTTAATTCAGAAATCTATAGATTTTTAAAGAGCCCTATATTATTAAAAATTTAAAATTTTTTAATAATATCGGGCCTCTCATATTCTAGCAATATGAGAGGCCCAGTTCATTCAAGAATGTACTGGACCTCTCATATTGCTAGAATGGATGAAAAAAATCCAGTAAAGAAGATTTTTATTGCAAGGCCCTTTACTGGTCGGAAAAGATGAAGGCCAAAACTATGATGGCTTGACTCTTGTTGAATCAGATTTTAGAGTGATTGGAGTGAGAAACTGGAAGACCAGGTCTAGAAATAGGTTATCCTGGAAGAATCTTCAACAGAAGGCCCTGGCCGACCTTTGGCTTCTAGTCAAATATAATGATGATGATTGTTGAAAGATACATTTAAATTTTACTCTTAAATTTATGGACATGGGCCCTAGGTAGCCTTGTGGTAGCACGTTGGGCTTCGGACGGAGGGTGCTTAGTTCGAATCCCTACGAATGTCATTGTTTATCTTCGTGTATAGACCAAAGATGGGCACGCTAAATCCCTTTACGGGAAATACCTTCTATATGGTCAGAGAAGGAGGGAAGGTACGAGCTCTAAAGATGTCGATCCTACGGGTGCTTGGACAAAATTAAGGTGTCACCTGGAAGCAAGTTTCACTCACCTCTGTGGTTCTCTCAGCAAAGAAATAGTCTGCAATTTCCATGGTATACTAGGCAAATGTCTTACGACAAGTGCCTCTAGATAAAAAAATATTTTGACATTCCCCCTCCCCTTTTTTTTGGTTTAAACGTATATAATATTTGTATTATAGAATACCGTAACGAATATATTCAATGAGCATCGAATAAAAAAAGAGAGAAATATTTGAATGTTGGCTTCATTAGAGTTTAAATCATTTTCTGAGAATTTCAAAACATTTGAAGAGTGGTATTGTATTCTAAAATGGATTTTCCCTTTCCTGTCCGGTTAATAGTATAAGAAGAGTGAAGCGAAAATGAAAAGCTTAATTTTTTTTTTTTAAAAGTTACCTCTTTTATCTCTTAAGAAATGTTTCAAATTGAATATGAGTCTATTAAAAAACATAGCGTAATCAAAAAGGGGAGAATGCAAAATTTTTATTCATTAGGCAGTATTAATAGAAAGACTTTCTTTAGATCAAGAGCTGAATATGAAAAACTGGACTCCATGAATTCATGCCGATGAAAAAGCACAATAAGGAAATTAATTACATTAATGCCTTTCAAGAAAAGTTTTAAAACGAGGGAGATTCATATTTGATTATTCGGAATTCAATGAAGAAAAAAGTAAAAAAAAAAATGAAGGAATATTTGAGATGGAAAATACTTTAAAAAATCATAGTAGTTGACAGAAGTTTAATACAGAAGTTTCAAATAAATGATATTCAATGTGCTTTGCTTTTTATCGGGAAATTATAATGAACACCGTTGGGTGTATTTTAAACAATCAATGGATGTTCTTTGGAAGAAAAAAGAAGAATTGGAGAATTTCAGATTAAAAAGTGTAAAGAAATTTCTTCAGTCTCTCTGACTGTTGAATTTCAATCTCAAAAGAAACTACTTTACATGGAAAAGAGGGAAAATCTGCGTGCCAGATATAAACGATAATAAGCGTATAGAAATAAGAACCACGCCAAACTTTTATAATTTTCTTGTGAGACCTCCTGCCTGTTATAAATATTACGAGACTAGTGTAAATATGTGCAATTAGTTATTCATGAACATCGAAGCAGCTTTTGTTTGTATATTAAAAAAAACGGTGACATTTCTCCTTTAAAAACTTTAGTTATTTAGATCTAAACCTTTTCTGTAAAACAAAATCTCAGTTTTACTTAAAGCATTCTTTTAATGATATCCGAGACCACATATTGTTCAGTCCTAAACATTATTGTTAACACATTCTTTAAGAAAAACTCGACTTCTGTTTTTTTATAGCTAATAAATAAACGTGACCATTAAAGTAAAATGTAATTCGCATAAATTATTTAAATAAGTACATTTAAATCGAATAGATTGAAAGAATTTGTGAAAATATTATTTACTGATAATTTTAAAGAGCTTCAGGCTTCCTATATTAACGCATTCAAACCTTAAGATTAAAATAAATGCTGGTTGCACCTATTAAGCTGCAATATAAGGATAATAAAATTATAACAAAACGCTTATTTATAATTATCTTCTTTTTAAAGCTTAAAGAAGCAGAATATAGTTGTTTGATCAAACACATAAATCAGATTTAGTTGAATAAAAACAAATGCTTTGCATATCCTCTTCTGTAATTCGCGTATAAAACTATGCAAAGAGACTTCATATTATACAATCTTTCATTTCATTTTCTCTGAAATTTAACTTACGGATCCCAAATGAGCAAGACTTTAACATCTTTGCCGGCCGCTCAGACTGTAGCATTAGATTAATTGCGGGCTTTACCTTTGTCTTATTTCACGGTTTAATTAAAATTAGTAGCTTTATTATGAAGGTTGTACTCTCAAATTAGCTACATGTACAACGTTAACGTGCTTCGCTAATTAATTATTAATAACAGTTTTTTCACGTTGTTTAAAAGTTGCATTTATTTCCTCAAGAATTCCTATTGTACTGTTTATATATACAATAAAGTTGATTAATTCTTTTCATGCGTAATCTAAACATCAATTAAAAAATTTTCGACTTAGAAAAGTAATTTTTAACTTGAACGATTCAGTGACAAGATGAACCATCTTTTTCCAAACTTTATAATACTAATAAAACACTATTTTTTCTAATTTTCTTCTTCCTTTGGTTAGAATGATATCTGTGGCACTAAAGTTAATTGTTGTGGTTAGTACTTTGCGTTTATATGATAAAGAGTGATTGCTCATATGTACATACACAAATCAATTTATTAAACATAAGAATAAAATACAAATACTTATACATTTCATGATATATCAGGTGCATAATAATACTAAAATTACTAATTTACTAATTAACAATTCTTAAGTGATATATATCTATGGCAATATATGTTAATACTTACTGTGACTTCCCCTATCATTACCCTACGTGATCATCTAATTTATCATTATTCAGTGAGCATATAACATGGAATTACCAAGTACACACAAAATTCCCATACCTGTAGCATTTTTCACTCGCACAGTTGGGAAGGCGCTTTCTTTACTATAGAATGGGGTCTGCTCTTGACAATAGCGGGGATGGCTGGATTGCGCCTCTCTCCTATTGGTCAACTGGAAACCGGACTCTACACCCTTGGGTGATGGCGTACGATAGACGCGTGATTTCGGCAATGATCATGGTCACTTCCACGCTGAACTGGATTACCTCCTTCTAGGGAACTCCTTCTAGGGTTAAGGGCTGGTCGCCGCGTCTTGTCCTCTCCTTGGGTCGGCAAGCGTGCGTAGCTTGTTCGGGTCGGAGCAGGAGTTTTTCAGGGTAATTGGCACTTCAACGGGCAGGCATTTCACGCACTGGAACAGGGGGCTTGCGCTTGCTTCTCCAATAGTCATTAAGGCTGTTTCACTAATACTTTTATCTCTACTTCAGACTACTATCACTATGGCCGATCGTCGCATCTACCTGCTTCTTTCGAGCTCAATCTACATCTCTTATGATACGTGTAGAGTCGTACGCACACAATACACTATGTGTATTAGTACGACTGCCTCTCTATGCCAGGTTCAGTCTGTACGTGACTCTGCATCACTATCTATCTCCCTAACTAACGATGGGGCTTACATACCCGCCATGCTAAATCAACTGCGGCCATTTCAGTTTTTTGATTCTGCCTGCTCTTCTCGATTTCTCAAATAAATCTACTCTGCTCAACTTTTCTCACTCTGAACATAACTTCAACTCCTTCACTCTGGGCTTCCATTGGTGGCCACCTTCTGACCAATGGGCCAACTTGAACCTATATTATTGGCCGAACATATATTTCATAATTATTCTTCTCCCAATCTAAATTGAAGGGGGCGCCCGTCCCTGTTTTTGACGCCCTCCTTTCTGGGGTTCCCTCACATTCCCAAATTCTCACGACTCCCTTTGACCTCCTACTGTACTCCTAACGAAGTGAACATCATAAATTCCTTTATCTCCCTTTTCATCTTTAACTCCGAACCCCTTCCATTTCTAATTTTCGCCTGCTTAGTTCATCAAATTCAGCTGGCCCCCCTTCACTGTCCGTATTTCCTTTCAACTTGGCATCTCTCGTCTCCATTTTCGACTAAGGAGTTCGTTAAATCCAGCTGGTCACCATTTATTGCCCTTTCTGAATATATTCTTCTGACATTATTTTTGTGCCTATCTTGCATCTGTTTTATTTGCGAAAACTCTGTCGCTCCCAATGCGACAATATCAAAATATTGAATGCCTTAATAAAAATTTATATCGGTCTAATGTATCCTAAATGTTTCATGTTTTCTTTAACAAACCTCTTTTAAATCTAAACACCATCCCAAGAATTGTCAATTTGTAAGTCTTATATACTTCTTATAAAACAAATAGTTGTAAAAACAAATTTAATTTTAGCGATTCCATGACAGTATGATCCATCTTTTTCCAAATTTTATGATACTAATAAAGGACAACTTTTGCTGATTTTCTGCTTCCTTTGGTTAGAATAATATCAAAATATTAAATGCCTTAATAAAAATTTATATCGGGCTTATGTATCCGCAATGTTTCATGTTTGCTTTTAAAAACTTCTTTTGCATCGAAACACCATCCCAACAGTTACCAGTTTGTAAGTCTTATATACTTCTTATAAAACAGATAGTTGTAAAAGCAAATTTAATTTTAACGATTCCATGACAATCTTATCCATCTTTTCCCAAACTTTATGATGCTAATAAAGCACAACTTTTGCTGATTTTCTGCTTCCTTTGGTTAAAATAATATCTTCCTTAAGAAAAATATATATCGAGCTTATGGATCCGTAATGTTTGATGTTTGCTTTAACAAACTTCTTTTAAATCGAAACACCATCCCAACAACTGTCAATTTGTGTAAGTTTTATATACTCTTTATTTTAAAAGCTAAACTATATTCTAACAACCGGTTGGTTATCTTTGAATAAATATACTCTAAGGCTCTTTTGAAACGGGAATAGTTTGCGCAGTTGTAAATTGTTATTGAGACACTTCGTATTTAATTCTTAGGGAACGTTATTACATAATACTGAATTTCAGTAAGAGATGAAGATTGGAGTTAGCTGTCAACTAAATATGTCCCTTCCAAATATACCTCTGAAGCGGTGATGACCTTTAATTTTCTAAAACTTATCTGGCATGATATAAGGAGAAATTTTAACTCAAAATTGATATTCTGGTTTCGTTAAAAATGGGATACAGAGCATTTTGGATCTCTTTAATTTTCTAATATTGTTTAATTTTCTAGTGTACGAATTATTTAGTTGTAGGGTAAACCTAAACCGACTACTTTGATTTTATAAGCATTAAGTAATAAAATATTTGCTATTGGAGAAAGTTTTTATAGAGAAAGTTTTTTAAGTAAAAAGGCTTGACAAAAGCACATTGCGTGTTTTGGGGGGTTAAGATTTCTCTTTCCCTGGAGTTTTGGGTTATAAAATAAGTCCTGATCGAGATTATTCGAGACGGATGGAGTATTTTCCCCAGGGCCCGTCTTCAGTTGCCTTTAGTGAGTAACTCTATTTGGAATTCTTTAATTACTCAAAATTCGTTTCCCGATAGTAAAACAAGATCAAAGGCAACTATCTTCTTTGTCAAACTGAGTGCTTCATTAAAACAATTTGTAGTTTTGATCTGGGACTCAGATATAGAGTAAAATATGGTGTAGAAAGTCTCTTATGGAAGGGATTTTACATAAGTTTCAAGTTAAAATGACTGCTGCGAGGGAAATTTGAACTTCAATGTTTACTTTAAATAACTACAATTTACTTACAGAGCAAGAATACAAATTGATAGCTATTATTTACTGGATAAAACTATAAACTCTAGCAAGATCATAGGTTTAGCGTGCTTTAAACTTTTTTCTTTTTTTGGGGGGGGGGGCACGAATAGAATTTAGTTAGGGCCCTCCTCAGCGCATTGACTACCGGACGGTCTTAAAATATGAAATATTATGATTTTTTTAAAGTTGAATATCAATAGAATTGATGTTTGAGTAGTATTCAAAAGTTATACAATAAGAATAATAAATATAATATAAATAAAATGAGAAAAAATATAGCATCGAATTTTTGTTATGGATCATATCATTGTTAAAAACTATGTTAATGTTAAAGACATAATCGGAATGTTCAGATTCACAGTTTGAAATGGCGGCAAAAAACCAACTTTCTTAAAAGCTTTCTAGAATTTCTGATTTTAGCTGAACTTCTAATAGCATTTTAATTTATTTCAGTTAAGTTGGAGGGGCACGTGCCCCCCTGCCCCCCTCCCCGACGCTACGTCTATATGCAAGATCGCATTAGGAAGTAGAACCCATTTACACAGTACCTTCGTTACCACCAAGGGAATCGCGTGTTTTACACAAACATAATTTCCTGTGGCACTGTAGAGATCCAAATTAAAATGCGTTAGTAAATCTATATTTTTTAACAAGAAATATTCATATTAACAATGAGCAAGAATAAAGATAATTTCTCTTTAAAAAATCTGCATACAAAAAGATACAATAGAAAATATATTGGATTTCACTAGACTGTTTGCTCCAAATTAATAAATAAAAAAAAACCTTATAATGCTAATGAAAGTTCATAATGGTGATGTGATTTAATATATTATTCATTACAATAGAAAATTTTAGGTATTATATGATGAGCATATTTAAAATAAATATTGTTGATTCATACAAAAATATTACGATCCAACTTCTATGTAAATATTGCACAGATTCCTTTTTTACCTATGATAATAAAAAAACACAAAATGAAATGTTTACTAAAACATTATATAATATATGTAATATTTAAAAACATTATATTATTCTTAATCTAATATATTGGATTTCACTAGACTGTTTGCTCCAAATTAATACTTTAAAGGCGTTTGGAAATCCGATTATACAAAAGGTTTGTTCTTCAAGGCTCAATAATAGACACATTACTTCGCTTTATGATTAAGGTTTTATAAAAAAATTATACATAATTTCAGCTCGAAATATTAAAATATTGCAATTTCCATACATTACACAGCATGAACCTTTTACTTAGCTTAAATTTACGACACCAATTAGAAAAATTATATAATATATGTAATATTTAAAAAAAACATTAATATCATTCTTTATCTAATATATTGGATTTCACTTTGAATAGTGTAGACTGTTTGTTCCAAATTAATACTTTAAATGCGTTAGGAAATCCGAATATGCAAAAGGTTTTGTTCTTCTTCAAGGCTCAATAATATACACATTACTTCGCTTTATGATTAAGGTTTTATGAAAAAATATACGTAATTTCAGATCGAAATTATAAAATATTACAATTCCCACACATTACACAGCATGAACCTTTTACTTAGCTTAAATTTACGACACCCATTTGTGGTGAAATATTACCATGATAGCGTCTAAAAACGCATTTAACTCACTTTGGTTTCGAAAATATAGACCCATTTTTTATAATTTACTGTTGTTTATGAAAGAATAAAGTGTAATTTCCGAGAAAGTGAAATGATGTTTGATCTGAGCTGTTTAAAAAAAAGGTTTACTAAGAAATCTGAAGCTTGAATAAATAAAAAAAAATCATGCAAGAAAGTAAATAAATATTCCACCAAAATTAAGGTAGTATTTGCTAATAATGTGTATATATAAAAAAAAAAGAAATTTAAACCTCAACTGAAAAAATTTCCATACAAATAAACTGGATAAAAATGATATTCTTAATGATTTAGAAATTACAAAGTTGGTAAGTTATTTGGTGTGGATCGCTGCAGTTATCTTTGAAAATACCAGGATTGCTCAATAAATAACCATTATCTAAATAAACTTTTCGGACAATAGTGTTCTGCTATTAGCCTTAAATAGAGCAAAATTTCTTGAGAACTCTTGTCAGAGAGTAACGAAGGGTAAGCTTATGTTTGGGTTAACGGCTGTTCAGACAAAGTTTCAATAGCATTGCAATTCGAACAGTTAAGAAGAAGTACTTCGAAAGTGTTAAAAGAAAAATCAAAAGAGAAAAACAAACGGTCTCAGATACATAAGTCATGTTTCGAAAAATATATGTTGATGCGAACATGCCCCATTTTATATCTTTTAACCCCGTAACGATCGCATAATTTTCAAGAAAACGGTAATAAAAGTGCCTATTTTTTCCATAGGTTTCCCTTTATTTCTTGATCTGCCACATCTAGTTTAAATTAAACCATCCCCAATTATATTATAAATAGTCTGGTGCTACCATCTGGTATATAAAATAAGGAATAAAAAATTTTCAGGGTAAATGATATGGATTGTTTTAATCATTTTCGTGCATTACTTTTAAACACTCCAGCTCCGAAATATCACGGGCACGAGAAATAGAATGCAAAACCTCAGCCCGTAATTTTGACGGGAGCGAGAAGGAAGGGGTTAAGGGGAATTAAAGAATGTGAATGGGAATAATGATAATCAAAGATGCTAGCTTAAAGTTCATTGAGAGTCTTTGGATGAAGATAGGTGTACTAGCAAGCAGTGTGCACTCAACACTATCGTTGCGAGAGTATTACTTTTACCCAACTTTCATTATTTAATACAAAGCAACCTTATATTAGAAATTACTAAAGGTTATTAAGACTTCACTACGCAATGAATGGTCTCATATGAAGAGAAATTTCGGGAATATATATATCTCGGAAAAGACAAACAGTTACCTATCGCACAATCCTTGTTCTTGGCCTACTTATATTTTATTTATTATTATCCTGATATAGGTGTAAGATAACATAATATATTGTTGTAGTGTATGTAAATAACTAAAACCCACATTGAACTGAAGTACAAAACACAATTCGTTCAACTGCATTCTATTTTGTAATGAAGGACGTCAAGAGCTACCACCCGAGACTGGGTAAAACTTCCTACTGGAGTCGCACGTTTTTACGCCGTTCCCTGGGGTGCAAGACATGAGGTCTCAAATATTTAAAATCAAATCAAGTCACAAGCAAAGAGAGATGGAAAGTTTTTTTGCAATTCCTAAGATAAAAGTCCTATGATAAAATGTGAAGTAGCAATTTTGCAACGTTAATAAGTGTAAAGCAATTTATATGAAAGAACTAACTGTTCAAATAAATTACAACTAATATAATGGAAAACATTAAATTTCTACTTAAATGATTTCGCAGCAAGTCTTGCATTAAAAACATTAATTTGTCATAATACCATTTCGAAAAATCAAACTTGGAAAATAAAAACCCCTTTATTTAAAGAGTAGGAAAAATATACTTGTAAATGTTATTTATTTCCCATTGGATTAATTCTGCTAATAAATATTTTGATGTAAAATTCAGTCAGCGAAAAAAAACTTTGCTACAACATCTCATTAAAACCTAGAAACAAGAGGAAAAATACGTTTTAAACTATCGCAAAAAAATAATTGTGCATATATCTACTAAACTCATAGATTTATTCCCCGGCATTTTTCGAATTCATATATATACCATAAATGTGAGATGAAAATGAAAAAATACAATATTTCTAATATTGTTAAAAATGAAAACACTTAGTTTACGTTATTTATAAATGGTCTGGAAAATGTTTCGCAATACATCAACTGATATGACGGAAATATATTCCTAATAATGTAAGTATTTAAGGAAAAAAACCAGCATCATATTTACCAAACGGATTACCCAGTGGTTTTTATGTTAGATTAGCTGAATACCCGTGCTTCGCTAAGGAGTACCTTCAAATTACATTCAACGGTCAATGTATGCAATTAATCCCAGAAAAAAAAATATATTTATAAAAAATTCGTAACGGTTGTTTTTTTTAGACAAAATAATGTAGAAGAGAATATTCAAATTAAATACAATGGTCAATGTATGCAATTAATTTGTATGTTTAATATCCATAAAACATACTAATTTGAATTAAATTCTTAAAAAACTTCCATCTCAATTAGTCTAGTGGTTAAATTGAATCTTTTACCATATTTTAATTTTTTTTGTCAATTTATTTCGTTGTTCTGAACATGACGCAAAATTACTTTAAAGTATCACAAAGAGAAAAGAAACCACGTGATCAGCATTTAATAAATTAAATTATAAAAATTGATCTTTAAAAATTCACCAAAAATCAGAAAATACAGGGATTCGAAAAAGATTTCATTTTAAAGGAATTTTTATGATCTTTCTCGTGATATAAATTTTGTAACCCTAAAATTACTATTTTAAATGCAAACTTTCAAGAATGTTACAAAAACAGCTTAAAATTTTTATTTTAAAAAATCTAAGATGAATTTTTCAAAAAAAAACTTTCTTAATGCACCCCTACACTATAAGAAAATCGCCATGCAAAATTTCAGCCCTTTATGTCCAGCGGTTTGGTATGTACGTTATCTGTCAATCAGGCAGTCAGTCAGTCAGTCAGTTACGGAACTATTTTATATATATAGATAAATTATTTGATTTCTAACATAATAAAAAAAACTAATTGCATATAAATTCTATATATGTGTTATCAAACAGCTGACTTAAAAAGTTCTTCGTTTAATGAAAAAATTATTATTATGAGTCTTGCACCTAACAAGAAAATAGTCGTTGATCATATACACTGAAGTGCCACTGAATTAGGGATAGCAAAGCCTATGCAATTTGTGTAGCGCTACGCATCATGTATGCGCAAGTGAGGGTGCTGTGGTAACTGCATATATAGCGTGTACTGTGGTTGTTCTGAATTAGTTGTTGAAATTGCCAGTATGGGTAAACTGCCTGATTTAGACGCCTTCGATCGCGAACAAATCGAAGGTGAGCGACGTATGGGCCATTCAATTTCCGAAATCGTCAGACAGCTAGGATTTTCAAGGTCGAAAGTGTCAAGAGTATACCAAGAATACATGGATGGTGGGAAAAAAACTAGCGATCGGGCAAACTGCAAAGGACAATTAGCCTTGACAGTGCGTGGTGAGAGACGGCTCAGGCGTATTGTACGTAGCCAGCGAAGCCAAACATTGGCTCAAATTTCCACCCAGTTTAATGACGGTGCCAGTCGTACAGTCAGTAAACGGACTGTGCAACGCTCGCTTCACCTTATTGGTTTCTGGAGCCGTTGACCTACGAGAGTACCATTGCTCTATACTCGCCATCGGGCTGCACGTCTTGCCTGGGCAAGAGAGCACAGAGACTGGAGTGTAGAGGACTGGAAACGAGTAGCATGGAGTGATGAGTCTCGATTCCGACTACTTAACGCCGACGGGAGGCTGAGAATATGGCGTCAGGCTCATGAAGCCATGGATCCTGCATGCCTGGCTGGAACTGTACAAGGGCATGGTGGCTCAATCATGGTCTAGGGTGTTTTTTCGTGGCACAGTTTGGGATCTTTGGTGCGTGTTCCAACCTCCCTCAATGCAATTCGGTACGTAAAGTTGCTGGGTGATCACCTCCATCCATTTATACTGTTCTGTTATCCGCTCGGTACTGGAGTTTTCCAGCAAGACAACTGTACCTCTCACAAGTCCCGGTTGGCTAGGCTGGTTGGATGAGCATTCCTCTGACTTCTCTGTCATGAATTGGCCACCTAGAAGCCCAGACTTAAATCCTATTGAGCATCTTTGGGATGTTTTGGAACAAGGCGTGAAAGGCCATCACACAGCACCAAAGAACCTTACTGAATTATGGAATTTTTAAAGATATTTAAAATAGCATTTGTGTTTTCATTTGGTTAGGCTGTAATGGGGTGTGGCGTTATAGTAATGTTACAATGACGTAATTTTTAGGATAGAATTGGCTGCTGTTTTGCCATTACCGTCACTTACGGAATTGGGGTGTGTACGCATCTTTTATTTTGCATTAGGATTTTATGTGCTTGCATGTAATGTGCCTTGAGCCCATACTGTAAGTTGTGTTTGTCTTTTCTTTTTGACTTATTGCTTCTTTGGGGGACTCGGGGCCTTGGGATGTCTTTTGGGCTTACCTGCATCCTATTCAGAAAGTTCCCCTTGAGGTAACCGATATGGTAAGGCCCTGATGACGAGACCTGTCGGTTATCTCTGTTGTTTAT